>CM029400.1:1250000-1875000 GCA_017139565.1 Luffa aegyptiaca
CCATGTTCCATGGAACAATGCAATACTACTCATTGCATTATGGTGTATTAATATTGATATCATGACTTTTTCAAAGCAACTCTCAATCCTCTCAACCAATAATATTTTATCTTCTTCAAACATCATTTGGTTCATACCCCTCAATGAGTGGAAGAATTATATAGTCCAACAAAGGTGGGGTTTTCTTCAACCCTACAACTACTACTACACAACTTAATTAATATATATAACCAATATATAATTCCATCTTCATGATATGAGAGAGAGAGAGAGAATTCTTTTTCATTTTTGAGGGTATAAGAGAGAAAAGAATTCTACATGATGGGTATGTTTGCAATTGAGTGAACATGGAGCTCTCTCTCTCACCAAACTATTGGGGTGGCTTGAGGTGCATGGTACCTTCATAAAGTACCTTTTTTTAAATATCTTTGAGGGTGTGTTCGTGTTAACTTGCGTGTATCTCCACTATTTTCACAGGACAACTATTTGATCTTCTACTACACATTAGGTTGTCAAGGTAACTTGTAAGATATTAAATCCTAGGTAGATGGTTACCATGGGCTTGAACCTATTTCCTCCTTATTGACCACTAGATCAATCCATGATGGTTCAGCATTGTAGAATACTTAAATTGAATCTCGTAATTAAAAATATCTCCTTTTTTAAAGTATATTGTGAGAGAAACACAAAAGGGATTTTTTTTTTTTTGAGATTTTTTTTTTTTTGACAATAACACAAAAGGGTTTTTAATCATATTCATGTATATATAGAATGTGTATTAAGGTCTTATATTTTTGTATACTTGAAATGATTAGTGAAGGCTCTCACTTTATAATGGTCATACAAACAATGATTGATGAAAATTGGTGCCAAGATTAAACAATTTAATAATAATTGCAATTGAGAGACACACCCATAATGTAAAATTGAAATAATTTATTATGAGGTGTCATTTTTAATTTTGGAAATAAAAAGAAATTTAATTATCAAAAACCTATGATCCATGGCATTGGGAAAAAAAGGGCATATCTCCAAAGGGATAAGAATTGAAAAGCTTGGCATCACTCCTTAATTTCTTCCATAAAATTTATTTTTGGAGACAAAAAGTTGAAGAGAGAATAGTTTTCAAAAATGTAAAATAAAAAGTGTCCAAATTAAAAGGTCCCCTCTCTCTTTTGTCTGTGTTGACTACAAAAAGGAAGTTCATATCCACTTTCTTGCATTAAGGTTCAACATTAATTTAATTTAAGGTCACACTATAAAGGCAAGAGGTGTGGGAGTTGAGCCCTAGCTAGTCCTAGCCCTAATGCCATGAAACTTTGTAGCTTTTTCTTTTCTTCCGCTTTTTTTAGTTGACTTTTTTTTTTTAACACTTGTTATACAAAGTATGGATGAATATATCTTTAATCAATTAGACTTTGTGATTAAAGACTTTGTTAAGGTATGTTTGGATTTAACTTCGTAAGTAATTATGAGGAAAAAAATATTTTTGAAAAAATCTAAAGTGTTTGGCAATAAAAAGTAGGCTAAATTATTACAAAAAAAAAAAAATACCCTTGAACTATGGGGTTTGTTTCAAAAATGTCCATGAACTTTAAAAAGTTTCAAAAATACCCCTGAACTTTACAAAACGTTTCAAAAATACCCTTGCAGTTAATTTTTGGATGGAAACCGTTAAAAATGTTTTGAAAATACCATTGTCGAAAATCTAGTTAAACTCTTGGGATGATGTGTTGAAAGAGAAGAAAAGTTCCTAGTGTATGAATACATGAAAAATAGGTAAAACTTCTCATTAATTTTCATGGAAGAAGAATTTACTGTGAGATAAGGAAAAAAAAAAACATTTTCTAATAAGGTTATTTTTTAAAATCTTTTGAAAGTTAAAGAGTATTAATGAAACTGAATTTTTTAATGATTTCCATCCAAAAATTAACGACAATGGTATTTTTGAAACATTTTTTAAAGTTCAGAGGTATTTTTGAAACTTTTTAAAATTTAGGGGCATTTTTGAAACAGACCCTATAGTTCAGGGGCATTTTTTATAATTTAGCCTAAAAAGTAATCAGCCGCTTTAAATTTCAAAACAATAGATTGGTTAATAATCATTTTCTTAATAATAAGTTTAAAGGAGGCTATGAAGTGATTATTCTTGGTCAAATCACTTTAGAATCGTTTTAAAAAGCTCTTCCTACTAAAAAAATCCTCGAGTATTAAAATTACAAAATTGCCCTCCAATTTAAAGTTCTTCTATTTTGTGTTCATTTGACCTTTGTAGAATCATTTTTTTGCAACCAAACAAAATTTGTGATTCTCATTTTCAAGAAAATGTAACCAAACTTGCACGTCTTTAAATTAAAATCACTTTACTAAAAAGAAAAAGAGCTTAAAACAAATATATATATATATATATATATATATTTTAAAAAGGGCCGATTGCAAATATAGCAAACCGGCCCAAAATATTTGCAGATTTAGCGGCCCGCGAAAAATTTTGCAAAAATGGCAAAATTTTAAGTTCTGGAATGTGTATTTACTAAAATGTCCTTTCTATCTGATAGAAAGTTTTTCTATCACTGATAGAATCTATCAGTGATAGAAAGAGATTCTATCTGGTAGAAAGACTTTCTATCTGATAGAAAGTCTTTCTATCAGTGATAGAAGCTTTCTATCAGTGATAGAAGCTTTCTATCACTAATAGAGATAGATTCTATCAGATAGAAAGACTTTCTATCAGTGTTTGGTAGGTGTTTGCTTTCTATCATTTCTATCATTTCTATCCTATTAATCCTATTTGTGTTCTTTTCTATAAGGTGTTTGGTTGTTGTTGTTTGGTAGGTGTTTGGTTGGTGTTGTTTTGTTTCTGATATTTTATATCATTGATAGAAAGTTTTTCTATCACTGATAGAATCTATCAGTGATAGAAAGAGATTCTATCTGATAGAAAGACTTTCTATCTGATAGAAAGTCTTTCTATCAGTGATAGAAGCTTTCTATCACTAATAGAGATAGATTCTAGCTGATAGAAAGTCTTTCTATCAGATAGAATCTCTTTCTATCAGTGATAGAAAGTCTTTCTATCACTAATAGAGATAGATTCTATCCTTCTATCCTATTTCTATCGGTGTTTGATTGTTATATCCTATTTCTATCTAATAGAATGTTTTTCTATCTGTGATAGAAAGACTTTCTATCACTGATAGAATCTATCAGTGATAGAAAAACTTTCTATCACAAATAAAAAGTCTTTCTATCACCGATAGAAAGCTTCTATCAGTGATAGAAAAAAGTCATAGAAAGTTTTTTCTATCACTGATAGAATCTATCTGTGATAGAAAGTTTTTCTATCACTATAAGCTTTCTATCAGTGATAGAAATCTTCTATCACTAATAGAATCTATCAGTGATAAAAGGACTTTCTATCATAGAAGATTTCTATCAATATATATATAAAAAATGACGAGGAAGAAGAAGATGCGCACCAATCAGTTTAGATTCTATCAGTGATAGAAAAAGTTTCTATCAGTGATAGAAATCTTCTATCACTGATAGAAACTTTATTCTACCAGTGATAGAAACTTTCTATCACTGATAGAAAATGCTTCTACCACTGATATAATCTATCACTGATAGAAATATCAGTGATAGAAACTTTGATAGAAAGACTTTCTATCATAGAAGATTTCTATCAATAAATATATATATATATATATATATATATAGATAATTGACGAGGAAGAAGAAGATGCACGCGCCAATCAGTTTTTCTATCAGTGATAGAAAAAGTTTCTATCACTAAATCTTCTATCAGTGATAGAAAGTTTTTCTATCAGTGATAGAAATCTTCTATCACTAATAGAAAGCTTTTCTATCAATGATAGAAACTTTATTCTATTAGTGATAGAAACTGATAGAAAATATTTCTACCACTGATAGAATCTATCAGTGATAGAAATATCAGTGATAGAAACTTTATAGAAACTTTCTATCATTAATAGAAAATTTTTCTACCACTGATAGAATCTATCAGTGATAGAAAGACTTTCTATCAGTGATAGAAGACTTCTATCAATTAAAAAAAAAAAAAAAAAAAAAAAAAAAAAAAAAAAAAACTGACGAGGAAGAAGAAATGCGCACGCCAATGCAGGGGCAATTCAGGAATATAAAAAATTAATTCAAAAATTTTGCCATATTTGCAAATATTTTTAAAAATTGCTATATTTGCCATTATTTACCCTCATGTTGCCACCCATTACAATTATCCTTTAAAAAAAGTATTTACATTAGTAGACCTATCAAACTTACCCTTACTTTAGTTCTCGCCTAGGCTTATCTTAAATTATATTGGGTAGGTAGCAAATATTCTGGTGAAGAATTTGAAAGGAAAAGAAAAAAAAAAAAAGAATGAAGATTATTATTTCAATTTGTAAATTATTTAAGTTAGTTCAAATAAAAAAGGAAGTTGGGCAAGAGGCTTGAGTTGGCAAGGAGGATGATGCAGTTGGTTTGCCAGGCCATCTGAATCCAACAGCATCTTTTGCTGCACATGATGAATCAAAGTATAAAACATACTTTGTTACCATTGTTTGCTTGCAACAAATAATTATCTTTTGCTGCACATGATGAATCAAAGTATAAAACATACTTTGTTACCATTGTTTGCTTGCAACAAATAATTAGGTTCTTTGAAATAATTGAGTCGAATCAAGAAACTTTTTTAATACACGCATCATCAAAATCAATGAGACAATCAATTGGGTTAACTGGGTCGATATGAACGTAGTTTAAATGGTCAATTATTAGTACCTCCTTTGCACGTTGTCAGAACCCTAGAATACTTCAAACGGTCCACTTTTGAGCAATTTTGGTAATTCCCTAGAAAACTTAGGGTTTTTGAGTGCACCCAAAAAATGAACATAGTAAATGGATTATTGGTTGGTGCATGTCCCTATATTAAAGTTATGAGCCTTTGCTCAAAGTTTAAGTTTCCTAAGTGGTTGGCTTAGAAAAGGGAAAAACTGTTCATAACTGTAAACATAATACCAACTACCTCAACATTACTTTGAATGGGTGAGAGAGCATGTGAGCCCTTTTGAGACATCAAACTTTTTTTTTTTCTATAAAATTTGGACGGGAGGATTCGAACTTCTGAGCTCTTGGTGGAAGATATAAACTTTATGTTGGTTGAACTATGCTCATGTTGGTTAAACTTCATTCTGTTTTGAACAATAAATTTATTTCATTAATGTAGAGTAAGAGTACGTATTTTCGAGAGATGAGGGTGATTTTTGTAATTTGTGTGAAGTAGTATACATATGATTGGAGAGGACATTAAATGTAGTAGCATATTTTTCAAACAATTCATAAATGATGTTTGTGAAGGTAGTTTCAGAGACATCGGCTATTAAATAAGCATACATTAGGAGCATTGAAAGAGTTTGGTGGAATGGCGGTTAGAAAGAAACTCCAATAACTACCCTTCCACATTCTTTCACGACACTTTTATCATTTTCTTAAAAAATACTTGGTTGCATACGAATATATAAGGATCTCTCTGCATACCCTGTTAAAATATTGAAAATGAGGAAAAATAACTCATTTATTTTTATCTAACATCTGTAATTTTAATTTTATGTTGTCAAAAAAAATAAACAAATGTAATTTTAGATCTTTATAGCTTTCTACAAAGACTTATTTGGTTAGTTTGAGCTATTTTCTTACTATCCAGTCCTGAAATATTGATTATTCGTGAATTTTAAATTATAATAATTGATCAAAGTCACTTTTTGGTAATTTCTTTTTATCTAAATTATAATAGTGCATTTATTAAACCTTGAAGCTTTTTAAACTTTAGAAATCAAATTAGAAATGAAGATATACCTTAGTAACCATAAAATATTTTGAAAATAGAGTGAATTTAAAGAAATAAATATTTCTTAAAAAGATGTGAAAAAATAATTATAAAAATATGGCATATAGTCCATGATAGATCATGTTTAATTTAATATCAATTATAAACATCAAATCAGCCAATTAATTATTATCAAATTATTATTAATATTATTTCTATATCCTTACTGCATTGATTGATATTGAAACAATTAAATAATTGACTATTATTGAAATAATACATTATGATTGAGGGACACCCCTGATTGGACTATAAAAATCACCATAGTGTAACACCTTTCATTCATGTTTCTTAACTAAGGAAAGTTATGAATTAAGAGAAACTAAATTGCCAACATGAACTAGGCTTGACTAGTTAAGATATATTCTCGATCAAAAAGTCAGAGGTTCGAAACTCCACTTCCAACTGTTACTGATCTAAAAAGAAAGAAACTCGTCGTTTTATGCATCAAAAACCTTTCAACATTAGGAGGGGAACTAAAGTGGGAAACCTCTTTCATCCATACAGCAGGATATACCAAAAAGATACATGAGAATGCCTCTCAAGTTTACCTTTTTTTTCAGTTCCATTTGAAAGGATTGGTATCGTCCTGATCGTTTTGGCGCTCAACAAAATATATGATTCGTCGATAAAACTTCCAAGACGGGTTCTTTTCTGTGATGGGACGTTGACCAAAAGGATTCTGCTCAACATACTTTTGAACATTTTCTGCCATTGATAAACCTTCTAAATAAACTCGAAGATCGCCTCCCGGTCCTAACGTGAACCGTTAACAGTAAGAAATAATTGGCAGTAGCATAATTTAGCAAAAGTGTTCAGAGAAAGAATTGTGCAGAAGTAAAAGGGATAAGAAATGGGAACATATTTGATCATTTGGAAGGAACTATCAGAAGATGACATGCTAGAAAGTCAAGGTCAAGACATGCACTATGGATGAAAGAACACAAAAACTTGGCACTATCAATCATGTTAAGAGCATTGTAATGTTTTATAGCATGAAAGCAGTTAGTTACCTAACGACGTATCGTCAGTATCCCTAAACCGATATGTTACTGGAAATATTGCAGTGTTTGCCTACACAATAACAAGCACCCGAAAAACGAAGAATGCCTGTTAGCAGATTGGAGAGCAGAGAAGGGGAAAGTACACAACCTCATTTAGAAAATGAAACAAGGAACAAAAATAAGAGAGGAGAGAAGAGTCATCTAACCGGATTGCACAATGCCTTGTGTGGGGAATCATCCAACAATAGAGTGTTTGATGCGTTAAACTCTCGTGGTTTAAGGTGTTTCCACAGTTTTCGAATTTCCTTCAAGACTAGAGGCTTGTGCTTATTCTCGACGGTCGAGAATGTGGTATCGGTACAATGTGATTGATCCTGTACAGAGCAGTGTTAGATGACCAAAAAGAGAAGGCATGTACTAATGATTTAGCAGAAGACATTACTTTTGGATGATTGCACACTCATATGAAATGACTTGACGTTTGAAAAATGTGTATGGATTAGGGAACTGAATGATCAAACTTTTCCCAAAACCTGCACGACCCTCTTAATCAATATTTATGATTAGATAAATAGATTACTAGTTCAGAGAAACAGTTCTAATAAATTATATCTCATGCCAAACATAAATGAACTAATAGAGTTGTAGACTTATAGAAAGCTGCTGGCCATTAAACTAAATAGTTGAATATACTCTGATGCCAGCCTACATAAATATCATGACATTGACAAATGCTCAAAAATATCAGACTGATCCATAAGTGTTCAGCCTAACTTGCATGCACATCGACCGAGATAAAGCCAAATAAAAAGCTACACAGTAAATATCTAGGAAATTGTGTGGTTTCATAAGGTTAAAGTCCTCCAAACTTTTGAAGCAAAATGACAGGCGTAAACAGTCCTTTGGAACTTAAGCACAAGGTGTAAAAAGAAGTCCAGTATTTGGTGAGGCAAGGCACACAATATAGAAATTATAGAATTATGAAGCAAGAAATGGAAAAAGAGAAATGAGGGCTTTATCTAAGAAATTGTATAATGAAATAGATATCCCCTTCTTTTTATATCGAAAATAAACACTCATCATATGTTTGAGGTGTGAAGCACTTGCTTGGGGCACACTTAACAGAGGTTGCCTTGCCTCATTTGATATGAGGTGCCTCTCTCGCACCCATGCCTATGCGCACTTTTTAAATCCATTGACATACTCGAGGGAATCGTTCTATGAATCTATCAGTGGGTATTCTAGCCGATAAGATAGAAAGAAGGGTCTAGGAATTTCTACAAAAGAAGAACGACTCTTAACCTTTTAGAAGCACCACAGGTTTCACAACTTTCAGCATTAGCCCAGTGTCACACCTTCATATGAGATAATTTTGAATCAATGTACAGTAATAAGCCATATGGTAACTAATTCCAAACACAATATTTAAATTTCATATTTCAAGAAATACGATGAAAAATATAATATGATTGATTCAAAATCCACCCTCCCCCCAAGGGAATATATATCTTTCTGTTGAAAGAAACTGACAAGCATTTTTTAGATATGTCATATGTTATATGATGCTGAAGGTGAAAAACAAAAGGAAAAGAGAAAAATAGCCTTACCCAGCAAAACAGTAACTTTTGTTTGAAATCTCCCATTAGAAAATCTATCACCATGTCCACATTTCTCCTGCAAAGTTGTGTAGTGCCACACATTCAGGAAAAAAGCATATGAAAAAGTAGGTTACCTCAATCAAATGAAGAAATGAAACATATAAAGCACAAAATGATTTGCAGTTCACAATCAGAAAATGCAGAAAAAGTAAAGTGTAAAAGCATATTGTCATTTGAACATTACCTAGTTCTTGACGACCAAACACCCACCTCGAATCTTTCAAAACAAAACTTTATAAAATCATCACAAAATGGCCTCTTGAATACTGGAAGAGAAGAACAAGCCATTCACTATTGATCTTGTAGGAAAAAGGAAAAATAAAGGAATGCATTGTCAATTGTCACCTGCTTTTTGTCCTATTATAATGTCTGGCTTATATCCATAAGGAACGTAACAAATAAAATCTGCAAGCAGACCATTTACATCGAGAACAAGAAGCTTTTTGCTTGAAGAACCAATAGAATCTCCTTTCTCTGAAGTATCCAACACCTGCAACGGAGTTTTCTCTTCAAAGATAGCATCAACGCTGCCGCTTGTCTCACCAGAAACTGAGAAACATACAACTTCTTCCTTCGCCGTTTCAGCATTTTCCAGTTCAGGAGGCATGCAGGAAGGAGTTGATATAATCTGTTCCTTGCTTGCTGAAGTTTCAACATCATGATCACCAACTGAACAGCAAACAGAAGTTTCCTCCTCGGCACCTTCCACAATCTTCTCCAGGGCATTATTACCACATGCACCACTTATCTGTTCTATATCTGAACTTTTCAATGGACCATCCCTCTCATACTCCTGGTCATTACATGGCGATTGATAACCAGAGTCAGAGAATTTTTCTCTAGAATGATCATCCTTCCCCTCATCAATCATCTCCTCGCTCAGTTCTTGAGCAACATTGGCAACATTTCCATGATCATCATGATCTGTCATACCACCTGGATCTTCAGAGATCCTAGGGTCTTCTTCGTAAGCATTCGTGGAACTTGGCTCTTCCATTTCAACACTATATGTAGCAACATTTTGTTTGACATCTGCTGTATTCAGGATAAGGTTACCAGAATCATTTATATTTTTATGCTCTGTATCCATATCCTCCTTTGACAATTTTTCATCAACATGCTCCTTTTCATGAACATTTCCCTTTGTATTACATATCTCTGGATGAGTTTGTCCTGTTTCAGATTCCAACTTTGAGCATGTACTGAACGTGGCATCTGGAGCTGGATTGTTTTCAGACAGGATATTATCTACTGAAGATGCATTTTCAGAACCAGAATGAACACTGCCCATATTGTTATCTTCAGGAGAGTTATCCAACCGTTCTAGCTTTCTCTTTTTCATTTTATGCTCCAGGCCTTCGCTCGTATCACATTCTGAAATATCCATGATCAATACTTCCAGATATTTTGCAGAAATCCCACTGTATCCTCTTGAAGGAAAAATGGTAAGTTCTCTGAGAACTCTAAGTATTCCCTCGAAGGAATCTTCTCCTACCTGATATATATAAAATATACAGTCATCAAAATAAAATAAAAAAAACGATATCTCCATCAAGACCTAATCACAGATATTAATCATCGAGAATCCATAGCCTAACTTCTCCGAACCTTTCTTCCTTTCCTAATTGTAGTTCAGACATGGCATAGGGTTGTTGAAAGTAAATAATTCAAAGCACAGCAGCTTACAGAGGATTTCAGTTCTTTTACTTCAGAACTATAGAGCCATTAAGACATGTAATCAGGCATATACCAAAAAAGGAAAGACAATAAAAGATCGATGTGCTGATTCTAAACTATTTCGGAAAAAACCATGACAAAGGTTAATCTTGAGGTTACTCACGATCCCAATTGCAAATTTTCCTTTCTAAACTTAAAATGCTCCATTTCATAAACACTCGCCCCCTAATTGACCTCAAAACAACACAATTCCTCACTAAGTAAAAACCAGAGTACCAAAGAGCTCAGAAGCGAGACGCACAAAATGAGCACAGTCAAACAGATTGAGAACAAATTCAAGTCAAACCCAACAACAGTAACAACCAAAAGAGCAAAACTCAGATAAGTTTCAACAGTCAAGGGAAAGACAATCTACATCTCTACAATAAACATCAAGTCAAACCCATCTCCAAAACAAGAAAATCAGTAAGAATTCCCATCAGAACCCGACCCAATAGTAAAAATTGAGCATGGGAATTGGGTAAAAACGAGAGAAAGACAAAGAGACTTAACAGATCGAACATGGGATCGATCGCAGAGGAATGAAGAACGAGCAGTAATTGGCAGGACAAAAAAGAAGACCGTGGCATTGAATGTCGTTTGATGGGAGCTCAAAATTTCTCTTATTTTGTTGGATGTAGCGCCGTCGTTCTTCTCGGGGGCAGCCCATTTGTGAATCGGCGGCTCACTGACAATCAATCTTCTCCTCTGATTTTTTCCATTATCAAATAAAATTATATACAATCTCATTCTCATTTATATCCCATTTATAAACATTATGAGAGTGACAGTTTAACTGATAAAGTTCAATACTTTCATATTATCTCTATAAAATTTATTTTAGTTTGAATTTTATAAGTTCTTGTCTATGCTTCCCAATTAGAAAGAATGAACCAGAGAAGAAAAAACGACTGACTAGAATGAATGAATAAAAAACAAAAAACGAAATAGTTGTCTTTCCAAAATATAAATAGTAAGTTCAGAAGTTCACAATACTTTTAAATATTGTACTACTTCTACATTTACTTCAACCAGCACGTACCCATTTTTTACTAGGTACTTTTTAGATATGTTACATCCTAGATGAGAAAATGAGATTTGAACTTCCAATCTGAACACGACATTTAAGAGAGAAGCCAAAATATATTATTTAATAAACAATCTATTGATAAGTTTTTTTAAAAAAAGAAAAAGAAGTTAACTTGAAATATAATTACAAGATTGACTGGTTATCTCTGTAATTATAGTTCTAGGAGAATATCAAATCCCATCCCATCAAATAGTATCATTAATACTAAATATTTTAACATTTTTAAATTCATCTAATGATTAAGAAAATAAATGTCAAATCAATCCATCTCCCCTCTCGGCTAATCCAGGCCAACATTTGATTCCAGTCGTGAATGAGCTTCTCACTGTTTCCAAACAGGTTCTAACCATGGTCCCCCCATTTCATTTGCTTTATTACAATTTGCATCCATTACAAAACTAAAAAAATTAAACTTGGAATAGAAATTTAATCAAAATGGAAAAAAAATATATATTTTTGTGAATAAAAGATCTGCAAATTGGCTCCAATGGATAGGCAGGCATTAGGCAGTGTGACATATATTGACTATCAGAAGTTAAATCAACAAATCATGTCATGGAATATAAATGTATAAAACCAATTAAACCATGAAGAATCATTCATCTTCTATACACTAGAAAGAAAATGTGGAATGAGTGAGGATTAGGAAAAAGTTGATGATGGGCATTGCTGTATCGAATCTAGATTGTGGGTACGAAAATTCTTCCGATATTCAGAAACGTCCTCGGCGAACTCGGGCCCAGGCCAAGGCTGCAACTGCAGCACCCCCCAGGTGGGCAGATCCTGAAATTTGGCTGTCATTCTGCAGAGATCAAACAGGTTTCATGAATTTGTAAAACAGTAGAAGGCTATCCATATGGAATAGAGTGAAGAACTGAAGATGGAGTTGGATGGAGAAGTTTGGTTATTAGATTAAACATTATACCTCTAGTATCCTCAACATGTCTTTTCCAATGAGAAAAATGCCCTGTAATGAAACCACAAGGACTATTTCAGGATTTTTCATAGTGAACTGTGAATCTTTTTGCTATTTGGAGTGGAGCTTACCAGTAAGATGGCAGGAACAGGTATAAAGAATTCGAGATAGAGGGTCGACTTTGGGAAGAGGAATATATCAAGCAGCATGATAGCGTTCACGGCTCCGCTCGCACCCTAAGTGATCAAGCAAAATGAATAGCAATGATGAATTGATGATTCAAGTTCTAATGAGTATCCCGATGCTTGTAAGCCAAAGGCGATCGGTACAATGTAAGATTAAAGGAACGAAGCCTCATATCCAACCAATAGGAAAAACAATTTACACAGAGCATACGACATACGAATATTTCAGAAAAACAAATTTCGAGTCGGAACAGGTTCATTGATGAGAATATCAGGAGTCTTGATTGAATCCTACGGCCTAAAAAGTAATGAACTAAGCAGAGAAGGATTTCCAAAAGCATACCAATCCTTGTGCTCGTATCGGGTCCTTGCCCCAAAACGGCCGACCCTGTTGAAAGCAGAAAATGAGTAAACAAACACTGTTTAAGATTCAGTTTATAGAACAGTTGACAAATAGCCAGTGGGTTAATATAACAAGAAAAGTTCTCAGTCAAGATGGTTGGTTCCATTGACAGTTGAACTCTTCTACCATTATGAAAGCACAATTGGTATAGAACGTTCTTAACAACATGAAAGTTACCAAATGAAGCTTTTATTCTAGTTGAGTGAATCCAGCATAATATAAATCTAAATTAAAAATTTATGCTGCCTTTGCATCTTATCAGAAGCAGTTACATCTCTGATGCGAATTTTGCTACTGTGTCCCTGAAATTTGAATGAAAGAATAGAGCCCATATATAATTATTTGACAGAATTTGCATACCTTTGAGGACGATGCTTGAAACAGATGATGCGCCAAGTAAAACGCTGACCCACCAATTGCTCCAGCCAGATACAATTTCAACAAAAACTCAGGACCAAATACTCTACCTATCTGTTAAAGGCAAAATGTATGAGCTTACACCGCGCAGATCAAGTATCAATTCTAACAGGGCTAAGAAAAAGGTAAGTTTTAACACTAATAGGTCACTATTATGTTCTGGAAAGACCATGACAAGACAGAAAGGGTAACTTTATAAGTAACATTCAAACTCATGGGACAAACAGGATGGATTGGATTACAGTTCACACGTAGACTAACAGTGAGTTTGGTATGCGCACTTCTTCTATAAGTGCTTTAGGGTTTAGGGTAACTTTACAAGTAACATTCAAACTCATGAGACAAACAGGATGGATTGGAATACAGTTCACAAGTAGACTAACAGTGAGTTTGGGATGCGCACTTCTTCTATAAGTGCTTTTAACCACACCATATAGCGTGTATGTAAATTTTGAAAAATGTTTTTAATGGGCTTGAGCACTTCTTACATATCCAGAAGTTAATCCGAAGCTCACCCTACAAGAACTTGAATCAAAATATATTGCTCCAAATCCAGCATCAACTCTAAGATTAGCATACAAGGCACATATGATGTTCATTAATCAATATTAGTTGCAGCAAGTCCTTTTACAAAGTTTTTTTTATTCACAAGGAATAACTTTAAGATAGATTTTCAGATTTGGTTGTTAAAATATATTAGATTACCATAGCTACCCCAAAATGAGATAAAAACTATGGAAAAAAGTAGAATATAAACAACTACAATATTAGAATAAGCCAAAAAGGGGGAAAGTAGCAAACAGTCGTAACAAAAAATTTTGCATAAGACGCCCACATATAAACAGAGGAGAAAAGTAACTAAAATAAAATAAAAATCATGACCTAATAGAAGTTCAAAGGAAGATAGCCATACATTCATCCCGAAGAAGTATAGTCCAATCATGTTGGATACTATATGGCCAATTTCTACGTGACTGAAGGCGGAGGTAATCAATGTATGTATGCGGCCACTTCTAACATTTTCTACAGAGATCTGCATAGATAACATTGAAACATTGAAAAGATATTGTTACCAAAAGCGAACAGTTGAATTGAAGTTCGAAACTTTGGAACTTAAACCTTCCAAAATTGCATCTAATTTCTTAATTTTGACACAAATATTTCTCAAAACATGTTTATCAATTTGAAAAAATGAAAATGAAAACTACTAATGATGTTAAGTTGATCACAACTTTTAGAGGCCATTCATCTTCAGAAATCCTGAATGTTCATGTTTCTCTTCCAAGAACTGTAGTTTACTAAGCATCTTGGGTGTTTGGACATCCTAGATGCCAATGAAGGGGTAATTTGAATACTCGTGAGATGAGATGGATTTTAAAGATACCTATCCTATTGGAAATCCAGATCCTCACATTTCATATTATAGAGGCATTAGTAGAACAAAATGATGAATGATGATTTTGTTACAACCATAAGGACAAATCTCGGAAAACAAACATAGTTATCTACTATTTTCAGCCATCAGCACATGATTGTCGTGAATATATCATACAAAATAAACATGATTCTTCTTGATTTCTAATCATGCAAATACCTGTATATCTAGATTTCTAAACATTATTTTCTTCCCATAAATCCCGATTCCCTCAGGAATAGCCCCTTAAGAGTTCCCAGAGGACATCAATAGTGTCTCAATCCAAGAGAAAGTGGATCCTAAGCAAAGTGAGCGTTGAGAAGAAACAATGTCCAACTGTGCCTACAATTCTGAGGCATGTAATTGAAATCAAGGACTTACAGTAAAGTTTTTTGACATAAAAATAGGATCAGCAGTCCGCCAGAGGAGGAAAACAGCAACATTAGCTATAATCAAGCCCAACACCACGTCATTAGGTGTTAGCCTTTGAAACCAGGGTCTCCTGTGAATAGGAGAAATGAAAATAAGAACTTTCCCAAATAATCAACACTCTTTATCAGATACCGAGTATCCTCCCCTTTGTTAAAATGATCATGACCTGTTTTAATGTATTCAATACTAAAAGATCCACCAAGCCTATTCAAATATAGAAGGTTGTATTAAGTCATTTTGATATGTTAAATAATAACAAAAAGTAACCCAAGATAATAACATTGCTAATCCTAAAATAATAAAGAAGGGAGTTTCATGATAGCATTAATCTAGGTTAGAGTCACTATGCTATGGGGGACACCTACAAACAATGCTAGTCTCGAATGAAACAGAGAGCATCATGATGTTATCCTTCTAATTGTAAAGATCAGGTTCCAAAAATTTTCAAGAACTCCCAATATCAAAGAATAACCGTGTTCTGTCTTCTAACTCTCAGACGTTCTCTAGAACATGTTTCATTCAATCATTCCCATATTATTACACAAAACCCAGTAACATTTAGTGAAACTACACTAATAAATAAAGTACAGAGAAAATGGAGTGGTTGAACTTATTTGACGAAGTCAGAAGCTTCACATCTTTCCTCATGCCATTTCCAGTAGTAATCAGCATAATAATTGTTCTTGAACAGTTTAGATTTCCCAACAATGCAATTGGGAAAATATGAAATTATCTGGAAACTATAGGAAATTCAGCGCTGAGTGAATTGATTTAAACAAGGTCTTCAAATTCTTTAGCAACGAATTCATTCGTGCATGTCACAAGCTAATTTTCAGATAAAACAACCAAAACGGCAAACAGAACAAACACATTACCTGCCTCGCCATTGATAATCAAAACCTGGTTTCAACTGAAATCTCAGTTTCGAAAATCGACCTCCCATAAAGCGTAACCTGCTTTCTACTAGACTCTTAATCGACCCCTTAAAAAGGGTGTTTGAAGGATTCAACATGAATCGCCGTCCGACCACCGGGCCGGAGAGAAAGCCATGAATTTTCTCCGCAAAACTTCGATGTGAACTCCATGAACGCGAGTGATCCTGAACTGGGCGAGTGATGAAAGAGCCAAAGAGGTGGTTTTGATTATGGGTTCGCGCTAGTGTGGCAAAAGAAGCGCAATCCTTGCAAGGGTGAGAAGTCGCGGAGGAATTCGCAAACCTTGATGCAAGTATACGAGAACAAAGTTTGTTCATGATTTTCTTGATTATGGTTTAAGAGAGACTTGTGGTTGGGAGTTGCAAAAATTCCTTTCTTTAGGAGTTTGATGAAACAGGTTTATACTTGGAGTGGCTGTGGCTTCAAGGAATCTATGAAGAGGGAAATACAGCTGCTTCAAACTCTCCAAAAACTACCTAGGGTAGGAAGATTGGAATGAGACAACCACCTTATAAGACCTATACGAGCATAGTTCAATTGTAGTAAATCTTGTACCTTAAAAAACTCATATTGGAACAATCAAAATACATACACTAAAATGAAACATTTGAAAATATAAGGATTAAATGGAATAAAACAGGTGTTTTAACCAAATTTTCAATCTCATAAAACAAATGCTTATATCACTTATTCTTAAAATATATATATAATAGTATTATCATGTTGAACCAAACACAATCATTTTCTTTTTTCTATGTAACCATCTTAGGGTGCATTTTGTTGGTAATCTGAAAACAAGTGATTCAATGAAAATAGAGTTGTATTTATGTTTTCAAATATGTGTTTGGTGGCAGATTCAAAAATTGGATCCCAATTTAAACCATGATTCAATATGTGTTTAATAATATATTTATAAATTATAAACTATTTGTAGTTATCAACTAAATATTAAGTTGAATATAAACTATTATTAATCAATTTATAAACATGTTATATATTATAAATTTTGTATAATTTATATTTTACAATATCATATAATTTATAATACATTATATTATACAAATTTTAATTTTACAAAAATGATTTGACTTTATAACATGAAATACTATATTTATTAAAGTTTTTTAATCTGGATACACTAATCATGTGGCATCCCTGACCAGGATATAGGACAATGTTTTTGGGCCCCTGGTTTTCCTTCTTTTGTTTGGCCCTCATTAATGAGGGTAGTTACTCTGGTGTTTGATTTTATTAATGAAGTATTATTTCAAAAAAAATCTGGATATACTGAAAGCATAAAAATGTTTTTTTTTTTTTGACAATATGTGGGGAGGGGGATTCGAACCACAAACCTTGTGGTTATCAGTACAACTTTATGCCAGTTGAGCTAACTCTTGTTGGCGAAAGCATAAAAATGTTGTTTTCATAATTTCCACTATTTGAATCATAGAATCCGAAAACAATTTTCAAAAACGGGTCTAATAAACGCATATTTGAATTCGAAAACATAAAACAGAACATGGATTGCCTACCAAACATGCTCTTATTCGCATACATATATTTTCTATGGAAGTCCAGTGAAATCTTAAACCAAATCGTCCCCTAAATAGCCTGGATAAAACTCTATATTCATTCACAATATATATACATGTAAATAATTAACTTTTTTTTTTTAAAATCAGAAAACATGCTTTCATTCATTAAATAAATAAAAGAATACAAAAGAACATATAATTAGGTCAATTTGAACCTATATAACTTTTAAATGATGGTCAATCCAAACATAACTCAATAAATATAAGATTTATTACCACATTAAGCTCAATGGTTTAATCCCTTCATTGTTCCTATCACCTAATATGAAACTAATATCAGACATTTTCCAGTATCTTTGTTCCATTTCAGTCAATTAGTATAAATTAGTGAGTTAAATGTCAAAGGAAATTTCAAAATCTATTATTGATGTTCTTTCACTTCTCTGTTTGTGTATTCTCAGAATGTTTACATAGTTCTCTGTCAACAGAACAGCATTAGATGTTAGAATACACATAATCCTTGAGTCCTTCTTCACTGTGCCTTCTCAACAGAGCTGTTGAATGGTAGGCCTTGGTTTATCACTAAGAAATGTAAAACACAAACATCTTACTTATAAAAGAACTCAGAACTAAAGAAAACAGGAGCTTTCTGAGTATTGTGGTGGGAAGAAAAGGGTATAAGCTTTATGTTGTTCTTGTATCTTGCAGTTGCCTCTTCACTAGTGCAGTGTAGACACCATCCCTGCTAAGAAGCTCTTCATGTGTTCCACTTTCAACAATTTGACCATCAGAAACAACGGCCACAGTGTCTGCTGTCTTGACAGTAGATAACCTATGCGCGATGACTAGCACGGTCCTCCCTTTCATCAAGGAATCCATTGCATCCTAAAATGCATCCATTGATGAGAATTTAGAATGATGATATATGAAATCGAAAATGGGGCGGGTACTTTTGAGTTTCTAAAACCAAACAAGAAGTATTCACAACAGACCTGTACTAGGTGTTCACTTTCAGCATCTAGAGCACTTGTGGCTTCATCCAAAAGGAGAATTCTTGGGTTCATAAGTAGAGCTCTTGCTATAGCTACTCTTTGTTTCTGACCGCCCGACAGCCTTACCCCGCGTTCTCCAACATGGGTTTTATACTTTTCAGGGAAGTTTGAAATGAAGTCATGTGCATTGGCCATTTTCTGTGATTTCAGTAGTTTAAGTTAAACAACAGGTTTAGCTCTAAAGGTTTCTAGGAGGCAAAAGGACATAAGATCTTACAGCTGCATTTTCTACATCAGTGCTATCAACTTTGCCATCTAAACCATAGGCTATGTTCTCCTCTATGGAGCAGTTGAAAAGAATAGGCTCCTGGCTCACTATACTGATCTGCAATCGACGAGCAGACCATCGAAGTTTAAAATAAGGTCGAACAGATTAGATCTATAACACGAACTTGAACTTTCAATCGAGTTAGAAAGTTAATTATTAGGTAGACTTCTTACCCTTTTGTGTAAATGTTCATGTGATATCTCAACCAGAGGAACCCCATTTATCAAAATCCGTCCTTTAGTAGGATCGTAAAACCTTTCGATCAGGTTTGCTATGGTGGTCTGTGGCAAACAAAGAAACATGCACTATGTTAGCAGTCTTTTAACGCATAATAAATCTCAGATTTCTTGTTATAAAGAGTAAAGAAGAAACCAGCATTAAACAAAAGAAAGTAGATTACTTTTCCACCGCCACTCGGACCGACTAGAGCTACTTTTGAGCCAGGCTGCAATCTCAATGTTATTCCCTGTACCCATGGAACTTGTTATAATTCAATAACACTGCATATTCAGTCACAACATAACTAGAATTTAATATAGTAATTACCTTCAGCACAGTGTGATTAGGGCGGGACGGATATGCAAACCAAACATCATCCAACTCAACTTCTCCATCTTGATCACTGCATTAAATCACCAAGTGTTGTCATTCTGCTCCTTTAGAAAACTGAAACAAACAATTCTTCTCTTCTTTTCACGCCGTCACATTTGCTCTTATTTAATAGAATCTGTCGTCTAATAACTAAAAAAAAAAAAGCAAGATGAAAGAAACAATTCTGACAACTTCTTACTGTTTTCTTCTCTTCTCTACAACCAATTGCTAGTAAGTAGTAACAATTGTCCCTAACGGTTCAAACAGACCATAACCATCCCATACACTAACCTAGTGCTCAACAAAAACAAAAAGTTTGCCTCATACTACCCGCCAGTAAAAAATCATTTTGTCTTGTTTCAAGGTGATCAGTATGGGATTGTGACTTAATAAAAGTGTGCAGCTTTTGCCAGTCCCCTAAGCCAATGCTAGTAGGTGACCATTGTTATGCTGGAACTAAACCATGGGAAAAAACAGGCCTCATGCTATTCCAAAACAGACAACATGAAAACTACCTCCCATCACTTTACCATTGCATTAAAACATTCTTGCACAGTGCATTTTAAGAGGTAATCTAAGAGGTGTTTTTTCTTGGTTTCTTCTCTCCATTTCTTCACATCTTCGGAAGAACTACAGAGCTTGAAAATGGTGCTTGACCCAGAAGTCGTTCACGAGCAGCTTCAATTCCAAAACTAAGTTCATGCAAAGAGATGCTTTAAGCACCATCCTACCTAGCTCCTTTGAAGACTAACAGTAATTGATTACTTTTTTCTAGTAGCAAGAACAAAGTCAGTGAGCATCACAACTTACCACTTTGCTTTAACTCCTTAAGAACACATACACAATCAACACCATTTATATCTAATCTGATTGAGTTATTACCCACCAAACTTTCTTCCAGAAAACCAGTTGTGACCCAACCCTAAATACTAACTAACTAACCCAATACCCCACAAACAAAAAATCCTAACGTAAAAATGATCCAAACACTACCCTTCAAAATAAAAAAGGAAATTTCAGTTTCAATTTCGAAGGAAAAAAAAAAAAGCATACCCAATAGGGCACTTATTTCCTGAATTTGTCATTGTTGATACACGATCCAGGAGCTGAAAAACTCGTCTACTAGCTCCAGCAGCTTTCATGGCTACAGTGTATAATCCTGACAACCCAGATACGGAGGTTCCAACTGCAAAGGGAGAGTTGAATACAGTTATTTTTATTGTTCTCTGTGGGAAAGTAAAGCTCCATAAAACAAAGAAATTTTACCTGTTAAACTATAAAGGATGAAAGATGTCAGAGCTCCCGGAGTCATGAACCCTTTGATTGTCAAATTAGCTCCATATATCACAACGATAATAACAGATAAGGTTGATGCTGCATAGAGACCTCCAGAGAATAATCCAACCACTTTCTGTTAAATGATAAAATTGGGAGTAAGAGCTATGAGCTTACAGAAAGATACACTCATGCACAAGCTCAAAAAGATATTTTTCACTTCCAAAATAAACTCACAGCTTGTTTAAGTCCAAGTTGCAATGTCTCCTCGACTTTTTGAGAGTACCGTGATATCTCGTAGGATTCTTGAGCAAAAGATCTGACAGTGCGTACGGCACCAAAAGATTCCTAAAACAAAAGCATAACAATGTTTTTTTTTACTGTAGATTTTATCATGCAAGATAATATACTAATTCTCACAACGAATATTTTGTACCTAAATATCAAAAAATAAATTAAAATCTTGCAGCGAAATAATACCTCAGCAATTGAAGCACAGACAGCTGCTGCTGCTTGAGTCTTGTGAGAAAGCTCACGAAGAAAGCGACCAAATTTACGAACAGCAACAGAAATAACAGGGACAACAACCAAAGCCAACACTAGAAATGATAGACCAGATAAAACAATGAGCATATTGGTACCCTAAAAGTTGCATTTTAACTGCTTCAATGTTCAAATTCTTACATGTTAACTTCCAAGAAGTTGAAAACATGAAGGTCAACCCAATTAATGCAGTTGATAGATTTCGTAGGGCCTCAGAAAGATTGGTAGTTGCTGCATTCTTAATGATTTGGGTGTCCTCAGATAGCCTACTAAGAAGTTCCCCTGTTCTAGTAACGTCAAAGAAGGCTATTTCCTACAAAATTTATCATCCGTTCCAGAAATCTTTCACATGCTAAAAATAATAATTATAAATTAGACATTTCAGCTTTCTGATCCTCTTCTTTCATTGGGGAGGTACCTGATTAAGAAGATGAGTAAATAAATTCCTCCTTAAACGAGCAACAACCCTCTCACTAGCAGAAGAAAATAACCAAGCTCGAATAGCTGAGCACACCGAGCTGAAAATCACATTTTTCATGAGTGACATAATATTTCTCAGAAAACATATACTGGATCTAATATAATTTGAATTACCCAAAAATATGTTTAAAATAGACTTCGAAATGGCAGATCCCAATTCAAAACCTGAGCTATTAATCTCCCCTTCCAAATGGTTTAGAATTTGGCAAGCATAATAACCCTATGGCAGTTTTATATTAATACAAAACAATGACTGCAAGTCTGCACGTATTATGCCTTAAACTTAAAAAGTCTAAATTGTCATACCCAACTAAGACGATGGATGTGATGTATACAATGGTGTTTGTGACTTCCTTTAGAGCTTTACTTTTCTGTTCGGGTGTGTCAATATCTCCAGATACAATGTCAATAATCTTTCCCCCGAATTTCGGCTACAGGATCATCATTTCAAAAGGTATTATAAAGTAGTAAAATCATAACTAAGTTCATGGCCATAATTCCATTCCAGAACTATGGAAGAGATGGATAAAATCATAAAAACACAAAAAAAAATATGCATACAATCAATATACTTGACGTGGAAGCAATCAGAAGAGCAATGGTAGCAATTATCAACTTCCCCACTTCAGGCTTTGCCTGCAATACAATTCAGACGTTGAGCACTTCAAAACATTTGACAACAAAATTGATGGCTCCTGCCAACAAAGTACCTACTCACTTACAAGTGAAAGTACTCTGCCAAATCCAACATTTGCAGGCTGAAATTTGCAAGCATAGTCAACATCAGAAAACAAACAAGAAACACCTAGTTATGTGAATAATCCTTCAATCATAATCTTCACTTCAGTAAAGATCTAACAGAAAATCATTACCGGTACAGCATCCCCATGTTCCAGGTCTGTTAACTGACGATCTTCTGATGAGCCAAGGCTCTTTCGCCCTCCCTGTAAAAACCAAGGAAACAAAAACAAAAACCAATGAACACCCACGTAAACATAAACATTTGGGATTATGAACACCATCAACAATCCATTCATCCATTTCAAGTTCATGAAGAACTACAAAAAGTAACCCACGAAATTGAAATTCAAACGAAGCATACAGAAGCACTGTAAAATCCCACAACAGAAACCAAATGAAGTAAATAATAGAAAGCGTTTCATTCACACGGGACGAAATCATTTTTCGCAAACACCATGGAAATGAAAATAGCTTACCCCACGATCAAGCAGCGGAGTTCTCTGGCTTCCCATGCCCTTCATCTGTTGAATAAGCAACCAAAACTTCAGAAAATCAGAACCGGGCGACGAGGGAAGCGACTAGAGTCAAGTTTTTGTAAAGTTTTATGCTCTAAAGACAAAAACCGAAGGGCCCAAATGACAAATTTTTAAATTTATATAATTCTCTGATGTGCTGACAAAACTTGTGGAGAACTTTGCGAGAACACTTTTCTTTGTGTAGCTTTGTGATGGGCGAATCGTTCTCTTCCTCTCTCTGAATTGATCATGGGAAGGAGACAAATCCCTTTTCTTTTTTTAAATCACATTGTTCGATTTGAGACGAACCCCATTTCATTTTCAAATCATATTGTTCGATTTTAGACAAAACCCATTTATTTTCTAAATCATATTGTTCGATTTTTCCAGTGAAGGGTGTAACCAGTAGTAAGTGGTGTTCTAATTTCTACTCCGCTTAGCTTAGGCATGTTTTTTTGGCCAGAAAATCGACAGAAAATCAAATAAAATATTGAAAATGTATTTTCCTGCCTCGATTAACTAATTATAAGTTCTCGTCTAAAAAAACTAATTATAAGTTTGAAATATCTCTTTAAAAAAATTAAAGTTAAATTTTTTTAAGAATTAAAGTTTTATTTTTTATTTTTTTTGGGAAAAATAATGATAGTTTTATTTTTTATTTTTTTTAGGGAAAAATAATTAAAGTTTTATTTATTTTTTTATTTTTTTAAGGAAAACAATTAAAGTTTTAAATATGTTATTTATCCAAAAAAAAAAAAAAAGTCTAATGTTCTTTTTTTTTTAACTAATTAATATTAAATTAGAAATAAGGTTACAGTATTGATAATTAAGAGGTCTATGCTTCGAATCTATCTCCACATGTTATAAAAAAAAAAAAAAAAAAAATTTGATAATTTTTTTAAATCAATATATTTAGTTTATTAAATATGCTATGATGTATTCTTTCAAGTTTCAACTAACTATACATTAACTTACTTTTAGAAATTAAAAACAAAATACATAAAGTTAAATTTCGTTGAACAGTCCAAAACTTGTACTCCAAGTTACGACCAGTTAGCTTCATTTAATATAGGGTCCCCGTAAAGAGTTTACTTCGAATTCTTTATTTTAAAATTTTGAACTTTGTAAAAAACTATGTATATCTATACTTTCTTTTCATTAATCTTTTATTCTTTGAAAAATACTCTTGAGTTTGTCAAACTTCAAAAATTAAATAACATTTCTAATCTAACCTTTTCAAAAACGAACCGACTTTATTTATTCCTTTTAAAATATATTACTAGAGAAGAAAAAAAAACTTGATCAAATGACTCTTGTGGAGTGGAATTCTCGTCTCGTAGCTTAAATTTACTTATTCAAAAACTTTTCTAGTCATTGTTAATGTTATAGGTAATTTTGGACCACCATATGCAAGGAGCTGACGAGGACAACCGGGCGGAGATAGGACCAGGAAGCGACCCAGAAAGACCAGCCAACGGGCCGGGCCAAAATGGTCCGACCCATATGGTCGGCCTCAGCCCAAGGCCGAGGCCGACCACTCGGCCCGCTTGCGTGGGCCGAGTTCGTTTGCATTCGCTTGGTCCCTGCTACCTCTAGCCGCCCCGGTCCAGCTTGGTTCGTCCCGAAACGCCTCCGAATCCCTAAAAATCCTAGGAGCATGAGCAGGTATTTATACCCCTCTTCGCCACTGAAGAAGGGGACCCAAAACTCTCGACTCTCTCCTCTTACTTTCTAGCTCTCCCTTCCGTTTTTTGACTTAAGCATCGGAGGCGGTGTGGCTAGCACCACACCGGTGTGCAGGTTTTCAGTTTTGCAGGCCACGTCTTCCCCCGCTCTCAAACAAATTCACTGTTGATTATCACGTGGAGCGAAGGTAATTTACCTAGCGAAATTTGATCATCAACAGTTAATTTGAGTGGTTAATAATTGATAGAGGTATCACTCAAGATTGACCCATCTCAAAATAAATAAATAAAATCTCAAGTGGTGGTCTATTTTTCTTCTAACTTTTTTTCAAAGTAAGATTGAGATAATTATGCCAAAGAATAACTGATACGTGATATTTGAATTTAATTTAAGATACTAGACTCGATACAAATTTGTGTTTAAGATTTTATGTTACTTTGAATGCCATGTGAGTATAACATTTGATTTTTTTTTTTTTTTCCTCCTTTTTCAACAGTATAGAGAAATAAAAGAGGTAAAATTTAAGTAGAGGATTCCTCTAGCCGAACTTTCAAGTTGTGCATCCTTTCTAGTGTGGATGGTAAAATTACATCACTTCATTTCAATTTCTAGAGGTAAAGTTTGGGCCCTCCAACTCTCTTCTCCTCCATTGTTCTTTGATTTTGTCTATCAACAATTATATTGGACCTCATTTTCAAAACGGTCCCTAGTCGTTACAAGATCCCAAACAAATACAAGTGCCAATTTTCTATCCAAATTGGACGAATGTCTCTTTCACTTTCCAAGTCAATACGTTCTTTGAGGATCATGACTTCAACCTTTTCTACTACCATGATAGTGCATACTCTTTTCATTCAACATTTGACACGTCATTTAATGATATAATATTCTATTTTATGGGTCCCATATCATTTTTAAATGTTTCTTCTATGGTAAACAATGAATGGAGGTAGACCGTAGTACTAGAAATTTCCTCGTCCAACAAGATGCTAAGATTGTTCTACATAGGCTGTGATTGTCTCTATGGAGTCCCTTACAACCATTCTAAGACCAATAATTGTGTTAATATGTGAGTAAAATAATATAATTCATAATTGTTATAATCATCCTAGTTAATAATTAGTTGTATCATCCACTGTGCAAAACATTAATTATGGTCAAAGAAAATTAAAGATAAGCTTATTCATATTATTGAATTAATATTTTGGGAGTGTTTCTAAAAAATGAGAAACAAGAAACATACATAGTTATTAAAGGCTTAGATTTCTTAATAAAATTGGAAACAAGAAACGAGAACGTTATCAAACGGGCCCTTACTGATTGATAAGTCGTTTCTAAAAACATTATATTTGAAATTACTTTGTGTATATATTAAAATAAAACTATCCGATGAAATATTCGAAGAATCTGCTGCCAGCCCAAGATACGTCAAACACAAACAAGGCCCAAGTTGGGCCTTTTTGGGCCTTTTATTCGAAAAGTTGGGCCTTTATTGGGCCTGTCTAACAGAAAAATCATGTGGACTGGACTGTATTGTAATGGAATTGAAAGAATGGACCCTCTCAGCCCAATTCAAAAAATTGTACTTCCAATTTAATTTGGAACTCCACAAATTAGAAAAAAGGAAAATTAATTATTTTCAAAAAAAAAAAAAAAAGGAAAATTAATTATTTTCAAAAACAAAAAAAAAGAAGGAAAATTAATACATGCATTTGGCTGAAAAATAAAATGTATAGACATGAACATATTTGGAGAACATGATTGTGATGATTTTTTTTTTCTCCACCCCTTTATAAATAGAGATTTATTAGCACATGGCGTTAATGAAACTGATCGATCAATTAGGCAAAAATCACGACTGGAACAAATTTCAAAAGTATTTTAATGTAGTAGGTATTTATATCATAAAAAAATATTGTCCAGTGTCAAATTGTCAAAATTAGATACTAAAGACTAATATTGAAGGTTCTTACACGTATATATAATTTATATATAATGTAACAAATAAGTTTGCTAACTATACCTTAGCTTTTAACATAGATTAAAGAAGTATAACATTCATGGAAAGAAAACCCTAAGTCAAAGTTGCATAAATAAATAAGGGAAAGTTTGAAGTGTAAATGGGGATGGAATTAGGGCTAATGATCTTTTCCCTTGGAAGCTGCAAACATGTCTCCAACACCCCAACCATTTTGAGAATTTGAAACCTAAAATCCCAACATAACCTTTGCCTTTTCAATATACTGTTCATTTGATGTTTCCTAAAGCTTTAAGTTGTTTCTTAAACTTTTTATTAAAATTTTACAATTTAATCCCAATTGTGTCTTAAGTAAGAACAAATATATTATACGATACCTCACTTAATTAAATATCGACATATTTTCGATGAGATAGAAACAAGTCGTACAAATAGAAATGGGGAAGTTATATTCATTTACCCATATGATTATTCATAGTGTAGTCAATACATTTCATAAACATATAGGAATACACACACTTTCCAAGGCCATATAATCAAGAGGTTTATATCTATCTTTACTTAGATAAAGTATTTGTTCTTTAACTTAAATGCAATGTTTCATATAATCAACAAAATACATTCCACTAGCTATAGATTTATTTTTATGAGTGTTTAGCTTGCTGATTAAGTTTGAAGGTTGAATTACGTTTAAGTTTGTTATGTCAATTTGGTCCTTGAACTTTAAAAAGTTTTAAATAGGTTCTCGAACTTTTAATTTTGTGTCGAATAAGTCTCTAAACTTTAAAAAATATCTATAGTAGGTCCTTAAACTCTCACTTTTGTGTCCAATAGATTCTTCCACTTTCAATTTTGTGTTTAATAAGTCATCGACCTATTCGAATATGTCAAATGACCTATTAGACACAAAATTGAAAGTTTAGAGGCATATTAGACATCTTTAAAGTTCAAATACCTAGTAGACACAAAATTGAAAATTCAGAGACTAAATTGACACAACTCTGAAAGTTGAAGGACTAAACTTGTAATTTAACCTAGCTTGAATCACTAAACTTGTAATTTAACCTAGCTTGAATCACGACTCCTCAACATCAATCTAAAATTTCTCACTTTTTCCATAAGAAATTCACCCCATAGCAATTAAGCTCCACTTATAATTTGTTATTCAAGTCTTTCTCCGATAAGTTTTTATACCTGCCTTCCTTTTTCGTGAAATGAGAGATTCGAACCACAAACCTTTTACTCATTAGTACAACCAGTTGAGTTATGTTCATGTTGGCTTATACACGCATCCCTACGAGCGTTGAAAAAGAGATTCTATTACTTTCTCATCCCATCTCGCTATTATCTTGTCGAAATTACTGCAGCCAACACTGCTTTATGATCATTATGCTGACAGCTAGATAATCTTTCGAGGGTGGAAAAAAAAATTGTATTCATGAACACAAGACGTTGCATAAAGCAAATAATGCACAAAACTTTTAGGTGATTGTTGCAAATGTTTTCAATACAACACTTTTTCATTGATTGATGAAAGTGTTTACCAAGTCAAAGCCAAATGGCTTTGGTTTTTACTTAAAACCCGTTGAAATGTCTCCAAGATTCCAGCAGGTTGACCTGGTCAAAGATATTTTGCCTTCATCAAATTAAATTAATTAATAATTAATACCATACGTAATTGCTTTATCAATGTTGTCCACTAGTTGTTACCTACATTACAACCTTTTCATCATTAATTTCTAGATATATAACAAACCTACGTACGTTACAAATGTTTCAAATTCTCATTCAAATTATCAACTTATACATTTCATTTTTTTAATATAAATTTTAAGTTTGATTACTGAACTTTTCGTGTTGTAACTATTTAGTTACTCATCCGAGCATAGTTTAACTAGTTAAGACATATATCTTTGACTTAAAGGTTAGAGGTTTGAATCTCTAACTCTACATGTTGTTGAACTTAAAATGAAAACAAAACTATGTAGTTATTATATTATACTTTTGAAAGTTTCTAATAAACAACTAAGATCCCGTTTGATAATCATTTGGTTTTGGGTTTTGAAAAATTATGTTTTTTTTTTTTTTCTCAATTTCCCTACTATGGTTTTCATCTTTGTCAAGGATACATTTGAACTCCTAGCCAAATTTCAAAAACAAAATCAAGTTTTTGAAAACATGGAAAGAATGTATTAGAAAAACAAAGAAATTTGTAGGTGGAAGTAGTGCTTATAAGCTTAATTTTCAAAAACTAAAACCCAAAAACCAAATGGTTATGGAACGAGACATAAACTTTCAAGATTATGTCTATTTAATACTTGAATCTTTTTTAACAAATCTCTAAACTTTCAATTTTATGCCTTATATAATGTATGCATTTTACTTTATAACTTTAACACTTATATGCTGAAGTGAGCATGTAGCTCAGCAGTAATTGACATATACCTTCGACCAAAAAATCAAAGGTTTGAATCTCCTCCTCTAAATATTATTGAACTAAAAAAAAACTTTAACACTTATGTCACCAAATACTTAAAACTACAAGATATCAAGTTTAATGCGTAATCTTTGAATAATATAATTAATGTGTCATATAAGAATTAAAATGACATAATTAACAATAAGAATTCTTAGACATAAATAAAATTGAAAGCTCTTGAGAACTATTATATTAGAAACTTTTTTAAGTACAATAATTATATAAAGTGTGAACACCACCAAAGTTGTAATTTCACTTAATTCTTAAGAATTCTAACAAAATAATTGTCAAATCTCATCTTATTAAAAGGCCTAAATGTGTTCCATATATATCTTGACTTACAAACTAAAAACTTTATGTAATTAAAACTTCTCAAAATTTAAAAAGTTAGATGGACACTACATTCAAAGCATATGGACCATGCTTGTAATTTAACCTATCTCATAGCTAGGTTGATTAACATTAATTACAATTTTCTATTGGGTTTATATAAATCAGTGAATGCAACATAGAAAACATCATCAAATAATAATAATTATATTAAAAAAAAAAAAAACCCAATTCAAATTAGGAGCCAATTTGATTATTATTATTATTAATTCCAAATGAGAATAGGAAAAAGTGTAGACTTTTAAACTCAGAATTCATAAGAGTCTGTCCATAAGCTGTCGATATTTCCCAGACATTGCCCAAAGGTTGTCTTTGTTCAACAATAAGTTGACGTAGAGCCATTGTAATCCAAGTATTCAATGTCTAATAATTCAAATTTCAAGCAAATAAACAAAGATTTAACCGACTCCCACTAGCTAATTAATGTAATTAATTAATGATTAATTAACTAAATCAATCCCTTTTTGTAAATTTACCTGTTGCCAAACAGACCCAACATGTTAATTATCTCACCAAGAAACCCATGCATCTTCTTCCTATGTTTAAAACCAGACAATAACAGCTAATTTTATGGTCGAGAGATATTATTGGCATAAACAAAAAGGATTTTTGTTTTTTTCAATGTACCTTTTTACAAATATTCTAAAATATCATGTACTTTTTGAAAAAAAAAATATGATACTTTTATGGGATGTTTCAGATTTATTATTGTGTTTTTTTTTTAAGGAAGATTTTTGGTTAAATTACATCTTAATTGGGAGATTTTTTTGGATGGTTTTTTTTTTTTTTTTTTTTTTTTTTTTTTTTTTTTTATATTTTAAAAAAGAAGATTTTACTTGAAATGAACTGGTTTTTGGATGCCAAGAAATTATAGCCAAAATAAAGAGAAATCTTGTACCCTAAAAAAAAGTATAAATAAAAGTATACAGCTTAATTAGACTATTTGATTGATGATATTTTTATTTTTTTGAAAAAGGTTGTCTATCCATGTAACTTCTCTTGTTTTGTTTTGTGTTTCTTCTTTTTTAAATTATTTTTGAAAATCTTAGTCAAATTTTTAGAATTAAACAAAAAAAAAAAAAAATTGAAAACCCCCTTAATTTTCTTTTTTCCATATTACCTAAATTAGTTTGACTAGGTCTTTAAACAATTTTTCAGAAAGTAGTTGAGAATAATGGAAATTTTGTGTTTGGATTTAAACACAAATGAGTTTTTTTATACTTGAAAATATAGATCAAGACTACTTAGTTTATCATATGTATGAGATTTTTAGAATCATAGTTGAAAATATTCGTTATTTATTTTTTTTAATTAGTTTTACCGTTGTGTGGTAGGTGATCGAACTATTGAATGGATTGAAATTATTTAAATTTTAATGGTGTTTGTTGTAGGTAATTTTGGACCACCCCGATATGCAAGGAGTTGAGAAGGACAATGCAATACCAGCCCAAGGAGACAACCAGGAAACGGGCCCCGAAGGAAGAACAAGCCAGAGGGTCGGGCCAAGGCCGGAGGGATCAGGCCTTGGCCCAACCCATATGGTCAGCCGAGTCCTTCCGCCTCCGTTCGGTCCTCCCTGCTGTCCCGGTTCCACTTGGTTCAGCCCTGGGTCGCTTCCGAGCGCCTAGAAAACCCTAATTGAAGACACAGGTATAAATGGGGGTTCGAAAAATTCACTACACAGAGATACTTTTTACTGTTTGATCTGACTTAGGCATCGGAGTGCAGGTGACCTACACCACACCGGTGTGCAGCGGTTCTGACTGGTCTTGCAGGTCACATCTTTCTCGTCTTCAACAAATTCACTGCTGGTGTCACGTGAATGTTAAGTTAGTCACTTGGCCAGATTTTGGCTTCAACAGTGTTTTCTTAAACATCAAACAACAATACTTAGTCAAACTTTACTAATTAACTCATACTAAATTTTGAATATTTATTATAACACAGTTGTATATTATAATAATTCATTAACTAATTTAGAATTGAATTTCGGAGGGGATACGGCTGCTGAATAAAGAGACCAAATAAATATAAATAGTCAATTTTTTTTATTTATTTTTTACTTCACAAAAGTATAGAATTTAATAATTCATAATTATATATTCAACCAAATAACGAGTCAATATTCTAGGTGTGAAGAAGAAATTCTTAATTATGAATTCCTTGATTTGATTTGATTGTTTCCAAACTTTATTTGTACCTTTTGTTTCACTTTAATAAAACGTGAATCTACAAATTTGAAAACATTGAGTTCATAGTATTATGGCCATAATTAAGTTTTGTGATCAAAATTTCTTTTCAAATTTGAAATGATTAGGGCATTGAATAAAGAAAAATGAGAGAAAAAAAACAAATTATAGAGAATAATGTGCTTTAGCCTTTAGGTTAGAGAAAATAAAATTAAAGGAAAATAATAAATATATAATAGATGGAGAAAATGATTGGAGGAGTGTGAGAAAAAGGGTATTAGCTTTTTGTGTGGAAAAACAAATCCTTTCTTCATGGAGACACTATATTAAATAAACAATTTCTTTTTTTCTTTTTACAATAAATATAAAAAATAAATGTAATGTTTTTCAATGAACATGTGATGCACACAAAAGTCATATTATAAGAGTGGCTATCACCAAAATGAGAAAACATAGACAAAGAGCTCATCTTTATAGACTTCTATTCAGCATCGTCGATATATATAATCGTCTTCAAATTAGAAACAATCAGAATCTCAATCTGAATATAGTTTAATAATTAGGTCGTTTATACCATTGGTCAAAATGTCAAGAATTCTTCAAATCCCGACCCCCACATGTTGTTGACCTAAAAAAGAATAGAATTGATATGTACTACTTATACTAACACGATACTTAATTTTAAGAGTCAATTCAATAAAATTCCACGTTCACACGTGTTTAGACTTTAAATTGAAATTAAGCAATTAATTTCCTTGCAAGGTACATCTTTTTTCAATTAATATTAATAATTTACCTATTATGTTTCATTAATCAATCTAATAAATCGAAACCCACGTGTGTTGAGTTTTGACCAAAGTTAAATTTTTACAGTAAGTTTTATATATATATCAACTTTAAAAACTAGATAATTCAATATATATTTTTAATTATAAAGTATACCTAATAAAGGAATTAATGATTGTTGCTGAAGATTTAACAGTTGTTTTTGTCTGTTAAAAATTGACAATGTAACAGAAAAATATACCGAGGGCTAAAACGAAGCTATCTTGATGAAAGATTAGATATTAATTTGCTATCTATTATTGCTCCTAATTACCACATAATCTTAGCTTATCCACTCCATAATATCCTTGATAAGAATATTAAATAAATTAACTCATGGTTATAACTTCCAATACGTCACACGGTCACAGTCAAAACGTAAACTGTAATACATATAATACATATAATATACTCATATTTTCTTTGCCTATTTGGTTAAAATACTATTACTTTTTGTTCTTGTATTTCGAGACTTATTTTATTGTTTAAATTCAGTCATCGTACTTTCAATAAATCTTTAAAATAATCTTCATAATATTAGATTGGCATATCTACCTTCACATCATATCATTTATTGAGCAAATCAAATGAAAATTAATGTTAAACTAAATTTTGGGTATTTTTAAGATTTATTAAAAAAATATAAAATAAAATAAAACAAGGGACGTTTGGCCAAAGAGTTGGAGTTATGAAATCTACTCGTTTTTAACTTAAAAGTTGGAGTATGAGTTAATAAGTATGTGGGATAAGTGTTAGAATAAGACTTAATAAGTTTGTGGGACCCACAATAAAAAGTTGTAATTGGTTAATAAATTTATGGGCTCCACAAATGAGTGTTATATGTTCGAGAAAATTTCTAGTATTGTCGTGGTATGAAAATTTTTCCATACTACCTTTGCTATGAAAGAAACATTTAAGAATGGTGTGGAACTCATAAAATAAAATATTATACTATTAAATGATCATTAAATGATGTGTCAAATGCTGAGAGCGTTGTCAATATAAACATAGTTGAGCGTGATACATGTCCAAATTAAAGCACGGGACCGAAACGATATTTTAAGCTGATATTATTTTTTTTAAGAGCAATAATATTCTTTCCCTCCAAGAAGCCTCCAACTGCCTCAGAAGCTCTCTATATATACTGTTAGGCCACGCATTTCGTCTTCACCAACCTCTCGCTCCATTCAGTTTCTCTCTCTTTATCTCTTTCATCTCTCTCTCTCCATTTTCAGGTTCTTTCTTCCTAAACTTCATCTCAAAAATGTCTTTCGAACACGAGTTTCTGTTCCTTCCCTCGTTTGGGATCGCCTCAACAATGGCGAATCTCAACTTCCTTTTCTGGTTCCTTCTCTTTATCGTCGTTTTTGGCCTTTGCCTCAGCCCGGGCGGTCTAGCCTGGGCTTTGATTTCTAGGCCAAGAAACAAACCCATCATTCCTGGCCCTTGTGGCATCCCTTTTTTAGGTCAAGTTTCAACCTTTACTTCTTCTCTCACTCATAGAGTTCTCGCCAAGCTCGCTCAGAGCTTAAAGGCGAAACCTTTGATGTCATTCTCAATTGGGTTCACTCGTTTTGTCATTTCCAGCAACCCCATCACTGCCAAAGAGCTTCTGAACAGCTCGGCGTTCGCCGATCGTCCGATCAAGGAATCGGCTTACGAGCTTTTGTTCCATAGAGCAATGGGGTTTGCTCCTTATGGAGAGTATTGGAGGAATCTCAGGAAGATTTCTTCCACTCGTTTGTTCAGTCCTAAGAGAATTTCGAGTTTTGGGGAGTTGAGAGAGAGGATTGGGGTTCAAATGGTGGAGGAAATCAAGGGTTTGATGGAGAAAAATGGGGAAGTTGAAGTGAGGAAAGTTTTGCATTTTGGGTCGTTGAATAATGTGATGGGAAGTGTTTTTGGGAAAAGTAGTTATGAGTTTGGTGGTGAAAGTGAGCTTGAGGGATTGGTGAGTGAAGGGTATGATTTGCTTGGGAGTTTCAATTGGAGTGATCACTTTCCTCTTTTGGGTTGGTTGGATTTGCAAGGTGTGAGAAAAAGGTGCAAAATTTTGGTGGGAAAAGTGAATGTTTTTGTTGGGAAAATCATAGAGGAACATAGAATGAATAGGAGAATAATCAAAGAAAACAACAATCAAGGAAAGCCTCTTCATGACAATGAAGATGGAGATTTTGTTGATGTGTTGCTTGATTTGGAAAAGGAAAACAAACTCACTGACTCTGATATGATTGCTGTGCTGTGGGTAAGTGTTGTTGTCTAAAGTGCTTTTGATTTTGAATTCCTATGTGTTCTTCTTTTCATGTTATTCTTCTATTTCTAGATCTCTCTCTCTCTCTCCATATATATTCTTTGTTTGTTTTATGGTAGTTGTAGCTGGATGCAATCTTCCACTATAATTATGATCATAAGAATAATGAAACTTATAAAAAGCTACTATCTATTGTGTGTTCTTGCTTTTCTTTAACATGATTTTAACCATCTTATTATTCTTTAGGTCTCTTTTTTAACATTGTTACATTCATTAACAAGCCATGAAAATTAGTTGATCATCATGCTCAAGAATCAGAATCTCTCATCTCTTTTCCTTTCCTTTTCCCTTTATTTCTTCTACATGATTTGCTCTTGCTTATTTTTGCTAAATAAGACTCCCCACTTTTTAAATTAGCACAAGATCCAATAAGTAATTTGCTCTTGTTTATTCCCATTAAATCACCACTAGATCCAAAACTTAGATCCTCACTTACCCAATTAGTATAAGATCCATCAAATAATTACCCAAAATGCAAAATTAAAAAAAAAAAAAAACCAATCTTTATGTTCTGATACCACGTTAAAATTATAAATTGCTCTGATACTATGTTAACTCGTTATAATTGCAGGAGATGATCTTTAGAGGAACAGACACGGTGGCAATTCTCCTAGAATGGATTCTAGCAAGAATGGTTCTTCATCCCGACATCCAAAGGAAACTCCAAGCCGAAATTGACCGAGTCGTCAAACCCAGCCGAGACGTTTCGGATTCGGACCTCCCAAATCTCCCTTATCTCCATGCAGTCGTCAAAGAGACTCTAAGAATGCACCCGCCGGGCCCACTCCTCTCGTGGGCCCGCCTCGCCATCCACGACACCCACGTCGGCGGCCACTTCGTTCCCGCCGGCACCACCGCCATGGTCAACATGTGGGCCATAACACACGACGACCAAATCTGGCCCAACCCGACCGCATTCGACCCGGACCGATTCATCCAAAATGATGTGGCAATCATGGGGTCCGATCTGCGGCTAGCGCCATTCGGGTCCGGAAGAAGGGTCTGCCCTGGCAAGGCCATGGGGCTAGCCACGGTCGAGCTTTGGCTCGCCCAGTTGGTTCAGAGGTTCGAGTGGGTTCAGGTGGGTGGTGGCTCTGGAAATGGAGTGGACTTGTCTGAGTGTTTGAAGCTGTCACTGGAAATGAAACAACCCTTGATCTGTAGGGCTGTCCCCAGAGTTGTAGGGTTGATTTGAAGAAAAAAAAAAGAGGATATTTATGAGGGGGTTTATTAATATATTATATATGTTTAAAAGTTAAATGTATTTGCTTTTTCTAAAAAAAACTTAATTAGGGAAGTAAAAGGAGTTGTGTGTGTGGGGGAGTGAAAGTAAATGTTGGTATTTTGATTGTTGTGGTTTGGGTTTGGTGTTGTATGTGTGTGGACTTTGGAGTAAAGTTTTTATAAGAGTTTATGTGTTTATGTAATTTGTGTTTTAATGGAACTTAAATATTAGGGCAAATCTCTCTCTCATGCAAGTATACACATATGTTTGTATTAAATTAAGTTGTAAACTTTTTGTTGGTTTTAAATCTTATTTTGGTTATTTCTGTATGTTTTGCCACTTGATATCTATAAATCTATGTGCTTCCATTTTGGAATGTTTAAAAAAGTTGAATATATATATATATACTACTTGGAGATTAGAGAATGTATGTGAGAAACAAACAAGCAAAATGAGACCATAAGACAGTATAATATCATATTTACAAAATATATTAGATTTTGATAACTAAAATAAAAGTTTAAAAATTAAAATGGGTTTAAACTCAATTTACATTGATTACTCCCCCTAGCTCTTTTTAGTTTGCTAACATTAGTATAGCTAACTTGTATTAATGACCAGAGATCTATGGTTTGAATTACTCTACCCCATATGTTGTAGAAAAAAAAAAAACTCTTTTAGTTCAACAATATATAATAGTGGAGATTTGGGACTTTGACCGCTTGGTTGAGAATATTATGCTGAGTTATTCTCAGGTTGATCAACACTTGATAAGTTTTTTTTTCTTTTTAATTTCAATAATAGGGTTGGGGATTATTAAGTCCCCATCTGATAATCATTTTTTTTTTTTGATAATCTGATAATCATTTTATTACTTTTATTTTTTTAATAAACTTTTTATTATTTTGTTACTTGTCTCTCTTTATATTACTTTGCATGTATGATAATTATGGAGGATAAATTATCATTAATTTCGAGAATCTTAATTAGTCTTTTTTTAGTTCACAAAATACATGGTGGTGGAGAAATTTTTGACCATTTGATCGAAAATATAACGTTTAAACCAGTTGAGTTATGTTTAAGTTGATGAAGAATCTTAATTAATGTGTACATGAAACTTGTTTCAATCTCGTTGGATAATCTTTCTCTAGTGAGTAGATTATTTAGGTCCCGTTTGATAACCATTTCGTTTTTTGTTTTTGGTTTTTGAAGATTAAGCCTATAAACACTATTTTTACCTATAAGTTTCTTTGTTTTTTTATCTACATCCTTTCCCATGTTTTCAAAAACCAAGCAAAATTTTGAAAACAAAAAAAAAAAAAAGTAGTTTTCAAAAACTTGTTTTTGTTTTTGGAATTTGGCTAGGAACTCAAATGTCTCCCTAACAAAAATGAAAACCATTGTACGAAAATTGAGAGAAAACCAGCACAATTTTCAAAAACCAAAAACAAAAAACGAAATTGTTATCAAACGAGACCTTAATTAATGGATAGATAGATTTATAAACTTTTTCAGGAAAAAAAAAAAAAGAAATAACCGATTTGTACCAATTATTCGTACCATTTTCATCAACTATCTTAATTAATGTGTAAAGATTCAAAATTTTATACAATTTGGAAATGTTTCAAAAAAAAAAAAAAAAATCAAATTAGTTGACTATTGATAACTTAATAAAAAAAATCAATAATCAAGACACAAAATTAATTAAGTGCTATTTTTCGTCTTCAAAAGAACACTACTGGTTTTACATCTCTTTATAAAGCCATGAAAATTATCTTCACCCAAAATATTTAAAAAAAGAAAAAAAAAGAAAAAGGGATCAGAATATTTATTTAACTAATAGAAACCTAAATCTTTGCTAGATTTAACACAATAATATTATTAATCACACATAATTAACTTTGATTAAAGTTGAACTAATATTCTTTAATGAATTAAAAAAGATAATAATAATATGATATATGTGAGTAATATTGACGTCAAAGATAAGTATATATTTAATTAGAGACATATGAAATGATTGAGGAATGAGAACCAAAAACAAAGTAATAATATGATAATATATGTTCCCCCTTTTCTGTGATCCAAATCCCTCCCTTCTTCAGAATATAATTAATATCTATAAATATATAATTTTATATATTTTACCATAAGCTTTGCTGGTGAAAAGCTCCACTGCTTTTTCACCCAATTATTAAAGAATTATTCTGGGAATTTAATTTCTTTGAGTTACATCCAATCTAATTCAAAAGCATTTTTTTTAAAAGTTAATTTAATTGTTTTGGATACTGCTTGTTTATTCCAAATGAGTGCAAGCTGCACTGCACTACAAAATATAATGGCTTCTTTTTTGAGCTGATTCTTCTTCATTTTTTTTTTTTTAAATTTTTTTTTTAAAATTTTTTTCTAGGACACATGCATGCAACAATTTGAAGGTGAGGGAACAAATTAAATGAAGTTTTTAACAATTATGGACCATTTATTTGAGAGAATCCTTTCAGCTGTGTCAAGGGGTGAAAAGACATTTATATATATATATATATATATATGCACATTAGAAAAAATGGCATTTCAAAATTTTTGAAAATTTAATGTGGGTTTGGTTAGTGGTCCAAAAGATAGAAATTTGTAAAAGATTCATTAAAAGAAAAATGTATTTGATGTTTCAATATCCATAGGAAAAAAAAACAATTATATATATATACGAGTACATGTTAATTATCGCTGAGCTAAGCTCACTTTGACAAAAAAAAACAATGATATAGTTACCAACTTAACTATCTAGTTGAAACTATAATATTGGGAAAAAAAATCATTTTCTACTACAATTTTTCTATAATACAAAAAATAAATTACATGATGATATCCATAAAAAATATAAGATATGATCATATTGTGACTTATTTTATATAGGCTAAATTATAAAAAATACCTCTGAACTATGAGATTTGTTTAAAAAATGTCCCTAAACTTTGAAAAGTTTCAAAAGTACCCCTGAACTTTAAAAAATGTTTCAAAAATACCCTTGCCGTTAATTTTTAGATGGAAACCGTTAAAGTTTCAGTTTAAAAAATACCTTTGAACTTTCAAAAAAAATTTAAAAATACCTTTATTGAAAAATGCTTCTTCTTTTTTCCTCCTCTCACTGTAAATTCTTGCGTTAATTTTCAAGGAGGAAGAATTTAAGGTGGGAGGAGGAAAAAAGAACGAAACATTTTTCAATAAGGATATTTTTTTAAAAAAAATTTGAAAGTTCAAGGGTATTTTTGAAACTGAAACTTTAACGGTTTCCATCCAAAAATTAACTGCAAGGGTATTTTTGAAACATTTTTCAAAGTTCAGGGACATTTTTGAAACAAACCCAATAGTTCAAGGGTATTTTTTACAATTTAGCCTTTTATATAATATGAACAAAATCAGATACGAAGGTATCACATATATAAAAATTAGTAAGGATGAGTTGGCTCGAAGTTGAGTCGTTAAATTCTTAAAGTGAATGAGAATAGTTGGAATAACATTGTTTTATACCTGTGACATTGCAAATTGAAGTTATATATTATCATTAGATAATCTTATTAAAGGAAAACAAGGTATAGGGATTCAAATCAATATTTGGATATGATTTTTGATGTGGAGATTTTGAAATCTTGGATATATACCAAACTTTGGGTTATATGAATATATATGCTAAAGTCCCTTTGCTCAAATATCAATTTAATTTCCAAGGGCATAAAATCTACTTTCTAGCAGTGTTAAGTGTTAATACACTTGATTAGTTGAATGGAATATAATGTAGGGTAGTTTTAATTAATTAATTTTTTAGTATATTGTATAAGTTAAGCTATATATATAAATTAAATTTTGTATACATAAAAAAATTATATGGATCTATACCCCTTTGACGACAAATTGGATTTTAGCCAAACACAACCTTTATGGTATATGTAAAATATATATGCAAATTATTCCCATGTGTAATTTGCCACAAAACTATATTAATTATTATTATTATATTTTTTTTTAGTTCAAAACATTTGAGGTGAGGATTCGAACCTCTGACCTGGTGATTGATGGTATACGCCAATTATCATTTTTTTTTGACAATATGTGGGGAGGGGGATTCGAACCACAGACCTTGTGGTTATCAGTACAATTTTATGCCAGTTGAGCTAAGCTCGTTGGCATACGCCAATTATCATTAAACTATAATGCTCACTTTGGCATATTAATTAATTAATTGGTTTGTTCTAAGTTGGTTTTTTTTCTTTTTTTTTTCTTCTCCCTAAAATTCTTATGAGTTTGGTAACATAACATCCGATTTTTATTTTTTTAATTTAAAAAAAAAAATAGTTACGTTCATGTTTTTTTTTACCACATATGAGGTAAGAGATTTGAACCACATACCTCTTGGTCATTAATATAGGTTTTATGTCAGTTGAGTTATGCTCAGATTGTTCCAACACATTCAAGTTGATATAGTTTGATTCAATATTATTCACAGACATTTAAAACAACAAATATTTCGACGCATCCAGTTACATACTTTGCAAGAACGACAATTTGGAACTATTTTCTAAAGCATCAAAAACTTATTAAACTAAGGCAAGCATCCAAATGGGTCTTTCTCTGAACTTGCAAATCAAAATATCACACACATATATGTTGATTGATATATGTTGTATGATTTGGATTGGAACATTCTGATTTAGCTTTGCCTTTTCAATACTATTTTTTCAAAAAGAAACTTTGAACCAAGCACATTCAATTAAAATATAAGAGGAGTAGCCCCACAAACCAATTTTAATTTTTTTAAAATTTCTTTCTTATGATCATTATATTTCTTTCAAGTATACAATCAATTGGAAGCATTATAAACCCTAGTTAGCTATGGCCTGGAAGCCACACACAGCTACAAAAATAAAGCATATGAGCCAATGATCCATCTCATCCACCACTTTTAATTACTCACAAACCCCCCATTTTCAATTAAATAAATCTTGTTTTTGTGCCTTATTTTAACTTACTTTTTGCAAAAAAAAAAAAAAAAAAAAAAAATTAAACATTTACATGTAAAAAAAATAAAAATTAGAAAAAAAAAAAAAAAAAAAAGCCATTCTTCATTTGATATATTGCATGCGCAATAAAGTAGGAATGTGGCTTAGTCATAGTGTTTAAGTTGCTAATCATGTTTTGTGTGGCCACTATACAATCTCTCCTTCTTTCAAAGTTTCTCACCAAATATATGTATATTGAAACTTCCATTTGCCTTATTATATCCGTTCTCTTTTGTATAACTTCTAAGTCACGATGAATAGATATCTTTGTGTTAACCTGAACATAAAGTTCAAACTGGTTAAGATATTATATCTTCGACCAAAAGGTCAGAGGACTCGAATCTCTCCACCTTAGAGATCATTGAGCTCAAGAAAAAAAAAATAATAATCTTTGTGACATTCGATCCCTGGCTAAAACCTAATCTCCTATATAGTGCAATGTTAATAATGTAGAATACGAACAAGAGTAAAGAATGATGATTTATTGTGAGAATTTGTTTTTATCGTGTTAGAAAAAGAATATTTATTTAATAAACGCTTGATTATGTTAATATTAATTATAAAGCAATAAAATCGAGAATAGAGATGAGTGGGATTCTGAGCCAAGTTGGGTAATGCACTTCTTATCTCTGTCGCTATCCTTGAAATTAAAAAGGAAAAAAAAAAAAAAACAAAGATTTCCCGTCTTGATATCTATCCTTATTTAAAGTGAGAATTCTTGACCCTGATTCGTAATAGGTCCCTTTTAGGACATCATAGGAGAAACAGACACCTCTTAGTTCTTATTCCGATCTATCAAATCCAAATCTTTATGGTATATATTAAAATGAACAAAAAAGAAATGTATTTAGGCGGCTTCAAAAAGAATTGATTTCATTCTTTGAATGAACTTGTGGCTTTTTGGAAAAAGTTGGGGTCTCAACCATTTTCTCCCATTGTTGTAGGTCCCCTATACACATGAACATGATTAACCTTTTTAAGCTTTTTTTTTTTTTTTTTGTGGGATGGATTTGTGTTATGAGTTCCACTTAAATTTTTATTTATACTCATATAGTACATTTACCTAATTTTTATAAGTGTCATCATCTTCACCATTATATATAACAATCATGGCAATAGTGATAATCACTTTGAAGATGATTGAGACGTGCCAGAGAGACCCGATTCATATTCATAATGTGCAAACCACTCTTTCTTTTTAATATACTTAATGTAAATCCCAAAACGTGCTTTCTATCCTGATCTTTTCAAACAAATTCATTGTAAATCACTATTTGATTTTTCAAAAATCAAGAGTAACAATACTTATATTATTTAATAGTAACTATATATATTACGTATGAATCAATGAGTCGACGGATGATCGTATCACTTATAAGTATTATAACTAATACTCTATCATCAAAAACTTGAAAACTAAACTTTGTATACCTTAATTATCAGGTGTCTCTTGGTGGGATTTTTTTTTTTTAAAATGTAAATTTTAAAAGATAATTAAAAATTAAAGAGATGAGGGGCCAAGGATAGAAGCCTTTACTGTGCTAGCAATAATGGAGACAGGTTTATTTTAAAAGATAAATGGTACTCAATAATTATAAGCACAAAGACCAATGATTAGCTGCCAACCACATAAATTTTATTCCATTGCCAAATTAATGTTTTTTTAATTTTTAATTTTAATTTTTTTATGATGTCTATAGTGAAAGGTGTCTCCATTTGAGAATATAATCGTTCTATGTTTGAATTTCTGTCCCAAAATATGACATCCCACATTAAATTTTGTAATGTTTATCGTTACAGCTATTGTGGTCTTGTAATATTTTGGTCTAAATCTTCCTTTGGTGGATGAATTGTCACATTTTTGTTGTGGTTTCATCATTACTGTTAAATTTTTGTATTGCATTCACCATAAATCTTAAACAATTTATTTCTTAAAATCTACACTAAACCATATCTTTATAGTTTAATGTACGAGTCTTCATGATTTGTAGCATAAAATTTTTGTTAAATGCATCAATCTGGAGGTTAGATGTTTGAATTTCTATCCCAAAATATGACATCCCACATTAAATTTTGTAATGTTTATCGTTACAGCTATTATATATATGTGTGTGTGTGTGAGTGTCCGAACCAGCTTACGTGTAACACCCGAGTTAGGAGGGGTACATGAATGAACTGAGACCACATTCGAATGAGAGGGATCCTGAGGACACGAAAGTATGGTCAAGATAAGCGACAAAGCATGCTAAAAGGACCCCGTGTTGGTTTGTGAGGAAAGTCTTCAATCTTAGAAGCAGTTTAAGACAAGTATGGTGACTATCATAGATTGAACTCATTCCCTCCAAGCCCTTTATTTTTTCTATGGCCCTTATTGACCGCTAGGGCCAACCCATGATGGTTAATCGAAACAAATAAATTCATGTGAAGTTTATGAATTAAAAATATTAAAAAATACAAGATGATATAATGTAAAAGATTGAAACCTTGATAAGATGTTTAGCTCACATTTATAAGGTTAAGGTATGAGTTCATAATTTCTAAAAAATTAATATGTAATATAGGTTTCATAAGTCTAAATCAAACTGTTTTTAATAACAATACATGATGAAAATATAATTGAAAATCTATACTAAATCTGATGCATGAGGCTTGGAACATAAGTTTACATGGCAATACATGAAATTCCTATTAAAATGCACGGTAGAGACTAATGACAAGAATGAAAATTGACGATTTAAAAGCATAGATATCAAAACAAGTGAAAAACAGTCCAAAATAGTCGATGAGTATAACTATGTGGTTAAGATATTGTCCGTACCTCCTATAAGAGATCGTAGATTTGAATCATCACACACGTATTACGTTAAAAAAGCAACATCAAAACAAAATATTTTAAAGCATGTTATGTTCAAATAGCAGCTAACATATATGTCCTCTGGCTCAAAACAACTGATATTATTGGCCATAAAATGAGTACTGATATGGATGGGAATATCCTTTAAATATATACCATTCCTTTTCTTTTCTCCTTCTTTTGAAGAGTAAATAACAAGCAGAATTAAAAAGAAACAAATCAATGTTAAAGCTATTTCAACAGTTGAGAACAGAAGACATATGGTGGTTTCTTCAGCCAACATGAGCATAACTCAATTTGTATAACTCTTGTGCTAACGACCAAGAGGTCTATGTTTTGAGTCTCCTCATGTTGTCAAAGAAAAAAAAAAGGTGGTTTCTTCAGTGTAGACAAAACATGTACTTATTTGTTATTGACAATGACAACAAGATGCCAAATATGAACATGTTTTAGTCTAATACCCTGTAACTTGCTTCAATTGTTTGCTAGTTTCTTACTTTATTTTAAGATTTGGTAATAACTAAGAGGTTTTTGACCTTCATGAGTAAATGTGCAAATTGAAATAATTGGGCCTTGGCCATTTATATTGTCAAAGCCCACATTACCCTGATTTATTGGGCTTTGGCCCATTACAACAAGGAGGCTTGACCATCTCTTTTCAAGAATTTATGAAGTATAAACTAAGATTTCTGGTAGAGAACTCAAGAAATTGCTATAACTCATACATTATTCAGTCCTCCATTTGGATTGGATGATGAAACAACTTACATCTTCTTCTCTGCACTAGAGAGTTTCCTTCCAAAAGCGTATCGATTTATCGGTCCCGCAGGAAATGAAGGCTGACTCTGTTGGTGAGTGCTCGAGCCACCGGGGTGCACCGATGTGGTTCGAAGGCCACCTTGCTACTCTCTCTGCTGTCAGAGCATCCCAGATAACAATCTGCAAACATCCAAATCTCATCAATTCAGATTCAAAATATAGGCTAGCAAAGGACATCAATGTCACAGCTCTGAGAAGTGAAAATAGAAGCAGTTTCAACCTCATTGCTCGGTTCGTCTACTGACAGCACAAACTCCTCAGTATCATTGAAGACAGCCTAATGAGAAAAATGATTGAAACTGTCAGATGGAAATGTAAAGAGTTTGTTCATAAGAATCTTGCTATTACAGCTTTATATATTTCCTAAGAAACATTTGGCTCTTGATTTTAATAAGTTTTAGTTTATGAAGTCTGGGGTTAAAAGAGTTTGTGGTTTACATTGGAAAAAGAATGAATCATAAAAATCTAGGATGGGATAATTCGTAGAGTTTATGATTTATGAAAGTTAGTGTGTAGTATAAAAGACGATTTTCATCCGCCTAGATTTATGTAGCTTGTGAAATTAGAAAAGTTGGCACGAGTTGAAGCAAACCCACAAATCAGACATAGGTTGTTCGAGGTAGGCGAAGAACTAATTTTCGTATACCTAAATGGCTAAATCCAAAATGGAAAACTATGTACTTGAATGCCAAGTGAACCATAATTATAAGGAGCTGGTGAACTTCATAAGCACCATTGTTAAAGGCTTTTAGTGAACAGAAACATCAGGCAACATTTACAGTTTGAAGCAATTCATAGAATCTTGAAATGTAATAAAAAGATAGGCAAGTAAATTGATGGATGACATAAAGCGAAAAAGGCTGTTCGAAATGAAACCAGACCTGACACCTCAATTGCATATGAGTAGCTCCAACATATTGTTTCACCAATCTCCCCGTCCCCACGTCCCAAAGTTTTACAGTGGAGTCCTTTCCGCAAGAAAGAACGAACCTGAGATATCGACGATCAAGCCATTGAACAAAACTCCAAGAAACCAATAAAAAGATACTTGGAAAAACCATTATGATTGTGGCTACGCTGCTAAAATTGTACAAGAGTTCTAACAAGCTTACCTTTCATCCTTTGTAAATTTTGCACTGGTTGCCTCTGCTGTGCCATGTGCACTAACAATGGAGCGGAGACATTTTGCACTAACGCCATCCCATAAACGAACTGCACCGTCTTTCGAAGCAGTGACATACATACTCCCTGTTGCTGAATACCTGACCTGTATGATCATTAAGCTTGAACTGTGAGAGTTCCATCTACATATGATTTGTATTGCACATAATTTGAAAAGTGAAGTTCATAGCACCTGATTTATGGCTCCATTATTTCCTATTTCCGGAACATTTGCAGATAGAAAGCACTGAAAAGTATTGACATCATACAGGTGGGCAATGGGATGATCCGTTCCTGAAGTTTTCAACCATGTCAGTGATTAGCCTCTTAATGTGAATTGAGGCCTCTTCTTATTTGGTTTCATTTATTTTAGGTCTAAAGATCAGATAATAGTGGTCAAACTGAGACAGAGCCAGTAGGAGTAGGACTGAAAGCGAAGTGTCGGTTTTGGTGGGTGGATAGCTTGCTTATCCAGCCCTCTATTGCAATGTTTTGCTTAAGTTATGGAAGTTATGTTCAAGAAAAGTCTGTGAAATGGGAGAAATCGAATGCACTTACCCGCTAACAGATAAGAAGTTATGTTCAAGAAAAGTCAGTGAAATGGAAGTTATGTTCAAGAAAACTCAGGTTTAAGTTCATAATGCAATTTAATATAATTTCAATAATAAGTACTTGCAGACTTACCCGCTAACAGATAATCTCCTGAAGGATGAAGAGATATCGAACGCACGTTATGGGTATCCTTAATGACAAACATAGGAAAAGGGAAAAAATTAAGAGAATGCCTTCTGAAGTAAAAGAAGTAAAATCTGCTGAAGGATGTGAAAGCAGCAGCCAAATGTACAACAAGATACTCTTACCAAAAGGGGAAAAAAAAGGTACAACAAGATATAAGCAAAACCTGGATAACTCTGAATGCTTTCTTTGCAGTCAATTTGGAGAAGTCAAAGAACCTAGAAAAACAAGCATTGTACAAAGTTGCTAGATCAGTTGTACTTTATTTACCAATAGAGTAGGTATCTTTAGAAACGAAACTACAAGCTTAAAGAAGGCAGACGACAAACATGACTTCTAGATAATATTTGGGACTGACAATAATACAGTAGGAGCTAGATGCTCATGCAAACGACCTCAGGTAAAATGGATTGAGAAAGAACCATACTTTATTGTGTGATCTTTTGCACCAGATATAAGAACAGTATTCTGAGGATGAAAATCCAAATCATTTATTGGCTGCAAATTAATTAGGAGAAAAAATTAGTCATCAATAGAGAAGAAAAATCTTGCTGATAATATCGAAACATACATGAATAAGAATAACGATAAAGAAAAAAGCAATGTGAAGTACTCTGTCAAAAAAAAAAAGTTCCCTTGGATGCAAAAAGTTCAGAGAAAGCAACAATGACCAACCAAAAAATGAAAAATATATTTATGTGCTTAGCAGTTGTGAAGGCAGGGAGAGAACATAAATTGCTTCTTTATGTTATACATGGAATGAAAGAGAGAAATAATAGCTATTCCAGAGATATTTTGTGCCACTCTGATTCAAGATCAATCATCCATGGGTATACGATACATAACCAACTCGGGGGTAAAATCTTTAAGATGAAGAAAAACTCTGGAAGGAAAGAACTGTCGGAATAGCATATCAGTTTCATGAATGTGATGGACTAACTTGAATGTGATCGTAAAATGTCCTTATAACAGGTCGGACAGGACCATCTTTTGCTTCTGGCAGCATCATCTGCTTGATCTTTGCCACCTTAGAAGGAAAAATGGCTTGTTAGTCAGATCTCATGTGGATTAAAGTAACTCCTCAAATAACTTTGAGGGAAAGCACCAACACCTCAAACAGCTTTATTGACATATCCGCGCTTCCAGTGGCAACAAATCTCCCATCAGCACTGAACCTTGCACATCTGGCAACATTCTAGACAAGTCTAAGCCATCAGCCCAGGAAGAAGATACAATAATTAAACTCAACCAAACATAAACAGATGATCAAATATGACAATAATGCAAATCTGCTCCCCCCAGCCTAATACGTATCCAATATGCATATCACAATGAGTAGGATCTATCCAGCAAAACATGGTAATGTTATTGAAAAACAAATATAATACAAGGGTGACAACCTTTCAAGAAGGCTCTCTCTCTCAAAATCTAAGCCTTATCAAGAGTAATAAAATTTCAGGCAACAACAATCCATTCCCCCTCAACATGAGTCTCAACATTATACAGAAAAAGTGTTGCTTTTAGTTTAATCACCTTATGCTCCGAAAGATGTCGAGTCTCGTGCTTTGGAAAACTCTTCGACGAACCTTTTGTATCCTGCGCAGCACTGCATGGAGGAAACAAAAAGAAGAAGAATCAAAAGAGGGCTGTTGGATTTCCTCTGATTTTCACAAGTCCTAAACATGAAACTGCAATGAATGACACATTTAAGCCCCAAGATGATCAATATTCAATACTATAGCTCATATGGCAAAGCTTTACAACCTGAAGTCGATGGCAGAAGCACGAGAGGCCTGTGTAGACCCAAATGTAGTGGGCACTGATGAACCAAATTCATACAATGCAGAAGCAGGATTCCCTCTTAACATCTCATCTTTCTCCACTGCAAGACCCTGATATCACCTTAATACAGAAACGTCCACTAAGCAACCCCAAACTCAAAAGGGCTGAGACAAAAAGATTCTAGGAAGCAAACTCAGACCTTTGCAACGAGCTCCAGAAGCTTATTCGGCGGGATATCAACATTCAGTGGCGTCATTGTAGCTGAAGCAGCAGCACTTGCAGCCTACATAGCATAGTTATATCACATTGTTCCCTCAAGTAGTAACTCAAAATTACTTCCATTTGATATCTTCAATTTCTAGGAACCAAGAGGACTTAAAAGGAGAACAAAAAGCACAAAACTTTAACTTGGAAAATGGAAACAGAGACCAAAATCGATATACCAAATCTAAAATGAGATGACCCAGATGCTGAATAACCAAAAACTTGAAGAAAAAAGCTTGCCTGGGTGAGGTTGTGATCGCGAAGATAAGCAACAATGAGAGAATTGACTTGTCTATAAAGCTTCCCATCTTGAAGGGTCTGCTCGAAGCTGCCTTCCATCTCCTATGAAGCACAACCACAGTTCTTTCAGTACAGCACCCTAACTAGTAAACTAGTAACTTCCCACTCCGCTCCACTCTGGCATTCTTCTCTGTTCATACTTCATAGCCCCATTAGAAATATATGTTTTGTTTTCTCATAGGCACAGTGGCATGTTGTGGTTTTAGGAAATTGGAGATGAAAAACAGAGAAATACGTTAGTAAAAAGATTGTAAATTGGAAAGGTTTGGGGGGATTTTCATTGAGTTTCAAGTAGTGATGATTGACTATTCAAAAAAAAAAAAAAAAAAGTAGTGATGGTTGAGAATTGAAATTTAGGTTTGTGGGATCTGTCGGTTCAATCGAATCGGACCAGATCATCTTGGTTCGATCATGTCTTAGATGAACCGAGCAGTGGCATTTTCGTTATTTAACTCAAACTCCCGGCTACGTAAGGCTACTCTTTATTCAACAGAGAAATCGAGGGCTACCCATTAATTTCTATTCTAAATTTTGATGAGGTATGATCTATGCTTTGGTTTTTTTGCTCATACTGCTTGCTCTTTCGAATTTCTGGCAAAATTTCTCTGCTTCTTTTTGGCATTTGCGATCTTCGATTCACTGATTGATGGTTCTCCATTCTGCTTCTGGTCTTTGGTTGTTAGGATTAGAGTTACGCTTATATGAACTCTAACTAAATGAAAAAATGGTTTCAATCTATTCGCGTGTGATGTCAATTGATTGCTAGTTTGCAAGTTCAATTCTTTGCTAGTTTGCCTGAGCCTGCCTATGTTCTTAATGTTAAAATCAATACTTTTAACACTCTCCCCCACTTTTATGCTTGGAAATTTGTAGAAGATCGAACGAGTGGAAATTAATATTAATTGGAAAGAAAATAACGTTACTGGATTTCAGATATAGGATCTCATGCTATAATACTTCATTAAATCACCACTTAACTCAAAAGTTTAAGCTGATGGGGTGTGGTAAATCTAATCTTATATCAATACTCTTAACGTTTATACAAATATGATTGTATTACACAGCTTGAAGCCCAAGAGGGATTGTTGTTCTTACACAAAACTCATGAGAATCTAACAGAGAAACACTAGATATAAGAAATATCCTTGATTTATTTCAGTAGGGAAGTCAAATTTCCAATTTGGTCAAGCTTCAAACTTTGAGTAACTCGAGAATGGCTTGAAGCAATAAAATCAATCATTTTTCATATGCAATGAAGTTTCAAGAGGTACACAATTCTGATTTCCTAGTATTGACAATCAATTGGATCCAAGTTCTATTAGACCAGATTATACTTTCCTGGAAAAGGAACTGCTCTTCTATCCTTGCTGCTGAGCTTCAGTTCTAGGATAACAATGTAAAGAATATGGGAAGCAAAATGCAAGCTATTGTTGACAATAGAATTGGGTTTGTATTAGCTAAGTTGGGCAGGAAGGGGTAAGAATCAGGAAAGGGCATCACACATTCATCTCCATCAAAGTAAACTTTTCGAGGGAAAGCCCAGCCCTGTTTGAATGTAAATGTTGAATCCTTCTGAAAAATTATCTCAGAGTGAACGTTTCCATTTGGCCCTGCTTGAAGTAGCACGTCATTGAAAGATTTTACGCCATAGAACAGAGCTGTGTCATCTGCATGTAAAGAAGAAAAAGAAATGCAAGTGAATGACCAAGAAAATATCTAAACCAATGAAGTGGATTTTGTTGGGATACAGTTCGAATACTGCATCATGTTTTGATCCAAAAATTATTCTCACCACAGAGATTTTCAGGAAAATGGATACTTACTCTTGGAGATGAAGGGGGTGAGTGGCTTATAGACAAAGCTATAAACTTCCATTGTGTTGTTGAAATTGGGGTGCTCGACAACAAGTGTCCATTGTGTGTAGTTTAGTTCATAGTTTAAATTGCTGATAGTTATCTTCACCCGCCAGTATCCCTTGTAGTTTTCCTTAACATGCCAGTGGACTTGAATTGGACAGTTATGTGCCGTGCACTGCAGCAATGATCCACTGTCATTTGTAGGTGCATTCAATGCGGTAACGCTTTGAAGGTCCGATTCGGTCCTGCATTATGCTCCACTTCTCATGATTGCTGAATAGATATGAATGGATAGTTTGAAAAGAGATCAAAAAGATTCTCATCCTTACAGGATACATGCTGTTCTGTCTTGGCAGCCACAAGCACATTCTTTACAAGGAGTGATTTTTGAGTTATAGAAAGATGACATGGAGACACAGCAGGTTGGCGTTTCAGAAGCAAGAAACTGCGAGTAAGTGCATGTCACATTCCAAGTCACTGCAAAAAAGGAAAAAGGGAGTTTGATGATGGCAGGCAATTGAAATGTAATCATGTGGAAGAGAAACTTATAGATCTCCCATCCCTTTCTAAGTTCTTATGAATCCTCCCTATCTTTGGAGTTCATTAACAGTAAGACATGTAAGTGCACATAAAACATGGATCTCTCTCTTTATAGTTTGGAGTAGCTATGATATTTACTCAATGCATTAGTTTTTCGACGACCACCAGTTGAGAAGAAAGCTGACGTCGGAGCAATCGTTGCCGGGCCGCATGTGTAACCTAACCCTGGACCATACAAGGTGAAATTCTTGGGAAGTCTCACTGTTTTATTTGAACTACCAGAGTGACCAACAGTCAATTGGAAGGCAGAGACAGCAGATGAAGGATCTTGTCCCCAAGCTGTCAAAACACCACCTTTGCAGCACCTAGCAACCTGTTTGTTGTAAGGAACACCTGGAAGCAAGTCAACCACTGTTGGATCTCTTTTGCAACTGTGTGGGATGGTTTCTCTAAATGTGGAACAATCTCCTTGATCAGTAGCTTCAGCTCCCTGCATGGACCAAATGATCTCATTCTTTGCCCATTCCCATCCCAAGGTCCATCCAGGGCTCGTGATATGTCGATACATCTGAGAGTTGGTTATTGTCACAGTTGCCTGGAAATTTGATGTTATATATAGCACATTACCCATCAAACCAAACCATATTAAGAGGAAATGTATTCACTTTTAAATCTTGTCTGAATCTGTCTTTTACAATTGTTATTCCTAGAATATAGTTGCAGCTCTGTATTAAAGAGACTTACCACATAACCATCTCCAGTCCAGTACATGACATCCCATTTGATCTCAATGTTTCCATTCGGGTCCAACGAGTCGTATGCCGCTAGAAAAACAAAGAAAAAGACCATCATGAAACAAATTGGAGCAAAGGAAGTCTGTTAATATTATTACATTGCAGTGGTAGAATTCATTATCGACTGTAGCTTACCTGCCAAAGAAATCATAGATAAAAAGAAAGTGGCTGAGACAATTAGGCAAGTTTGTTTGTCTGAACTCATTTTCAAAACTTGGAAGAGACCTTATTTACTAACAAAGGAGATTGGGTTTGAAGTATATGATCCAAAGCCTCAAAAGCAAGCCTTATTTATTGCAATTTTTGGGCATTTTACATATGTTCTGCTGCTGGGTGACTTGCATAAGAAATATCAGGCAGTTTGAACTCTTCAACTCCATTGCCAACATCACCAAGCTTTCAGAAAACCATCCCCAAACTCCAAAGCATGTAACTATTTAGAAAAAAGTAGAGAGACAGAGAAACACAAACAGAAAAGGAAGAGAAGTCAACCAGAGCTAACCATTTTTCTTTTCACTTTAAATCAGCCTTAGCTTCCCCTTAGCTATAAAAGAAGGGATGAAAGTTCCAAGTGATATGCTGATAAAAGACTTTGGTTACAAAACAAAACAATTAGGACAAGTCCCACCTTTAGTGGAATACAGTTTTATTGATATCTTATGTTTGAAGTTGAACCAATTCAAACAATTGCCAAATGTCAAAAACTCTCCACAGAAGTTGCAAGGTGATGGAAGAGAATTGTATTAGCTCCATTTGGAACAAGCTATATAACAACTCACATTATGTCATTAACCCAATTGAAAAGGACTATGTGTTATATCCAACCACATAATGCTCAAAAGCCAGATGTGCCCTAATTTATTTTAACTCCACACCTTTTAAACTTGCAATATTTTGGGATGAGAGAAGATCCAGTTCTCCCAAGAGATTTTAGACTTAGCACCATGAGGTTTATTGTGTATATTAGCCTAGTTGTGAGGGATAGGATATTCAAAAGTGGGATGGTCCTATTGGCTAAGGCTCGCGGTATATATGAGTAACACCTACTTAGAGGTTGCATATTTGAATCTTTGGGTGAGTTTAATAAGGAAAATTCTCTCGATGTCTCCAGAGTCTAGACTTTGGGTGGTTATGAATTGCAAAGAAAAAAAGTCTTCAAAAGTTCTATGGTATATAACATGCTTACCCAAGCTACAAATCATTAAACCTTCACTTTTTTGTAATTATTTTTCACCATTCAACACTTTCCAACTCTAAATCTCATGCTTATTTAAAATGGTGAGTAATCCTCTTTAGGAGAAAAAAAAAATATTTTCATCTTATTTTTCATTTTTTTAATGTATTTTTCAACTAAAGATTACACCTCGATAAAATATCCAAAAAGAAATTAGAAGAAAAGGCAAAAAAAGTAAACTACTCTAATGCTAAACTTAGGATGAAAGAATGAAGTGAAAAAGATACGTCAAAGTTAAACCTAACATTCTTAAAACGTTATTTATCCGAATGCTCTAACAACTTTGTCACTCAATTTCAACACTTCTAAAAAGTTTTTAAATGTTTGGATTTCTCTCAAGATATTGAACATTAAGATACAACAAAAAGGTGGTGAATTTAGTGACGACCTTGGTCCATTAAGTTGAGTAAGAGAAATAGTCAATATGAGTACAACTCAACTTGTTTAAGATATTATAACCTGTTCAAATTCTACCCATATATATATGAACAAAATAAATAAACTAGAGACTTCTCAGAACCCATACATGGAAAACCAGAAAGTAGATGGGATTTGGGCCTACCAATGGTTTTCCAAAAATTTGGTTGGTAGCCAACTTTTTCTTTTTCTTTTTCTTTTCAATTATAACAACTTATTTTAAAATATATTAATCATCCGTTGACTTCTTCTTTCGGTTAATAAGAATCAACCGTTGACTTATGATAGTTAAGGGATGATTTACCTAAAATATGGATTGATATTATTATCATAATCACTCATCAATACATTTTATTTCATGCAAAAATTTAGCAAGCTCTTATTTATTTCTAATGGCTCCAAAATATTAGTAGAATTCAATTATTTATTAAATACAACTACAAATAAACTACATATGAAAACGCATCCAAATTACCTCCTTCATAGTTTTTGTGCTATTTACCATTTTTCTATTTGTTGTTCTTACAATATTTAACTTTTGTAATACTTCTCCCCAAAAAAAAAATAATTTATAATACTATATTTACAAAAATGTGTTTAGTTAAACTAGTTAAAACTTCAGGCCTCGTTTGATAATTAACCATTTGGCTTTTTGTTGTTGGTTTTTGAAAATTAAGCTTATAAACCCCACTTCCACCTTTAAGTTTCTTTGTTTTTCTAATACCCATTTTTTCATGTTTTTAAAAACCAAGCCAATTTTTGAAAACTAAAAAAAAAAAGTAGTTTTTTTTTTTTTTAATTTAACTAGGAATTCAAATGTGTCATTGACAAAGATGAAAACCAAATGGTCATCAAACAGGGCCTTAGTATTTTTCTTTCCCTAGGGTTAAATTGTAACTACTTGTCTTAAAAAAAAATCTATATTGCTATATTTGCCATTATTATTATGGAATAGAAAACTAGATATTTGCAAACTTGTCATAAATGATCAACTTTTATTTTTCTAACTTTTTTTTTTGGTACAATGTAGTTTTATGTAAGGGAGAAAGCATGGACATGGATCCACATAAAAGATTGTGGTATGGTGGCCCATCTTTACACTTTTTTACCCTTTTTTTCGACACATTGATTTATTAGGAATGCGACGTTGAATTATGAATGGGGTGCCTTTACCTAACTTTTAACTATTCTTTATGATTTGACGTTTTTGTTTTTCCTTTTTTTTTTTCGAAGAAAAAGAAAAGAAAAAGATAAGTCTCACAAGTCACAAGTCTCTTTGGTTTTTTTTTTTTTTTTTTTGGTTTAAATTTTGAACTAGCTCTCAACTTTTCATCGTATTTTATTTAAATTCTTAAATTTTCGAACATTTTACTTTAATTTCTTGACTTATCAAAACTAGAATATTTTTATGTCAAATTTAATAGTTGAATTATAATGTTCAAAAAACTAAAAGATAAAACAGAATATATTGAAAAGGATTAAACTCAGATTTATTTTTACTGTATTTATTGTTATTTTGAGTTACTGTTGTAACTTAAAATTTAAGTAATTGGCTATCGTCAAAAAGTTAATAATAATAATAAGTAATTGGCGGGGTTGCGTGTTGATTAACCCATGTTAATTGCTTTAACTTATATAAGTGAACAAAAATTTCAAAGTTTTTAATGAATTAAAACTGTTTTCTTCGTAATTAACATTCATCAATACTTTGGAAAGAAATGGTGAGAATATACTCAACCATATTTGTTCAATATATATATATATATATATATATACATGCCAAAGTGAGCTTAGTTCAGTCTTTTAAAAAAAAATGAGCTTAGTTCAGTGGTAATTGGAATGTACTCTCGACCAAGAAGTCAGAGGTTCGAATTCCCCTACTCCAAATGTTGATGTACTCCACGTACTGAACCATATTTCAAATTTGGTTCTTATATTTTGATATTAATATTTTAGTTTCTCCAAATTTCACAAGTTTTCATATCAATTTTTTTTTTCTTTTACAATGGAGATGAGAAATTTGAATCACAGACTTTTAAGTGATTAGTACAAATTTTATGCGTGTTGAGTTATACTCCACACCAAATCCTTATTGTAAAAACTTTCCCAAAGTAATCTTCCATCTTCCATGTCCAACACAGATTATTTGAATGTTCTAACTCCTATTCTCTTGCAATTAAAAATGACTTGGACTTTACTTTTTTCTTTATTTTCTTTTGTGCAAGTATATAATATTCTATAAATTACAAATTTAATCCTTGAACAACTTTCAGGGTTGTGTCTAATAAATTCTTAAACTTTAAAGGTGTCAACAAATCTTCATACTTTCAACTTCATACCTATTTGTTCTCTGAATTTTAAAAAGTTTCTAATAAACCTTTGAACTTTTAGTTTTGTGTCTAATAGTTTCTTAAACTTCAATGTTGTGTCGGTAGATTTCCTAAAATATTAAAAAAAAAATTAAAATCAACGGATTAGATACAAAATTGAACTTTATATTTAACAAGACTCTAAACTTTCAACTTTGCGTTGGGTAGGTTTGCGAATTTTAAAAAACATCGAATAGGTTCACTGACCTATTAGACACAAAAATGAAAATCCAAAGATCTATTAATTAAACACAAAATTAAAAGTATAAGGACATATAAGACACTTTCTAAATTTTAGAAACCAAAGAGATACAAACCTAAAATTTTAGGAATATATTAAAGTTGAGGAGTTAAATAGACACAAACCTAAAATTTAGACTAAACTAATATGACATATAATATGATAATCGATTGTTAAACAACTCAATCAAAGTTTACATTCCTAATAAACATAGATATCAATAAGAGTCTAACTCAAATTTATATTCTCGATCAAGAGGTTAGAGGTTCAAATCTCTCATCCCACATGTTGCAAAAAAAAAAACCTATATACGAGCATAGATTTTAGATTTAATTTTTTTTTAGTTCAACAACATTTGAAAGTGAGATACAAATTTCTGATCTCTTGATCGAAGATACATGTCAATCACCGCTGAACAATGCTCGTTTTAGCTTAGATTTAAATCTCCGTCCTATATTGGTTGAAAAAAAAAATCTCATTGTCATTGGCTAATATTGTTCCCTTAATGAGGAGAGGACCGTACTTCTTTTAACATTTGACCGTTAGTCGAATTGAAAACTAAAAGCGGTACCGCTCGGCGTCGGTCTAAAGCTCAAGTCATACTCGTGAAAACGTCGTCGTTAAGGAATTTCATTGCATGACAGAAATGTCAGACGCCGATCGTCGGTGCGCCACGTGTACGGCTATGATAATTAAGAAATAGTTGCATTTATTATTTTTGTCCAGACGGATTTTCACATCGTACGACAAACGGCCACGTCACTTCGCCACCGGCGGCTTTGAAGGAGTCAATTTTGGCCGGTCGGCCACCACCAATCTAAAGTTTGTCCGGACACGTCACCTTCACGACCCCTCAATTAATGCCAATCTCCACGCTGGCTTTTGGGTTTCTGCCACGTGTCCATGTTAATTGCAGACAGTATGAACCCACAAATTAATTTTATTTTCATTCAAGATAACATTTCTTTGGTACGATGTTGTCCAAAATATCATATTGATAACTTTTCTAAATGTTTAATTAAATTCTATTAATGTTATAGGCAATTTTGGACCACCCGACGCACAAAGAGCTGACGAGGACGTCCGGACAAAAATAGGGCTGGGAGACCGACCCAGAGGAAGAACCGACCAAAGGGCAGGGCCAACTTGGCCCGACCCATATGGTCGGCCTCGGCCCAAGGCCGAGGTCGACCATTCGACCCACTTGCGCGGGTCGAGCTCGGTCACCTCCTCTCGGTCCCTGATGCTTCTAGCCGCCCCGGTTTCGCCTAGTTTGTCCCGAAACGCCTCCGAATTCCTAAAAACCCTAGGAGCACGAACATGTATTTATACCCCTCTTCGCCACTGAAGAAGGGGACCCGAACTCTATTCTCTACTCTCTTTCTCTTGCTCTCTAGCTCTCCCTTCCGTTTTCTGACTTAAGCATCGGAGGCGGTGTGGCTAGCACCACACCGGTGTGCAGGTTTACTCTTTTGCAGGCCACGTCTTCCCCCGCTCTCAAACAAATTCACTGTCGATTATCACGTGGAGCGAAAGTAATTTACCTAGCAAAATTTGATCATCAACAATTAACATTCTCGTAAGGTTAAATTACAAGTTTAGTCTTTAAATTTTCAGAATCATGCCAATAGGTCTCTAAATTTTAAAAATTGTATAATAGATCTAGAAGTTTCAATTTTATGTCTAATAGGTCCTTATCATATTCAAGATTTTTAAAAATCAACTTAGATATAAAATTGAATTTTATGCTTAGATACTAAACTTCAAATTTTGTTTCTAGTTGGCCTATAAATTTTAAAAAATGTCAAATAGATCAATGACTTATTAAACACAAAACTACAAATTGAAAAATCTATTGGACACAAAAGTAAAAATTTAAAGACTTATATGATATACTTTTTAAAGTTCAAGAACCTATTGCAAATTGAAAGTTTGAGGACCTATTTGACACTTTTTAAAATTATAGACCAAATTAACACAACTCTCAAAGTTCACCCACTAAACTTGTGATATAACCATTTTGGAAATATGTTTACATTGTATCTTGTTTTCATTAAAATTATTAGGATTATTTAACCAATTTCAAACAAAAGATTAACTTCAAATTAATGGTAGGGACCAATTTTTGGCTTTATTTAAAGTATATTGACTAAAATTAAACATTTGAAAGTAAAATTAAATTCGTGTAGAGATGAAAATGGTATTTTTTATCAATAAGGTTTCATCATCGATAATCTTGCTGGACAATAATGTTTTTGAAATTTCAAATTAAAATAGTTGGGTTTTAAATTCTTTAATCATATTATATGGTTAGTTGACCCACTTATCCAGTTTTGCTCCATGTGACGACCGACAAAGCTAGCTATTTTTATATGCATGTTTTAAATCAATATTTTATTTGAATATTATTATTAATTTTCGTCCCATATGAACATGCAAGGATATGGTAGTTTCATTATTGTCTAATTTTTGAAATAACAACTATAGTTTGATCGTATAGACATGTCAACACGTTGTGGAAGGTAGTATATATAATATAAGATGGTTAACAAAAAAAAAAAGTTATAATATAGGATGGCAAGGCGAGTTTGGTGTCAAAGTGATCATTATTCAATAGTAATTGACATGTATCATCGGCCAATAAGTCAAAGGTTCGAATCTCCCATTCTCAAAGAGACAAGTTTATTTGAATTTTGGATATAAATAAAATGTATACCTTTACACTTTTTCTCTGTCCTTATGTATATAAGAGATGAAATGTTATATTATAATGAGTAATTTCCACAAGAACTTATCTCAATGAGTAATTCTACTCATTGCAACTGTAATGCTTCATGTAATGAAATGATTCAGGTTTGCGTAAAAAAAAAATGTTATATTATATTGACTACGAGTTACTGATAGGGTTAATTTTAGGCATACATATTGATTTTGAAAACAATTTGATAGTTGTATAGATTTTTTAACTGTGGCTTGTTGCTATGAGGTGTCTTATATTTAGTTGCAATAATGTTCTAGAATTAGCGTTTGAACTATGATCATTTGTTGCGCTAAAGGATATCTCAAACATAGTTTGAGTGCAATAGGAATTTAGGAGTCACTACAATGACATTATTATATTACAAAAGCATAATGCACGATAACATGTTAGTGTGATCACATTTTAATATAATAATTAGACTTTTAAATATAAAACAATATCAAGTCGTGTCTATTTTCTTCCACCTATGAACCACTAAAGTTCATCGTTCCCTTTTTTTTTCCTCTCTTCCTTTTCTCTTTGATCATCTAAGCTAGTTGTTGGGAGTGCGACTAAAGTCCCACACTGGCTAGATAAGTGGATGATCATGAGTATACCCGGATAAGTATCTCTATTGGTATGAGCTCTTTTGGGTGCAACCAAAAATCGTGGACAATATCATACAATCGTGGAGATATGTGGAAAAACTTCGTAAATAAAAACAAGTTTTTTTAAAACTACATTTTTAGTTAACAAAACCAAAAAACGTAGAATGAGTGTTTTTAAGCTTAATTTTCAAAAATCGCATTTCACTTAGAAATTAAAGATTATCAAAAAAAAAAAATAATAATAAAATTAGATTTTTTTTTAATACATCAACATTTGGGGGTGGGGGATTTGAACCTCTAACCCAAATCGTCTTTCACTTAGAAATTAAAGATTATCAAAAAAAATAAAAAATAAAATAAAATAAAATTAGATTTTTTTTAATACATCAACATTTGGAGGTGGGAGACTTGAACCTCTAATCTCACGATAAAAAATACATATCAATTACCGCCGAGGTAAGTTCATAAAATTAGAAATTAAAGTCATAGAGACAAACAATTGAAATTTAAACGTATAGGAAACGGAAGAAAAAGGAATATGCGTTTACCTCAGTAATCGACAATGGAGTAAAAGTCAATAAATTGGACTGTCTCCCCATTGCCTTTCAGTGTGATTCCAACCTCCTCTCTTCAAATATAAAACCCTCCTCCAATCCCCATCGAATTTCAAGCTCAAACTCTCCATTCTCCCCATCTCTCTGCGTTTCGATCCGACCCAAATGGCCGATTCCAAGGTTTCTCCGACTCCCCTGCTCAAAGATGAGCTCGATATCGTCATACCCACCATTCGAAACCTCGATTTTCTTGAGATGTGGAGGCCCTTCTTCCAGCCTTACCATCTCATCATTGTTCAGGACGGTGATCCCTCTAAGGTTATCAAGGTCCCTGAGGGCTTTGATTACGAGCTCTACAATCGCAACGACATCAATCGGATTCTGGGTCCTAAGGCTTCTTGCATTTCCTTCAAGGATTCGGCTTGCCGCTGCTTTGGGTACATGGTCTCCAAGAAGAAGTATATCTACACCATTGATGATGACTGCTTTGTGAGTTTTCTGCCCTCCCCCCCTCTTGATTTGGGATTTTGGATCTTGTCTGATTTGCGATTTGAATTGTCGAATTTGGGGGTGTTTTTGAATGTTCTCTTTGTAGTGATTGTTTGTCTTGGAAATGTTGATTCTGCCTTGCCCTGTTTTGGTGGGATTCGTTGAGTTTTTAGATTATTGGATTTATGAACTCTTTGCTTAGTTATAAATAATAGCTATATGCATGATGTTGGCGGTGTGTTTGTAGATTTGCATGCTTTAAAAGGCAAAATAATCCACTCGTCGATCGTAGATCTGTCCGGAAACTCTCCCGAGATCGCAAATCAATTTAGAATTTTCGAATGTAGTTGACTAAACTCAAGGATCTGCCACATAGTTAGGCAAGCAAGTGGTCTAGGATTTCCTAGAGCTAAGATTCTGTCAGTTCAGCTTTCCGATCTATGATCTACACGATCTGGGTTTGTGGATCCATGTAGGTTTGTTAGTTCTATATGGGGGTGTTAATGTTGAAACGAAATTCTGTTTTGATTTGTCTAAAATGGTATCAGGAATGAGTGGCTGATCGATCGTTCCTTATGGATCTGAGGGTTGTTCTTGGTTTTGATCTTGCAGGTTGCAAAGGATCCATCAGGAAAGAACATCAATGCACTTGAGCAGCACATCAAGAACCTTCTGTCCCCTTCGACACCGCACTTCTTCAATACCTTGTACGACCCCTACCGTGAGGGTGCTGACTTCGTCCGTGGATATCCGTTTAGTCTCCGGGAGGGTGTCCCGACCGCAGTGTCTCATGGCCTGTGGCTCAACATCCCAGATTATGATGCACCCACCCAGCTTGTGAAGCCTCTTGAGAGAAATACAAGGTATAAACTTCTTGCATAAACTAGAGTTCTGATATTTACTTGCCCAATTATCATATGTTGATTATTTAGCTATACCATAGGTATGTAGATGCAGTTTTGACAATTCCAAAGTCAACCCTCTTCCCCATGTGTGGTATGAATCTGGCATTTGATCGTGAGCTGATCGGCCCAGCAATGTATTTCGGTCTCATGGGTGATGGTCAGCCAATTGGACGCTACGACGATATGTGGGCTGGCTGGTGCATGAAGGTACATTGTCATCTCATAACCAGCTGATTCTCTGTCATTTTCGTTCTTGTTTCCCATGTTTTGCAATACCCCATCGAAACTGATCATATTTGGACCGTTGGATCTCGCGTACTAGGTTATATGCGACCATCTAGGATTCGGAGTGAAGACAGGATTGCCCTACATTTGGCACAGCAAAGCTAGCAACCCATTTGTGAACCTGAAGAAAGAATACAAGGGAATCTATTGGCAAGAAGAACTGATACCATTTTTCCAAGCTGTTAAACTTCCAAAGGAATGCACCACAGTGCAGGAATGCTACATTGAACTCTCCAAGCAAGTTAAAGCAAAACTCGCTGGCGTCGACGAATACTTCGACAAGCTTGCAGATGCCATGGTCACTTGGATTGAAGCATGGGATGAGCTGAACCCATCAGACAGTAAAGCTGCCAATCTGCCAAATGGTGGTGCCCAGAAGTAGATATCTGATTTGGATTATCGATACTTCTCGGAAGTTTTTACTGATATCACCTTCCGATGTTACCGGCTTAGCATTCATTTGGAAGCTCAGAGTATTGGTTTAGCAGCATGGTAGAGAATGTAGTATTATTATTCACTTATCTGTGATCTTAGCCACAGTAAAAGAAAATGATTTCATATAATTCTGTAATTTGATGAGCATTAGCTATTTCAATCTGAGATTGTTGCTGAGGAGATTCAAATGATTATTTAATTTTGTTAAGAGATTGTTCTCTTTTGTTTACCTTTTTTAAAGCTAGTTTTTTCCTGCTTAATTGGAACTTTCACCTTTGCCTTTTGAAGCATTACTGACTTCAAAATGGCAAAATAGTTAATCTAAGTAGGCCTTCATTTTGTGAACTTGATTTGTTTCTGTTTGGAATATTGCTAAGAGGGATTTGTTTTTCAGTCAATGGTGGAAAAGATGAATTTAGGAATTGGGAACCAAATGATTGACAAAAGATTCCCCTTTTTAAGTTCAAATTTGAATTAAAGAATTCTGAGATAGCTCATATCTAGCTGTTATGGAGAAATTTTGAATAAAGGAAAAGGTTTATTTTGGGAAAAAAGAATACAATCCAAGTAAAAAAGAAAAAAAAAAAAAAAGAAAAAAATCTCTGCTTAACTGTGATATGCTGTAGAACATGAGGGTAGGGCCAATGTATTCAAAATTATTTAAAGAAAAATTCCCTAAAACTTCTCCCTTTTTCCAAGGTGTGCATAAATTGATGGCTTCCAAACAAATTTTCAAATAAAATTTCCCAAAATTTCTTCCTTTGGATTTGCATAATTGAAGGCTAAATATATATTTTAGTCCCCAACGAGTACTTTTTTTCAATTTAGTCCAATTTAGTCCTTATCATTTAAAAAGTTTCAACTCAGTTCTTTGTGTTCTCTTTCAATTTTGGTCTCTCACAATTCGTTATGGTTAAAACTGGATAAATTTACCCATATAATACTTAATGAATTAGCAAAAATTTAAAGAGAAAAGATCATCTAAGAGAGGAAATTTTCTAATTTCTCTTCCATTTTATAAGATTGTGATAGAAAATTTGAATTCTCTCCTCCAATACCTTTTTTCTCTAAATTTTTGCAAACTCGATCCTTATATGTTAGTTAAGCTTACCATAAACTAATTTTGATTTTTGACATTTATCAACCACAAGGGGCTAAATTAAAAAAATTGTTAATATATAAAGGGCTAAATTAAAACTTTTTAAACAATAGAGACTAAATTGAAAATCCCATCGGGATTAAGGAGTGAAGCATATATTTTTCCAAAATTGAAAATTCTAAAAACTCAAGTTGAACAGGGTTCTCCCGTAGGGGCATAAAATCAATAAAATTCAAAAACCGAACCGAACCAAACCGTGCACCCACTTTTCAACTTCCCTTCCTGTCGTTTGGTCAATCACAAAATATTTTCTTTCAAATAGAGGAAAGTTCCAGTCCTCTGTTAAGAACGAAACGCACAAATCTACCTTAAAAATTTCAGCCATATCTTGAAAATGGATTGCTTCTTGACAAAAATATTGATTTTTTCCCAAATGGATTGGAGGAAAGCAATGAAAATACATCTAAGAACAAAAACTTCTACTCCAAACTTATGCAATGAGACATCTTAAATAGCACAAATGTAGCATCTTAATCAAAGGGCAGATCTCTGAGGACTACAATAACTGTACGAACTAATTTTACAACGAAAATTTTTCGGGATCCGACTAGTTAGTCCCGAAATAAAAGCATCGGTATTGTAGCAAAAGCAACGTGATTAAGAAAGAAGACAAGGTTAGAGGTACAAGATAGGAAGATTATACAACAATTTATTCTCTCCTTGACTAACAAAATGTACCATTGACATAGGTGTGACGAGTTCAACTCCTCGTCGGTCTTCCTGAAGTCTCCTATGCAGAGTCCTGTTTCAGATGACACGTTCGGTTTCAGTCGAAACTATAAACAATCAAACTTGATACGAGATCTAATGATGTCGAGAGTAAACAGGGTGCTTATATTTCTTTTCCTCAATTGGGAATCTTGCCCGACCACGAGCAAGGGCCTAATTCATGTTCATAAAGAGAAGGGTGGGGTAGGTCTTTCACTCTCTCTGTTTAGTTAATAAATGAGTGAAGTGAAAGGACTATCTACCAATAGCCACAAGAAGAGTTTCTTCCAGAAAAGCATGTAATTGAAGAAAGTCAAAATCACACCATGTGCCATCTTTAACTCTTAAGCCTCATTATAGATAAGAAGCAATGTGTATTTGACTGAAAGTTAGACTGATATAGAGATAACTTAATAAGGCAAGCCACATACAAGCTCAGTTATTGATTATGATAATGAACCTAAAGAAAATCTACAGGTTATCACTTACAAAGTCCTCCATGGACCTGAGTTAGTCAAAAAGAAGCACTGCCATACTACAATAGGCAAAAGAAAACATAACATAGAATTAGCAATGGTGATCTTAGCAGATTTGTTGTAGCATTCTCCCACAAGCAGTGATGGAACTGCTTTGCTTGTCTGGCTAAAAAAAGAAGAAATCAAGTACTTTCTAGACTACTTTTAATTTGGACTCCCAAGGTCGTAAATGCTCATATACTTTCCTAACGATACCTCGCGATCGCCATCGTACTTGTCAATGCTTGATCCGAAAAAGGAGAACCCAGACCGAATGAGTATTATCAAAAAGCAACTATCACATTTCAATAAGAAAAACAAAGACAGATTGGGGCCCTAGAGATTCTATTTCCCTTTTGAGTGCTTAGCTTTGTTTTCGAGTTGATGTATAAAAAATGAAAATTTATTCCACAGAGCACAAGTAACTTTTCGCAGAATAGTTAACTGAATGATGAAAAGTATAATGTTCTTATTTATTTACCTGCATGGAGTGCCTTTGATGTTCCACTCGCTGGAGTTGTGATGAAAGTTGTAGCAAGTCAATAGTTGGAGTGCGTTCATAGGAAAGATTAGCCTTGGCGTTTGCCAAACCTGATCTATGGAGAACCCCATCAGGAATCTGAAAGGTGACAGTACGATCACTATTTTCACATGTCAGTATGGGACCAATTTGAGCTTCATTCATCCCCGAGGCAAACTTACTCGAAATCCCAGTTGAAGAAGCCTGTGAGCTCACTCCCATGAGCTTTTCTGAGAGTTCACTCATGCTGTAATTCGATTGAATCTCGGACATAATGAAAGCACGAGGCATGTGAACTATGGATGGATGGCTTGATGCACTTTGTGATTGAGATGACAGAAGAGAGAGAGCACAACCAGAGTCCGGAATTCCAGAAAGTCCTTGGATGGTTGATGCTGCATCAAAAACTCCAAAGTCTTCGCTTGACAAGTTAGTGTGGTGGAACAATGGATGTGTGTCAATATGGGGGCCTCCCACATTATGTGAATATTGGCAAGTTGTCTCGCTTAACATGTTTCCTGTAGGCGCTGTACTAGTTCCATTTTCTTGAAAAGGAGGAATCTGTACTTCAAAATCATAGGGAAGCAAGGGAGATTTCATATTCAGATGCCTGTTGCCTAGTGAAGTTGCAGACATAGAGTTATAATCATTCTTTCCCTCGACTTTTATACGCTTACACCAATCATTTTCTCCAAGCTTCTCCGGATAATAAAGACCACTAGACAGTATATCTTTGCAGATAAATGAAGTTGCAGTCAATGTTTTCTCCTGAAATCTGCTATCTCCAATACCTGAAATTTTCAACCAGTATCTAGAATATTAACAATTTTACGAGGCTAGATAACAACATGGGCTAAAGACCAATTCACTATATTGAAAACATAAAGGAATTCAGTATGCTTAATGCTTACAAGCAGATGAGATTAAAAGTAGTGATTGATAAATGAGAGAAACTATTACATGTCAAGATACAGCCGTGATATTGTGGTTAACAAATATAGTGACTCAATGAAGATTTTAAAAGATACTGCAAACAGCATAATCAGATTCAAAGATACACCTAGAATACACGTCAACTAGATGTTGAAGATATTAAAACAGCTAGGCATTCAATCAGCACATGTTCAGGATGGACAGCTGTCAGGAATCTTTGACTTTGAATCTCTGGTTTCTTGAAAGATTTAAGATATTGCCACACAGTTACTGGTTTTCTCAAAACTGGAAAACTTTCGGTTAGCAAACAAACTACAGTTGTGCAGTTCTCATTAAGTTCAACCAAAAGTAGCTCTATCAATTTTAGTACTTATGTTCTCTCAGGGAAAACTCAAAAATATAAGTTACAGCTGATGCATGGATGACTTCTGTAACATTCTTTCAGGCTCAAACCTTTAAAACAACTAAAATGCTAATTGCAGCCAATGAACCAAGGAAGAGAAGCAAAATGGTTATTTTGTCAGCTTTCAACGTTTGCATTGAACTCATGTTTGGAATTGATTTCAAATTTTTGAAAAACTATATACCACTATAAATCTTATTCAGTAAGGACACCAATGCAATTTATGTTGCTCCAGAGTTATCCAATATCAATAGGGGCACAAATGGAGGGAATGGACAAACGAAAGATAGGACAATTCGGCAACAAGAATAAAATTCAAAGGATGACTATTATCATCACCCAAGTAGCTAAAAGTAACGATGGAACACTTGAATGACTATTTATTCTTTAGTATTCACCAAATGGATCCATAATTTCTATGAAAAAGAATCTTGAAGACTTGCCCATCTCTTTCTGAGTTTGTCCTTTGCAAACCCAGTAAAGTGCGAGATTGATATTGGATAAAGTCCTATTATTTTTTCCAAATGTCATTTTAAGCTAGAGCTCTAAACCCATTTATCCAAGAATTCAAAAGAAAAAGCTTGATTAAAAATTTGCTAGGTGCCGGTATCAAGTGTCATAAGGTTCACACTCATGTCACCATAAACGTAAAATTCATATGCAAAATTCATCTACCAAGTAACAAACCAGACTCCAACAAGGTTCAAATAAACGATTATTTGACAGTTAGAAACAACCATCACAATTTTATTCACTTCCCCCTTCCCCCCAAAGGGGGAAAAGAAGCATCAGAAGTTTCCCAAAAAGGTTCACAAGAAGGGCTAAAAGGAGGGGATCAAATCTCAAAAAGTTCACAATTGTTCAATCTCAACTAGGCCTAACCTTGAAGTTTAATCGTCCTCTAAAGATGGAAATGATATTGGAGAGCTTCAATTTATGAGATTTTTATTAGTAAAAACTGTGTAAAGAAGAAAACATGAGAATTTTGAATGGATTCACAAGAATCAAACCAAATCTCTCCTGATATTTTTATTAGTAAAAACTGTGTAAAGAAGAAAACATGAGAATTTTGAATGGCTTCACAAGAATCAAACCAAATCTCTCCTGATTAAATAAAATATCAAGTACAAAAGAAGAGAGGGGGGGGGGGGGGAAAGAGCAAATCCATGTAGGTTTAATCTACAATCAACAATTTCATATGACTGAGCTGTGTATGGGTCCTTGAGAGAGTCAGAGACAGTGAGATGGAAAGATGGAGAGTTAAAAAATATAGAGAAATGAAATGACATATGCTATAGTACCATTATATGGCTGAAGCAACCTCTGTGCCCTTCCTGAGTGAAAATTGACTTGAGGCTTTCTTCTGCGTTCATTGTGGCCTGCAAGCCGTTTACGACAGCTACGTTTACCATCATCAAATTCAGAAAGCAGATGAAACCTGGAGGTAAAAACAGGTCCTTGATCAAGCAGAAATCTTAATTATAGTACCTAAATCAAGCTGGCTAATCAGAGTAATATATGTCTGAATTGATGATTAGCCCATCATAATGAGAAAGCAATTACCAGATTCATAATTGAAATAAAGATAAGCAAAGCGCTCACTCCCCTCTTATGATTTCACAAAAAGACCAAAAAGGCTGTTGAAGAACAGAATCGTGATTTGAGGTGATTCCATGGGAGATTTTCAGTCTAAATATAGTTTTTTGGTGCTTTCTGATAGCACTATTCAGCAGTTGGAAAAATGATAAGAGAAAGTGAGTGAAAATTTAACCAACCTGCTACATTGCTGACAAAACCTCTGTTCAATGCCATTCACAATAACTTTGGCAGTCTTCGAATGGACCTCACAAACTTTATGCCTCTTGTGGTAGTCTTTAGAGGAGCTGAGATCCTTGTTACAGCCATAAACTTGGCAAAACGCAGTCTGGAAATTTACCCCTTGAGATCTCATTCTCTTCTGAGAAGTTGATGACTCAGTGGAAGATGAAATTGCGGCTCTCTTAGAGTATTTGGAACTGTGAACATCCCCTTGATCAATAAATCTGCCTAGCTTCAAATCAATAAGAGATGAATCTCGATTGTTAGAGTCTACAATGGAGCCAGAGAGCTTTGAAGTGGACTCCTCTTCTCCAGGAAGTGGATGAGAAGTGGGCAAAACAAGATTCAAGCTTCTCCCTCCAGCAATTTTGGTATTCAGGACATCACTGACAGAATCATCAGGTAATTGTTTTCCAACCATTTGGGGAAATTCCAGTTCCCCAAAGCTCTGATTCTCCACATGCTGAGCACCACCTGAAAGAAGCATGTTGTCCCCAAAACTACATGGGTTCTTGAATTCCCAACCCAACAAAGAATATTTACTTCTCAGAGGTGAATTAGTAGATGAATTCATCTCATCAGACAAAAATCCCTTCCCTTGAGAACCATAGTTCCACGACTCCATTATACAGCAAGATCAAAGCTTATGAGCTTTCAAAACAAACCCACCTGAACAATCAGGCAAAACACCATCTTCTTTCTTGTAAACTTCTTCAACCCAACAAACCCAACTCGTATCAAAGTTTTCAAATCATCATTAACAAACAAAATCTAGGTTACATTCAGAGCCATCAAAAGTAATCCACATAATTCCCAGAAGCTTCCCCCCTCCCCCTACCTCCTAAGCATAAATAGAAAGAAAGCCACAAAATTATCTTCCCCAAGCAACCATCGGTTTGAAGCAATCAATCAATTGGGTTCAGAAGAGAAACCCATCTTGGAGAATCCAAATACAGACAACTGAAGTGCACAACACGACAAAAGAATGTCTGAATTTCACGTGAATGGAAGAGCTCGAGAGACAAACAAGAATGCTCAGCTTAGTGAAAGAATGAAGTTAGAGCAACTACAGTAGGAGACTGAAAATGAGAGCATGGTTCAAAGAAAAACAAACAAAAAGCTGAAAAAATGAACTTTAAATTGCCCCTAAATGATCTGAGAAACGAAGAGAAAAAGGGCGCCTTGTGGGTTTGCAGAGGAATGAGACCTACTTTAAAGAGCGTACAGAAACAATGGTAATATACAGGCATAGGATTTGCACAACAAAAAGTTTTTTTTAAAAAAAAAAAACCAAAAAGTGCATTTGAAACAAAGTTCAATTTTGAGAGGGATTGGATTGGTATAAATTTACACTTCAAAGTTGCTTTCTTTTTTACTAATTTGAAGATATTTCTGTTTGGTCAGTGACCCTTTATCCATCCCCACAACATATTCTTTATCAACATGAAAAGGATTTTTTTTTGCCAATCTAATCTCTGAGCATTAAATGAAAGTCTGATGACATTATGAACATAAGGGAAAAGAAAAGGAGGTGCCTAACTGGGTTGCTTTGAGAATTGATTGTTGTTTTAGGATAGATATAAAATTATGACTTGACAATTGCTCCCAGCTAGTTGTATACTATGCATTTTTTTTTTTTTTGTAAATCATATTCTCTAAGTAATATTTAGTTCATTTGATTTTATTTTTTTTTTCAATCCCATTTATACTTTTGTCCCTAGAAAATTTCAATAAGATTTTCCATCTCTTATTTTTAGAAAAATTCACCATCTCTATAAAGAAAGTCTTTTTTGTCTCTTAAGCCCAAAGTCATGGCCTAGAAATATGTCAGGTAGCTTTCCTAAAATTTTTAGGGTTAGAAATTTGCATAACTAGTATAGTGCAAGCTTTTCCTCGGATAAATTTGTTTGTTTGTTTATTTAAAAATGAGAATTTATAAGTTAACGGTGAAAATTGGCAACGTTGTAGTTATGGTAACCTTGCATAGGTACATAGGTTACTTTTTCATGTACAAGTTTCCTATAAATAGCAATTTCATTCTTTTTCATGGTAAAAGTTTAGTGCTCTTAGAACTATACTTTTCTCTTTCTTTTTCGCTGAAATTCAGATCGGTTTGTATTAGTTGTAAATACTGAAAGACGACTTTGATGAAGCATGACTCTAATAAGTTACTTTGGATTATTTTTCTTCCTCACAAGTGAAAATTTACTTATGGTGGTGTCGTTGCCACATCTCCTAAAACAAATAATATGTTGAAAGAGAATAATTTATAGAAAGCATTCCAATATCCTAATTATTTGTACTATGCATTTGTCACCGCACTATTTTGGTGCATGTGTCTTGTAGTTAGTTTATTGTCTTAGCTTTGATGTAGATGTTTTTCTTTTTTAAAGATTCAATTTTTCTACTCCATAAAGTTGTCGTTTCCAAATATAAATAATCTACTAGATCATTTTATTTTGAACGTCTTAATAATATGAACACGCATAATATACCAAAACAATTCCATTTGAAACTAAATAAAAATGCAAATTTTAAGGAAAGAAAAAAAAAATGTAATGTTATCATCAATAGGGTATTATTGAAGACACGTGCTATTAAAAAGTCTCAACAACCTTTTGGAAAAACTGAAAGCACTATTCATACATATGCAAGTCATGTGCAACACATCACCATAGAGAAAGTGTAAAATATCAAAAGCCAATACTTCACCACAAAGAGACCAAAGAAAAAAAAAACAAGATTTTGAAAATAAAATCAACACTATAGAAAGCATGCAATTGCATTCATTCATTCATCACGACATTAAAAAGAGTTGACCAGACCAATAATTAGGGGAATAATGGGAAGAGATAGACCACTCATTCAAATCACGAGTGATAACCAAGACTTAAAAAAGTGATTATTAACAATAATTAATACCAAACCCACCAATGAATCTCATACCTTAAGGATCACAAAAACACACCCTTTTGTCTAGAATTTAAAAAAGAAAACTTTGGAAACTCTATAGTGATGGTTTTTTCATGAATCAAAATGCATGATTTTGCTTGAAAGTTGAAATCTTTTTTTCTTTTTTTTTTTTTTTTTCTTTTTTGGTGTTTGTATATGTGTATGGATGTGAAAGACAAAGCACCCACTACTTTAAAACAATTCAATCTCCATCTATGCTTTCACATCCAAAATGGCACTTGGCAATTTCTTGCCATGCTTTGTTATTGGGCAAATGGGCTCCATCAATTAGCATCCTCACATCTTTGAAAAACCCATCTTGGTGGGGGTCACTTGTCACATCCTTTGATTAGAAAAAAGGGCCAAGAGGAAGTTTCCCCTCTAGTGGATTCATCTAAAGCTTCCATTTTTTGGGGGGGTTTTCAAAAAAAAAAAAATGTTTTTGCAAGAGATTAGATTAGATTAGACTGATAAAATACTAAATCCAACCTTTTTTAGTTGATTAATCCATGTTTATAAATGTGATTTATCTTCAAAGTGAGTGCCAAAAAGGAAGAAATAGTGTGGAAATTTGACATGTTTTTTTGGAAAAAAAAACCTTTCTACTTTCCTTAAAATACTATTCTAATCTCTGTGTTCCAAGACTCATTCCATTTTAGCCCTTGTAATTTCAATAAACTTTAAAATCAGTATTTATTCGATGGTTTGAAGTTGACTTAGTTTTCATTTAAGAAACACATACAATATGAATATCTTTCCAAGTTTTATAGAACAAAGGTTAAAAGAGACTTTTCTTTTCAGGTAACTATGAAGTAACAGTATTGGCTGACTTTAAGATTTATTGAAAGTACAAAGAACAAATTTGAACATTTCAAAGTACAGGGACTAAAATAAAACAAGTTTCGGGGACCAGATTGGTATTTTTAACTTTCTTTTTTTTCCCTTGAATTTTTAGGCATAATGTGGACAAAGCATTTTGTTGTTGGAGTTAGCCTATGGTGTGTAATAATAGATATCCATATGACAAACAAAGCCTCATGGTGTCCAACTCAAGTGCCAGCCACCTTTCCCAATAGAAAAAAGTTTTGTTTTTTAGCCAACCACTGGTGGGCCATCCCCATATGGTCCCTTAAAGACCATTTAATTTTCTTTTTTCTTTTTATTTTTCTTTTTTATTTTTCAATTCATAATTCAAAGTGATTATGAAGGAGAGAGTTCAATCAACCCTCTTTTGTGTGTGTGTTTTTCTCTCTCTCTCTCCCTTTTTCTCCTTTCAAAATCATTGTTGTTTTTTGCAGTTAGGAATCTAATTAATGGTTCTAAACAAACAAAATCCTCTTCTTCATGATTGAATATCCTAAGCCAAGATTATCCATATATCATAATACTTATTTTCTTTCTCTTTATTTTCCTTTTTTTTTCCCTCTCAAATCACTCGAGACGAAAAGATTTTAACTTTTAGGTTAAATTATTAAAAATACTCCTGAACTATGGGTTTGGTTTCAATTATATCCTTGAACTTTCAAAATTTTCATTTTAACCTTTGAAGTTTGAAGTTTGTTTCAAAATAACCTTTGGGGGACATTTTCCATTAAATTTATGGACGAAAAATGATATGTTTGCATGTGTTTTTATTGTTTTTTTTTCATGTATTTGTTCTAATGTATTCATATAAACAATAATACATATGCAAACACATAATTTCCATTCAGGAATTTGATGGAAAAAGTCTTTAATAGTTGTTTTGAAACAAACTTTAAACTTAAACGTTAAAAAGAAACTTTTGAAAGTTTAGAGATATAATTGAAATCAACCTCATAGTTCAGGAGTATTTTTAATAATTCAACCCTAATTCCGTTATCCGATTACAAGTGTGTCACCTAAAACATAATCAGGATCACCTTTGATTTTTACCGTCGAAATTTCGCCACGTTTTTTAAAAAGTAATTAAAAATAATAATGAAAAAAAAAAACCCAATAAGCTAAAAAATGAATTCTGACATGGGTAAGGCCTTCCATGCACTTAGTTCTCAAAAATTCTGACAGTTCTGAAATGTTGGGGCAAAGTTGGAAGGAGAGAATTGCCTCTCCTTAAATGGACTGAAAATCCAATAATATTACATTACATTGTTGATTTTTTTTAAAAAATATATCTATATATGTTTCTATCATGGGTTTTATTTTTAGATACCTCTTTTTTCTTTTTTTTTTATTGTACTCCATGGATACATAATTCATTCAAAGATTTTTTTTTTTTTTTTTTTGTTAGGTTTTGGTTAATGTCATCATAGGAGAAGGTAAAATATCTATCGTGGAACGAAATAATATTGAGTTGTCTTTCGATATCGTGCAAACTCTGGTTCTCAAAATTTCAATATCAAAATTTTATTTTTAATATTAAAAATTGTTTGCATAATATATTTTTTAAAATTTTCATTTTGGGGGGGTTTTTTTATTTATATAAAAAAAAACATTCAAATAGTACTAGACATCAATACTTATTTTTTAAAACCTTGAATATTGGAGTATGGGATAAAGATGTAGGATGAGAAAACGATAAGAAATAGTATATATGATGATGAATAAATAGTAGGAGAAATTTGAATTGATTTTTCCGACTTAAGAACACCATAAAAAGACGCAAATGAAAATGACGGTAACATCATAGATTTAGAAAGGTTTGGAATTACCCACTCGATATCAACCCTCATCAACCTCATAACTTTTTGATTTTACATCAAATTGAAAAGGAAGTTTTCCTATTTTACTTTTAAAGAATTGAAAAGTTACTTACACCCAATCACTCATTCATTTTTTTTTTCTTACATGTAAAATTATCTAAGAATTTGTTTGGTGTGAGGAGAGGGAGCATACTTTTCTTTTTTTTTTTTTTCTTTTTTTTTTTTATTTTTCTTTTCTCTCTCTCAAAATGATGTCCACTACCTACTCCATTGAGATGTCACTCTCAAGGTGGAGAATTTCAAAGCAAACTTGGTAGGGGAAGAGAAGAGTGAAATTTTGATAGAGATCTCAAGAGATATTGGAAAATTATAGGAGAAATGAATGGTAGGGAAAGAAACCCAACTACAAAAATTTATTTGGACCCTACAATCCTTCACAATCTCATCAAGTCGCCCATGCCACGCCACAAGACGAGTTGATTGGTGCAGCTTTTCGATATGCATTTGCGTCTAATCTGTGTCACGTAGAGAGTCTGGTTTAGTTTAACTTTGTATTGCATAGATAAAATTTCTAGTACTCCCGTAATATCTACTCTCCATGTTCATACTAGAAATTTCCTTTTATAAATAAGGATTTAATGTCGATGGACCCTACAGGATCCTTACAAAATGTTGACGTGGCAATCAATTCATAAGAGTAGTATTGATACTACCATATTGCTAGTGATCAAAATAATTCAAGACTTTTGAAATTTCTAAATTTTTAGAGTACTCTTTTAGCGTTTTTTTTAATAACTTTTTATTAATGGAATATGATGATATTTGTGGTAGATTAAGAAATATATATTATTTTACTGTGTTTTATTCAAGTACCATCATTATTGATATTCATAATGATAGGTGGCTCTGATCTTAAGAGTTGATGATTGATTAGCCGCTTTTCTTTTTTTTTTTTCAAATAAGACTTTTTCTTAACTAAAAAAATAAATAAGAAATAAGATTTTTATTGTAGAAATTTAAAGATGACAATTTGGATTTGATGACCAAATATTAATTATTGCTTTGGTAAAATAAAAATAAAAAAAAATTGTTAATCAATGCTTTCAAGATAGATAATTTGGATCATTCTGGATCGTAAATGGGCTTACTACAGCTTTCCTTGACCCAATCATGCAATGGGCCTGGATCCCATTTGGGCTTCTGGGGCTTTCTCTGAACTAACCAATTATCGGCCCACAAACTTGCTTACACTTTTTTTTTCCTTATATTCATTCTTAAAAAAGGATTAAATTATTGAGTGTAATCTTTTGTAGATCAACACCATATGGGATGAGGATTTTGAACCTCCGATTTTTTGATCGAAGATAAAACGTCTTAACTAAGTTGAGTTATCAATTATGTTCATGTTGGAATTTGAAAATAATTTGACTATAGAAAATTTTAGATTTCTTGCTAGCAAAAAGTCAAACACACATATATATGAGAAAAAAAAAATTCTAACATGAGCATAATTCAACGGTTAAGGTATCAACTATTCTCTTGATATTGAAGGTTTATATATATATATATATATATATATATATATATATAGAAATAACAAACTATATATATGTTTGTGTCAATTTTGTCTCTATAATTTTATGTTTGAGTTAATTTCATTCCTATATTTTTAAATTTCAACTGTATACCTACACTTTAGCTTATTGATTTGAATTCTATAAATATATATCTATATATATACACACTATGTGTAGTAGTTCCTAACCTACTAGAAAATCATGATATTGATCTGATCAAACGTATTGTTGATGTCAGACTGAAGTCAGACTAATGAGTAATAGACATTTCTTTCTGTTCAACAAAGTGGGGTATCGGAGATCAAACCATCAACGTATAGACATCTTTACCCATTGAACTAAACTACACGCTCAAATCCACATTATCATACAAATTTTTAATACCCAATAAATAACGTTGGAGACTAATACGATAAAATTGTATTATTTTTAACCTATGTTTTAAAGGCCATTAAAGAAACAACATAGTAGACATAAATTCATTCTCACTATTATTTTAGTTCTCAGCATATATGAAGGGGCATTCATGTGACCATAATTCAATAGTGTAGAGAGAGAGAGAGAAATTGACATGTGAATTATTTATTATATATATATATATATATATTGACAAAAGTTTCTCTCTCTAAAATTAAAGAAAACAGTACAGTTCTCTTTGGCATCATCACATCAGCTGCAACTATCTCTCAGATGAAGTGATGGGATGTGCATATTAATAATGGAAAACTTTATATTATATAGAGAGAGAAAAAGAAAGTTGAAAGTTTTCAAAGGGTACTCTCTCATGTGCTGTGGGATCCCCCAACATGATAAATAACAATAAAATATAGTTGAAAAACTTAGAACAAGACAATCAAATCAATTTAATGTAACAGAGATATAGGGCCCCAACATGATCAATATTTCATCCAAACAATTGTACTATTTATTTAATTGTTTGCAAATGTTGCCACAATTTAAATCACCTCATACCTTTTATCCAATCTTCATAGGTAGACTTTTAGGGATATTCGGCCAGGTGACGAATCGTGTGTGTTTAAATCTATGAAATTTGAAACTATGGAGCTTAAATAATTTATACGATATGTGTTCTGTTGTTGATGCAAGATCAATCTGTACTCTCAGGTCCACACGTCGACTCCAAATCAAGGTGGTGAGTCATACGGTCTAACTGATTCGTCCAAGTTGAAGCGGTGGGTCAAGTGACTAACCTGAGGTGTCTAAAATGTAAAACTTATATTCGTATATAATATAAACTTGTTGATACAAAAACTTTAAAAGACTTCCAAAGTTTTACCCTATACATAAGTCTAATCCATGAATCAAACATCTCCCTAACCAATTTAGGTAATAACTATCAGTTTACAAGTCTTCCTTTTTTCTCATGCATAAGTTAAAAAATGGGGTCAATAATGTGGACCCATTTTATGTGTAGGGTCTTTTCCAAATGTAAACTTTCAATATCAACTCTTTTTATGTCCACAAGATTCTAAAGGGTTGAATTATTGCAGGGTTATATATATATATATATATATATATATTTCTGTTACTTTCAAGAAGTATACGATGTCTCAGGTAATATATATATACACCCTAATGTACGGAAAAGAAAAAAGAAAGACAAACAAGTCCTGTCATTCTGACTATAAAGCTTCTTGCAAAGAAATATATATTATAATGGATGTATACATATACTAAGTCACAACCATTTAACTTTTTAGACGAATGAAAGATGAAAGGAAAATTGTTCGATCTAGAAAAAAATGAAAAAAAAAAACTTCTAAAATAAATATATATATGAATGCTGATTGAACTAAAAAAGAAATATGTGTGTGTGGAATTGGATGCTGATTTTGAAGAGAGAATAAACAATGAAACCCTAGTTTTGTCTTTTCATTACCAATGATTTAATTCCTTTTTGTATTTAGTATTAGTGTCACTTCCACAGATTTCAAATCAATTAGATATATCTCTAAGTCTGATATTAAAATTCATGGACGATTTGACTCTTTAGTATTTAGTATTATTTTCGCTAGTTTTGTTTGTTTGTTGTATTGTGTTTAATAATAATGAATGAATTTTATTAGTATATTTTATTTAATAAAATAAAGTATGTTATTGGTCTATTATCTCATATCGAGCCAACTTTTTTTACAATCTATCTCATTACTACCAAAATATAGGACAAACTGTGCGAACAATAAACTCCAAATTATGCTACAGTGCAGCGGTAATTGGTATGTACCTCTAACCAAGAGTTTATAGGTTCGAATCAACCACCTCAAAAAAAAAACTACAAAATCTATTGTCAAAACTAATATAAATCTATGGTAAAAAATGATATAAATCTATGACTAATTTTTTATAACTATATATATTAGTTAGTATCATTTGTAATTAAGGGGGAAAAATACTTAATAAACTTGTGTGAAAACACATATCACAAGGCTTTTTTTCCTCATTTACAAAAGGACCATAAGTTAAGTTATATTCACACATGCACAAAGATGATACACAATAATTGAATGAGACTATTGACAAATATTGATAAGCTAAACTTTATGAAACTCAAGTACTACTAGAGAAAACAAGGGATAAACAATGAGTTCGACAAACTCAATGAATGAAAATAATTCACAATGAGGTACTTTCAAGAAAATTATCTACACTTACTGATAGCTCCATAAAAACATTGCAAAAACAGGAACATTTAAGAGTTCAAGATATATTTCTTTTCAAAAAAAAAAAAAAAGAGTTCGAGATATATTTATAAAACTAAGAGATATGGAAGAAACAACAACGACCTCTAAAATATAAATATAGGACTGGCTAAACTCATCACTAAACTTTGTCTAAATTTGGTTATTCAAAGTAATGTTAATAGCAATATATCTATCTAGTGATCATACTAAACATGAAATTAAAACTACTTCTCATACCATGTATAACATGGTATCGTGTCTTCAAAAATCATTTTTAATCTGACAATACACTATAGAAACACACATTCATATATTATAAACCCATAAAACAACGGGATAGAAAAACTTTAAATTTGTAAGTTGTCAAAACTTCTTCCTTCTGGTCTCCTGGTCGAAGGAACATGGCAATTATCGTTGAGTTATGTTCACTTTGACTATTGTTATAGGTAATTTTGGACCATTCCGAGATGTAAGGAGCTGATGAGGACAACGCAACACCAACCCAAGGACACGACCAGGAAGCGGACCCCAGAGGAGAGGTAGGCTAAAAGGAATTGGGCCAAGGCCTAATACCTTGGCCGAACCTCGACCCGCTTCGGCGGTTCGGGTCCTCTCTCCTTCGCTCAGTCCCTAGTGTTCTGGTCTAGTCCGGTACAACTGGGTTCAGCTTAAATCTGTCTTCAGACGCCTAGAAACCCTAAGACAGGAAAAAGGTATATAAACCCTTATTTGTCATTGAAGAGGGGATCCCGAACTCTATTCTCTACTCTCTACTCTTGCTCTCTTGCTCTCCTCCTTCTGCTTTCTGACTTAAGCATCGGAGGCAGTGTGGCAAACACCACACCGGTGTGCAGGTTTTTCTGTCTTGCAGGCCACGTCTTCCCCCCTCTCAAACAAATTTACCGCTGGTGGCACGTGAAGGGTCAGATGAGTACTCCCTGTCCAGATTTTGCTATCAACAACTATTATTTTTCATCTTTAGACCTTGCTCATTTATTCGAAATCTAAAATTAGACACTTTCTCTTTTGTCTCATATTAAAGCCAATTTACTAATTGTCCTTTTCTTCACCATTAATATATTTTTTTCTTTTTGTCTCAACTTCTTCTTCCCCACGTAATTGGAAGGCCAATAGTGAAAAGCTTTTCCTCTTCCTCATAAATCCACATTGTACCAAACAACCGCTTATTCATCATTTTATTAACTTTTATTCTTTTATTCTTACCTCATCTACACATCTTCTTCTTCTTCTTCCATCCATAATTTCTCTCACACTTTATTTTGTTTATGCTCACGTGAAACTCTTAAATCTTCTCACTCTTATTTTATTTTATTTTTTAAATACTCTATTCCTATTTTTTTTTGCTATGTACTTCGACCATTTAACATTATTAATCTTCCTTCAATCTTCGTCTCGATACAACTTCAAGAAAAATCTCTCAAAAGAAAAGTACTCATCGTCCATGCTTTATTGTTCCTTTCTTTTCCTCTCTCTCGACTCAGGGTGGAGCGAAGAAGGAAGGAAAGTGACAATCATCCCTTCTTAGCTCGTCTTAGGTTAAAATTATTGAAAGAGTGAATTTTAAAAGTTCCTATCTGTTTGTTGTCGTCTACACATATAAAAAGTTAGAAAGTAATATTTTTTTTTCTATCGATGAAAATTTATGGATCAAGCTTCTCTTAAATGAAATGTTTTTTTTAATATGTAAGTAATATACTTTCTGGAGAGGAGCGTCTTAAAAAGATTTTAAATGTTGTAAAAAAAAAAAAATAGTGATTCACTCCTAAGTCCTATGTTAACCTATTTCATTTAATATAATAGCACACCTACTCATTAATATGGATCCACATGCACTCTTAATTAATAAAATTCAATTCATCTACATCTCTCATATCAAATACACTCGGAATAAAGTTCAATTCATTGACGTCTCATGAGCATGAACATAGTTCAAACGTTACGTAAGAGATTCGAATCTTAAATGTCTTTAACATATTAAATTTACAATATTTGTGAAAGAGGGCATGTGTTAATTGATCTATAATTCTAATCATCTTTGGTATTTTTATTGTAGGAACTTATTGGGTAAATAAATAAATATTTTGTGAAATTAATTTCGGTAATAAAAAAAAAATATGCATGATTTATCATTATCATCGGAGAATGATTTCTATTTTCTGAGCCATAATAAATTAACCAAACTTGACAAAAATATTCATGTGATTGGAAGCATACATTATATTAAAAAGAGTAACTGCACCTTTAAAAGTTCTTCACCTACAGGCTACCGCAATCTCACATTTTTTTACCTATACCTTAGGCTAAGGACTTTAAGGCACATTGTCTTAATATATTTGGATTTTATAATATGAAATTGAGAAATTTAAAGTCGGGTTTGATAACCATTTAATTATTGAAAATTGTGTTTGTTTTCTCTAAGTTTCCTTACCATGGTTTTCATCTTTGTTAACGAGACATTTGAGTTCTTTAGCCAAATTCCAAAAACAAAAACAAGTTGAAAACTTTTTTTTTTTTTTTTTTTTTTTTTTTTTTCAAAATTTGACCTGGTTTTTTAACACATGGGAATGATGTAAATTGTTGGTGAAAATAGTGTTTATAAGCTTAATTTTCAAAAACCATAAACAAAAAACGAAATGGTTACCAAACGGATAAATGTGCATCACTTTAAATTTGAGAAATCCTTATTTTTTGTGAAATTTCTGTTCGGATTTGTATAGAAATATAAGTTGGAGTTGTATTTTATGTGATATGTATTCACATTATATCATTAACCAAAAAATTAAAAGTTTGAATTTTTACTTCACATTGAATTAAGGTGTGTGTATATATAGAACGATACTTGACTACATAATAATGATCTATATTAGATCTTCCCTACAATATCACAATTAAAATCAGCCAACAAGAGCATAGCTTAATCGGCATAAAGTTGTACTAGTGACCACGAGGTCAGTGGTTCGATTCTCCACCCCACATATTGTGAAAAAAAAAATATATATCACAATTAAAATCTTACAATTATGAGATATTAAAACTCTTTTTTTTTTATCTTTATACAAACCCACGTATTAAAAGTGAATTCAACCTCGCAATTTCGAATTAACTAGATTAGATTACGTGAGATTCCTTCTCAAAACCAATTGTCAATTAGTGGAGTAACTCGTCTATCTTATAAATTATGAGGTCTCCACTTATCTTTTCAATATGGGATCTTCAACATGTCACACAAGATGGTGTCTCTTTGGGTTCACCATTCTTGGATCGGATCCCAATTTTTTTTTTTTACAAATTAAATAAAAAAACTTTATTATATATTTGGTATTTTGAAAAAATGAAATTTGATGAATGGTGTCACTCTCTTCATTTACACTAGTGGGTTATAACAAGTCAATTTGGTGCAACTATTGGAAGTAGTGAGGTTTTTGTCGGTTAGATTTTATTCTTTTTTTTTTTTTTTTTTTTTAATGAAATACTTGAAAATCGACTCAGTTATATTATATTATATCAACCAAAAAAATAAATAAAAATTTTTAATTGAAAATAGAGGAGCTGTTTTTTAATGGGGAAAAAAAAACCCTAAAGGGAAGAAAAAGGAAGAGAGGGAGTCAAATCCAAACTCATTAAACCAAAGAAATGTAGGAGTAAGGAGTGATCGACACGTGTAAAATCTAAAAGTAAGTAACTTTTTAAGATTAATATTAACGACCAACAGACATTGAAATGTAACCCTAGACAATGTACAATGTTTCAATACAGAGCTTTACCCTATAAATTATTACAACAAAAATCTAAACCTAAAAAATTAAAAATAAAATCAAAGGTTTAACTCTAAACTTTTTGTCAAATTATATTATTGATGTTAATGGAAGGTTGTGAAGAGAAAGTGTTTAGGTAAAAGGAATTGAATTTTCAATTTCATTCCATTGCAAATTGCAATTTTAACCCTCTAGTAATTTTTTATTTAAAAAATTATTTAAAAAAAGTATTCTCATATGCGTTTAATGTATAGATTATAAACCCTGTGTATGAACAAATTTTGATAAGATTTTAGAGAAAAATGAAAATAGAGGTAAATTTCTATTGAAATTTGTGAATTTTAGCAAAGTTTATTAAATGGTTAATATGTGTACCAATCAAAATTAATTTTAGGCCAAACTTGATTTTATTGAAACTAATCAGTTGATGAATATTTTCCCCTTATTTATGTTAAAATTAGTGGGATAATCATCAAAAATTAAACAAAGGACAAAAAAAATCAAGTTATTAAGGCCCCGTTTGATAACCATTTGGTTTTTGAAAATTAAGCTTACACACACATACTTCCACCTCTAAGTTTTTTGGTTTTAGTATCAATCTTCTACCTTGTTTTCAAAAACCAAGTCCAAATTTGGAAACAAAGAACAATAGTTTTCAAAAACTTGTTTTTGTTTTTAAATTTTGGCTTAGAATTCAAATGCAACCTTAACTAAGATGAAAACCATGGTAGGAAATCTAGGAGGAAACAAGAATAATTTTCAAAAACCAAAAACCAAATGGTTATCAAACGGGGCCTAAAATACCATTTTGGTCCTCTACTTTGCGTTTTATTCAATTTTAGTCTTTATACTTTCAAATGTCCAATTTTAGTCCATATATTTTAATTAAAACTTAAAATTAGTCTCTACTCTTGGTTTACGTTTATTGTTAACTTGTCTAAAAAAATTAATTTTTATTACCTTTCCATAAAACTTACCTCTATTCCGCATGAAAATCATTATGATTATTTAACTAATTTCAATAAAAATTAACTTCACAAACTAAGACAATATATAGGAACCAATTTCAAGCTTTATTCAAAGTACAAAAACTAAAATTAGACATTTCAAAGTTACACAAAGTAAAAACAAACCAAATCCAAAGTACAAGGACTAGAATTACAATATTTTAACCTAAAAATTACAACGTCCGTCCAAGTTTAGAGTTCGATTTGACGAAAATCGATACAACTCGACAAAGTTCAGTGATACAGTTGAAAACCTGGGCCAAGACCTGAAACAAACCCTACAGCCTATTATACAAAAGAGGTACAAAATAAAAAGCTAATCTTTCCAGTTGAGGGTTTTCACTGCTCTCTTTCTCTCTCTCTCTCTTTACTTATTTAGTTTTCTGTGGCATATCGTTTTCTTTGATGCTTTTAGACCAAGAATTCAGACCCCTTTGAGAAGGGTTGGTCAGTTTGTTTGCCAAGTGTAGAAAAAAAAAAATGGGCAGAGGAAGAGTTGAGTTGAAGAGGATTGAGAACAAAATTAACAGGCAGGTCACTTTTGCCAAGAGGAGAAATGGCTTGCTTAAGAAAGCTTATGAACTCTCTGTTCTTTGTGATGCTGAAGTTGCCCTCATCATCTTCTCTAATCGTGGCAAGCTCTTTGAGTTTTCTAGTGGCTCTAGGTAAATCTCTCTCCCTCTTTTCATCTCTTCGTCCTCGCTCGATTGTGAACGATTGAGAGCTCGGGACTAGAAAGATCTGCCCCGGTTGCTCATCGTCCAACCTGATCGTAGTTTAACTGATTCATCACACACACCAGTAACCTATCTCTCCAAATTGTAGTTTCGGGGACAGCTAAATCTAATCATTTGTGTCGAATTCAAAACCCGACTTAGTTAATTATGAGGTTTTTAAGTGAGGGTATGTTCAGAATGACTTTCTAAATGTTTAAAAGTACTTTTTTTCAAACGTTTAGAAAACGATTTCAAAACTGTTTGTTGTGTGCATATAGTTTTTCGATTTTCAAAATGGATTATGGGTATGATTAGGGTTTAATTGAGTGGAAATTTAGGTTAATAAGCAGTTTGAAATATTGGGGTTTGTGTAAGTGTTAATTATTAAAACTGTGAAGATTATTGTTTGGCAGGAAGAAAAAGGACAGTACTTTATTGGTTTACTGTTGTGATTTTTGTGGCAGAGACATGATGTTTGGTTTAATCACAGCTGCTGGCTGCTGCCTGCAGATTTTGAAAATTTAAAAAAATAAAAACTTCAAATCCCTTCTGGTGTTCTTGTGTTCTAACGAATTTTGTATAATATTCTTTTTTTTTTTCTTTTTTTATCAGTATCTTTTTGCTTGTTGTGCAATTTTGTAAGAGTTTTTTTTTTTTTTTTTTAAAAAAAAAAACTTTACAGATAATCTGAGAGTGACCCTCGTTACATTTTGATTAATTGATTGTCTCACTTTAGTATTTGTTTATATGTGATAAGCATGATGAAGACGTTGGAGAAATATCGAAGGTGTAGTTATGGTGTACTGGATGCTGCCCGCCAAATAAATGAGAGTCGGGTAAGTGAATTTTTTTTTTTTTTTTTTTTTTTTTTTTTTTAAAAAAAAAAAAGAACTTTAATTATAAAACAAAGCTTATTTTTATAATAGAGACACACAAGAGTAAAATTATCATTAATAAATGGAGTTAAAAAATATTAGTTTGGAGATACATCCAAACCCTAGCACTTCAACTTATCTCAATGTCTTTCAAACATCATAGGACAAGCAATTTATGATTTGGCCATGCAATCATAGGATTGTCTTGACTGAATGTTTCAAATTAAAAATTATTTAACATGTATTAACAAGTACTTTAATTAACTAGTTATTACACTCATAACTTTTGTAGAAGTGACCCAAAAAATAAAAATGAAAAATGATACCTAATAATATTGGCTTTCAAAAATGTGTATAATGTTTTGTAATGATATGTCATATTGTAGCATCTTGGTTAATTCTTGAGCTATTAATATTGTTGAATTAATGTTGGTGTCTCCCATTTAGCAGCCACAAAACTTTGATGATTACTTGAACCTAAAAGCCACAGTTGAGTTCATGCAACAATCTCAAAGGTACATTTTCTTCCTTCATTCTCCCCCATTAAAAAAATTTATGTGGACGTGGAACACACGTGTGGTTGAAGATTTGAACCTCTAACATTTTGTTTGAGGGCATAATGTCTTAACCAGTTGAACTATATCCAAAATGTCGAGTAGTAAAAATCATCGTTGCTAAGGTCATACTAATGATCTAGGTCTTAGTACTAATGTCTAAGTCTATTTAATTTAATTTCCACGTTTTTGTTGAAACCTAGGTAGTATCGGTCGGTAGTATCTTTCTGATCTCTTCTGTATGTTTACATATCCCTCTCTCCTAATTGTCAAAAACACAATGATAGTCGTTAGGAAATACAAATATTTACCCGTTGAGAGAAGGTAAAGTCGTATATTACTCGTATATAATATTATGAAACTTACTTTAAATTATTTGAACATGAAGAAGTTTAATTAATTTTGAATGTTACATAGAAACCTTTTGGGGGAAGATTTAGGGCCATTGAATACCAAGGAACTTGAGCAACTTGAAAATCAATTGGAGACATCCTTGGAGCGCATTAGATCCACAAAGGTACTTCAAAATAAAACATAAATATTTCAATTAAGCAATTAATTTAATTTAATTTCTAGAAACCTTGGACTTTGAGCTGCCTGTCTTTTTTTTTTAATTTATATATTTTTTAAAAAATTATAACTCAAATGTATCATCTTTAAACAGACAAAAAGCCTTCTTGACCAGCTTGCTGATCTTCAACACAAGGTACATATTCACATATACTATGTTACTTTATGATAATGTTTTAATTTTTCTCTCATATCTCTTTATAAATATAAACTTTTTTAATACCATATTCATTGTCAAACAATGTTGTTTTTTCTGTATGGCAGGAACATATGCTTGTTGAAGACAACCGAGGTTTAAGAAAGAAGGTACAATGTTGTTACACTTGGGAAAAGCACTTCTTGATTTACTTTCCCAAGTGTTTTTTGAAACTTGCAAAATCAGTTTTGAATATCTAACCAAAAAATTTGTGAGACGTGTTTTTCTAGTATGCTTTTGAAAAAATTTTGGTTAAATTATAAATTTAGTTTTAAACTTTTAGGTCTGTGTTTAAGAGTTTTGTGAAATCCAAAAAAAGGTTTGAAAGATATCTGTACTTTGAATTTTGCGTTTAATAGGTCTCTACAGTTTTAAAAATGTCTAATAGACTCTAAAACTTTCAATTTTGTATCTAAAAGAATTTTGAACTTTTAATTTTGTATCTAATAGTTCAATAGACCAATTATGTTAGATACAAAATTAAGAACTTAGGTCCCGTTTGATAACCATTTGGTTTTGAAAATTAAGCCTATACATTATACTCCCACCTATAACTTTGTTTGTTTTAGTAGAACAAAACTTCCCTGCATACCGGTATGTAGGGATCTCCCTACATACCCCATTAAAATGTTGACAACTAAGAAAGAGGAAGGGAGAAAATGAGAAAAGAGAGAATTTTTTTTTTATCTCTCCTAGTTGTCAACATTTTAATGGTGGTATGCAGGGAGATCCCTACATACCGGTATGCAGGGAAGTTTTTTCCGTTTTTTTAGTATTATATCTTCTTCCTTGTTTTCAAAAACTAAGTCAAATTTTGAAAGAAAAAAAAAAGTTTTCAAAAACTTGATTTTGTTTTTGGAATTTAGCCAGAAATTCAAATCGATCCTAAGATGAAAACCAAAAATAAAAAACCAAATAGTTATCAAAGGGACCTTAGTATCTAGACACAAAATCTATTAATTTAGAAAAAGATGTTGAATTTGTTTAAGTCTTATTAAACTCAAAATTGAAAAATGGACGGATATTAAACAAAAAAATCCAAAATTTCATGTACTAAACTTGTAATTATCCAAATATTTTTACCGTTTCAAAAAGTCTTTTCAAGCTCACTCTTGATTCGCAAATTGTAGCTGGAAGAAAGCAACGCACAAGTAGCAGCAGCTGCCGCCACCTCCGCCGCATGGGGCTGGGGAGGCGGCGGCACCGCGGTCGGAGGCCACAGCATGGAGTATCCCAGCCGCGTTGCTTCACAATCAGAGGCCTTTTTCCACCCCATAATACAACCCACTCCCACTTTACAAATTGGGTATTTATATTTAAAAGAAAAAAACTTTTAAAAACACCATTTAATTAGTTGATTATTTCTAAAGCCATTTTTTGTTGGTAAAAGTTTAATTTTCTCTTCTGGGTTTCAGGTACAATCCTCTTGGTTCAGTAGGGTTCAATAACAATGTTGGACCTCCATCCCAAAATGCCAATGGTTTTCACCTTGGCTGGATGCTTTAAGACTAAACTCAAAAGCATATTCTTCGACAAACGTCTCAGCTTTCGAATCTCGGTTAATTAATTTAATTTCTCACTCTCGATATCATTTCGAGACGTTCCAGTTTATAAATATGGGGCTTAGACGTACTGTTTGTATTTCAGCTATCAATTGTTCATTATATATATAACTTTGATCTACTCTACTTCTAGTTTTTGGTATTGTATTGATCTATGCAACTTGTAATTATGACTCTCCAAATATATTGAAACAAGCTTATGACTTTACTTAATGGTAATATATATGTATGTTTAATTAATTTTATATATATTAATGTTTTTGCATGTTTTCCTTTATAAGCCTATGAGGTATATATTATTATAAGTCAAAAGGTCAGGTTTGAATTTCATTGCATATGTTATTGAACCTAAAAAATAATAATTATAAGATAACTAGAACATAATTCAACTGAGATAAAACTTGTACCTCAATTAAAAGGTCAGAGGCTCGATCCCCATACCTATGTGTTGTCAAAAATAACTATAATAATAGTAAATTAGGAGTACAATGAAAGAGAATGAGGCTTCAGCACAGCTCTAAATTTGGGCCCAAAATTAAGGCCCATCATCAATCAATTTGGGCAGATGGTTCACATGTGAACTAAGATCATAAAGCCATGGACCATTTCTCAACACAAAGTTTATTTATTTATTTATAGGTTAAAATACCATTTTACTTCATGCACTTTCAAATGTCCAATTTTAGTCGATGTACTTTCAATAAAGCTTCAAATTGATACTTACCATAATTTTAAAGTTAATATTTATTGAAACCGGTTAAATAATAATAATAATTTTGATATGTGTATTTCTAAAAATTTATAAAAGAAATGCTAGTATAGACAAACTAAAAAAAAAAAAAAAAAAAAAAAAAAAAAAAAAAAAAAGCTCATTGTAGGCAAGGGTTAAAATGTTGATGTCGACGGAAATGTCGAGGTCTCAATTTAATGGAAATATGGAAATGTCGAGATGTCGATGAAAATTTAATACATTGATTGTAGGAACAAATTTTAAGTTTTTTTTTTTTTCCTGATATAACACTGAAATTGGACATTTAAAAGTATAGGGACTGAAATTGAACAAATCCAAAATACATGCACCAAAATGGTATTCTAACCATCATTCATTAATTTTTAATATTCTACCAAAAACCTTGGTTTATTTAATTAATTGATTAAAAAAAATTGGAATAAAATTTGGTTTCAATCCAAGAGAGTATATGTTCTGAAGAAGCTAAACTGCTAGCTCTTGTCATGGCAAGACAAGTGGGCAAAGAATTAACATATAAAGTTAAAAGCTTTATGTCAATTAAGGGAACCATACATTTTTTTTTTCTTTTTAAAATCAATTCATGAATCATAAAGCATGCTGATAGACCTAGGAATCCATCTTATCACCTTTCTTATTCTCTTGTTGCAAAAGTTTTCATTCTAGGACATGGATATTTCAAAATACTCTCACTGTTGGATCATATAAGTTTGATCAATTATGCTCGAGATCATCATGCAAAATCTGAAGTCTCAAATTTCAGGTGTTCGTCTGTTGACACATCACAATTCTCGTGAATGATTGGGAACAAATTATTGTTCTTAAAAACTGTTAAAGAATATATATGAAATAGCAAATATATCCAGAGAATAAATCAACTTAGACCTTCTAGGTTCAGTATCAGAACAAGAAAACGTGTCCTCTCTCCAATTAAAACAGTAGTCCACCTGTTAGGTGTAGTGTTACTTTCCAAGCATTTAAACTCCATATGTTTTAAAGTTCAAATACCGAAGTAGGTCGGTGTATGTATTTCTCGAACAGGAAAGTGAGATAACTAAAGAAACTTTTTCCTGATCGTTGAAGTCTTGCTTATAACAGTAAAGAGCAACGTGTTTGAGTCGCTAATCAAGATTAAAAAGGTTTTAAACAATTCGAAATGAAGCAATAATCATTAGAAGAAGTGGAAAAAAACAAACAAACAAATGGATGGAGAAGAAAGAATGAAGAGAAGGAAGAGGCAGAGAAAGCACCACGTTTGTGGGAATATTTAAATGTTAAAGAAACACTCAATTTTGATATCCAAATTAGGGCAATCAAATGGTCAATGGTGGGGTTGAAAAGACAGCCCACCTTTGCCCTATATATGCAATTCCAAATTCTCCACTTCTTTTCTCTCATTTCTTCTCTCTTTTTATCTTTGAAAAAAAGAAACCCTTGTAGGAAAGTTGCCACTTTTAGACACCCAACAACACCCTTCTTCTTGTAACTATGGCTACTAATTTTTGCATCTATTGCATCAAGTGTAGTCGTTTTTTAATTCCATGACATTATTTTTGTCGAGATCAGGGCAATTGGGGTCGGTTGTGAGTTTGGGATCGACTCTGAATGTTAAAGACGTTTTTGGAGTGATTCGTTTGTAGTTCTTAAGACTAGAGCTGATGAGGTGGTCCATATATATCGTGCTTTACTCAAAAAGTTGAAGGAAGATAGTACATCAAGTTGTTTGTTGTGACCAACTTGACTCCCTTTTTCTCTTTGGGACTTTAGATGAGTAAATGTTTTTTATTCCAACTAGTGTTCATGTATAAATTCATATAGTTTTGAACGAATCGATTGAATTTGTCCAAAACTGGACTGAATACTAGTTGAGATTGATCAAATTAAGCCCACTTGTTTGATTTTCAATATTTTTGATTTTTGAAATCGAATCTACTACCACTTATTACTTAAACTATACAAATTGTGTTGGTTTGATTAATTTTTTTTTTCTAACTTTGTACTTTTAGTTAGATGCTTCCTCTTAGGCTTGGTAATATAAATATATTTTAAGACGGAACTTTGCCACTAATAAAATTAATCAAAAATTGGTGGCACGTCATTACTATGCATTGATGTATAGATTTACATGTGTAGACGTTCAAGTAAACAATATATATTACTTAGCATATAGGGACCATTCATAGACTTGTTATTGAAAGTATAATGACCACATTAAAATATTTAGGAATATAGGATTTTGGTTATAAAATATTTTAAAAGTAGCAATTATAAATTATAATATACATTTACTTAGGCCCTCATCTTATTTTTTGTTTTAAAATAAGATAAAAATATTGAAAATAGTGTCTAGAATATAATACAAGAATATTCCAATCTTCAACAAGTTTTTTAAGTTTTGACATTTGTCATAAATATCAGAAAGAATATCTCTATCTAAAATCCTAGAGAGAATAAAATGAGACTCCTTTACAAAATTTTATCCACTTTAACTATTTAGGAAAAAAAAAACATCAAGAATTTATATATTAATAAAGTTACCATCAATAGTCAAATAAGGTGTGAACGTTGTCTCGAATCGATTTCATTTGTGACACATGAATGTTTGTTAAAACATTATAAATTTCATTGTAGTACCAACATGAGCATAACAGGATTTATTTATTCTTTTTAGATCGGAAGCTTAGGGCCCGTTTGGTAATGTTCTTGTTTCTTGTTTCCGTTTCTTCATTTTTAATAAAGAAAAATAGAATTTCATGACCCTAACACCTATACATTCAATAATAATAAACCTATATTCTTATTTATGTTTGGAAAAATTGGAAACAAGAATATAAAAGGAGAAACTAGTTTTAGTTGTTTCCAAAAGTTCTATACAAATTTTGGAAGTGTTTCTAAAAAATGAGAAACAAAAAACATACATAGTTATTAAATGTTTAGATTTCTTAATAAAACTGGAAACAAGAAACAAGAAACGAGAACGTTAGGGCCCGTTTGGTAACGTTCTCGTTTAATTTCTTGTTTCCGTTTCTTCATTTTTAATAAAGAAAAATAGAATTTCATGATCCTAACACCTATACATTCAATAATAATAAACCTATATTCTTACTTATGTTTGGAAAAAATTGGGAACAAGAACAAAAAAGGAGAAACTAGTTTTAGTTGTTCCTAAAAGTTCTATACAAATTTTGGGAGTGTTTCTAAAAAATGAGAAACAAGAAACATACATAGTTATTAAATGCTTAGATTTCTTAATAAAATTGGAAACAAGAAACAAGAAACGAGAACGTTACCAAACGGGCCCTTACCAAACGGACCCTTAAATTCTCACTTCACATTTGTTGTATTAAAAAAAACAAAATCACTTTAGTTTTTCAATTTCTACGATTATTCAATTCTGACCTCTAAAACATTTGAAGTCATTTTTTTTAGACCAAAAACATTTTAAGTCATTGTCATTAATTAATAGTCTTTTATACGATTGATTAAACATTTCACATCGCATGTGTATTCTAAAAAATGTCGCACATTTTCACTTAAAAAAAACACACAATATAAATATAACTTTACCTACTCGACTTAAATTACATTATAAATTTAAAATTGATTTGGATTACAAGATTCTTATATAATTTCAAACATTTTGTCATATCCGAAAAATACATATTTATTACACACTACTTGAAAAATGAAGATCGAATAACTTATAATTTAACAGTCAGAAATCCTCACCTAAATAAAAAAAAAAAAAAATCAACCAATCATTAAAGACTTTTCCAAGTATAAAAATTAGAAAGAGAAAAAAAAAAACAAAATTTTAAAAATTCAGCCATTAACTTCATTAATGAGTCTTATTTAAAGTTGACAAACTCATCTTTTATTAACTTTTTCTTTTAAATTTTTATTTCAAGACAAGCTTGTGATTAAAACATCATTATATTAGATCTAGAAAAAATAAATTAAATATAATTTTCCCATAAGTCCCTAGGGATATGGAACCAACTTTAGATTAAAAAAAAAAAAAAAAAAAAAGTGGTACAAAAATGGCAATCACACAATTTTATTCATAAATTTACCCAAAATGAAGGGTAATTTCCTGTCAGCAATTTAACCGTTCCACATCACCACACACCCAACCATAGTAAAAATAAATAAATAAATAACAGCAATAAAATATTCATAATTTTCATATTGGTCCAAAAAAAAAAAAAAGGACTATGGAAATTAATGCCAAAAAGAAAAAAAAAAGGCTGTGGCTTAAAATCCCGGATGGTGACAGGCAAAAACGATACGTCACAGACACTCCATCAGCCAATCAGAATTCGACAACGTTTTTGACGAAACCACTCTGGTTTTGCAAATCCACCCATCTAAACATCTCTTCCCATCTTATAATTTGTTTCCTTTTTTCTTACAAACAAATCTATTATTTTTCCTCTTCATTTCTCCAGTTTTTTTTTTTTTCTTTTTTTTCTCATTCCCAACACTCACAAACCCTTTTCTTTTTTTTTTTTTCTTTTAAATTTTGCTCATTATTCCATTTTGTAAGAAATGGAATGAACTAGAAAGGGGTTTTTTTTTTTTTTTTTTGGGGTTTGATTTTGAAGGTGAAATGGGGAGAGGGAGAGTGCAATTGAAGAGGATTGAGAACAAGATTAACAGACAAGTGACTTTCTCAAAAAGAAGGTCTGGTTTGCTGAAGAAAGCTCATGAGATTTCAGTTCTTTGTGATGCTGAAGTTGCTCTTATTGTCTTCTCCACCAAAGGAAAGCTCTTTGAATACTCCACTGATTCTTGGTATGTTGTTCATTGTTTTTCATTCATTTTTCCATTGAATCTCTTTACTTTTTGTGTATTTTATGGCTGTTTATGCATTGAATACTCAATACCCATGTTGATTCTTTGCTTACAAACAAAACCCAGAAGGGAAATTAAGAGGAAGAGAAAAAAAAATGAGAGACCCAAGTGGAAAATCTAAAAAAAAAATTATCTTTCTTCTGTGCAATTATGTTTATCTACATGGTTGTTTTTTTTTTTTTTTTTTTTTTGGGATTTAGATTTGAGTGTTTTAGTCCAATCACAGTGTCCTTCTGGTTTTTCTACTATTTTGTACTTGCATGATTTATATTTTTAGCAGCCTTTTTTTTCTCCCTTGGTTTATTTATTATGTAGTTGTGAATATATATATATATATATATAACTCAATGAACAGCCTTGATTTTTATGTGGGTTTTCTTCCAAGCAATAATTCAAAATTATTCTTTGAGTATTTGGATCAATTCATTTGCATCTCGTTTTGCGGGATTTTGACGTTACGTTTTTAAGCACTATACTACTTCGAGTTGGTTCGAGTTGGTTCGGTCACTTTGTGTTGCACACATTGTTTGACAGAAATTTTAATTTTTTTTTTTCCAAGTAGTTTAATCACTTTTGTTTTGATTGTTGAGAAAAATAAGAATAAAAAGGACTAAAGTTAAAGTTTCTTCTTCCCCTATGGAAGAACCTAGGTCTTGTTGTATCATTGGATGAAGTTTAAACAATTATATCAGAAATTTATATTTACTGTTTTAATATATTATTATTATATATATTGTGTGGGTCTTGTCTCTTTTTTTCTTTTTAATTTAATAATAAAAAGTGTTTGTTTAGTGTAATATATGCTGTGAATAATGAAGCATGTCAATTTAGTAAGAGCATCATGGATGCTATAACCTTTGCTTTTTGTTATATGCTTTTTATATTAAATAATGAACCAAACCAACGAGTCTTTATTTATCGAGAAAATTGAGTTCAATACATGCACTGGACTCAAAACTAACCGTTCTTAAATGTGAGAGTTGGGGTTCAAACTTCCGACTCCAAAAAGAAGGGAAATAGTCTCTTAACTGTCGAGTCAATTATGCTCATGTTTATTGTCTGTGTCTTACGATTAAAGTCTCGACTCTATAGCATTAGTTAGGTTGGAAGTATTTCCTTTTTCTTATGATTTTTTTTTTTTTAAATTTCTTTTGTGAAATCCTTGAGTTCATCTCTCATTTTTCAAAAGGATCAGAATAAGTTGTCTGTTCAATGATAATAAATTAATATGAATAAGACTTTAAATATAAGAAAAGTTATAAACATAAATTATTTGTAACTTTCTCACTAGTTATGATTATGATTTGAAGAAATTTGTTTGTTTGCTTGAATTTTTTCTCACTTTTGTAATTTACTTCTTAAACTATATTTAAAATCTGAGCTAAATTTATAAAAACTTGTTTATTGGCTATAATTTTTCTTCATGTTATAATCTACTTAGCAAGAACATTTTTTAGAGCTTTAACCATATTTTAAAGAATAATTTAAGAAAAAAAACCAATTTTCATTTTTTTTTTTATAAATTTTAATTCAGAGAGCGAAGTATTTAAAAAAAATAGAGGTAAATAAACAAGATTTATGGTTCCATTTAAACCAAAAAAAACCAATTAAAAAGTACTTTATAAAAAGCAATGGACGTGTAATCCTTTGTACATATATTGTGTTTTTACTTAATTGTTGTGCTTTAAAAAAAAAAAATCTCATTAATCTTTTTTTTTTTAAAAAAAACACGTGGTTTAGTTCAACACGTGTGAGTTGTGATTTGAATCCTTAACCTCTCGACCAATTGAGCTAGACTCTATCTAAGTCTATTTTGATTACCTTTAGTATGAATATTTCATTGCTTAACAAGCTTCTATGATTTCTTTTTCATTTATCTATTTATTAAAAAAATGTTTTTTTTCTTACTAAATCTCTTTGCATGCACCTTGTCCCATCAGTCTCTTTCAATTCCCCTTTTCCACCAACCTCTCTTAATAAATTGAGGAAAATTTTTGGGTATGTAAAAATTTCATCGCATATTATCATTAAAATGTTGACAATTAGAGAAGATAAAAAAAATTCAATTGCATATTATCATTGAAATGTTGACAATTAGAGAAGATAAAAATGTTTTTTCATTTTTTACCTTTTTCTTTCTTAGTTGTCAAGTTTTTTTTTTTTTTTGAGTACATCAACATTTGGGGTGGGGGGATTCGAGCCTCTGACCTCATAGTCGAGGATACATGCCAATTACCTCTGAGTTATGTTCGTTTTGGCTTAACAACATTTGTATATTGAATACTTTCGTGGTTTAAGGTGTTTTTAATCATTTTCATATATTAAAAAATTATCTCAAGCAAATAACACTATGCTCTTTAACAGGCCACAGAGTAATTTAGGGTTCGTTTGGAATACATTTTGATTTAAATGTTTTTCAAGAATGCATTTTTAAAAAAACATTTTGTATAAAAATTGTTTAGAATTTAAACACACACATGTTTGGTTGCATTTCCTCAAATGTGTTTTTATGCTCATGTTATTGTATACTTCAAACTTTTTTTAAAAAAGTTGGTTTGAAGTGTTTCTCTCAAAATGGTTTATTTATCAATCTCATTTTCTAATAAGTCATTTTTAGTAGTTGCCAAACACTAGAAATTTTTTCAAAATGATTTATTTTCAAAATTAAACACTTGAAAAGTTAAACCAAACACACCCTTAATTTGTGGATACACATATATGTTTGATATTGGAAAAAAAAAATCTAGTAAAAATTAATTCCAAAAATTTGGAGTGTACAAAGATTTCAATTTAAAGACTTTTTTTTTTTTAATTTTTTTTTTGTTTTGCTTTATTTATTTTTATTTTCTTTTTTATAATCTTGTAATCACCGTAATGTGAAGATAAATCACTTTCAACTTTAGACTTGGGAAATTGAGCATCTTATTTGCCAAAATGAGCTTAGCTCAACGTTAATTGGCATGTATCCTCGACCAAGAGGTCAGAGGTTCAAATCCCCCACCCCCAAATGTTGATGTACTACAATATAATATATGAATATAATGTTGAGGGAGAATTTGAACCTCCGACCTTAAGGAAAGGAGTTGTAAATTGATGCCTTAATGACTGAGCTATGCTCGTACTGACTACTCTAATATCTTATTAAACTATATGTAAGAGGGAGAATTTGAACCTCCGACCTTAAGGAAAGGAGTAGTAAATTGATGCCTTAATGACTGAACTATACTTGTACTGACTACTCTAATATCTTATTAAACAATGTAAGAGGGAGAATTTGAACCTCCGACCTTAAGGAAAGGAGTAGTAAATCGACGCCTTAATGACTGAGTTATGCTCGTACTGGCTAGTCTAATATCGTGTAATTGATATTTGAGTGGATTATTATTGATATTGTAGCACATATTTAGATTGGTATTATCAATGTGTTAATGAGTGTAACTTTATGATCAGCATGGAGAAAATCCTTGAGCGTTATGAAAGGTATTCTTATGCAGAGAGGAGACTTGTTGCAAATGAAAACCAATCAAATGTATGTACAAAAAACTCATCCCATTATGAACTTTTCCTTCTAAATTCAACAAGCTTTTTGCTTAATCAACTGTGAAAACTTTGTGGTTTTGCATTTTTTGTTTATAGGGAAACTGGACTCTTGAACATGCAAAGCTTAAAGCCAGAATAGAAGTTCTACAGAAAAACCACAGGTTCTATCTCTTTTTCCTCTTTTGGATGCATTTTTCATTGAAAATTGTGTGTCTAAAGCAAAACTTTGTTGAATTTGCAGGCATTTCATGGGGGAAGATCTTGATTCATTGAGTCTAAAAGAGCTTCAAAATATTGAGCAACAACTTGATTCTGCACTCAAGCATATAAGAGCTAGGAAGGTACATATATATATGTATATAGAAGTATTCATTATATTTTAGATTGGATTATTGTTCAAGATTGTTATATACATATTTCTTTTTTCTGACTGTACTCCAAAAAAACCTTTTCTTCTTCAGAACCAACTCATGCATGAATCCATTTCAGAGCTTCAGAAAAAGGTACACTTGAAATTACTTTCTCCTCAGCTTTTTTTCCTTTTTCTTTTTGGCCCCACCCCAGTACTCTATAGAGATTTCAGGTGCCCAACTAGAGATATGAATGGTTTTTTCTATCCATGCAATAGTTCGACTAATTTCACGGGAGATCTGCCTAGCCCTACAACATTTGGTTGTCGAGAAACTTGTATGTTTTTAATCCTACATGGATGACACCATGGAGTTTGAACCCGTCATCTAAGTCACTTTACTTTTTTCACTAGCCCTAATGATCGCTAGGCCAACATGTAAATGCTTAGTCCTTTCACTCCAACTAATCTCATCGTTGTTAGAAAACTTGAACTTATTTCCTATATTTTCATTAGTCGTGATGTTCATGGACCAACTTACGATCACTAAGTCTCTTTACTTCTCGACTAATCTCATAGGACAATTGTATAGTCATAGCACATCTGGTTGTCAGTTAAACTTGTCGGAATATAAACTTCTGCAGTGGTACTAATGAGTCTGAATCCATTTTCCCTAAGCCCTTCTACTTTTTCACTAACCCTAACAATCACCCGGCCAACCTACCCGTGGTAGTTCGCTAAGAAACAATATCAATTTGGATCTCTAACAACAAGAACAATTTTTTTTTTCTTTTTTCAGTTTTTTTCTTTCCTATATCACTTCAAGCTCCAAGCTAGAATGTGCATTATTAATCTGTAGTTAAGTTTCTCAACCTAACAGTTCAAGCTCAAGCCATCATGTATAAACATCAAAGAGTAAGTAAAAACCCCTTTGTATCAGAAGTTTTATTCAAGTGGGTTAAATTAACTTGCATTGTTTCATCAGGACAAGGCCCTACAAGAGCAAAACAACATATTAGCCAAGAAGGTAATATGCCTTTTTTTTTTACCTTCATATATGCAGCAGCCTTTTTATTCATTCAAATGTAAGACAATAATATGCTTACTAAGTTACTGTTTGATTTCAAAAAATTGTATATATAGATAAAGGAGAAGGAGAAAGCACAAGCTCAAAATCCACCATTGGAGCAGCAGCAGCAGCATAATAGCCATGCCATTGATTCTTCCCCACTTCTCTTACCTCAGCCATTCCAATCTCTTAACATGAGGTTTGTATCGTAGCCTCGTTTGATAATGATTTCATTTTTAGTTTTATGGTTCTGAAATTTATGCTTGTTATCTCACCCTTTCTATATTGTGTTTTCATTCTCTTAAAAAAAACATTTGAATTCTGAGTCGAATTTCGAAAACAAAAACAAGTTTTTAAAACTTGACTTGGATTTTGAAAACATTTTTAGAAAGTAGATAACAAAACATAGAAACTCATTGATAGAAGCATTGGTGATTAATTATAAGCTATGTTTTAAAAAACAAAACAAAAAATCAAATGATTGTCGAATGGATCTTGATTTGTATATCCTTTTCAGACAATATATTGATTTACATTGCAGTTTACTTAAGGTCCCGTTTGGTTTTTGGTTTTTGGTTTTTGAAAATTATGTTGTTTTTGATTATCGAATGGGGTCTTGATTTGTATATCTTTTAGACACAATGTATCGATTAACCATTTGGTTTTTTGTTTTTGAAAATTATGTTGTTTTCTCCCAATTTCCTTTACAATAGTTTTTCATCTTTGTTAAGGATACGTTTCCATTCCTACCCAAATTTAAAAAACAAAACCAAGTTTTTGATAATTTTTTTTTCGACTTCGTTTTTGAAAATATGGGAAGAAGATATATGATAAAATAAATAAACTTACGGATGGTAAAGTAGTGTTTGTAAGCTTAATTTTCAAAAATCAAACAGTCATTAAACGAAACCTTGGTTATTGATTGACATGATATCATACAGTTGTCCTTACCCAACACATGGCACGGAAGAGGAAGACGCCGCTGCCAACCACGACAGATCCGGCGCCCTCCTGCCGCCGTGGCTGCTCCGCCACCACCTTGGTGAATAAAATGATACATATATATACATATATATATGATCATATATATGACCTATAATTGTAAACCCTTTATGTAGCATATGATATAGTGGTACCTAATTCTTTAGCTATATGAACCCTTTGGATGGATATTGGATTGGATCCTTGATCTGAAACCCTGTAGCTTTTAGTAAGTAATTCAGAAAAAGGGTTATGATGGGTAAAGAACAATGCAGGCTTTTTGGTTCCAAAATGAGACATTTTTATAGAATAAGGCAGTGACATGATTGTACATATACTATACATGTGTAAATTGCAGCCAACCAACTTTAGTTCTCAAATTTAGCAACAAAGCTCTGTGTTTCCATTTTGTATTTGATAACTTTTAGTATGTAATGGATTATTCTGTATGCCAACTGTTACGACAGAAAACTAAATCAACGAACAAGAACGAAAGGCGTGAAAAAGAAACAACACACGGATTTACGTGGTTCACTAACGGTATGTTAGCTATGTCTACGGACAGAGGGAGAGAACAATCTTATTGAGGAGTAAAATGTATTCTTGAGTTACAAAGAATGTAACTAATCATAAGGCAAATCATGATCTGTTGTTGCAATAGAAACTTAGGTTAAGAGGGGTTTATACAGCACCACTCTTAACCTTTACAAGCATATCAAACTTGGAGCCGAAGCAAAACAAAACTTGGAGGCAAAGGAAAGGGAAACTTGGTCCCTACTCAAAACATGCGACAAAATGCTACAACATCAATCCTCTTATGCGCCAATATGCTACAACATCAATCCTCTCATGCGCCAATATGCTACAACATCATGCTTCTCATGCCACAAGTTGCTACAACATCAATCCTCTCATGCGCCAAGCTGCTACAACATCATGCTTCTCATGCCCCAAGCTGCTACAACATCATGCTTCTCATGCCCCAAGCTGCTACAACATTAATCCTCTCATGCGCCAGACCCAAGAAACAAGATAGATTCAAGTCATATCAACAAATCTCCACATTGACTTGAATTCTCTCACATATAACTGATGCAACTTGAAAGTCACCAGATTCTCCCTCTGCTTCATAAGGTCTCATAGGGACCATTCAGGAATTCAGAACATTTAGCAAGTCCAAACAATGTTGGAACTTGCCACTCGGCTCTTCTGAACTAGAAGATTCAGGCTCATCTGTTCTTGTACCTGTATCAACTACTGGCACATCAGTTTCAATAGCAGCATGTTGATCTTTTCCACCTTGGTGCTGTGATTCATCTTGACCAGAAATGAATTTCAGCTCCACCTGTTTATCAACATCACTACTTTCTTCTGCAACAGCGGGCTTCACAACAGAGTTAAACACAACATTTCTACTGAGTATAACTCTATTTTCAGAAGGTGACCAGATCCTATCACCAAATCCTACACATATACCCTTTTTAGCTCTCGGTTCTAATTTACCCTCATTCACATGATAGTAAACTGAACAACAAAAAACTTTCAGCAAAGAGTAATCTGCAGGTTTACCAGACCACACCTCATAAGGTGTTTTACAACCAATACCTGTGTGAGGTTCTCGGTTAATCAGATAGCGCGCTATGCTTACTGTTTCTGCCCAAAATCTTCTAGGTAACCCAGAATTAGAGAACATGCATCTTGCTCTCTCCAGAAGTGTTTGATTCATTCGTTCTGCCATCCTGTTTTGCTGTGGCGTATCTCTAACGGTGCGATGACAGACAATCCCCTCATTCTTGCAAAACTCATCGAACTCAGACCCACAGAATTCCAGACCAGATCTCATATGCCATAACTTAGTCATATCTTCTTTGCGAGCTGTAGCGGATGCAACAGCAGCAAAATCGATCAGCGTAGAACCTGCCAGATAATACAGAGTTCCGCATTTGACACCTTTCAGAACCACCTTGGAACCCTTGCAGACATGAGTAACTCCACCTTCACCTCTGAAACTGAAACCCTTACTGTCTAAAACACTCAAAGATATCAGACTCTTGGTCATTAGTGGAACATGCCTAACCTCATCCAAAGTGTAGAAAAAATCATCATGTGTCCGTATCCTGACTGAGCCCATCCCAACTACCTTACAGACAGCGTTGTTGGCCATCGTGACATTACCACCATCTACCTGCTGATAAGTTGAAGACCACTTCCTATTTGGACACATATGATATGACGCCCTAGAATCAAAAACCCACAGATCTTTAAGACATGGTTCTTCATTTACGGTTAGGGCTAAGTCATCCTCTGATTCAGAATTGGCTTCTGCCACAGCGGCAGAACCTTCCTTCTTCCTTTTACAGTCATATTTCCAATGCCCCTTTTCTTTACAGTAATTACAGATGTCATTCGCTCTAGAATTAGTTTCATTAGGCTTCGAATTTTTACCATTAGGCTTCTTTTTACCAGATTTCCTATGTACTTTACTACTCGAAGCAACCAACCCAGACGCCAGATTTTCTGTAACCGAACCTGCTACTTTATGACGGACTTCTCTAGTTAGAAGGGCAGTTTTTACTTCTTCTAGAGACAACTTATCTTTACCACTAATAAAAGAATCTACAAAATTATCATACGACAATGGCAAAGATACTAACAAAATCAAAGCAGCATCCTCATCATCTACCTTAACCTCAAGGTTACATAGATCTAACAAAATAGAGTTCAACTGGTCTATGTGATCTCTAAGAGGCGTACCTTCCTGCATTCGCAGACTGAACAGACGTTGCTTCAAGAGCAACTTCTTAGTCAAAGACTTCATCATGTAGAGGCTCTCGAGCTTAGACCAGAGCCCGGCGGCAGTGTCCACATTCGCGACCTCGATGATGACGTCATCAGCCAAACATAACATAATCGTGGAATGAGCCTTCTCCTCCAAGGTTTTCCACTCTTCATCATCAGCGTCCGCCTTCTTCTTACCAGACAGCGAAGCCCATAATCCCTGCTGCTTTAGTAGAGACTGCATCTTGATCTGCCACAGACCAAAACTGTTCCTCCTGGTGAATTTGTCGACCTTCACGTTCATGGATGACATTCTTGTTTGCTGAAAAAATGTTGCGGAATAAAGAACGAACCGTATCGCTCTGATACCAGTTTGTTACGACAGAAAACTAAATCAACGAACAAGAACGAAAGCCGTGAAAAAGAAACAACACACGGATTTACGTGGTTCACTAACGGTGTGTTAGCTACGTCCACGGGCAGAGGGAGAGAACAATCTTATTGAGGAGTAAAATGTATTCTTGAGTTACAAAGAATGTAACTAATCATAAGGAAAATCATGATCTGCTGCTGCAATAGAAACTTAGGTTAAGAGGGGTTTATATAGCACCACTTTTAACCTTTACAAACATATCAAACTTGGAGCCAAAGCAAAACCAAACTTGGAGGCAAAGGAAAGGGAAACTTGGTCCCTACTCAAAACATGCAACAAAATGCTACAACATCAAGCTTCTCATGCCACAAGCTGCTACAACATCAATCCTCTCATGCGCCAAGATGCTACAACATCATGCTTCTCATGCCACAAGTTGCTACAACATCATGCTTCTCATGCCACAAGTTGCTACAACATCAATCCTCTCATGCGCCAAGCTGCTACAACATCAATCCTCTCATGCGCCAAGCTGCTACAGCATCATGCTTCTCATGCCCCAAGCTACAACATTAATCCTCTCATGCGCCAGACCCAAGAAACAAGATAGATTCAAGTCATATCAACACCAACCATGATGCTTTGTATTTCAAGAAGGGAAAAGAGATTCTTTTTATTATTCTTTCTTGTTTTTGTAATTTGTATAATGGGAATTTGTTGTTTCTCTTGTGTTTATTATGTATAAAATATTTGTTTGTGGAAGTGTTGATATGCCTGGAAATGTTATGAACTTGGTTTATTACTTGTTATTAGGTTAAAATGTCATTTTGGTCCATGTATTTTGTGTTTCGGTTATTCCCTTTTAGTCGTTGTACTTTCAAATGTTCGATTTTAGTCAATGTATTTTCAATAAAACTTAAGACGTGTCTCTATGGTTAGATTTAACCTTGCCTCTATAAAATTTTTAAATATGTTTACATGGTATCTTTTATTGCATGAAAATTATTATTATTTAACAATTTCAATCAAAATTAAATTCAAACGAACCGATAGGTACTAGTTTTAGGATTTATTAAAAATATATGAACTAAATTTGGACATTTGAAAGTGAAGGATAAAAAATGAAATGAAATCCACGAGTGTAGGAACCAAAATGATATTTTATAAACCTTATTATTATTACTAGTACAAGAAGGTTGTGATTTGGAAGTGTTGTCATATTAATTTATATAGTTTTTTTTTTTTTTTTTTTTTTTTTGAGTACATCAACATTTGGGGTGGGGGGATTCGAACCTCCGACCTCTTGGTCGGGAGGACATGCCAATTACCGCTGAACTATGCTCACTTTGGCATGTTAATTTATATAGTTTGTATAAAGTTTCGTTTAGGTTTAATAATGACGGTACTAGTTAAGTTATATTTAAGATGATATTTGTATTTAGATTGTATAGAGAGAATGTTTTGCAAGTTTAAATTTATGTGGTTCATGTTTGATATTATAAAGTTTAAAGTAAAGTTAAGATAACAGTTTCATAAGTTATACTAGCACGAACATAATTCAAGTGACATCAAATTTGTACTACTGACCACGAGATACGTGGTTCAAATCCCTTTTCTCACAAGTTGAAAAAAAATATCATGAGTTTTAAGAGTACAATTGAGTCAATCAAATCATTTGGGGATTAGAAAATGTAATCATTCTCGTAGCTCAAACACACGAAATAATTTGAAGAACTAGAAATGGTAATAATTCGTGATGCTAAAGAATAGTTTATATTTTTAAATAAATAGTTTCCAATTTTTAAGTTGCAACTACCAAACCGTCTAGCTATACCATAGTAAATAAGAACATAACTCAACTGACATAAAACTTGTATAATCGATCGAAAGGTCAAAGATTCAAATATCCCATCCCACATGTTGTTAAAGTAAAGAAAGGAAAAAGATAAACACTAAACTATACTAAGTTGATAGTTTGATCCTCAATTGACACATTTATGAAAGCTTAGGTTTTAATGGATACAATTATTAATTTAGGGCTTTTATTGGATACACGTTTTTTATGTTCTAAAACCACAATGATTATAATGTCAAGATGGCCGAGTTGGTCTAAAGCGCCAGTTTTAGGTACTGGTTCGAATCCCATTCTTGACAATTATTTTTTCCTAAAAAAAAAAAAAAAACCCACGGTGATGATAAGATTTAAACATTACTTAACAGATTATAAAAAATAAAAAGTAAAATAGCTAAACCAAATTATTCTGATAATGATTTTTCTTAAATAAAGTAGATTATTGTTTTTTAATAAGAAAAAAGTCTTAGTATTTTAAAGGAAAAAACAAAAAAACAAAAAAATGTTATATGAAAGAGGAAAAATATATACAGAATCATGTTTTAAATTGTATTTCAAAAAAAAAAAAAGCTAAATTATAAAAAATGCCCCAAACTATGAAGTTTGTTTCAAAAATGCCCATGAAGTTTAAAAAGTTTCAAAAATACCCCTAAAGTTCACAAAACGTTTCAAAAATACCCTTGCAGTTAATTTTTGGATGGAAACCGTTAAAACCGTCGAAAATACCATTACCGAAAATCTAGTCAAGCTCTTGGGATGATGTGTTAAAAGAGAAGAAAAACTCATAGTGTATGAATACAGGTAAAGTTTCTCATTAATTTTCATGGAATAAGAATTTACGGTGGGATAAGGAAAAAAAAAGAAGCACTATCTAATAAGGTTATTTTTTAAAATCTTTTGAAAGTTAAAGAGTACCAATGAAACTGAAATTTCTAATGGTTTCCATAAAAAAAATTAACGACAAGGATATTTTTGAAACATTTTTTAAAGTTCAGGGATATTTTTGAAAATTTTTAAAGTTTAGGGGCATTTTTGAAACAAACCCCATAGTTCAAGGGCATTTTTTATAATTTAGCCGAACAAAAAAATTATGTTTTAAATTGGACCAAACTAGACCAGGTGGGAAAAAGAAAAAAAGAAAAAAAGAAAAAAAAAAAACCTCAGTCCGCTTTGTAAAATAAAATAAAAATATATAAAATAGAAATTAGAAACCCGAGTTTTTTCCTTTCACTGTAACGTGGCTTTTCTTCTTGTTAACGCCGTCTCCTCCTGCAGCTCAGTTTCGCCACCGTCGTCTCCTCTCCACTTTCTTCCTTCTTCCTTCTGTATTCATTCCTTCGGATTTGTATTTTTCTGTTCTTCTCCCTCGCTTGTTAATCTGAACTTCCAATCGGATCTGAAGCAGAACCAAGGCCGAAAAAGCTTCAACTCCACGCCACATGAGATAGGTATGATTTGGGATATATTTCCAGAATGTTTTTCAAATTACACATCGATTATATCGAGAAATTTGTTAGTTACGTAGTGGGATTGGTGGGGAATTTTTGAGCGCCTTCGTTTTGAGATCAATTCGTTGCTGTCTGAGAGTTTGAAAGGAAAATCGAACTGATTTGGGCGGATGATTTTGTTCGTTCTACGAGTGTGGTGGTGTAAGCAGATGAATCGACTCAGTTTAAGTCGAACTACTTGGGGGCGTTTGTTTCAATGGCTTGTAATGGGGTGGAACAGTAACCACCCACCTCCAACTAAATTGCCCCTTTCGATTGGTGTGGGGAAATGTTGACTTTAGATCATGCTTTTGCAAGGTTAATTTTTCTGGGGGTGTTTGATTTTAATTTGATGTTGGAGAGATTGATCGTTTTGACTGGAGTATTTGATTTATGACATTGTTATTTATTTTCTTCGTGTTTGTGTTTCATTTTGTTGTGGGCTGAAAATGAAAGCATGATGCAATTGAATGAACTACATCAGTTCGGTTAAAACAAGTTTAATTTACAAAAGCATTGGTTCAGCTTGCTCATATGATGAATAAAAACATCATTGTTTGGATAGATTTGGCATAAGATTGAACCAAACTAGAGTGGGCGCATCCATACTTGCGTATTACATGATTTGTGAATACTCAACTTTGTTTTAGTCTTGAAACCCCTATATTATAGTGTTTCCCAACCTATAATGAAAACCTATTGTTTGAGCATAAATACAAAAGAACTTTGTCACCAACGCTTAAAGAAAAACGTGGAATCTAGCGAGGGACCAAACCAAATGTCAGGTTTGAAATCTACAATCCACAGAGAATAGCTTGAGTGACCCCTTGTCCAGTCTCAACCCAAAAGGGAGGAACTCCAAACGACAAGATGTATAAAATGACCTCTGCACTCCATATGTCTGTTTCTGCCTTTCTAGTCCGTAATTTTGCTTCAAAACCTCTAGGGACATGTAATATAGATTTCTAAAAATTTCCGTGAAATTTTTGCCTGGCTTGAAGAATATTAGATAATCCAAAACCTATTGTCTTGGGAGGGGAATTCTCCTTGTTAGCAAATAAGAAATTTTCGGGCTTCAAGTCTCTATGAATTACCCCATGCTTGTGGCATAGTTTCACAACCTTAATGATTGTTCTCATGATAGTAGCAATTGCTCACTCTGAAATCCTCTCGCCCAATGTGATCAAAAAGCTTTGTCGCCCTCACACAATTTCATCACCAAATGCACTGCATTTTCATCCTTACACGCCAACTTCAAGTTCACAATGCTCAAATTCTTAGGCAAGTACTTCATAATTGCGACTTCACGCCTCACATTCTCAACGTCCACAGTTGGCCTTAACTGCTGCTTTGAAATACTATTAACCCTATAATCCCTCGTTTGGTGGTCTATACAAAGTTACACAACGTTGAAATCACAATGACCAAGCTCTCGATCCACCAAATACTTCTCAATATTCTCCTTGGGCACTCCATTCAAGACTGTAACTGGAGCCTTCTTTCCCACATTCTAGTTCTGAATATGAGAAATGGTTCAAATATTATAGTGTCAATGCTAAATTAGTTCTTGAATTGGAGCCCTTTCTTTTTTTGTTAGTTCATGTTTTCTTGTTTGGCTCCTCTTGGGATGACCAGTTTTTTATGCCCTTTTGTACTATTTCTGTTTTTCTCGGTGAAAGCTTGGTTTATTTTTTATTAAAAAAATGTTAAATTAGTTTTGGCTAACAATTTTGGGTTTCCATTCGGGATGATTGTAATACATAAGCTTGTGACAGTAGAATGAAAGTCATGATGTGTACTTGATGTATGCAGGTTAGTTGCGTTAGGTTTGGGAGCTCAATTTCACTGCCGACCATTATGGTAATGTATATTTAAGTACTTATGGTGATTGCACATGCCAATTTCTTTATTAATTTTGTTATTTATTATTTGCTGAGAAGGAAATTATTTCATTGTTGGCGTATGAGAACTATAAACGAAGACGTTGACTCAACTTCCAAAAGGAGTTACAGAAAAGTACTCCACTTGGCATATATCAAAAGAGTCATAATTTCAAAAGAGATTTGAGAATTTCCTGATATTTACTTTGTTTATTTAAAATATGTTTTGCATAGGTATTGTGATGCCTGATGAGGTGGTATTATATTTGTGAAATTTTTTATTTTGATATTTCAGAATTACCTGCTTGGAGCTTTTAAGCCGTCTTGCAACATATCAATCGCATTTTCTGATGGGAAAACACGCAAGCAGGTATCCCATTTACAGTAGTTAGATGATTGGATGAATGTGAGAAAATGTTTGTTCCAATTCTCATTCAGACGAGTTTTTGAAATAAAAAACAGGCAGCATCTATGTAAGCTTATGAATATGTAAGCTACTGAGTTTTGCAATGCTTTTTGTTTAGACTCAATACTTCGCAGAATAGAGTTAATTTATTTAATTATTTTTCTTAACCCATTTTTTCTATAGGTTCCATTAAAGAAGGAAAATGGTCAGACGGTTTTGGTTCCCCTTTTCCAAAGTCAAGAGAATATTACTGGGAAGGTATTTATTTTGTGAAGTCGACATTTTCTATATCAGTCTTTATAAACTTTGTTCTTTTTTTATTTTTATTTATTTATTTTTATTGGACTTTGGAGACTGTTAGATTCCAATTTTCATTTTTCTTATTGTGCTTCAGATAACTATAGATCCTCTACAAGGAAAGAAGGTTGACCACAATGGTGTTAAAATTGAGCTTCTTGGTCAAATTGGTGTGCACTTCTGCTGCTTTCTCATCATGATTATTTTCTTTTATTTGTCAATGTATACATTTTTAACATCGGCAAGTTTCATTCCCATTTGTCTTCTAGCTTTGAGGTTATTCTTATTGGCTTTTTTTAATTAATTTTTTATTGAGGATATTGCTACATTTCCTTATGTATATTTTTGCTTTCTTCTTGTCCTAATTTCTTTACCATGAGGCTACCTTATGCTAATCATGCCAATAACCATGCTTTCTAGACATCAATTTTTCATAAATTGATACTTTCTCTCTCTTTGAGAAATTGATATTAAGTTAGTTTCATATGCTCTTTTTTGCAGAGATGTATTTTGATAGAGGCAACTTTTATGACTTTACTTCTCTTGGTAAGTATCATATGTGTTCATTTTTGTCACTGTTTGAACTTAAAAAAAAATATTATGGGAGTGCAAGAGGAGGCAAATTAAAATTTTGTCATCTTTGATGCATCCATTATGATGTTTTTTGCATCATTGTTATTGTACTTGTGGGACATGATCTTCAGCATTTTAACTTTTATTAATTTTTCCAGTTCGTGAATTGGATGTTCCGGGAGAAATATATGAAAGGAAAACGTACCCATTCGAATTTTCTACAGTTGAAATGCCTTATGAGACATATAATGGGGTGAATGTGAGGCTGAGGTAAGTAATCTTTTGGAATTAAGCTCTTTCTTTAATAATGTGGCTATCATCTTTTCTGCTGGCTTCTGTTTTAAATGTTTACCAGCTTCACGCCGGTAATGAATTTCTCCTTGTTGATGCTCAATTATTAGTTTGATATTCACTTTTTTTTTTAAAAAAAAAGTTTTATTTATATATTTTGGACATTTATTAAATGGTACATCGTGATATTTTAACATTTTTCTACTTTTAATATTTCAATTTTGTTGACTAAGAGATTTTTTTGATCGGGTGTTTTCTTAATTTCCTTTCTTAGGTATGTCCTCAAAGTTACCATCAGTCGTGGTTATGCAGGTAGCATAGTGGAATATCAAGACTTTGCGGTAACACTTCTTACCTCGTTTTCTTGTGGCATAGCATCCTGTTTCGAATAATGATAACGGATAGACATGTTGATATGCATGAACGTTGTAGAATAGTTTTATTTTTATTTTTATTTATCACAATTATTTTATTTTTTTAATTTTTATTTTTTTAATTTTAAGGAGAAAACAGTATATTTATTGGTAAATGAATAGTAGTCCCGCATGTGCTTTGAGGTTTATTTTTCTCTTTAACAATAATTGACATGAAGCCTCCTGGTCTCGATGTGTTTGTAAGGTAACTCCTTACACGAGCTTAATATTGATATATCAAAACAACGATAGCGTGATAATAACCGTCGAAATCAAATGAAGTTACAAGAACAGAAACATGAAGAAACAGAACGACACCCAGCCAATTTCTTGAGAGGGCTGCTAACCTCTCTCTACCTTTCAATAATCCCAAAATAACGGTAACCCAGCACACAACAAAACCTGTCCATATAACAGACTACCAACTTCTAAAACCGTACAGGACACTTCCCACTAACTGTCTTTTTTTTTTTCTTTTTTTTTTCTTTTTTTATAAATTTTAATAATTATTATTATTATTATTATTATTTTATATAAGAAACAATTGCATTTCCCACTTAACTATCTGTCACCCCTGCAATTTCCCTTTTGCCCCTCCAATGATAAAGGTGTTGATAATTATTAGAGGCCTAACAGTATTCTCCATTGAGTTCTCAAAAAATCTCAGATCATATTGTATTTCAAGAAAAAATGTTCCAATTTATTTATAACTATTATTATTTTGAAAATGGCTTCATTAGCTCTTGCATCAACGAAACGTTTGAGTGCTCATACCTAAATTCCCAACTATTGAAATTAGAAGATTTCAACCCAATCAGTTTGGTCTCAAGTCTTTTATAAAGTTCTAGCAGAAGTCCTCTTTGAACATTGTGAAGGAGCTCCCGTCAACTATCTCAAGAACCAGTTCGCTTGTATGTGGAATGCATATTGCCTATAAGTATTTCTGAACACATTTTTCAACAATAGATTAAAAAAATTTCTTTGACTCTATAAAAAAGACTTTTGAATGTTAGTAAAATTGTTTCATTTTCCTTATTTAGTATATTACTGAATTTTCTTTTTACTAAACAAGTCATTATTAATTGCCAACATGAGCATAATTCAAATGGATAAAACTTGTACTCTTGACCAATAGGTCAGAGGTTCAAATCCCTCACCCCACATGTTTGTCTAAAAAAAAAAGTCATTAACTAGAAAGAGCTCTTAGTTTCCTACTGTTTTCTGAATCTATAATTAGGGAAACACTTGTAGCTTGCTTGTGTTTTGGCATATATTTGGGTATTTGATTGAAAAGTAGTAGTGGATGGACGAAGTAGGAGGGGAGCGAGCTATTGGGCTTATGCTTGTTTATTTTTTTTTTTGCATGCTTTGGCCTCTTGTCTAGCTTATGCTGTCATCCTGTACTTGTATCTCTAGCATTGAAAGTTCCATTTTACATAAATTGCGGAGGTTGGTGGTACAAGGAGTCTAAACTCTTGTTTATCGGCATGGTTGTTTCTTTCTTAACATGTTAATTGCCTCAAGTCTATCTAGTCTTATGTGGATACTAAGCTTGTAATCATTGGTTTGCATCAGGTTCGCAACTATTCACCACTTCCATCAATCAACAATGGTATTAAGGTCAGTCCAGTAAATACCATACCCCATACCTTGAGCATTTTTGTACAACCATTGTCTTCTGCCGTTTTTGCTTGTTTTTACAATGACAACCATTTAGTTTATGCCTGTTAACTCATAATGGAATACGATGACAACCATTGAGTTTATGGCCGTTAACTCAGAGTGGAATACACTTGGGTTATGTGGTAGTTTACTTTTTCAGTAGCGTGAAACTCTGTCAATTATCAGTAGGTGTAATGCTTTCATGCTTATGTTGCATCATGGCGCTAATGGCTATCTATACCTGCTAAACAATGCTTCTTCTTTGTGGAAATTTTGTAGATGGAAGTTGGAATTGAAGATTGCTTGCACATCGAGTTTGAGTATAACAAAAGCAAGTAAGTGGTATAGATTTTCTGGCCAGGGTTTTAATTATGCTCTTACAAAATTTGCCTCCTCAACTTTGTTTTAGATGATGAATTTATTAAATCTTTTTGTTACCTACAAGATCGAACTTCTGTTGGCGTTTACAGAAGCTGGCTATGTTGGTTGTTTCATTGGTTACCTTTAAATTTTTATTTTTTTTAAAAAAAAAAATTGGAAGCAATGGTTTTCCCACTCTTTTCTTTTAGAGATGGAAGGGTAAATTAGTTTCTGAGTGAAGAAAATTGGTACATACAGGTACCATCTCAAGGATGTTATCATTGGCAAGATTTATTTCCTGCTGGTGAGAATCAAGATAAAGAATATGGATCTGGAGATCAGGCGTCGAGAATCAACGGGATCTGGAGCTAACACTCATGTTGAGACAGAGACACTAGCTAAGTATGAGCTAATGGATGGAGCTCCAGTTAGAGGTGTGCTCCAGATGCTCCTTTTTTTTTTTTTTTTTTTCACTAAATAAATTATCTAATGCAGGGAAAGTAGCATATTTGTGTACCAAATGATAAACCTTGTTTATTTCTTTTTCCATGAAACACAAACTTTTCATTGATATTTGACAAGTAACAAGATACTAAACACTGAAAACAAGCCTTATAAGGCGTAATCCCAATATATATTTTTTTTTGAAAAGAGACAATATCGACTGTATTGATCAAAGAGGAAACATACAGCCTAAGGGCCAGGGGTAGAGAGAACCCCTCCCCAAAAAGACTATATCGGCGTAATCCCAATATAAAAGACTATATACATAACCACCTTGAAAATCACGAGATGCTAAACTTTGTTGCTAACATAGCATGTGGAAATGTGATGAAGATAGTCTGCATTGAAAGTTATTCTACTGCATCGTTTCTTTTTTAGTTGCCAATAAACCCGAAAGCTTCAAATAGCTTGTGCTTGCTTCTGTAGGTGAATCTATTCCAGTCAGACTGTTTCTTAGCCCTTACGAGCTGACGCCTACACATCGTAACATCAACAACAAATTCAGTGTGAAGTATTATCTGAATCTTGTTCTTGTTGATGAAGAAGACAGACGCTATTTCAAGCAGCAGGAGATCACTATATATAGGCTTCAGGAGACTACCTGATTACTCATCTCCAAATACTGTTAGATAAAGGAAGTTTTGGAAGGGAGATCAACTACTGGAAGCGCTCTATAGAGCTTTTTATTCTGGAAATTATCTATTTCTTGTCCAAGCAAAATGTTTGACTGGTTGCTTAGGTATGGAATCTTGGTGAGAGCATTTCTTTTGGTTGGTGGTAAGTCTGATGTGTTGATTGTATGAACATGTTTAGCAAATTGTTGCACCTTTCGTCACGAGCAACGGGATCTGGTTTTCGGTGTGCTTAATTGTAGATTATACTTTCGCATTGTGATATAAATCTTTCATCCTATTCCCATTTTTTTCCTAACTCTGCATATTGTTCAACAATTCTTTTGTTGATCAGAATGAATAATATTATGCTTTTAGGATGCCTCAACTTTTCTACTTTCACAGGCTACTAGAATTTCACATCTTTTTGTTGTTTTCTTCAATTGACTTGTAGATGTGAATAAAATGGGATAGTCCTGAGTTTGTTTTTCTCTCTTTTTGGTTGTAGAAATTGTTTTTAGGTCCAAAAACTATGAAGCTCATAAGATGGTGAGTTTTATTTATATCTGAAAATTTTAGAGCCACTGATGTGGAAGGGATTTTGAAACTTCCAAAAAATTAATTTAGGTTTCCCTCTTTCTCTTCCAAAATATGGGTCCGACTCTAGTAAAATGTAAATAAAATTATGTTGTCTCTTATGATATTGAGTTATGGTATAATCTAATTGGCTAAGATACATATTCTCAATTAAAAGGTCAAAAATTTGAATCTCTACTTATGTTGTTGAATTAGCTCTTGATGTTGGAATAACTCCAATCGGGATCAGCATTGATGCTCAACGATCGGGATTAGCATTTTAATGAGATAACTCCTCTCATTTATCAACTCAAGCCACTACACAATTCTCACCACATTAGAGGTTTCCTTCTAACATCTATGAAAGAATATAATGTTGCACATTTGTTAGCCACTCATGCTTGCACCACCAAACATAGTGAGATTTGGTTAGAAGTTTGTCCTCCATGGACTCATAGCATCATTCTCCCATAGATGTCAATTTCTTTTCTTTTCTTGTTTTGTATTAAAAAAAAAAAAGGGGAATTGTGCTAAATAGCTAGAGAAAAAAAGCCTTCTTGTTTTTTGGCTACAAATGTTCAGAATTCGAAGGGGTGGCTACCGCATTTTCAGGAACTGTTTTCTAGATTTTTTTTGACATTTTTACCCCTAGTATATACGACTATAGACAAACGCCGTTAACAGATTTTTTTTGTTTTCATTCAGTTTCTCCCCCCTTTTTTCGGGATGGATGAATCCCGATTTATAGGGAGTTCAGTTGGCGGGTTGTGTTCAAGTGTATAAAAAGATTTACCTATTTTTTAGGCTTAGGTTTCCGCGTTTCCAACGGTAAAAAAGATTTTATCCCTCACATTTTGTCCCTCATTATCCATGTTACAAAAGGACAACAATAAAAGTCGTAAGTAGTAGTACACACAGACAGATGACAGTGCATATAAACTACAACGTATATATAACTCATATGGGGGTGGGACTGGGGTAGATATGCATACATGCACACAGGATGCATGCGGAACACGTATGTATGTAATACTATAGACAGATATCAGTTATGGCATTCATCAGGTATTTGCATTCAGGTGAACATGGTATGGGGGGTTATTATGGTTACATATAGCAACACAGACAAAGACAGAGTGTATTTTTATTGGGCATTCCAGACATACACGATACAGGGGGTGATTAACTCAAATACAGGGGGGGATTAAGTGTATACACACACAAGTAGACACATCAGACCATTCCATGGATGTATATAATAGTACAGACAAATCAAAACATTTTTTCTATTAGACATGCCAATGTGTATGCACACATATACATATGAGTATACCACAAGCACACTTTTTCCAGAGAAGTTGCAATAACGATGAAATGGTATTTATCAGTACATACCACTATGACGGGTTCAACATTTAAGTCAAATCAACACAAACCCTCCACCAAAACCGCCTCCATGCATTTCCTCCCCACGCCCGTGCTTTTTGTCTTACAATAGGCCGGTATAATCGCGGATTGGAAGGAAAAAATGAATCCCGAAAATATACGGTTTCAAAGGGAATAAACTAAATCCCTAAAATCTTGGGATAATGTATTTGTTTGTTGCAAATATAAGGGAAGAGAAATGAAACTGTTACCTAGTTCAAATTTTTTGGTACAGTCGTCGCGTAGGGGGAGAATCGATTGAGCAAGCAAGAGATGGTCGTCGACGCGGCGGATGAAGGTGGTTGGCACGGCGGAGGTGGTTCGTCGGCGTGATATGAGAGGTAGGTAGCGATATACACTCTGTGGTGGCGGTGGGGAATAGTGTGGAATAGGGGTTTCGAGGGTGTGGAATGCTCTCAATGAGAGGTAGTCTTTTTAGGTTATTCAATTTTCTGGGGAAATTAGCAACTTGTTCTTATTTTTTGTTTTTTAATTTCTGATCTTCTTAGTTGTAGGTAGTATGTCTTCGGATTGAGAGGACCTTTTTTCCAATTAATGCATTCTGAAGGTGTTTCTCTCTACTGAGGGAGGTTGAACTTTGTACTCCTTCCCCAATAAAGGTATTGACTCCTTTTTTCGGGAAGCAACTTTTTCCAGGAAGCAAATTTTTCCAGTAGTTAACAATATGATACACCTAGATTTTCAAACTAGTTTTATTCTTGGATTTTTTAATTTCAAACTTCCTAAAATGTCTCCAACTTATTTTTAGGGGTATATTTTATCTCTCTTAAACTCTGATTTTGGTTTTAAACGTTAAGAATACGTTAGACAGTTTGTTGGGGGGCATATTTGTCTTTTACAAATAGGTATTTATTAATCATTAAATCATTTAGCCATCTATTTAATTTATAAACGTTTGTAGTTATATTTCAAGCCACCTATTTATTTTTAGCCATATTTCTTGTTGCCCAAAAAAAAAACTATGTTGTTGAACTGAAAAAAAAAATATTATCTCTTGAAGAATTATAAGAGGAAGTTTACTTTTTTTTTTTTTTCCTTCTTTTTTTTAGAGCCATTTTTCTATTTCAACCATTAAAAAAAATATATATATATTTTTCTCCTTCTCAACTCAACTCCCATGGAAATGAAGAGATAGGAATTGACTAGAAGTGAGCAAGTGAAGATCATTAAAATATAATTTTTTTTTTGAGAATGATGTGAGTTTTGTCTTGCTAGATATTAGAATTTTCCTTATTTTTTTTTTTTAAAAAAAGAATTTTCCTATATAAGATGATAAATGTGAACCCCTTTATTATTGGTGGATAAGATGCAAACAAAATGAGAATGACAAGTGTCACAACTTGCTTGTAAGTCAAAGCAATGACCTTTTAGTTTTCACAAGCCATCTTAGCATTATTTCCTAATGTCAAGCTATTATGTCCACATTGTAGGTATGGAACTAGGATGTATCTCCCAATTAGCTTTAATTTCATTTAGAATCTCAAATTTTTTTTTTTTTAATTTTTTTATTTAATGTGTATGCTAACAATATGGATGGAAAGTTAGTGTTGCACTTCATTTGTGATTTAATGGTTGGATCCAAGTTAAATTATATGTTTCATCCTTAGTTTTTTTGGTCTCTATCAATTCAGTCTTTGAATTTTAAAAGTTTATATCAGATTTCTAAACTCTTAATTTTGTATCTAATAAGTCTCTAAATTTTAGAGAATGTTTCGTAGATTCTTGAAGTTTTAATTTTATGTCTAATAAATCACTGAATTTTCGATTTTGTACATGTTAAGTCATTTACTTATTCAAAAAAAAATAAAAAATTTGGAAGTTTAAGGTTAATTAGACACAAAATTCAATTTTATGTCTAATATATCAATTAATTTTCAAATATGTCAGAGAGTTTTATGCCAGTTAAATTATGCTTATATTTTTATTTTTTTTTTGAAAAAAAATTATGCTTATGTTGGTGTATAGTTTAATTGGTTTAGACAGTATGTGTGTATATATATATATATATATATATATATATATATTCACTATTGTTATTTGTTACCAATTATGTCTGTACATTACAATTTCATTAAACATGAACGTACATTACACAGTAATAATTTTGAAGAGGAAAAAGAAAAATGTAAGCCAAGAAATTAATATTGTCGGTGGGTGACTCTACAATCCACAATAATTAAATTGAAATTTAATAAATCCTTTACTCCATTTAACTACATACTTGGAATGCAGCCCAAATTGCTACCTTATTTGTAGAAATTTGTCTCAATTGAAGATATTCTTCAAACAAATATAATCAATTCAATATTTAATTCTTATGATTCTTTCATATTTAAATAACAGCAAATTAAATGCAATTCAATTCACCATAAAAATTATTTCAGATTTTAGAGGTTGTATGATAATAATTGCAAAGTTTTGTTTCTTTTTCGATCTTCCAAATAAACTTTCAATCATTCTATTTTAGTATCTAAGCTTTATATTAACATAAACACGTCTTTTGGTTCATTATCTGATAAATAAGATGTCTATATAAACAAGTAGCTAAATTCTATATACATTAGGTCACGTTTAAGCCTTTTTAAATCAATTCGAGTTTCTGTTAAGTAATTAATGAAAATTAACCAGAGTTTTCTATCTCTAAGGACTAAAATAAGTCTTAAAAGGACAAAAATAATAATTAACCAAATTTTAAGCAAACAAGTTTATAAGTTTAATAAAAGGAATAAATATAACTAGAACTAAAATTCTTGACCAAATATATCATGACCTTTCGATTGAGATGATAATGTCTCAACACTCCGTAGACATCAGTCCAAGCCAAAAATCTCGAGGGTTGAACGTCTCAATGTTGCCAGATGCTCATGCTCGACGCCACAAGTTTTCAAACCAGTGTCTCACCACGACGCTAGGTAGATTTCAAGATTATGCCTTCCATATTTGAACTGCGAAGATAGTAACCAAAAAAAGTAATTTGATAGTTGGTTATGATGAGTGAAAGCAAGTAAAGATATATGAGATAAGACGGGAAATTCAAATAAGTATCAACCCAGAGCCTAATATGCGTCCACCTTTGCGCCTGCAACTTACTCAAACAGTGCATAGTGTCTGGAGAATACTGCCTATTAGTGCCCACATAGACATGCTGTAGACAGATTGCTACCAGTTTGCACCCGCAACTGCCTTGACAGCTTAGTAAAGTCTCGTTTGATAACCATCTGGTTTTTTAAAATTAAGCTCATAAACACTTTTTCACCTATAAATTTCTTTGGTTTGTTACCCACTTCTCCCTATTCTAAAAAACCAAGTCAAGTTTTTAAAACTACAAACGGTAGTTTTCAACTTTTTTTTAAAAAAAATTGACAAGTAATTCAAATGTGTCATTAACAAAAATAAATTTATATGAATAAATTAAAAAAATCCGCATAATATTCAAAAACCAAATGTTATCGAACCGAGTCAAATTATGAAATGACTCAAAGAGTAATGATAGGACGAAATTAAATATGACCAAATAATTGCTTGTTCAACACCATTGTAAAGAGCAGAGTGTTAGGTGAAATGAGTCAATCATTTATCCAAAAAAAAAAAAAAAAAAACCTCGTGTGAAATAATTCAAAGAATTCATATTTCCAATGTAAAGAAAATGAAAGTGGCAGCACATTTCTGAAGACTTAGCTCCCAAAAATTTATGTCCTGCACGTCTAAGCTTAGCTTGGAACAGCCCTACCGTCATTTGACATCTTTACAACAAAACATCCTTGTTTTTAAATGCTTCTAATTTTTGGATTTCAACACCACACTGCTAAAGTCAATGCATTGCTGTCCCTATCCACCATTTCTTTTTTGTTTTTATGTTGCTTCACCATTAAAGCTGGAGAAAAATGGTGGGTCTTGAGTTTTAAAGGCTCAAGTTTGAAGCTTGGCCTCTGTTTTCATGGCTTGTTTCTGGCTTTGTTCTAGACCAGAGCAGAAACCCATATCAGATTCTGTGAAAAATGTTCAAAAGAAGGAGCTTTTGGGGAGTTTCAGTGGGGAAGAAGAGTTCAGTTCTAAAAGCTCCAAAGCTGTGTCTGAAAATGGAAACAGAGTAATGGTGGTTGTGGATTGGAGTGATGAGGCTCGAGGGGCTCTGGAATGGACACTTTCTCATGCTGTTCAGAGCCGTGATACCATTGTTCTTGTTCATGTTCTCAAGAGTTTGAGGCTTCGAGGTGAGAATTTAGGAGTTACTGAGTCGTTTGGTAACGTTTATGTTTTTTGTTTTCGGTTTTTGAGAAATGTCAATTTTGAAAACATTTACAAAAGAATGAGAAACGAGAAACAGGAACATTTACCAAATGCTTTCAACTCTGTTTGATAACTATTTGAGTTTTTCTACCATGAGTTTCTCTTTCTTGTTATCTACTTTCTCAAAAACTAGAAATGGTTTTTGAAAACTTGTTTTTGTTTTTGGAATTTGGCTTAGAATTCAAATGTGTTTAAGGGAATGTGAAAACCATATTAAATAAGTGGTATGGAGACAAGCATACATTTCAAAAATAAAAAAAATCAAATGGTTATCAAACGGAGTCTTTCTATATTAAAAAACAGAAAACAAGAAACGAGAAATAGGAACAGTGTCCAATGACCTCTTAGCGCTGGGTTATCTGTTTTTCTGTTTGCAGAAAGAGAAGATGGGTTGAGATGAAAGTGATTGTTTTTGTTTCTTTTTTGCAGGTTTTGAGTTTGGTAACAAGGTGAATTACATAAAGGCCTATGAGCTTCTCTTTTCTATGAGAAATATGTGCCTAAAGACAAGGCCTGAGGTAGATATTAATACTCTGCATATAGACATATGCATTGCATACAAATACATATACATGTATCTAAATGTGTATAAGTCAATTGCTTTGAATAGGTGCAAGTAGAGATAGCATTGCTGGAAGGCAAGGAAAGAGGTCCAATAATTGTGGAAGAAGCAAAGAAGCATAAGCTTTCACTTTTGGTACTTGGTCAAAGAAAGAGGCCGATTCTTCGGCGTCTATTGAAAAGATGGGCGACGAGAAGCAATCGGAGGAGGAAGAAGAAGATGATGTGTCGAGTGACGGTCGAGTATTGCATTCAGAACTCATCTTGCATGACCATTGCAGTGAGGAAGAAGAGCAAACAGATTGGAGGATATTTGATCACAACCAAACGTCACAAGAACTTCTGGCTCTTGGCTTGATCTTTTTTCTTCTTTTCTTTTCTTTTTGTGTAACATATTCTCTCACCTTTTAGAGTTATTACAAAGTGAACACAAAGTTTAGTCCTTCAAACTTGGACTTGCTATACTATAAAGTGGTTGGATGTTGCTGCATTTACTGGTAAAGTTGGGATTTTCTCACATGAATCAATAACATAAGGTTCTGAGATTGTAGTTTTTGTCCTACAGAGAGTTATAAAAAGATCCAGCTCTATAGTTCTATTGTTCAAGCAAATTGATTGATGAAAGTTAGTCGGCCCGCCTTCGAATGGAACGATCAGTACAGAAAGATTCATTAAAAGAAAAAAAGAACAGAAACTGTTAAGATACAGGTTGGACTCCCATAGAAGTCCTTTCATTTGTATTTTCAACTTGAAGTTATCAATTACATAAACAACAAACAAATGTAGATGTATTTGGATTATACACAAACAATGCTTTCAAATTCTTTGGTAATTCCAGGAGGGTATCTTCTAGTGGATCAACACCTTCTGTCTTTTACTCATGCATCATGCCCAATTTTGAAGTTAAACCAGGAAATGAAGTTGTATATATCCCATTTTCAGTCATTTTGAGGCTATTTGAGGTTGCCCAAATGAGTAACCATGTCGACAGGCAATTTCGTGCAGTTGATCATAACCTGCAAGAACCCCAGCCCCTGCAACACCAACAAGCATATTGGCAGTGACTCCTCGAAAAAGAGCAGTAAAACCCTCGAGGCGAATGATCTCCGAAAATGCATGCAAAGCGCTACGGTACTTCACTGTTTGTCCAGAGGTAAGCATCATTCTCCGTCGCAGGGTGTCGAAAGGATAAGCACATACACCAGAACAGGTTGTGATACTCCACCCCAATAAGAAACTAGCAAAAAAGTTTCCCTGTATAAAACAACAAACCACAAAAATTCAAGGACTTTGAAGGAAAGGTATAGAAAAGACAAGCAAAGAAATTGAAGATATCCATGCTTATGACAAGAAGATATTGTTTTTATCCAAGAAGCAGGTCCCCAGTCTATCATTTGTGGACTAGCTATTATGAAATGTAAATCAGAGAAATTGGTTTATAGATATTGTTGTTGTATGTTGAACTTTATGAAGAATATTTCAGTTGTTGTCTATTTCATAGATGTAGCCAAACATTAAGTTGGTATGTTGAAGTGATTTCCATATCCAGTATCAGAATTGCTATAAAGCATAGGACCTGAATCTTCTGGTCAAAGTTTGAGATAAAAGTTACATGTCTACCTAGAAGAAATACCAAATTAATTGATCTTGAATAGATAGATGTTTACCTCAAAGTTTCCAACCAAAACCAGAGGCTTTAAAGTGTCGTAAATCCCAAAATACATGCCTCTGTACAGAGTAATTCCCACGATTGAAACACTAAATCCTCGGTATAGACCGACAATTCCATCACTTGACAAGGTTTTTCTGTAGACATCGAGCAGCCCTTTAAACTGCCGCTGACTGTTACTCCCACAGTCCTTTGCATCTGTGCCTAGTCGAGTGCGTGCATAATCCAAATGATACAGAAACAAAGATGTAGTTGCTCCTGCAGCACTTCCTGAAGCAACATTTCCAGCAAACCACTTAAGGTATCCATCCTTCTCTTTTGAGCGCCCAAATTTTGTTTTGAAGTAACCTTTGAACGCAAAGTTGAAAGCCTATGGGCAATTCAAATTCTCTTCTGTAAAAACATTTGGAGATAGTAACATAAATTTAAAGCTTTGGTTATTCCAAAAACAAATAAACTAAAAGTTCAAACATAAAGCCAAACAATTCTCAACCAGTTCACAATCTTGAATCTTCTCCAAAGTATCATCATTCATCAGTTAGAATGCATCAAACTTATGAGTAGAATTCTACAACCTATTCATTAAACCTTCATTGGGGGTTATGATGTTAATTCAGTTCCTCAATCAGTGCTCTCAAATTCATGATTTCACCCAAATGCTAATTCAACAGCTAATGCTATTAAAATGAAAAAAAGGGCATTGCCCAAATGATCAAGATATTGGCATAAAGAACAAGAAAACACAGGACAACCCAAGACAGATATCTTAATCTCATCGCCATAACAGTGACAGGGAATCCAATACAAAATCGCATATAACATTTTCTATCAGCAGGAACATTCACAGACAAACCCATATCTGTTTAATCACATATAATTCTTTCAGCTGCTAAAAGAAATCAAACTTTTGGAAAGCAAATCAAAAAGCTAATGACAAAAAGTACCTGAGTGGGGAAATATCGAATAACGTTAGCCTGATTTCCCCTCCAAAGCGACAACATCCCTTCTTCTCTCAAGACTCTTCCGAAACAGTCATGAATGCCCAGATATGGCTTCTTGAGATGCCCTCGCTTGATCATCTCTCCCTGATTCTGCAACAAAAGCTTGACCCTCTCAATCGGCGCCGCTGCACTTTTTGCAACAATCGCAGCAACCCCACCCATCACAAAATCCGCCGAGAATTTCTCGGATTTTGTCGCCATTACTCTCTCCTTCTCTCGCTGCAGAAGGAATTGGAAGAAAACGTTTAATCCCTATGCGGAAAACATGAAACAAAAACAACCCAGAATGGAATCCATATATAACAGATGATTTCTTGTAAGAAAAGAGAAAATGGAAAGAGCTAAGAACTATTAGACATACGATTGGGAAGAGAGGAAAAGGGAGAGATTGAGAGAGATGACAATGGCGGCTTGAAATTGAATTGAAGAGGAAGGAGGCTGCGGATTTAAGTAATTTGTTTAATTAATTAACAAATTGATTCCTTTTCGTCTGTTCTTCCTCCCCCACGGGCGGGCGCGATGTAAATCTCTTTCAAAAAAGGATATTTTCTCTTTTCGAGGACTATCGTTCACAATTTTCTTTGAAGTTCAAAAATGTTCGTTCAAGATTCCAACTTTTAATCTCTCTATGGTCAAATTGACGAAAGGTTAACAAATTACATGTTTTTTTTTCCATGTTTTTCGGTTAAATTATCAAAAAAAAGAAAAAAAAAATCTTTGAATTGTAGCCTAAACTTTCAAAAATTTCATCGTAGTAGCCTAAACTTTCAAAAGTTTCATCTTAGTGGTTGAAGTTTGAAGTTTGTTTCGAAACGATCCTTGGAGACAAAATTTATGGATGAAAAATGATAAGTTTGCATGTGTTTTTATTGTTTTTCCATGTATATGTTCAAATATGTTTACATAAACAACGTTACATATACAAAACAGTCCATAATTCAAGGGTTGTTTTGAAACAAAATTCAAACTTTAAGGATTAAAATGAAACTTTTAAAAGTTCAAAGGTATAATTGAAACCAACTTCATAATTCATGGATATTTTTGTTAATTGATTTTTTTTTTCAAGTTTTAATTTTCTTTTATATTCTATCCTTTTTCAATTTTATCATTTTCTAAAATGGGTGGATAATAAGCCTAAAGTTGACAGAAATTTAGAAGCAAGATTTAGTTGGAGGAACAAAATCTTGACTTTTCATTGTTGGCTTAAATCTCTCTCGTTCTTTATATATTATTTTTAGTTCAAGTGGAAATTCGAATTTATAACCTCGTGGTGGAGGATACGTTGTTCATGTTGACTTCTCTTTAACTCACTAAATGTAGGTTAATTTGTTCATTTATAAATAGAAATGATTTAAATTAGAATTATTATAATGTATGAATCTTTCATAAGATATTCTTGGATATTATATAAAATAATTGTATGTAGTTCAATATTATTAGATTTTTATAGACATTCGTAAAAGATTAAAACATATTTTTAGCTTCTTTTTATAATTATGTTTTCAAATATTTTATTTTGATTTAAAATTTTTCCATCAAAATCTATTTTCGTCATAATTTTCAAAGTAATGTAAGTAAATCTTCACTAAAATTCATTTTCATCTCTATATTTAGTTTATTCATTTTTTTTATAACATTCGGATTTGGAGAAGATTTGAACCACAGACCTCCTGATATATCGGTCGAGTTATGCTCATGTTGGTATATTTGGTTTATTCAGTTGATTTTAACATTACATTATTATTATTATTATTGAAATAACATTACATTATTATTTTTTAAACATATAACATTACATTATTAAATGTTCAATTTCATCAAAATGTATAGAATAGGGGCAAAAAAAAAATATTTTTTTCATTAAAAATTAATTAAAAAAAATATGGCGGTTAGGAAATTCGTAGTCGGCGTTCCCCCGCCAGAAAACTTCCACATCTCCGCCGCGCCGGTTTACATGAAGATTTCCGTTCTAGGGTTTCCATTTGCAATCTGGGCAACGCCGATGCCCTCTTTTTCTCTGTAAGCAACATTTCAGATGAAGAATCCGAACACTTCGAGATCAATTGGCTCTTTACATGATCACAGTGCCATGAAACTCGTGCTTCTTATTCAAAAATTTCAGCTCCAAATGGCTATCAATCTGGTTGCTGCACTGATCGTCGTCGTTAGACTTCGGAGGAAATGGATTTCGCATCAACCAAAATGATTGCAGGTCAGGGGATAACCAGTTCGAAGCTTCCTTCATAGGGTTTTTTTTTTTTGCCCCTTCATTATTTCGTTTTGTAATTTTAGATGTAATTGAAATGACACAAGGACTGAAATAGAATCATACTAAATATGGTTATAAATGGTCACACGTTCTGGTCATCATGTCCACAAACTTCTTCGTACAATTGCACAAATCTGAACCAAAGAAGAATCTACTTGAACAGAAAAAGTTGTTTGTAGAATATCAGTTGCATACGTTAGCTATGAGGTTTGTGGGTCCTGAAATGGTACATTTTAGAACAGAAACGATGATTTACCAAAGAAATCCAATGAAATTTTTGGCTTGCTGGTAGATTTAGATGCCTGTTCTGTGCATGTAAAGTAGATTATAATTCTATGAAAATCAGAGACTTTTTTTGTTTGGGACATGGTTATGGCTACTCATTAACGGGCTAGAGAAATTAATACGTGGTTGTTCTTTTTAAATTTTGAAATGTGTGGGTTTTATGCAATAATTATGGCGGTTGTGTTCTGTAATCTCCACAAATTTCTCCTTTTTTAACATGTTTAGGAACATAACTGACTCATCCCTCATTATTAGTCTTCCCAATAGTAACTTCCCCCAGTAATGCTGTCCCTTTCAAATTCAAAGGTTAGTTTCCCTCTCTCTCACTTTCACTCTCTCTGCAAAACTGTTATAGAAAGGCGAAAAGGAGGAAACATTGGACGATAGAAAAAGACACAAAAATGTCCACTCCATGGACAATGACACGGCTGGTGAGATGGCGAGTCAGAGACTGGGCTTCTTGCTTCTTAGCTTGCAGATTTCCTTTAGGTAAAACTTAAAAGTAACTGAAAATATCAGTATCTAGAATCAATCACTTTTAGCTGTCTTTGTCTGATTCCTTTTCGCTTTGTTATGTTAATAGTGAAGTAAGTTTAATCTTCTACAGACAATGAACCAGATAGATACTTCACTTCAACACCGACCCCAATGCCAATAAGAACCATGGTTTTTGACAGAAAGATTATTGCCTCGAGAGGTAAGGCAAATAGCAAGAAGATGTCGAGGCAGAGAAAGGGTGAGAGCGAGAGACGGAGAAAGCGCTCCTCACCACAGGCTGAAGATGCCCCTGCTGTTGTTGCTGTTGAAAACAAGATGACTGATGATTCAAGTTGGCCACAATTTGAAGATGAAGATTACATTGTCTTCTGCTTCAAAGAAGATGGAGCTTTTGATGTTATGAAGAATGGAAATTCAGAGGCTTCCAATTGCATAGATTTAGTTTCAGCAAGTTCAAGACCAGTTAGTCGGAAGGTTTATATAGAACCTAATATTTTATTCTCTTATCATATGATTCTATATAAAAGATAAAGAAATCTCTCTCTCTTTTTCTAAACAGCTTAATTATGGTGAAGATGATAAAGCAGTCAAAAGATGCAGTAATGAGAAGAAGATAAATGGAGGTGCACGTGATATTTACCCCACAAATGATGGAGATCACATTATATCACCTCAAAAGGTACAAAATCTTTACCATTTATGTATCTTTCCATTATAACAAAAGGACTGCGCACATAAAATCACCATGATCACAAATGCGAAGATTTATTGTTGTTATTTGCTGCTTGGCTTAATTCTGAGTTGGGTTGTAGGATGAGGAGGGAGAAATGGAAAATACTTTCATGGATAAAGAATCAACCATTTATGAGAAAAGAATGGCGAATCACAATGAGGTGATTGATGACCATCCGATCGTGGCAGTGCCTACTGAATCAAGTGACTCTAATCATTCAGATGTCAGCAATGGCTCCTTCGCCTTTCCTGTGTAAGTCTTCCCCAAAAAAGAAATGATAATGATATAAAGGAAAGAGATGGAGAAATGTTATTAAGTTGGTAAATGAATTCTAATTCTTGGTGAGACTGCAGGTTGGGATTGGAGTGGAGTGGAAGTCCTGTACAAATGCCAAAATCAGAAGGTTTGCAGCTGAGAAAGCACAAGGTGCGGTGTGTAGGATTCCAATGTTGTAAATTCTGAAAAGGATTTCATTCATCTCCATTGTCATTCGAATTCCACCAAGATTGGATTATGTATGGAATGGCAACCAACTTTTATCTACCAATTATTGTGTTAAACGACTCATAAAAGGCACATAAAATTGAATATCATTTACGTTTTTGGTCAATCTATGGAGTTCTTATCTGTGAAAAGAAGCATTACAATGTGAAACTATGTTGAGGAAAATGATGCAAATTTGTTATAAGGAGTAATTTCATCATAGTTTCTTCCAAAGTTAAATCATCTGAGATCTATCTTTCTTTCTTATACCAATATATAAATCATCAGAATTCCTTCCTAAGTTAGATAAAGCTTATCTAAATTACATCAGAAAAGGTGAGAAATGTTCAATAATTGCAGAACAAGGCATCTTCCTAGCGCACAACCAAACATGCTTCCATTAGATACATACAAAATGAAACAAAACTAATGTTATCTTTTTCACACTCCACGAATATAACTCGAGTGACCTTATAGCGAACACAATATTATGTCGAAGCAATCACGATGTTTACATTGAGTGCAAATGATGCTTCTAATAAATGTCAAAAACTTCTGTTCTGAAAACGAATGACTAAATTCTTGATCTTACAAAACAACCATAGATTCAATGAAAGACTAAATCTTTTAACTCATATATAAGAAAGCATATCAAACCCAAAATCAAAAATTGGTTTTGAAGTTTTTTTTTACATGTGAGGGGTTCGAACCACATACCTTTTGATCATTATTACACGTTTTATGCTAACTGAGTTATGCTCATGTTGACGGTTTTGAAGGGTTTTTTTTTTTTTAGTTCAACAATATTTGCAGTGGGAGGATTCGAACCTCTGACCTTTTGGTCGAGGGTACATGTCAATTACCGCTAAACTATGTTGACGGTTTTGAAGTTGAAAGGCTATATATGGGCAATTCAAATGCATCATATTTATATTTATACAATATTTAAAGCTTCCTTGATTCTGCAACAAAACAATCGCTGCCACAATCAAACCACTTAATTACCTTTGCACTGCAGTTATTACATCTTTAATCTCTATCATTATCATCGATCAATCAAACAAAACAACAAACTATTCAAAATTCAAATTCCAACCATCAACGAATCAAATAAAATCTATATATATAAATACATTCTCGGCCAACCGGAACCTGCGTTGTTGTCGACGGCATTTTCAAGCTAGTCGAGCTTCAGACAAAACTCACTCCGATATAGAACCAACAAGGTAAAAGACATCGAAATTGGATCCACTAATCTTCGTGATTGCTGTTTTAACATTTCTGCATTTCATTTCTTATGTTCTTCTGCAACTCAATTAGCATTTGGATGTGGATAGAAAGGTACAATCTATAAAAAAAAGATTACACTTTTATTGATGGGTTTGTGTTTTTTCTACGATTACAGAAATCTGCAGTTGCTAGAATTCAAAAGATGTCAAGGCTGAGAGAAGATGAGAGCCAGAGACAGAGAAAGCGCTTCTCACCACAGGCTAAGTCGACTGATGATTCGAGTTGGCCACAGTTTGAAGATGAAAACTACATTGTCTTCTGCTTCAAAGAAGATGGAGCATTTGATGTTTTGAAGAATGGGAATTCAGAGGCTTCTTCCAACTGCATTGATTTGGTTTCAGCAAGTTCAAGACCAGTTAGTCTAAAGTTTTATATAGAACCTGATATTTTATTGTTTATCTTTGTCATATAAGAAAGATGAAGAAATCTCTCTCTTCTCTCTCTTTCTCTCTGTGTTAACAGCTTAATTATGGTGAAGATGATAAAGCAGCCAAAAGATGCAGTAATGAGAAGAAGATCAATGGAAAGGTACATAATCTTTGCCTTGAAAAATCACCATGATCACAAATGTGCTTGCTTGGCTTTATTCTGTGATGAGTTGTAGGATGAAGAAGGAGAAATGTATGAGGTGATTGATGAACATCTGAATGTGGCAGTGCCTACTGAATCAAGCGACTCTAATCATTCAGATGTCAGCAATGGCTCCTTCGCCTTTCCTGTGTAAGCAACTCTCCAAGAATAGATGTTATTAAGATGGTAGATGAATTCTGATTCTTGGTGAAACAATGCAGGTTGGGATGGGAGTGGAGTGGAAGTCCTGTGCAAATGCCAAAATCAGAAGGTTTGCAGCTCAGAAAGCACATGGCGCGGTGTGTAGGATTCCAGTGTTGTAAATTCTGAAACAGAAGACTGAAATTGAGATTGGACTCTGTTTGGAATGACAACCAAGTTTTATTCATCGATTCTCGTGTTCGACGATGATTATTGGGGCATGAAATTCAATATTACTTACATTTTTGGTCGATCGAAGCATTACAAGGTGCAATTATGGTTGAAGAATAGAATGCAAATAGTTGCTCTTACTTGAATGGTTTCGAAACCAGATATTTTCTTTTGTGAACATTCTGTAGAGAGAGAACATGACAGAGGAACACATCATGACTATGGCTGTTTCAATCCATTCATTAGTTAGAGATGAGAACATCTGAGATCTATCTTTCTTTACATCATACACCAATCATTAGAATTTCTTCCAAAGTTATGTGGTTTGTTTTGATCAAACAAAGCCAGATTATCCAAACTGCATCAGAAAACGAGAGAGATGTTCAATAATTGTAGAACAAGACGTCTCTCTGGTGCACAACCGAGCATGGCGCGTTTCGATTGCACACAAACATGGGGAGGTTAGATACATCATACATACAAAATGAAACAAATGTTTCCACTTTCACATTCCACGAATAATATATTATTACAAATAAATAACTCAAGTAACCCTATGGAGAACACCATATTTTGCCGTAGTAACTATCAAAGAGAAATGCCAGTTGATGATCCCAAAAGAAGCAACCGTGATGTTCGAACCAATGCATCTAAAAAACGTCTGAAACTTTTGTTTTGAGAACGAATGACTGAAGACGTGATCTTGCAGTTGCTGCAGCAGCAATAGATTCTTCATCTTGCCTTGCTTTTGCAGCAGCAAGAGCAGCTACATATGCTTGTCTTGCTTCTTCCATTCTCTGCATTTCCAAGTCGTCTAAATCATCCTGCATGACAAAAGAAATGGTCTCAGTCATTAGAGGTCAACAATGAAGACAAAACAGTCAAAAGTAATTGTAGCAGAAAAAAAAGGAAAAAACCAAATCCTACATGTTATTTTATGCAAAAGTAACATGATATGCCTGAGCACATAAAGAATAAGCATGCTAATCTTTCCCATCAATAAAACATATGGCTGAAAGTCACATCATAGCCAAATGCAAATGGGAGGGAGGGGGGGGGGGGGGGGATTATTCATCAATCATAAGAGCGACATGCTGGATTGTCACAACTTTGTACTATAACCATAGAAACAGACTGCTACAAACTCTATATGGAAAGCATATCATAATGTGCTCACAATATAAGGACAGCTCTCCGGGAGATACAATGAAAGATTATAATCTTTAACACGTTCACTGCAATCATTCTTTGTCAAGCCTTCAAGTAACAGCATAAACGATGAAACATCTCCTTGCGAGGACTTCAGCTCTTCTTGAAGTTCTTCTATTTTTGTATTTGATGTCATTACCTCCCATTGTATCTTCTCCAAGGCAGCTTGCTTATCTGCAAGCTTAATCTGCATATTGTAATTGATTTAAACAGTAGTTAGTCATCCATCTTTGTTACGTAAAGAGAAAGTTTACTATCAGAAAACTGTTAGGCATCTTGACATATTTATAGGAACCTTTGCATCTGAAAGTTGGGAATGAATAGACTTTATCATAGAATCCTTCTCTGCAGACTGGAGACTCAAAGCATCAAGCTTCGCGTAAACACTATTCATCTGGTCCTTTGACATCTCCGCTGATTTTAGAAGTTCATCCTTTTCAAGCAATTTCTTTTGCAGATCCTCAACTTGTTCTCTCAACGTGATTAATTCTTCTTTGTCCCTTTCTGATACCAAAGAACTTGAGGAGAACATTGCAAAGCTATCGGCATCTGGATTATCAACAACATTGTGAGCTTGGTCCTTGTCCCTGTGATCTTTTTTCTTCTTGGTTGGAATAGATTGGCCATTATTCCTACCTTTCTGTTCAATCTTCAAAATACACACAAAAAGAGTATAAAAGTCATCAATTAAGGAATTCACAAAAAAAGAGTCAATCATAACGGGGAAAAAACTGACATTAGGCTATTGGCAATGGCAAAAAAATCAGTAGAAATTAGAAAGTCGAAAGGCTCTGCACTTAAATTAACAGAATACGACACAAATAATACAGTAAACTCTTCCTGACTTGAAATCTAATCGCTTCATTTACATACAGAAAATTGGCAAATACCACCCGCTGAATTCTTAAAATCAGAGACAAAGTGACTACAAGAAGATCAAATGACATAAGAGCTTAAAGTACTTACTTTCCTGTGTAAGGATTCTCTAGAAGGTGTCTTAGTGTAAATCATTGTACCCCGCTTCGTGAATGAACTGCTCACTTTCCGATCCTAAACCGAAACAAAAACCCAAAACAACAAACATCAAAAACCAAAAAAGAAAGAAAGAAGAGAAACACGAAAAGAAGAACTTCGAATTTAACAAGAAATCACAGAACAACACAATCGAATTACATTTTCAACCGTTACACCTTCCTCAAATGCAGAAACATGCAGCGGATGAATTAATCTCTTTCCTAACATTCCCCCGTTTCCCATTTCTGAAAATAAACAACTCCAGGCTTTCGCACCCCATGAGTAGAATTTATACAAACCTAAAAATAGTACGATTACAAAATCAAATTTCCTTAGATCACGGGACTCACGACAGTACCCCCCACCCACCTAGTACCACAATAACAAAATTCAGACAAACCCCATTATTCCCCTGCATCTAAACAGTGAAAAAGAGAGTTCAAAAGCGAGGAATTACAATAAGAGACTGAACGAGCGGCACGATCTCGACGAGATTGTCGAAGAGTACGCGATCGACATTGCCATTGGCGCCAGCAGCGGTGGCTGCCGAAGTCGAATTGGATGCGTTGGAGAGTGATGAGTGAGTGAGGCGGCGAGTCGGGGAGGAGTTGAGGTCGCCGGAAAGCCATGATTTCTGGTCGGCGAAAGCAGAGTTGTCTTGCAAATCGACGAAGTGCTGAGGCTCAAACATGATTGAGAAGACGAAATCTTGAGTGATGAGGAAGAATTTGGAGAGAAACTGAAAACCCTCTGAAAGTACCAAACCAGAATGGAAAGCAAGAGAGTGAACAAGGAAAAGAAATTGGATAGTGAGAGTCGTTGGACAAGAGTTTTGAAATTCGTTCCCTTTAGGATCATCGACGACAGCATGAAAGTACCAAAATACCCCCACGGCTTTCTACTAACCACAGCAATGCCCTATACTTTTTTTAATTTAGGATAATATTAAAATTAGCTGATATGATATTAGGGAGTTAGTATAAATTTAAAAGAGAAATTTTTTCAGTTCATCCTCCAAATTTCTGAAAATTGAGAAAAAATTTAGGGTAAAATACCTTTTTGGTCCCTCATGTTTTAGGTTCGTTTTCAATAGGTATGTTTCTAAATCGAATAATCAAGTTCCCACTGTTTTGAAAATGCTTCTATTAAGTCCCTCCACCATTAATTTTTTTAACGATATTGACGTGACACGTTAAAATAATAAAATATTAATTTTTAAGTTAAAATAATAATATAATAATAAATTAAAAAAATACCTTCTCTCTCCCCGCTTCCCCCTTCTTTCCTGTTCTTCTCCCTCCCCCTCTACTTCATCTTCTTTGACAGCCATGGCCGCCGCCACTTTCTTCTCCTTCATCTCCAACAAAACTCACCCTCTCTCCTTCCTTCACCCTCCTCTTCCTCTTCAAACAAAAAAAACCCCACCCCACTTTTTTTTTTTTCTTCAAACAAATCCCCCCACCGTCGAGATTATTAGCCATGGACAAGAAGAAACTCTCTGCCGCCAAGAAGATGGAGGAGAGGGAGAGAAGAGGGGGGAGGGTTTTGCTCAGATCTGAAGACGGTAGGGTTTTGGTTGACAACTACTAAAAATAACTTATTAACAAATGAGATGGAGAAGTAAACCATTTTAAGAGAAACACTTGAAAGTAAATTTTTTAAAAACAAGTTTTAAGTATATAGTAACTTGGTATAAAAACACTTTATGAAGAAATGTAACCAAACATACGAGTGTTTAAATTCTAAACGATTTTTATAAAAATGTTTGGAAAAAAAAAACATTCTTGAAAAACACTTAAACTAAAAGGTATTTCAAATGGGTCCTAAATTACTAATTTTTTTGTTTTGTTTTGAGCTCATTGAATTAGCAAATTTAGACATAAGTTAACTGGTTTAGATAATATCATTACTCAAGAGTGAGTTTTGAATCCCCACATTAAAAGAATATTTTTGGAAAATACTATTTAGTGATAGAGGGCAAAATTGGACCTTTGGAATATATAACGGCAGTTATTATGCTAAATTAAGGGGGAAATGAAATTTCCTTTAAGAAAAGGTATTTGCACTTTTGCAGTTTGCACAAGTCCTCTTTAGGCTTAACTCATTCCCGTTGGAACTTATTAATTACCGGATTTTATTTAGGTAATAATTGATTTTTGCCGACAAGAATATAGCTCAGTTTTTTTTTTTAGAAGAAGAAATTCATTACACTAAAGATAAACTTTCCATTGGGCCATCAACTATACGACAGGAACCCCTATCAGTTTGATTTCCAAACCCAATGTCTACAAAATTTGCATCCAATAACCATTTAGGAAAATGACTACCCCAATAATCGGAAGTACCAGATTGACAAGCTTTAGTTGCTAGCAGATGAGTCATCCCATTGTGAACTCTACTAACATGGTTAATAGAAACAATATTCAAACCCTCCATTAGGGCATTGGCCTCTTTAATAAAGTTTAGAGTTTCTGTAATGTCAGAATCTTGGGACTTCAGAAGCTTGACGAATTGAAGAGCATCCGTCTCTACCAGAATGTCCATCGACGAGTTCTGAATGTGCCGAAGACCTTCACAGTCTGCAAGCGCCTCCAGCCAAAGAATCTTCCAAGGAAGAAAAATGCACCCGAAACCAGCTCCCATCAGAGACCTGTCTGGTCGTCGAAAAATCCAACCAACGCCACCCTGATTCCGTTGCCCACACCACGCCGTGTCGCAGCTCAGCTTCCACGTATTTGCTGGGGGCGGCAGCCATGTCGCCGGAGGTAAGAAATCGCTAGCCGTTGCATTTCTGATGCCGATTTGATGAAACCAACCTCATAGTTTAGGGTATTTTTGATAATTTAAGCATTATATTTTATATCAAATTACTAATTTATTGTAAAAACAAAAGGAAATAGTACTAACTCAATTAGGGCACATTTAAAAGACAAATTACGCCGTCTGTGGGGATCGAACCCACGACCACGTGGTTAAAAGCCATGCGCTCTACCACTGAGCTAAGACGACTTTTGGTTGTGAAGTCATTCTAAAGCTTGTAAATGTTATTCCAATGAATGCCTCGAGCAACTATTTAAGCTTCTCTTCTTTGTTCTAACCATTAATCACAAAGCAAAATATTTCTAATCTTAAAAAGAAAAGAGACGCCAAATGAGCTTGTCATTAGATGAAAACTATTATTTAATTAAAAAAATTACCGATTGTCAACAGATTATTTAATGAGACCGTTTCTTTAAAGCCATCGGTCATAGATCTGAAAAATTAGTATTTTTATGATTCATCTCCTACATCTAGTGATATAAAAAGTGTCGATGCTTATCTGATCCTAATAACAACTCACTCATACATTTAGGGCCCGTTTGGTAACGTTTTCGTTTCTTGTTTCCGTTTCTTCATTTTTAATAAAGAAAAATATAATCTCATGACCCTAACGCTTATACATTCAATAATAATAAACCTATATTCTTATTTGTGTTTGGAAAAAATTGGAAACAAGAACAAAAAAGGAGAAACTAGTTTTAGTTGTTCCCAAAAGTTCTATACAAATTTTGGGAGTGTTTCTAAAAAATGAGAAACAAGAAACATACATAGTTATTAAATGCTTAGATTTCTTAATAAAATTGGAAACAAGAAACAAGAAACGAGAACGTTACCAAACGGGCCCCTAATAATCCCGTTATAATGACCTTTTCCAATAATTTTTTTTGGATGGAAACTAAATTTCGCTTTGGGATTGAAAAAGCAAGCAAAAATTTTCTTTAAAAAAAATTAAGAAATTCATACATGACACCTCAATGATAAACGTCAGGTTTATTTTTCAATCCATTTTGAATTTTACATCGGGTTAAATCAATAAAATTACCCGTGATAAAATTACCGTGAAATATGAGATTAGTTTCAAATATACCCTTAAACTTTTAAAAGTTTCATTTTAACTCTCCAAATTCATATTAAAAAATGAATTTATGGACGGAAAGTGACGTATTTTGCTGCTTATGTAAATATATTTGAACATATACGTGAAAAAACAATAAAAACAAAGACAAACACACTATTTTTCGGAAAAATATCTAGTCCTTTTGAAACAAATATTTAACGAAAAATATCTCGTCTTTTTTAAACAAATTTCAAACTTCATCAAACAGTTTGATAGTCAAGGAGTATAATTGAAACAACGGTATAGTTCAAGAGGATTTTTGGTAATTTAAAATTTACATTATTTAAATCCTACATTCCTACTAGAACATTCGGCGTACGGTTCTTTCCCTTCTGACCTCTTTAATTTCTGATCCACACAATTCCAATTAGAAATGGCGATCTGCTGCAACGTGCTCGATTCCTGTAAATCAATGAACGTCTACAACAACAGCAGCTTGATTAATTCCTCCGATTTGCAGACTTCATCTTCTCAATCTTCGCCTCGATTCAATTGTTGAAAGGAGCAGCTAATCCGCAGAATTTGAACCAGGAACCTCCATCGACGGCGCTGGAAATCCCAACCATTCCTTCACTTTCACCACTTCCCGACAAATCCAACGATCCAAATCCCTCGCCTCTCGTCCTTTTCTCCGGCCGCCCAACCTCCGCCGTCCGCACCTCCCTTCCATTCTCAATCCAACCGTAGCAATCACCCACCTGATTCAACTTCAACGGCGTCGTTCCACCAATACATCCCAATGCAAACGGAATCGACGATCTCTCGCTCGAACAATTAGTAATCGTGCTCGAATCCACCGCCGATCGCGCTCCGGTAGCCGTGTTTTCGGTGAAGAGGCGGCTAGGGCTAAGAACTTCAGAGTTTGGCGAATCTCTCGCAATTGGAGGCTTCGATTTCGGATTCTTCGATTTGCGGCTTCCGCCGCCGACCGGAACGTTACGGAGGACGCCGCCGATGGTCCAATAACGGCGGCAGGACTTGCAGAAGTGGCGAGGCTGAGAGTAATTGTAGTTATTGTAGTAGCAAAATTTAGTATCGAAAGAATCGCACCTAGGGCACTGCAGAGCCTTCGTCGATCGGACGTTCTGCAAATCCATGAATACCGAATCGAGAAATTCAACGCCCTAATTTCCAAATGCGAGAGGTTGGAGCTTGTGGCGTGTATATATGGAATGATTGTTGCGATTAGGGTTGAAAAAGGAGGACGTCAGAGTTGAGGTCGGCAGCGGCGGCGGACGGCGGAGGAATGCGGCGGAGGTGGATGTCAGAGTGGAGACACGTGGAGAAAGAGGGAGTGAGAAGGATGGCTTTGTCGGCCATTTAGAGTTGGGGATCGCCACGTGAGCATGGACCGAAAGCTGAGCTGTCAATGAATGTTGGATGTGATGCCGTACGATTTATCGAATCGGATGCTTCGAATGTGTTCGTATTTGATTTGTGTGTACTGATTATGAATTTATGATTTTTTTTTTTATTTTCAAAAAGAAAAAATTATGATTTTCTTTTTACAAAAAAATATAATGAATGTGTTTTGGGTTTAGGAAATGTGGGGCCCGTTTGGTGACGTTCCGTTTCTTGTTTCCGTTTCTTTATTAAAAATAAAGAAAAATCGAATTTCATGACCCTAACACCTAGACATTCAATAATAATAAACCTATATTCTTATTTATGTTTGGAAAAAATTGGAAGCAAAGAACAAAAAAGGAGAAACTAGTTTTAGTTATTCCCAAAAGTTCTATACAAAATTTGGGAGTGTTTCTAAAAAATGAGAAACAAGAAACATACCTAGTTATTAAATGCTTAAATTTCTTAATAAAATTGGAAACAATAAACAATAAACGAGAACGTTACCAAACGGGTAAACGGGCCGTGGGGTTTGGAATTTGATTTGTTATTGGTGTGAAAGATTGTGTCGGCCTTTTACTTTTGGATATTGAAGTTGTATGTATTTTGACTTTTTGCAAAAAAAAAAAAAAAAAAAAAAAAAATCAAAATGTCGATATCAATATTATCAATTCAATTTAATGGATATATCGAAGAATATATCAATAAAATACCCATTTGTTGTTCTTTTCTCATTTGTGTTTGCTTTGGTGAGGTCTTTCTTATTTAGGTTATAACTTTAAAGAAAACGATTCAATACGGGAAGTTGATGTTGATGTTGTTGGGTGCCTTTCGAGGTTCCCTCTCTAGTCCGACCTCGATTCTATAGAATCACGGTTTTACTCCCTCTTCGATTGATATTGATGGATAAAAGATTTTTAAAATATGAATTAAATTAATAATTAAGTTAATGAATTATATGTTATAAACTCACAACATTCTTTGCACCTTAATAATCTCTTAAAACAAGCTAGAGAATTAAATGGACATTAATCTAACCATGCCTTTTTTTGATGATGAAACAAAGAAATGGATGAATATTAATCATTTATCTCTTCTTATTTGTCCGTGTTCATTGTAATTCTTCACTTTTGGATCTCATATTAAAAGTGTAAGAATGAAACTTTAACGCTTAAGAATATAAATCCATTTATAATAATTTTTTTAAAATTTTAGGATGGATCATTTTTTAAAACATAATCTATCATGAAAGCTTAATTTTTTTAAAAATAAAAATGATTCTAAAATAAATTTAGTCAACACAATATTAGGATTTTTTTTTTTTTTTTTTTGAAAAAACACAATATTAGGATTTTGAGTATAATTCTACGACTTTCCATTTGTATCGACACTTTATACTAATTATTATTCTTTACATTAATTTTTTTCGAAAGAATATATAGACAAAGCATGTTTAAAAGTTGAAATATTACCACAATAATTTAAAGAGTATAATTGATATCTTTATTTAATCCCCCACCCCCTATTGTCAAAAAAAAAAAAAAAAAAAAAAAAAAAATCTTTATTTGATTGAAAAAATTATTAGGATTGACCATCACTTTTGTGGTTGACCAGACCTCTTGTGACTATTAGAATGTAGGAAAAAATACCTTTTTGGTTTCTAAGTTTTGAGGAATGGGTGTGTTTGGTCCATAAGTTTTTAAAATGGACTTTTTTAGTCCCTAAATTTTGATAGATACGTTTAACAACTTTCAAAATGGACTTTTTTAGTCCTTAAGTTTTGAGAAATAGGCTTAAAAGGTCCCTCCTATTATTTTTTCAATTTTTTTAAATTAATACATTAAGCTTTTAAATTTTAAAAACCATTCAATATTAACAAATAATAATAATAATAATAAAACATTAATTTAAGGTTGAAAAAATAATATGAGAGACCTTTTAAACCTATTTCCCAAAACTCAAGGACTAAAAAGGTCTATTGAAAACTTAGGGACCTTTTAAACCTATTTCTCAAAACTCAAGGACTAAAAATGTCTATTTTGAAAATTTAGGGACCTTTTAAACCTATTTTTTAAAACTCAACGACTAAAAATGTCTATTTTAAAAACTCAGGGACCAAATGCACCTATTCATAAAAAACTGGACCAAAAAGATATTTTCCCCTAGAATGTATGATTCTAAAAACATATATAAGATCGATATAAGTTATAAATTATTTTTTTTAATATTTAAAGAATATAATCATACCAAACCTTTCCTACATTTCAAATATATGAAATGTGTAATATATAATATTGTCCACTAATTACAAGAAATATTGGTATTTTTTTTTAAAAAAATAATAATATCAATTTGGCCCCACTTCAACAATATTAAAATTTTGTCATTCAGATTCAGAGTACCAAGAATGAAATGAAATTATAGCCTCCCTAGCTAACTTTCTAATTATAAGTATAATTGAATTGATTCAAAGATTTATTAATGCTTACCAAATCTCACATGTTGTTCTACACCACAAACACTTACAAAATTCTAAAAATATTGTAACCAAAACTTCAACTAACTAATATTAAAACTCACTGAGTTAATAATGTAAATATTAAAAAAAAAAAAAAGAGTAATCATAAAATATTGGGCAAGTTGAATCTCACAATAAAAAGAAATATATAAATTAAGTAACATATCACATATTCAAATATATAAAATTTCGTGCCAATAGTTCTTTTTTGGCTAAATTATAAAAAAATACCCCTAAACTATGGGGTTTGTGTCAAAAATGTTTCTGAACTTTGAAAAGTTTCAAAAATACTCCTGAACTTTGAAAAATGTTTCAAAAATACCCTTGCCGTTAATTTTTTGATGAAAACTGTTAGAATTTACGGTGAGAGGAGGAAAAAAGAAGAAGCATTTTTCAATAAGAGTATTTTTAAATTTTTTTTGAAAGTTCAGGGGTATTTTTGAAACTGAAACTTTAACGGTTTCCATAAAAAATTTAACGGCAAGGGTATTTTTGAAACATTTTTCAAAGTTCAGGGGTATTTTTGAAACTTTTCAAAGTTTACGGACATTTTTGAAACAAAGCCCATAGTTCAGGGGCATTTTTTATAATTTAGCCTTCTTTTTTTTTAGTTCAACAACATGTAAGGATGGGACCAAAGTGAGCATAGTGACATATCTATGGAAGAATTCGAACATCCGACATTTTGGAGAATATATGTTTTAACTAGTTGAGTTATACGCCAAAGTGAGCATAGTTCAACGGTAATTGACATATACTCTTGACCTAGAGGTTGGGTTCGAATCCCCCACTCCAAATATTGTTGAATTAAAAAAAAAAAAAAAAAAAAAACCAATTGAGTTATACTCAATTTAATGTCATTAGTTTCTTTCATATCTAATATGACTAAAATTTACATTATTTTATTTTCTATTGTACCATTGAACAATTATCCACTAAACTATTTTTGCATTGATGGAACACATTTATCGTTATCATTAATCATAAACCTAAGATTTTTCGCAATTATAATTCTGAGGCTATGTTTGCATTTTTAACATAAAGATCGTAAAGATTGTTAACGTCGATTTTCATTCAATAGTTCGATATTATTCAATCAAATAAACAACCATGTGAAAAATAAAGCTCCAATTCTTTGTCCCAAGTAAAGTTCATATACTAGGGAACATAACAAACAACATAAATTCGTACACCAACACTATGTTTAATTATAGTTTATGTCTATGTTATCAATAACTACAGTACATTTTTAAATTGTGGAATAATTAAAATTATGTGAAACAAAACGACAAAGAAATTAATAAAAAGGAGAAAACAAATTATGGCGCTCATCATGGAAAATAAAAAAAAATAAAAAAATAAAAGAAAAAGAAAAGATGTTTCTTTTAATATTTGTACTATATACTATAAAGGACTATGAATAAAATAATTAAATGTGACAGTACAAATACTTTATATTAAAATTATTTACACCTAATATATGGTCCAACATGTTGAATTTAGAAGTCAAAGAATTAAGTAAATTTGAAGAATAATCAAGAAGCTAACTTTGCTTTCCTTTCATGTCAAATTCCAGTTGCCAACTTGACACCACTTCACGGTATTGACTTCAATTATTCCAATTTCATTGCTTTTAGACATTAATTCAAATAATATATTTGAATTATTTGTATTTTCAACTATATTAAATTACATCCGAGGTTAACTTGTCAAATCATCGACCTGAATATAGTTTAAATGATTAAGATATTATATCTTTGATGAGAAAGTTAGGTCGGAACCTTTATTTCTACATGTTGTTAGAACTTAAAAAAAACCTTGTCCGATCAATTTCTCAAATCTAATGTGTCATAGTTGAATCAAGATTAAGGATGATATTTGAAAAAACTTAATTGACAAAAGGTGAAATCTAGAAGGTGACTGACTTACATTGTTCAATTGATTAAGATATGTATTCTCGACTTAAAGAGGTAAGAGGTTTAAATTCTCCACTCCACATATTGAACTAAAAAACATCTCTCAGGACCCAAAACAAATTTATATATAATTCCAAATAAAAATTTACCTGGATTTGGCTAAAGGTTGCAAATTTAAATCTTCCTCAATTTTTGTTAATTTGATCACAATTTTTAACAAAAAGGTAAGATACGTTAAATCACCAATGAACCCAAAAGTTTAAGTTGATGGTTATGGTAAATTTAAACTTGTATCGATATCTTTAATACTATCCCTCACTTAAGGCCTTGGACATTTGTAGAAGGTCGAAGAAGTGAAAATTATCAATATTAATTAGGAAGGAAGTGACATTACGAACAGAGGACTCTGCTCTGATAAATACCATGAAATCTTTCCTCATCATGAAAGATGTTATTTCATTGATTCTATTAACGATGCATCTCATATCTAATTCATTAATTGCGATGAAAATCAAGTTTTGCATGAAATTAAGTTGAATCATTGCACAAGTTCAACTATTGAATAACTCTCCAAAAACTCAAAAACTTTATCAAGAAATTAGCTTTAATGTCCCTTTTTCTTTAAAATCTCATTAATTTCCAATAAAACATATGCGGTATAATTCATTAAATGTACCTACGTTTCTTCTTTATACTATAATTCTTCAAACAAAAATCTTTTAGAAGATAAAATTGGTAACAATCATCAAACTTAGGATGGATATGATGAAATTAAAAGCTTAATCATAAAAATTGATACAACTTACTAAATTTACTAACAAAACCAATATTTTCCCTCTTTTATTATAATCTTCGACAAATTTGGGAGAATATCAGCCTAAGAAACAGATATTTTTATAAACAATAATAACAATAAAATAATGTTCATGAATTATTAATTAAGAAATAAATAAATAAATTCCGTGAGTGGCTCCCATGTCAAGCTAAAAAAATATTAAGTTAAAAAAAAAAAAAAAAGCTAAAAAAATATTAAAAAAACAAAACTTAAATCTACACCCACCGACTGCAAATTTCAAAGAAAAAGCGCGTCGCGATATTTTACACTAAAATTATCGCGAATTCTCATAATATCTCGTGAGATTTAATTTGTCGCGTTTTTATCGGCTGTTATTTCACCACCTACCCACCAAAGGTGACAGTGACCCCACGCGAGATCTCTTTTAAGCCATATTCTAGAAATGACACGTGGAGGAATCTCACTGGATGAAATAAACTGACCGTGACAGTGGGGTCACCGTATCTGCCGTCTGAGGCCGAGTCGGATCGTCTTTATTAGCCCGTGAACCCGATCCAAGATCCGAACCGACCCGAATCAATCCACCGGTACGGAGCTATTTGTTTTTCTTTTTATTTTCTCTCTCCGATTCCTATATATTTTCAACAGCGCCATCGGTATTCGCGGCGAGGTTCTGGGCGATGCAGAGACGATCTTCTTCCGCCGAAAATTCTATTTGTAGAATCATCGTTTTACAATTTTTGAAATTGAAATTTCCAAGAATCTTTCAACGATGTTGTTGATGTTTTTCGTTTCTTCGAGGCGACTGATTTCGAGGGATCACCGACGGAGATTTCGGTAATGTGCGTTGGTGGAACGAAGTAAATAGTTGTTTCTGGATGGTATTTTGAATTGTTTCTATAATATAATCGGTTTTCTTCTCAGACTTCCGGGATTTTTTTTTTTAGTTGCTATCTTGTTTTGATCTGGTTTCCAACCGTATCTGCCCCTCTCGTGAATCTTGGAGATTCCGATAGTAACTTGTTCCCATATATGTATATATATATTTATGAATTTTGGTTTTGGCTGTATGTGTTAGTTTGTGCATTTCTGATCCGGCATTAATCGAATTCGGAACAGATCGATTTTCGAGGGGTCTTTCTTGATTTCGTGATTTTATAATAGATCGAAGGGGGAAGGGGGGGTTGCTTTGTCGATTTGTTGTCTGAATGCCCGGGCGTGAGGAAGAGAAATGTGCAAGATAGAGGGAAATCGGAGGAAGCTTGGTGACTCAGCGGTGATGGAATTGAAAACGCTTGGAGAGAGCAAGGTCGATAAACTAAAGAGTTCGATGGTCTCATCAGGGTCGAGAGTGCGGCCGTGGTTAATCCGTTTAACGACGACTGTTTTGCTCTGGACTTGCATCGTTCAAATGATTTCGCTAAGGGAGGTTTTGGGGCCTGGGGTCTTGAAAGGATGGCCCTCTTGTTTTTCTCATGAATCTGCGGCCGCTGCTGTTTCTGGAATTCAGGAAAATGCCCTTTCAGTTCCGCCCAAAATAGTATTTCCTCCTAAGCGTGAGTGTTGTTGATTCTATCCTTTCAAGTTTTGGTTTCAATTTTTGTTAGTGAAAACTGCCTAATCGATCAAATGTGATTACTTGTACTCTCTTAAAGGAATTGGAAATCATTGAAAATGATTTAGATATCGGTTTCTTATCATCTTGTTTTTATAGGTAGGGAATTAGAATTGATTTGTTACTTGGCATTTCCCTTTTTAATCTTAATTTAGTTGGAGCCATCGTGTGAGGCTTTTCATTTCATTTTTAGGAAAGCAGAAGGGTCATTGTCGATTTTTATATTGACTATTTCCCTTTTTAAGTCTTTACTTATTGTTAATAGGATATGTGCTGTTGTTCTTATCTCTTAAACTTTATTTTCTCTCTCAGGATATTACAAGAACAATGGCTACTTGATGGTGTCCTGCAATGGAGGGCTCAACCAAATGAGAGCAGCGGTGGGTGATTTGATTAGTTCAGTGTGCATAATACTGTATTTCTGACAATCTGAACATATGACTGAATTTTTATTCATGCTGTAACTCTAATAACTCTACTCCTCTTTTCCTTTTCTGTATGCTGTGCAGATATGTGACATGGTTGCCATTGCGAAATATTTAAATGTCACTCTTATAGTACCCGAATTGGATAAGACCTCATTCTGGGCTGATCCCAGGTGTGTAATTTTTCATTCCATTTTCATTAATCTTGGGCTGGACGAAATGTCCTATGGTTGAGATTGAATAAACTTATATAAATGTTTCAGTGAATTTCAAGATATATTTGATGTGGAGCATTTCATTGGATCATTGAGAGATCAAGTACGCATCATAAGAGAGTTACCTATCGGGCTTAAGAAGAGAATGGAACACCGGAAGACCTACTCTATGCCACCTATTAGTTGGTCTGACATTTCATACTATCATAATCAGGTTAGTTTTCTTTATGTTCGCCAGACGAGCAAATCTTTCTTTTAACGTTTAGTTACTTTTGTACCCATGTCGATGTTATTTCCCAGCAGGTAATCTCATTAATTAGAAGTAACTCTTTCTCTTTATTTCTTGTGGTTGTTTTGTTTACCTTTCTTACATAATCCTGAAAACTCTTTCCCCTTTTTCTCCAATTATAGATTCTTCCGTTGATTCAGAAGCACAAAGTTTTACATCTGAACAGAACTGATGCCCGGCTTGCCAACAATGACCAACCAATGGAGATACAGAAGCTGAGATGTCGAGTAAACTATAGTGCTCTGAAATTCACCCCAGAGATAGAGCAGTTGGGAAAGAGGGTTGTGATGCTATTGAGAAAAAATGGCCCTTTCCTAGTGCTTCATCTTAGGTATGAGATGGATATGCTGGCTTTTTCTGGCTGTACTCAAGGTTGTAACAGTGAAGAAATAGAAGAATTGACAAGAATGAGGTGATGTTTACTTATTTCTATTTCAGTCGGTTGGCATTGTGCTATTTTGGAAAACTCTTTCTCATACCCTTTTTTCTCTCACTTTATACATGCAGATATGCATATCCATGGTGGAAAGAGAAAGTAATAGACTCGGACCTAAAAAGGAAGGATGGGCTGTGCCCCTTGACCCCAGAAGAAACTGCACTTACACTGAGGGCGCTGGATATTGATCCTAATTTTCAGATTTATATTGCAGCTGGTGAAATCTATGGAGGACAAAGGAGAATGGAGAATCTTGCAAAGGCTTACCCAAAACTGGTTTGTAGATTGGTTATTCAACTGTTTCTGTATCCCATTATCGTTATGTCTTCCTGTCCTTACAAGTGCCTCTGGTTTTGTTGAAATAGGTCAAGAAGGAGACATTGCTAAAACCTTCTGACCTCAGGTTCTTTCAGAATCACTCATCCCAGATGGCTGCATTAGATTACCTTGTCTCGTTGGAAAGTGATATATTTGTTCCCACTTATGATGGCAATATGGCTAAAGTTGTTGAAGGTCATCGCAGGTTAGTGATTCACATTTATTTGCTTATCTACTGCATATGGTTAAGTCAATTGTGAACTAAACATATCAAAATCTAGTATCGAACTGTTGTGAACTAATAATTTGACTACTTATGTGTTGTGATGTTTTAGATATCTTGGGTTTAAGAAGACCATATTGTTGGACAGAAGGATACTTGTTGACTTGATAGATCAATACAATAGTGGAAAGCTAAGCTGGGATGAGTTCTCTTCTGCTGTAAAAGAAGCCCACACAGACCGCATGGGGAAACCAGCCAAAAGGCAGGTGATCCACGACAAACCTAAAGAAGAGGATTATTTCTATGCCAACCCTGAAGAATGTTTGCCACCGTCGGAGGAACAAAATGGGGTTATTGCTGCTCCAATGCTGAAGAGAATAATATGAGAGTTTTGTATGTTGGGATTGTGACATTTCAGTACACGGTTGAACTGATGGGATCAATCGAGATTTTCAAGGTCCACAGATTTGTATCTAGAAAAGCCCGAGTACATAAGAAGCCAATTGGAGGACGTTATTTTCTTTGACAATGGAAACTATTGTGCAACATGGTCGTGTATATCAGCTAGCTGGCTGTTTCAGAATGGGAGCACCAGATCAAACTGCATAGACATTCATAGTTGTACACAGACGAATCGGTATGGATCGCAGAACCATTTTCTCCACAGTTCATTGCCTCACTCCCAGTGTTAGCCTCAGTCTTCATATTAGTAGGAGGGGAGCTATAGGGAGTGAAAATTGTTTATTTTACCCCTTTCCCAATAAGCACAGCTATGTTCATATTTATGTATTTAGGAAAGGTTACATCACTTTTCCTTCCACCACCTCTGATTTGTTCTTTTTGCCTATCAAAGACAGCAGGCAATCAGCTTCTATGAATGATGGCATTTTATTCGTTGATTTTTATATTTATTCTCATTTGATTCCTTTGATCAGATTTCCATCTTTTTGTTCAATGCTAGCTTTCTTCATGGCTACTAACCTGCGCTGATTGCCATTTGTCTGAATCAAATCATGTGAAATTATGCAGCAGCATATCAAATTTAAAGTCTAACAAGAAAGCAATTCATGAATGGAATACATTGGAATTGAAAGGGTTTGCAGATTTGTTGGGAGATTTTGCATTTTGTAGATGGAAGATAATGAATGCACATGGCCATGGAAGCTGTCAAATTCTGGTAACGTGGGAAACAAAGATTGAATTCTAATTGTCTGAGATATTAAGAGTAGAGAAGAAGTGGGCGTCCATACAATATTTCTCACTCATAATTGCCAATCATATTATAAAAAAATGATGCTTTTGGATTACGACAGAATGGAAAAATCAATTAGACAACAAAGATGAAGCACCCCATAATTTGATGCTTCTTCAAGTTATAGCGGCGGTAAACAAATCATTTCTGGAGAAAAAAAGAAAACGTTGAGATCCAGAAAATGAGGAGATAATGGAGTCGTGCCAGAAAAGTAAACATATTGATTCTTTTCTTATGACTCCTTTTTCCTCTTTCCTGAATCAGTTCTATAACAAATTATTTGTACTTGTGTTATCCTACTTTAAAATGAAACTTGAGATGTAAGAAATTCAGAATATTTGACTTTGTAGGATTCTTACCTAGGAACTTCAATATACTTTTTAGTATGAACATAAGGCATGTTATTATTGCAATTGCGAAATAACTTCATGATTAAAATATCATTTAGGTAAAGATTAATGTTAAGATTTATGCCAAAGTGAGCTTAGCTCAGCGGTAATTGGCATGTACCCTCGACCAAAGGGTCAGAGGTTTGAATCCCCCACCCCCAAAATGTTGATGTACTAAAAAAAAATGTTAAGATTTATTGTAAGTACAGACTAAATTTGAATATTTGAAGGACCAAAATTGTATTTTAACCCAATTTCAGCGTCAGCACTAACAGAGAAATGAGGCATATTATTAGTCAAATTATTTTAGACTTTATGTTTTTCCTAATTCAGAACTTAGAATTTCTTAATGAGATTGAGTAAAGCATTCTATTCTAGCTTTTAAGGTCTACATCTTCGAATATGACCCCAAGATACCAAGGGTTGGGAGTACTGTTAAAAAACCATAAAAGTAATGTAGTAGAGTGCTTGATTCAAGAGCAAATTGTACATGTTTTGTTATTTTGATTCATTCCCAAAAATAAACAAGAGTTCATGCCAAGAGTGGGCAATTGAGACAAACTTTACATCAAACGAAAGCCTTTCTTTACATCTAAAACAGCCTCTAAATATTAAGGGAAGCCTGACTTCTAAAGCAGCTACAGCTTCACCATATTAAGATAGTGGGGAATGCCCAAAAAAATCAAAACTAGAAAATGAACTACCCTAATGTACAATCAATCTGGGTCAGATTCATAGATTCCCAAATAATTGGAAGGCCACAAACCCCTCATGGAAGAAATGGAACGTAAAAATAAAGTGATGTTATAATAAATTGAATTGACGGAAGAATACTTGTTATACCATCTCTTTTATGTCTTTTGCTTCTTTCTGAAAGCCTGCTCCAAGTTCTCTGCAGCTGCAACTGTGGTATCGACGATCCCTTTCTCGCGTGGGCGAGCCGAATCATCCTACGAAACGACAAAGAAAAAAAATTAATATGGCAATGCATAGGCCAAAAAGTTGATGCAACTAGGAAAAGGACATTCGTTTTATAGTACTATGCAATTCTAGTTTACCACAATAGCAGGCGTAGGGACAGTTTCTCTATAATTTTTCCTCTTTCCAAGTTCTATTTGTACAGCGATGCTGGCCTGTGACATATCCACTCCAGAACTCTGTAGCGCTTGTGTGAGAATTTTTAGCAACCTGCTCATGAACAAGCCAAATCTAATGTCACTCGATTAATTAATCAAATCTCAAATTGATTACTATTAGCCTCTACCTACAATGAACTTGGCTTGTTAGGAAGAGCTACCTACTAATACTATAATGTCAGTCTTGACGATCGCTGAATGTATTGTTGATTGGATGAAAAACTCAAGACCATGAATACCAGAATGTACCATATTAAACAAGCGCATAGAATATGAAGATACTCACCCTTGAGAATATGCACTTGAGATGCTAATTCTACCACCTTCAATGCTTTGCTCCGGTTCTTTCAGCTTATTACCAAAAGCAGCAATATCGGTAGTACATGATCTCGTCTCACATAGTAGTGGTTGCATTTCACATGGTTTATTGTCTGCATTATATGCCACTTGAGATTGGAGTACAGTTTTTGCACCTTCACTCATGACAGGTATGAAATGGAGTGGCTGCAACGCTGGATAAGATGTTGCTTTGTTGGTTGTTCCAGGATGATGATCCGGTTCTCTGAAGGTGGTGGAAGTACTAACTTCAGATTCTACTGGGTTGTGCGAGCACCTTGGAAACGCAGGGGAGTGAGACGTTATTTTCTCGTCAGACCCAGCAAATAAAAACACAGGGCCACTCTTTGCTACTTGAGATTGGTCGATGTAACATTGTGCTGGATTGCAATTGTTTCTCTGCATAACAGAGGATCAGAGGATTTCCAGATTAGGTAGTTAATATTGATCAAGTTTAGTGGAACAAGAACAAAAGATCAAAATGTCTTTACAAGGAATAGTGTTACATAGTATACATAAATGATGGAGAGAGTTTGCATTGAGTATTTACACAGGGGATCAATTTTGCTGGTTCATGGTACCATCCTCGTGGTGGTGAGCTTTCATACTTGCGAACCTTTTCTTGTAAAAACTGAATGTACTCGATAACCTGGAAACATGTCCAGAAATCAATATATTACACACTATAAACAAAAGAGAAGTAAAATATCATCTAGTGACAGGCACATTTTACCTCCAACAAAAATGATGCCTTGTCTCTCTTCTGATCACTACGAGGAATAAGTTCTCTCAACTTCTGGAACCTGCATGTAACTTTTCAACTTCATCACAAATGAAATAACTTCTAGAGTGATTGTTCAACTAATTGCTTTATATAAGGAAATATATACACGTGTTTTGAGAAAGGTAATGTCTGCTACTGAATTATATCGAAGTGGAATCTTGCCTATCATTAATTTTGCTCCTTCGGCGCTGTTCTGTTGCAGAATGTTTGGATCTTGGCGTGTTAGCCTTCTGATCAGAGCATTTTCCACCGACATTTATCCTCAATTCACCTGTAAATCCAAGATTTTCAGAAAGATGAATAATTGAGAATTTTTCAGGGGAAAATTCTTCAAAGTCAGTATTAAAAAAAAAAAAAAAAAAAAAAATCAGCTCCATCGTTTCTGATAAATTTTCCTTATATTGGCCTATCGTTATTTATAATCTAGTAGTTAAAATTCCGTACAGAAAACAATCCGGAAAAAGAAATATCGGGAATAACGAACAGAACATCATGAAAGAAATGGACCTTTATAGGCAGTAGATGGCGATGATTCCTTCTTGATAACAAATGCTTTGCCGTCGTCTAGTTCCTCTTCCTCAGAGGAAACCTTGACTGCGGACTTTAACATCTCACCGAAGCTCCGGTTCTGCTGGGCTGAAGGCCTGCTTGTAAATTTCCAGGAAGTCCAGTCTCAATATTTATACGCGGAAACCAAAACAATAATGTAGACGCTTTGAAAAGTAAGAAAACGAGAAGTGACTGACTGAGAGGAAGAGAGAGAGCTGAAGCTGTTGCGATGGTTGCTCGATGAAGATTGTGTTGGCCGCTCCGTTGAAACGGCCCATTGCTCAATCTTCGCCTGTGGCTCTGCTAGAAAGAACAGAAGATCCGTTCAATGGGAAGGAACGTAATAGAAAAGCTCAAATGATAAGGGGAAAATATGAGCTAATTAATACCAGAATTCCGTATTAGATTTCTTATACACGCAAGCAAAACAAATGAAAAGTTGATATGAGAATGCACGCGCACACGTTTCATTGTTTTATCCCTAACATTTCGAACTTTGTGTCAAATATTCGATCATGAGTTCTTCACTGACTATTTTAACCACAAGAAAAAGCCACGTTAAGAAGTCAGTAGGACCCCACCAACATCAGAAAGTCCATGAGAACTTTGTTGACCGATTTGTAGAGAAATATTATTCCTTTGTGGCCATGGGGTATGGAAGCACAAATGTTGCGTGTGGTCTAGCCGTATATGAATAATTAGAACTGAAAAGTATGTAAAGATAAAAACTTTACCCCTTAAACCGGGCTTGTCAGCCAAATTCTCCTTCCTTGTCTTTCCCTTTTTAACTGCAGATTCTTCCCACAACGTGAAACCACTTCCAGACAAAGAGTTACAACGGGAGTTGTTGTCGTCACTTTTGTCAGTATTACTCGCCTGAGCGACTGAAAACATGGATCCTTCTGGCTTTGAAACCCTCTGGTTGAAATAAGAAATGTGGCTTATACTGTAAGTCCCAATTCCACCTGGTAAAAGACGCTCGACAGAAGAATTATGTGCTGGAGTTGCCAACGGTGGCGCTGCTCGTTCCGCAGAGGACACATTAATTATTGTTTTCTCTTCCTTGGCACATGTCTTCCCAATCCGTTCCAACGGCCGCAGAAAATCATGCGTTTTAAGATAACCTCCTGTTCTCAAAAAAATAGAAAAGATATTATAATAGCTAATCCAAATGCAGCCATGGCTTCTAAACAAAATAGTGGTGTGATTAATCACAAAACGAGCAGGATAGAATAGAACCCTTCTCACTGTCCAACCTAAAAATGGATTACAAAAAAGTGAAAATCGAAATCCCTGTTCATGTTTTACTATTTTTTTTTTCCTTAGGGGATGTTGAATAAAAACATAAATCCACTGATATCAAAATCATTGCCACAAAGAATTGGAAAAACAACTGTCCCCAAAGACAAGAACAAGCTGAATGCAAATATTTCATAGTCCCCATTCAAAGAACACTTCATAATGACGATTCCGTAAGCAATACGCATGATGGGTGGGCAGTAAATGTAAACAGGAGAAGATATATCCACATGGCAAGGTTAGAGAGATTCGCTTTATTTTTAGTGGGCATTTATTCAGAAGCATATGCACTTCCAAAAGAAAAAAAACATAGCAATTTTGAAGGGGTTCCACGAGGGGTGAGCTGAATTTGCATCGCTTATCCTGAAATGTGCGATATGTCAAGTCAATTGTCGACACTCGACGCGGGTCCCCATCGAAAGCGCGCCACCAATCTGGTGGAGCTAATTGGCTACCTGCCGAGCCTTTCCTTTTGCCTTTTTGGAATTCGGTGACCCTATTCCTATCATCTATTCTATTTAATTCAGCCCTACTTTTACTTCGTGCCCCAGATCCATGATTTTATTAAAGGTCACGTGCACAGACAACCATAATTTCATTTCGTTTTCAAGCAAAAGTAATTTAATAAATACCAAAACAGAGACTTGGCTTCATCAAATACACACAGTAAAACCCAAGATAATAGAACTTCAAAAAGTATAGTCCATCGATTTTCAATCCTAACTGTATTTCACATGACTAACAGTTGTGAAAATTAAAATTTTAGTTTTGTAAAATGGTTTAGGAGGAAGTTAACTTTTAAATTGGTGATTTGACAGAGGAATCGTACCTTGAAAGGACTGGGATGGATCTTGTTGGTGGGCAGTTGAATGACCACAGAGTGACAGAAAGTCATGCGTTGGTTTCCGTCCTGACAAGAGCTTTGAGATTACGGTCACAAATGAACATTCAACACAAATCATTCATTTCCGTAGGGTTTTTTCTTTTTCAGTTTTTCCCCCTTCAATTTCCAGAAACTAAATTCTCATCAAAGAAAACCTCAAGTAGTTCACAAATAAATCTCAAAATACCTTCGGTTCCAAGTGGACGGGGAGGTTGAGGAAGCTCCATCGGAAATTATAATCAAGCCTTCCAAACAGTTCAACGCGAATTCCGCGATGGATTTCGAATTCAATTCTCACTGAATTACCCTAAAATCTTACCAACAATGAATTCCTGCAAAAGCTTGCGGATCGGAGAACATATGCCTCGAAATGAAGATCCGAAAGGCGCATTCACTTTACCTTCTCAGCAATCGAACTACGAACTACAATAGCAGTCACTAGAATTCAAATTATTTCTCCCTCCTCATCCTTGAGAAAACAATTCTTCAAATTCCTGCTACAACAGCAGAAGAACAATACGAATTGGAGCAAATCGAGAAAACAAAATCAGAGGAACAAGCAGAGAGTATTACCATGAACATACTATTATGTATGGGAAGTGATTGTTGTGAAGAGAGAAGGTATGGCGATTGAAAAGCAGAGGAAAGAGAGAAGAAATGAAATTGCAGAGAAGAGAATCAGCTTCGAATTGCCGCTTACAAACAAAAGGTTTGGGTTTTTGTTTGTGGGTTGGAAATTGGAATATCTCTTTTTTTTTTTTTTTTTTTTTTTTTGCTTTCTCTGCGCTTTTTTGAAAAACTGAAAATCCCAAAAAAGAAAAAAGAAAAAAGAAAAAAAGAAAAAAGAGTGGCACTGAAAACACACACACACAGGCGTTAGTGCCGGATTCAGCATCTTTATTTAAATACTTTTTTTTTTAATTTATTTATTTACTTTTTGATTTTCGTCGTTTTCCGTTAGGTGAGCCGACGCCGTTTAATGAACGGCGTTAGTGTCCACGGGGTTTTATTTAAATATATATTCATTTTTTATATATATGCCTCTCGGCGTCAATCCCTATTTTATTTTTCAAATATTTTCGGCAATCCCAACTTGTTGAAATTTTTTATTTTAAATTTGGCTTATCCTTTTTTTTTGCTTCTTCTCTTGTAGAGTCGAATTTTCTATTGCCCTCGAGCTGTAAGCCACAATGTTATACTTTTCAAACTTTTTTTTTTCTTTTTTGTTAATTTATCAAAAATACTCCTAAATTATGGGGTTGGTTTAGATTATAGTTCTAGATTTTTAAAAGTTTTATTATAACCTTCAAAGTTTAAAATTTGTTTCAAAACAACTCTTGAAAATATTTTCTCGTTAAATTATAGATTGAAATTGGTGGGTTTACATATGTATTGTTACTTATGTGAACGTATTTGAACATATATGTTAAAAAACAATAAAAACACATGCAAACACATCATTTTTCATCCATAAATTTAACAGAAAATGTCTTTAATGGTCGTTTGAAACAAACTTCAAACTTTGAGGGCTAAAAAAACACTTTTGAAAGTTTAGGGGTATTGTATGGTGGAGGAAAGAACGGAAAGGTGGAAGAAGATGGTGGAGGATATTGAAAGCCAGCTTGAGGAGCAGCAGCGGGGAACGGAAAAGTAGAAGAAATCGGTTGTTGAGGGAAGTTGGTGTAGAAGGGGGAAGTATTAGGGTTTAGGGGTCGAGTGTGCACATTGGCAATGGGGGTGGGGCTTCAAATTGGTTGCCGCTGAGCCGTGACAGGGGTGGTTACTGGGGTGGTGGTGAGGGAAGTAGATGATAACACTGGGGCAGTGACCGTTGTTGATGACGAAGGTAGAACAGGAGGAAGATCTTGTCCAGAAGATGACCAACTAGACGTTGAGGTCATCGGAAAAAAAAAAATTGGAAGAAGGAACCTAGAGCTCTGATACCATGTAATGGCACTGAAAAGAAGAATTGAGGAATAACATAAATGCTTGACCAAGATTGAGCTGAGCACGGTTCATTCAATATATTATATTGAAAAAATACAGGACACGTGGAACAAGATAATAGGAAAGCAAATAACAGAAATGATACCAAAAAAAGTAAAGGAGAAAATACAGAGATTAGAGGAAAATAACCAACAATTAGAGCTAAGAGGTATAATTGAAGTCAACCTCATAGTTCATGGTTTTTTTTTTTTTTTTTAATTTTATGATTTAACCTTTTTTTTAAAAAAAATAACTCAATAAGATATAATAGAAGAATTTGAACATCTATCTTTTTAATTAAAGGTGTATGACGTAAACCCTTAAGGTTGATAATTTTGTATTTTGAATCTTGTATGTAAGTTTGACTTATACTGAAATCACAAAAATTATAAGCTCAATAAATTACACATGTAATAGAATTTTACAGGTTAAATTACAAAGTTTAGTCTTTGAATTTTTATGATTGTGTCAATTTAATTTCTGAACTTTAAATTTATGTTAAATAAGTTCCTGGACTTGAAAATGTTTAATAAGTTCTTGAGCTTTCAATCTTATGTTTAATAAACACCTGAACTTTCAATTTTGTATCTAATAAGTCAGAGATCTATGAGACACTCTTTAAAGTCCAAGGACCAAATAAACACAAACATTGAGAAACTAAATTTGTAATTTAATAAAAAATTTAACATTTTGAAATGATAGTTTTTATTATTATTGTTATTTTTTTTTAATACACATCACTAAAAAAAATGTCCTAATAATTAATATATCTTATCATGTTTTAAAATTTTTCCCATTTTGTTTTTGTTTAATTTTTGAGAAGGGAGAGGATGTTGGTGGGAGGGGTGGGATAATCACGTGACTGACAACACCTTCATTTCCATTTGTGTGGATGTTTTGTTTGTGTTTTAAACTAAAGCTTGAAAAAAATAAGCTCACTTTTTTGGCATATTCTCTTTATTTGTTTTTTCTTTAATTTATGTATATTTTTTTTATTTTAATATTCACAATCACACTAGCTTCTTCCCCATGTGCACATCTTAAATTAAGTAACGCCCATCTAATAAATAATCAACTAACATAGCTTTTAAAAATTTTCAAGATAATTCAATTAAAGAAATATGGTTCTCTTTCATAATAATATCATGAATTAATATATAATATATATAATATATTAATTAATTTAGGACTCCATTTATAAACATCCTTAGTTCATTTAGGGATTAATGTACTCATAGAAAATAATTGATTCATTGTAGATATATAAAACTAATTATAAAAAATATATAGCATTTAAAGAGATCACAATGGTCTCTTTGAAAATCATGTGAAAGAAAAAGGATTGGAGAGACAAAAAAGTATAGGGTGTGAAGGGTTAAAAAGCCTCGAATTCTCCCGACAATCATATATAAGTAGCGAACTTTTAAATTTGTGTCTAGAAGATTTTTAAATTTTAATAAGTGTTTTGTATTTAATAGAGTCGTGAATTAAAAAAAATGTCGAGGAACTTATTGGACACAAGATTGAAAGTCCAATAACGGACTTATTAGATAATTTTAAAAGTCAAAGGACCAAAAGAGACACATAAACTTGAAAGTCTGATGCCTGAACTTGTAATTTAACCAATTTTTTTATAGGAGAGGAAAAAAATTTATAATATAACCTTAATACATATAATATTCTAAAAAGTTTATATAAGGGCAAATTGAAGTGAATGTTTTTAATTTTGTAAGTATTTTTTTTTCTTATGATTTTATAATGTAAGACCAACCCAAAAAGGGGAGCCAAACACATTTATATGATGTTAAATGTTCAAAAGTTGTAAAAAGGTATAAGGTTAAAAATCAGTTTCGATCCTGAACTTCTTTGAAAGTAACAATTTGATCTCTAAACTTTGATTTGTAACGATTTAGTCCATGTACTATCAATTTTGTAACAATTTAGTACGTGAACTTTAATAAGTAACAATTTAGTCTCTATACTTTCAAATTTGTAACAATTAATTAATCCTTGTCGCAAAAAAAAAAAATCATCAAAATTAAATGTCGATTTTTATTATTTAATGACTAAACTTTGTAGCTTATTAATATATTGGGTCCCAAATTAGTTTATTAATCTATCTAGATAGGAAATTTTATTAAATATTTACATTAATTTTTCTTGATAGGGACTAAATCGTTCTAAATCGTTACTTATTAAAGTTCAGGGGCTAAATTGGTTACAAAATTGAAAGTACATGGACTAAATCGTTACAAAATTGAAAGTACAAGGACTACATCATTACAAATCAAAGTTCAGGGATTAAATTGTTACTTTCATGAAAGTTCATGGACCAAAAGTTTTTTTTTTTTTTTTTTTGAAAAAGGGACGAAAGTGATTTTTAACCAAGGTATAATTACTTGACTTAATTTATTTATCCAAATTAACAATTGTTTTCTCTATAAAATAATCTAAATTTTCTAACTTGCATGATAATTAATTATGCTACATTTGACTGACATAACATAAAAAGCTTTTAGGTGGTTGATTGGTTTTAATCTATTTGATTTAACAGGAGAACAACCTCCTAATTGTTTGAATTATTTTTCCTAATAAGCTTTTATTATATTGAATTAAAAATTTAAAACTATATATTCCATACTTATCTTAAACGATGTTGATTATATAAATAATTTTTCAAGATTGTACAAGTAAAATTTTGATTTATTAAAATAAGATATAGGTTACTATATTTTTATAAATCTCACATGTTTATCAACTGTTTTATATCATTGTAAACATGTATGAATCATATATATATATATATGTATTAACTAAATATTTAATATAATATTCAATCTCTAACTATGACTATTGTTTTGAGTTATAGTTTAATTTGAATGATGTTAGCGGCATTTATGATCCCAAGACTATTTATTATCATATTGTAAAGATGGGGTTTGATTTTTCTGTTCAAATTTGAGTTTAAAATAAAACAACTTGAGTTAAATGTGGAATTAAATAAAGGGTGGGAATTGTTTATATTTATTTCTTCTAGCAATATTTTTTTTTTTTTTTTTTGAGGAGTTATTTCTTCTAGCATTAACTACATTGAAATATAGGCATATTTATTCATAATTAAGTGAATTAATAATAATTCATGCTTGTATCTTCTACCAACTCGAGCATATAGTTCAACTAGCATAAAGTTTGTACGTATACCAAGAGGTTAAAGTTGTTCGTTTGATCGAGGGGTTCGAGGTTCAAATCCTTAAATTAAAAAAAAAAAAAAAAAAAAAACTTATACCTCCTAGTTTTTTTTATAGTTATTTATTTATTTTTTGAAAATTTTATAGTTCTTTTTTTTTTTTTTTTTGTTAAATTCTAATTCTTAAAGTATTTTCAATTTTGTGTCAAGTTGGTATTTTTTTTTTAGTATATCTTTATCAAATAAGTTCTTACAATTTAAAAAGTGTTTAATAAGTCTCCAAGCTTTAAATTTTGTGTCTAGAAAATCATTGACTTTTTCGACATTTTTAAAATTTCACATGAACTTATGAATACAAAATTAAAATTTAGAGTCTCATTACACAAAAAAGAATTCAATTTTTTGTTGTCTTGTCTTATATATTCTTAATTTCAAAAGATATATAATATTTTAGGAACCTACTAGACACAAAATTAAAATTAAAAAACCTATTACATACTTTTTAAAGTTGATATACATATTAAACATGAATCTGACAATTGAGAGATTAAACTTGTAATCCAATTACCTAATTTTCTTTGGTTTTATTTTTTAAAATGTTGAACTTAACTACCAAAATGCCATTTGATAATATTTTCATTATCTCTATAACTTTTCTTTTCTCAATCACTAAGTTTTATTTCTCTCACACTATTCTCTCAACTAAGAAAAAAAAAATCACAAACTAAAATCTCTCTCTTTTACTTTTATCTCTCTAGATTTTTTCATGAAAAAATTTCTTTCCTAACAATATCTATTTCTTTATAAATTTATTTCTCTCTCTAACAAAGCCATGTTATGAACATGTTTGGTTTTGTTTTTTTTTTTAAAAAAAAAAACTATCAAGTAATCAAATCACCCTACAAATTCTTTAGTCTATTTTTTGTCATTTAATTTGATAGTAATGAAAAAGAAAAAAAAATAATCATATTATTAAATGCAAAGGATAGAAGAGATTAGGTGAGTTAATACAACTTGACAAGCTATATGCAATAGTTAGTGACCCAATTCATTTGCTCTATCCTCTCTATCCACTAACACCCAAGGATTTGACATCGTTGGTTAAGCCTTCTTATGGGAATTTTCAATTTTTCATTTTTTTTAATATAAAAAATAAAGCGTTCATGTCAATCTAAGCATAATTCAGAGAATTAAACACCAATTACAATCTCAATGATGACGATTTGATAATAAATTTAAGGTTATATTATAAATTTAGTCCATGAACTTTGAGCTTCGTGTCTATCTAATCTCTAAGGTCTTGTTTGATAACCATCTGATTTTTGAAAATTAAGTTTATACATACTTACTTCCACTTATAAGCTTATTTGTTTTAGTATCTACCTTCTCAAATTTTGAGAACCAATAAAAGGTAATTTTCAAAAACTTGTTTTTGTTTTTGGAATTTGGCTAGGAATTCAAATGGATCCCTAACAAAGATGAAAACCATTGTAGGCAATTTGGGAGAAAACAAGCATAATTTAAAAAAACCAAATGGTTATCAAACGGGATCTAAATTTTTGATTTTTTAATAAAGTCTTGAATCTACTGACATAGAACTTCAAAGTTTCATTAGACATCAAAATCACCAAGGTGAGCACAGTAGTTCAACGGTAATTGACATGTACCATCAACCAAAAGGTCAAAGATTCAAATCATCCCACTCTAAATATTGTTGAACTAAAAAAAGAAAAAATTAAAACCTATACCTAATACATCAATTAATTTTTAAAAATTTTGAATATCGAAAGTTAATTTAACCTAAAATGAATTAAAAATCTTAGAAAAATGATTAGATTAGTGGAACAAAATTTGGATAAAAAAAAAAAAAAGAAAAGAAAGTAATAATATAAAAATGGAATGGAGGGGTAGCATAAAACATGGACATTCTGAAGGGATCCGTTTAGGGATCAGTTAACAAATAATAAGTCGACCGGCGCAGAATCCGCCACATGCACGTGATTCTTCTCCCTCACGTGGCCACCTCACTGTTTCTGGGCCCCACTTTCCATTCTATTTTATTACTGCCCATACCATTCATTTTTTTTTTTTTTGATATCCGTGAGTTGTTCGGGCCAGCTTACACGTACCTCGACTAATCTTACAGGCCAACCGTCTGACCCTACTACATTTGGTTGCCAAGGAAACTCGTAGAATATTAAATATCCTAGGTAGGTGGCCAATGGATTGAACTCATTCCTCTAAGCCCTTTATTTTTTTTATAGCCCATACCATTCATTTTTAAAAGGCTAAATTATAAAATATAACCCTGAACTATGGGGTTTGTTTAAAAAATGTCTCCGAACTTTAAAAAGTTTTAAAAAATACCCATAAACTTTACAAAACGTTTCAAAAATACCCTTGCAGTTAATTTTTGGATGGAAACCGTTAAAACCGTCGAAAATATCATTGCCGAAAATCTAGTCAAGCTCTTGGGATGATGTGTTGAAAGAAAAGAAAAGTTCCTAGTGTATGAATACATGAAAAATAGGTAAAGCTTCTCATTAATTTTCAAAAAAGTGTTTTCTAATAAGGTTATTTTTAAAAATCTTTTGAAAGCTAAAAAGTATTAATGAAACTAAAATTTTTAATGGTTTACATCCAAAAATTAACGACAATGATATTTTTTAAACATTTTTTAAAGTTTAAGGATATTTTTTAAACTTTTTAAAGTTCAATAGACATTTTTTATAATTTAGGCTTCATTTTTTTTAAATTAAAAAAGAGAGAGAGAGAGAGTGACGTGTGAAGATGTGACTTGTGAGAGGGTAATTCGTCTGTGAGAAATGATGAGGTGACAGCACCGAACACGTTAGCAAAATCACCGTTGAGTTGGAGTTTGAAGGCACGTGATAAGGCAGTTAGGTCACGTGTGGCCATCCCTGCCTGCCGTGCACGTGGTGGGATTGGAACTGGGAAGCCGAAGCCTTTCGCTTTCTGTCTATGTGTCTCGTGAGGGTTGTCACGTGTGGTGGTGGGACCCGCCACTAGGGTTTTTGTTGGGTGTGGTGGGGTGTAGACTGTACTCTGTGGGCGCATTTTTCATTTTGCAGTTTCCACTCTCATCCTACCTGTCGTGTCCCCTTCACCAACCACGCTGCAAATTTTCCGCAAAAATTTCTCCCACTTTTTCCCACCATCTACTTTTATTATTTCTTTTTTCAAAAACACTTTTTTTTTAATTACACTATGATATTTTATCGGTTAAAAATCACTTTTATTCCCTAAACTTTTATGAAAGTAACGATTTGGTCTCTAAACTTTGATTTCTAACGATTTAGTCCTTGTACTTTCAATTTTGTAACAATTTAGTCAATGAACTTTAAAAAGTAACAATTTAGTTCCTATATTTTCAAATTTGTAACAATTTAGTCTCTATACTATCAAATTATTAACAATTTAGTTCCTATACTTTCAAATTATTAACAATTTAATCCTTGTCGCAAAAAAAAAATCAAAATTAAATGTCATTTTTATTATTGAATGATAAAACTTTGTAGCTTATAAACATATCGGGTCCCAAATTAGTTTATTAATCTATCTAGGTAAGAAATTTCATTAAATCTTTACATTAATTTTTCACGATAGGGACTAAATCGTTACAAATTTGAAAGTACAAAGACTAAATTGTTACTTATTAAATTTCAATGACTAAATTGTTACAAAATTGAAAGTAATGGACTAAATCGTTACAAAATTGAAAGTACAAGGACTAAATCGTTACAAATCAAAGTTCAAGGACTAAATTGTTAGTTTCAGGAAAGTTCGGGGACCGAAAGTGATTTTTAACCTATTTTCATGACTTTGAAATAATATTGATGTCGTTAATAATTAATGGTAGAATTGATATTTCTGTAACCTTGAAAAGTTAGTATTTAAATTCATGTAATACTAAAAATTCGGGTTAATTGGAAAAAAAATACAGTTTAAAAAAAAAATTGGCAAAAACATGGTCTTTTGAAAAAAATTGGGAAAACCAGGCACTTTTTTTGTCCTTATTTGAATCCGTGGGTTGAAGCCACGGATTCATGGGTTGACTGGTCAAATTTGACCAGTCAGCCCTTGAATCCGTGGCTTCAACCCACGGATTCAACTTTTTAGGTTTTTTTTTTTTTTTTTTTTTTTTTTTTTTTTTTTTTATAATTTCAGATTTAATTTTCTTTTTTCTTTTTTAAATTTCATTCTTTTTTTAAAAGAAAATTCTTGGCTTCATTCCTTCTTGGTTTTTTCTTTTTACAAATTTTGAAAATTAATTTTTATTTTAATATTTTGAGTTTTTTTTTTGTTTTTTAATGTTTTTATCCTATAAATCAAATTATTGGAATAAATAAGAAAAAAAATTATATTTTTTTAAAAAAATCTAAGAATAAAAACACTCTCATTTCTTCGAATTTGAAAATTAGGCATATAGACACTATTTTTACATAAAGGTTTTTTTGTTTCGTTATCTACTATATTTTCAAAATTCAAGTCAAATTTTGAAAATTAAAAAGAAAGTAGCTTCCAAAAACTTGTTTTTTGTTTTTTAGAATTTGACAATAAATTTATATGTTTCTTAATAAAGATTATCATGGTAAAGAAATGAGAAGAAAACAAACACATTTTTTTAAAAACCAAATAGTTATCGAAATGATAGAGTGGTTGGGGTCAAGTTTTTTTTTTTCCTCATTAATTTGAATAAAAATCTTTAGTCTACTTCTGTTAGTTGAGCCATCCATAGCCGTATTCAAAACAGATATACATTTTAATAACAGTTGATTAATTAATCATAAAAGTATTAAAAAAAATTAGTAAATATGAAAACCAAACAATTAATGTTTGAAAGGTTCGTGAATTCAATTGAATACATTGGAATTTTATCGCCTTCTTAATTAAAAAAAAATCTAATTTTATTCTTATTTATCCCAATTTTTCTTGTCCCACTAATTTTTGATGTATCGATTTTTATTAGTATAATTTCTTTAAAAAAAGTAGTTGGTAAAAATTACGAATCGAAATGTGAAGTGATTGAAAATGTATCAATAATGTTGTAAATTTAGAAGGATAATTTTCCAATTATAATTATGTTATCAATTATAATATTCCAATAATTTGATTTATAGAATAAAAACATTAAAAAACAAAAAATAAAAAACAAAATATTAAAATAAAAATCAATTTTCAAAATTTGTAAAAAAGAAAAAACCAAGAAGGAATGAAAGAATTTTCTTTAAAAAAAACAGAATAAAATTAAAAAAAAAAAAAAAAATCTGAAATTAAAAAAAAAAAAAAAAAAAAAAGAAACCTAAAAAGTTGAATCCGTGGGTTGAAGCCACGGATTCAAGGGCTGACTGTTCGAATTTGACCAGTCAACCCTTGAATCCGTGGCTTCAACACACGGATTCAAATAAGGACAAAAAAAGTGCCTGGTTTTCCCAATTTTTTTCAAAAGACCATGTTTTTGCCAATTTTTTTTTTTAACTGTATTTTTTTTCCAATTAACCCCTAAAAATTCTCTCAACATTTTTTAATACACAACGTTAACATTAAACTACATAGAGCTACTAAATAGAACAACACTTATAATTTAACCCAAAATGTATTTAGGAAAGAAAATTTGGTTATGTGAATGGAGGGTACATAACTACATAATAGAAATACAAGAGTATCAAAAATAAAAATTTGTCCATGTCCATGTCCTGTTGACATTGTCCAAAGTCAGGTGACATTGTGGCATGCGCTTTTGTGAGTGCTATTACAGAGACTCCACAGCAAAGCACAGAGTAGTTTCACATCATTCAAGCCCACCACATGTTCGAACAAATTCCTGACTGAAGAAGAGTGGCTCGCCACGCCACACACACAGCCCCAGCCCCAGCCCCCCAACTTCACTCTCAATCGCAGTGGAATTGGATAGGCGTAGACCCTTCCATTTAAGGTCCCCACTGCACCACCTTACTTTCAATTCTCTAGTCCTATTCCGTCCTCTCATGGTCATACATCTACGGCATGATTACTAACTGTACGGGTTAACAATACACATAATTTAGTTACTTTACAGCCTAGCAAGTTAGGAACGCACCCCCAATTTTATGAAAAACGCTCATTGTTCTCACAAAGATGCTCCTTTTTTATGGACCGCTTCTTGTGTTAAGGTCTTAAATTGGCGCTCTAGATGTGGCTACTTGGAGCTTTCTCCTTACAAAAATGCTGGTTCAACCTGTTTGATCTTTCAATCTTGTACTGGCTGTAAACAAGAGGCTCCTGTCTAGCTTATTTTCAAGTTCTTGGGTGTCGTTTGGAAGGAAAATGGGAAACATATATGAGGGTGAAAGAGCTGAAACATGTTTCCTAGATAATAGTCTAGTATCGAAGACGAAGACTAGTGGGGTATATGCCACATTATCGTCGAGCACATGCCTCATGATCTTCATTTTTACCAGTTAATTTAGTTGTATTATCATTGTTTTCCTTCAAACAAAAAACATAGAGAATAAAACTACATCATATTAGTTTTTGTATAAATGGTGCAAGCTTGTTTCGAAGTCATAAGCTTTGAATTGATTTGGTTGGTTTGTACTAAGATTGTACTTTTCAATAAGCAGTTGGTTTGATTTTAATAAATTTTAGACAGTTTTATGATCAAACCAACAAATTAGACTCCCTTATTTACACGCTTATGCACTTTACTGGATGCAACAGTTGGGGTGCTGTTCAATGTGTGTGGGGGGGGGGGGGGGGGTGAGATGAACCTGAGAGGACAAAAGGATCAAATCGAGTACTACTGAAAACACAAGTTCCTTGGAAGTATGATTTATGAAACTCTGACAAATACCGAAGGAAATAACAAATAAACAAGTTTATACACCGAATTTCTCAACAAATTGGTACTTAAAACCTACAATAAGAGAACCTCCTACGTTCTAAATGTAGCAATGTGGAACGAGATTACAGACTGCAACCAGTGTCAAGCCAAAATAACACTAGCAGCTCAGTAAATTGTTCCAAACAATTAACATTTTCAGTAGCTCACGAGAAACTCAACAAAACTTCCAATGGTTATTGCAGTTTACACAAGTTACAAAGGTGGTCATAGGTTCATCAGCACTCCGCGTCTGCAACTGATAGTAGGTTGTCTTGCGTTGACCACATCGACCACACTTGAACTGATCGGTAGTAGCTTTTGGAGCTCCTCCACGCTCACAATCAAATAAAGCCTTTTGTGCAATCTCCTCATTCTCACGTTTTCTCTGATCACTTGCCATATCAGTTGTGCTCAAGTTGATCACCCTTTCTGGCTTGATAAGTCCAAGAAGAACTTTTCTCCGAAAGTCTGGGTTCTTCGGATCCTTGAGGTTAAACATTATAGATCTGTACTTGGCCTTTTGTGCTCCGGTAGAACCTCCCCAATTTTCAAACATCACGGATTCTACAGAAACAGCAACACGGATAGGATCACTTGCATTTACTTCATCTATAACATCTTCATCAGCCTCGCCAGGAACCTTGGAGAAGGCCTCAAAGAGAAGTTCTCTAATTTTGTCCCGAGCAGCATCTTTTGATTTAATCATGGAAGTAAGCTTTGGAGGTGTAGCAACCCCACCTGATGGTTTCTTTTCTATTGAGATTTTCTTCTCTTCTTTAACTATTCTTTCAACCTTGACAACTGAATCAGTTTTCTCAACCTTGACAGAGTTTTTCTCCGAGATGGCACTTTCTGATCTGGAAAATTTTACAGAGCTTGTAGCACCATTCCTATCGAAGTGCTCAACCTTGGAAACTTTCTCAACCTTCATGGAAGATGATTTTTGAAACTTCTCCACCTTAACGGACTCTGCACTGGGAGAACCAATTTTAGGTCGCTCTTTACAGTTGTCATTTCCATTTTTCTTATTCTTGTTGGTCTCCTTGATTACTATGTCCTTCCACATCTCAATCAGGTCAGAAGCATAGTCCTGTATTTTCTTCCTGGGGTGTTTAGTGAGGTGCCGAAGCCGCTTCCCAACCTACAGAGGACAAGATAACGAAACTATCAACACAGGCAAATGAACCTCAATCACACGGGAAAAGGAATTATAAGAATTCAACCAGAGTATTATTCCAAAAACTTAAAGAGTCACAGGTGAGATGATTTCGTCATGTGAACAACTCAAATAACAGATGAAATATAGTGAACTCAGCTCGATATGAAACCAATTCGTAAGCCAAAAAAAAAAAAGAACAAAGAGTTTTGGCTTAATTCATAATAAAAACGATGTATGATTTTACAAACTAGTCGGCTTTTTACGTTTTGACTATCATCCACCATCAACAAAAGAAACAAATTTCAAGTCTAATGAGAAGAAAACCTGAGTGGAAACAAGGATTTGATAAGTAACAGGAAATTTCTTGAGCTGCCGTAGGGCATCTAGACAACGACTTTCCTCGGCTCCCCCATCATTTGATGATGCTGCAGCGACGTCTGCAGCCTTCTTCGCCGCTTCAAACAATTCCACCAGCTCATTCTCCATCGAATCACCGCCAACTTGGAATTTTTATATAACCTATCCACCACATTCGAAGAAAAGAATGATCAGATCCCAACAACAACAATAAAAGGGAAAGATACAAACAGACGCATACAAAGAAAGGGGGGATTATCGCAATCAAAATCGAATTCGACTTATTTTCTCAATGAAAAAGAAAAAGAATACCATCGAATCAAAAGACATCGCACCCGCGATGGCAATTGATCGATTTCGAATGAGTAAAACTTACAGAGATCTGAATTGACGACTGGAAAAACGCTCGCATTCCCACACTAAATAGAAGAAATCGAAAACAGAAGCGGAAACCCAATCAGAATGGGCTTCGGAAAAATCCCTTATTTCGGCAGAGAGACGGCGGAGCAGAAGTAATGTTTCAATTTAAATCTCGATTTAAGAGGCGTGAAAACTGAAAAGGAAAAAAATGACAAAGTAAAACCAGAGTTTCAAACAAAAAAAAAAAAAAAAACAGAGAAAGGAGAAAGTAAAACGAAAATCCACCTTGCTGGCTTGGCTGCTGCGATGCACGAAGAAAGTGCGAGCAACGGTGGTTGAACGGCGGCGGTGGTTGAACGGAGAGAGGCTGGGAGCGGCTTTTGCTATTGGGAGGGAAAGGGTGAAGTCGAAGCGCGTACTGTGTGCGGAAGGAATTAAGGAAAGGAAAGGAAACCCTAACCCTAGGGACTGGGAAATTATCAAAAATTCGACAAATCAAAGAGATATGGGATGGGTTTTAAATTGACTTTTTTTTTTTTTTTTTAATATGTTTGACTGAATATTTGATGATTCTACTATTTATTGCATTTGATTTCTAAGTATGAGACATGACAAAAAAAAAATGTAAAAGTCTCTAATTACTGTAAATTAAGATTAATTTTTGATTTATTACTGTGATTTTGAAATGTAAATTGTGGTTTGTTATTTTAATTATTTTACTTTTGTATTGTCTTGTTATGATTTATCCCAAGTTAGTACTTTGATTTTAGTATTTTCTAAGTACGAGAAACTGTGAGAAACAATGAGAAAAAAACATAATACAAAAAGTATTCCATTTCTTGGTTGTGTTACTTTTGTTATGATCATTGTAGGATGTCTAACTAGTTATATTGTCTTCTCTTCCGGATACGAGAAGCTATGAGAAATCATAACACAATGCAAAAAATAGTCAATTTTTTTAATCTATACTTTTGTTATGATTCTTGTACAATGTCTAGATATAAATTGTGGCTTGGTATTTTTATTATGGTGTTACTCTCTATTTGTTGCCTTGTCTTTTAGGGTATGAGAAATTGCGAGAATCTACGAGGAAAAAAACATATTGCAAAAGTAGTCATTATTTTAATCATTCTACTTTTGTTATACTCGTTGTGGAATGTCTAGCTATAAATTGATGTTTGTTACTTGTATTCATGCTTTGTACCATGAATTTATTTTAAATTGTTGCATTGGTTCGTAAGTACGAGAAACTACGAGAAAAAAAAACATAATGTGAAACTAGTTCATGTTTGACGTATTGTGCTTTCCTGTATGGTTTGAACTTTATGACTACGGACACGATGTTCATGGTATGTATATTTAGATAATGTGTACATATATTTACATTGATGCATACGTAGTTAGCATATTCATTGGTATATGTTATGTGTATGCAACACTATATAGAAGCAAAGTGGACACTATACCAACAATGCCTCGTGGAGAAGCGTACATTTAACTGGCAAGTTGAGCATCAGTTGGTTGATTATATCCTGGGAAATGATATTGAATTCAAGGATGCATAGATCAATGTTGATTTCGTGTGTATGCACCGTTTAATGTCAAGCAACTACATTGAGTGCTAATTTGTTTGATTTAATTTAGTGTGAGAGGGTTTCCGTATTTTAAGATTTATTTTTTCTCCTCCACTGTAGCTTGACCTTTCATTAGAAAATGTTGTTTTAAACGATGATAAAAAAAACCAGATTCATAGCTTATTGTGTCTTTGTTTGGTTCCCTTGCCCCTCTTGCCCCTCTATCGTCGATGAATATGCTTATTTCTTGTTTGGGCACTTGATAAAACAGTCCTCTTTGAGTTACAACTTCCATTTTGTACCACTTCTGTTGTGAATAATTCTTTTACTTAGTTTTTGTGGAGTTAAAAGATGGTGCAAGAAATAGTAACTAAAGTGCTAGGAGAAATCAATTTTCCCCTTTGGAACTTGTACTCATAAAGAAAAAGAAAGGACGACAACCTTGAGAAGACCTTTTTTTTTGGTTCATTCATGAAACATCTACAGTTTGCCAAATCATCTCAAAAATTCAATTTTGTACCTTATAGATCAGTGAATGTTAATAAATGTCAAATTGATCAAAGATTTATTAACACAAAATAAAAAAATTTAAAAACATACAAGACACTAAACCAATAAATACAGACTTATTAAACTGCATAGACCTACTAAATACAACCTAAAAAATTTGGGATCACACTTAAAATTTAACCCAAAATGTATTTAGGAAAGAAAATTTGCTTATGTGAATAGAGGGTACATAACTACATAATACAAATACAAGAGTATCAAAAATAAAAATTTGTCCATGTCCATGTCCTGTTGACATTGTCCAAAGTCAGGTGACATTGTGGCATGCGCTTTTGTGAGTGCTATTACAGAGACTCCACAGCAAAGCACAGAGTAGTTTCACATCAGGCCCACCACATGTTCGAACAAATTCCTGACTGAAGAAGAGTGGCTCGCCACGCCACACACCCGTCAACCCCAGCCCCCCAGCTTCACTCTCAATCGCAGTGGAATTGGATAGGCGTAGGCCCTTCCATTTAAGGTCCCCACTGCACCACCTTCTTCTTCTTCTTCTTCTTCCCCCCCCCCCCCCCCCCTACTTTCAATTCTTTGGTCCTATTCTGTCCTCTCATGGTCAATGCATCTACAACATGTTTAAAAGTGATTTTGAAATGCTCAAAATCACTCTTGTCATGCCCACTAACCATTTCAAAATCACTCTCAAACATGCACTAATTACTAACTGTACGGGTTAAGAATACACATAATTTAGTTACTTTACAGCCTAGGAAGTTAGGAACGCACCCCCAATTTTTCTAACATGACGGCGTTAACAACATCCTTCACAAACACTAGGAAGCATTCCCTGCAAGATTCTTGCATTAGAGTGGACCTGTGAAGCTGCCGGACTTCTTCCGTATGGCTGCAAACCGAGCATGATAAGAATCGCTTGCTGGATTTTGGAGGGGGCTCTAGTCCACATGCTGCCATTATGGTGTGAGTTGCGAGCCTAGCGACTTCCTTGTATCCTTCATATCCTGCATAAATCTCAGCTAATTATTACTCCACCAGACATAATGGTATTACAAGATAAATCTAGAAGTGCTTTACTTTTATTTGCACATCAAACTAATAGCGATGAGGTAGCAGAGAATGTGACTTCCTACCCAAATTTTTGTCTCGGCTTAGAAGTTTTAGATTGATCTTGACCAGTGTTCGTATCTCGCTTTTAGCATCGTGATCATTGTCAGCCTCACGAGCAGCATGGTTTTTTTCCGAGGCTTGTGCCATTGTGGAGGATGATGAAAGTTCATCCACGATTTTGTTTGATGGCTTTCTACCATTTTCATAGGTGAAATCAACTCGACATGTCTGGACCATATTACCCAAGGATGATTCTCCATAACTAGATGAATTGGTAGGAAAAAACTCAGTAGAGCCTTTATTCTTCTTACTAGCTACAGGACGACAGAGTTGATTATCCAAATCTGGCGATCTATACTTTCCCATTTCCTTCTTATCCTTTGCTGGCTCATTTGGCTTCTTGATTTTGCACTGTTGACCTTTTGCTGTATGGGAATCTTTTACTTTTGTGCTAATTTGTCTGCTAGCAGGAGATTTCAAGGTTTGATCTCCCTCGCGTATAGCCTTTGCCTTTGCAATTTCCATCATCCTCCATGCCTTCTCAACATCATAAGAGCTTTCGTTACACTCAGGTTGGGAGGGTGGCTGCAAGCTTGTGGCTGCTGAAAAATGTGGTTGACCTGTTTGGTTGTTTACTGCAGCACCAATATCTCGTCTGGAACTGTTGCCACCATATGTCGATGAGCTGCTAGCGGGAAAGTTCAATGACCCCCTTCGTAAAGCACCCCAATTTTCACGTAATGCCCTTATATGGCCATGGATGTTTCGACAACGATGTAATGTTCTTGCACTTGTTCCAGCAGCTTTACCACCACGACTAGGCAATGATTTACGGGCCACGCTGCTCCTCCAATTGGGGACAACTGAAGGTGGCTCATGATTTGATTGTAAAAGGGCTCTTCTGCGAGGTACGCCAACTGTTTGAGCACTTGATTCTTTTACTATATCGAAAATGGAAATGTGTGCATCAACTGTTGCTGTTTGATTTTGATCGTTGCAACTAGAATCCAATTCAGCATCAGCATGTTGAGCCCTGGAGATAGTGCAATCATGGCAAAACCAATCACCATCTGGTACATTAGCACCTAGGCCGACACAATACGTATGAGCAGCTGAATCACAGAGATCACATAGTAACATGAGACCTTCATCTTCCACACCCTTGCACACAGTGCAACATGTTTCTGCATATGGATCCCTATTCGTAGTATTTCCAACAGCAGACTGATCCTGAAACCAGAAAAGCTATAAGCTTGTGGAACTACGTTGATTTCTACAACCAAGTTGAAATTCATTTCTACCTAGAAACAGGATCTAGAAACTTGAGTATTGGAGAATTAGGCATTCATTCAAGTTTCGAAAATGATGACCTTGAGAGACTGAAATATTTCTGATGAGGAGTTAATTACATATATGCATATCATATTTATGTTTCATTACCTAGATAATATATATCTTAAACAATTTTACCCTATAAAAGGATAAAAATTCTTAATCTTTTAAAGTACTTCTGCAATTGCTATCCGAACAAGTAGATAACCGAAGAAAGAATCATAGAAGTGGCAGAGATCATCGAGCATGCAGAAGTATTTATAATCTGACCACGTCCTGAAAACGAAGTACCCTTAAATTTTCTGCATTGTTCAAAGCAATCAAACGTATTTATAGGAAAATTTGTTCCAATACAAGTTTCAATAGAAAGGGAAGCATTATACTTGCGGAGAGATATACATTGCATAATTCAAGCTAAAATCACAATGATGTTTCCAGTAAAGCAGATTGGCATCACCACTTCTAAAACGAAAAGTTGACGAATTTTAAAAAAATTAACCGACAATATTCAACCTACTGAAAATCGCATTCCTAAAACCCTAGAAAAGCTAAATGTCAATCTTCGGGCACAATTAAGCAGCAAAATGTCAATGACAGAGTTACCAACTTGATTTCGCATTGGAATATTAACAATTCGTTCACGGAGACGGCAACCATCCTTCGCAATTCTATGAACAACAGTGAACCTGCCCTTGCAAGCAGGGCATCTAGATTCAATCCTCGCCCACTCCATGATGCAGACGAAGCAAAAATAGTGGTCACAAGAGTCAAGCTTGCCTCTCTCCGCTTTTCCATCGTCCGAAAAACAAATTACACAGATTGAAGAAGGATTGTCGTCAATCAGCGGCTGGTTTTCTTGAATTTCACCTTCAACGGATTCGTTTTTTACGCCGGATTTGGTACTCGCGGAAGGACAAGAAATTAGGGCTTTTAGGCGATCTTCTGGGGAGGTGAAGGAGTCAATTGAGTCACTCGCCATCGTCGATGAGTGGTGGAGTGGCCGGACGACGTCAATTAACTCCGACGAGAGAGTTCAGACGGGAACCCGGAGGAACGGCGACGAGCAGTAGTTTGAGGAAGGGACCATTGTCGTCGATATTTTATTATCCATTTCTCGAAAAGATTAAAAACAGGAAAAAGGAAAAAAAAAAGACTTGGGCAGTCTGAGAAATCGGTAGAAAGGACTCCAATTTTTTTTTGGAAAATTTGTAATGAAAAATGACCTATCTTTTCATAATGTTGGAGAATGTTCTTTTGTTGATATCACCACGCACTTTTTATGACCACGTTAACCTTCCAGGCTAGCCGAATTGATTTCCACTCTCGGTACGCACTCTATCTGCTCTTGGTTCTCGACCCTTGTTTGATTTTTTAATGGCTTTTAATCGATTCACGATTCTCGCTCTCGAAGATAAACCCTCATTCACGCTCTTACTTCTTGGAAATCCTCGGTAACTTAAACGGTACTATCACTTCTGTCTAATCACTTTAATTCCTCCGTTACTTGAACGAAGCTCTCACTTCTCTCTCTTCACCTTAAATCTTCGGTTACTTAAACAACCCTTTCACATCTTTCTCCACACCCGAAAACTTCTATGCTACGTCTCTCACTTCTCCCTATTCAACGATCGATGTTCCAGGCACTTCTATCCCGCCTTCGAATCGAAACACCGATTAGTGCCATTTCAGGTTTACTTTGTTGTATTTGTTTTGTGGATTTCATGCACGGTTTTGTTTCGTTGCTTAGACTTGTTTGTGTAATGTATTCTATATCGACTCCTATTCAATTTGTATTTGGTTTCTATGATATTTTTATTGCATGTGCTTGCTTTCGGTCTTCAAGTTGGATTAAGTCGTATGACCTTGCCGCTTTCCCATTCAATTTGTAGAATTGTCTTTGCAATGTGCTCGGTTTAGTGAGTTAGAGTTAGTGATTATACAAAACTGCTTCGTTTTGCTATCTTATGATATGTAATGCAGTGAACTGGTTGCATGAGGTAGTTGTGTTCATCAGGTAGGTGCAAAGCAAAAACCGAGAGGGAGGCAAAAAAATGGCACAATCTAGAGTTAGGGTTAGAGAGCGAGAATCGAGAGTTAGGATTAGAGAGCAAGAACCGAGAGCTAGGGTTAGAGAGTAAGAACCGAGAGATAGAATCTAAGAGCGAGAATCGAGAGCTAGGGTCAGAGAGCGAGAACCGAGATTTTAACAAAAATTTCTGAAATTCAACTTCTGTGATACTTACCACGGTTGTTCCATACATGTCAGATTAAAATGACACTTGTTTGTTGAGAGCATGGACAAGAACAACCTTAAATAAATGTGGATTTTTGTACAGCCGACGACGTCGTTTCGTTTTACAGGGACCAAAATGAAACCTAACTCAAACCCCAGGGACCAAATACATTCCTTATGGACTAACAGATTTATTGAATGCACAAAGACTAACTTTGAACGTTTGAAAGTACATGTACTAAATTTAAATAAACACCCAAAATTTATGGATATAAAATGTTCTTTTTTCCTACAGCTCATTGCTTGTTCCTTGTTCAAATTTCCATATGGAGTTCTGTGGGTGTTGGTTAAAGGAGAAACAATAGTATCGAATCCCAAAGGTAGAATAATAAATAAATTATAAGAAAAATTAACCTTTTAATCCCTGAATTTTCAAGAATAGTTACAACTTAGAGGTTTTTGTTTTAATTATTAAAGTGCAGTAACCTATTTATCTTATAAATTGTGAGGTCTCCACTTATCTTTTCAATGTGGGATTCTCAACATGCCTCCTCAAGATGGTGCCTCTTTTTGGTTCACCATTCTTGGATTGGATCTCTTTTTTTTTTTGACCGAATACCGGTTTGGGTTTATGGACTCTGATACTATATTAGATAACATGGAGTTCCATCTCAAAATCAATTGACAATGAGTAGAGTAACTCATATATCTTATAAATTGTGAGGTCTCCACTTATCTTTTCAATGTGAGATCCTCAACATTTTCCACATCAACATTAAAAACAATACAATAAAATTACTACATTAATGTTAGGGATTTTTTAAACTCATTTCTTAAAAACTTTAGAACTAAAATGTCTATTTTAAAACTTGAGGGATCACATACATCTATTTATGAAAACTTACAAACTAAAAAGATATTTTTTTTCTAAATGGTTTTATTTTATTTATAAATTTATAATCTTCAATCTAAACAAAACATGCCATACATGTCATTGGATAAAAAGTTAAAATAGAAAGATCCAAAAATCTTGTCTTGGACAAAGTAAACATAAACAAATAAAAGATTTGATGTCGAAAAGTGAAAAAGTTGAAATCAAATAACAGTTGAAGTTGAAACTTGGTCAATTTACAATTTACAATTTACAAAAATTACCGACAGTGTTATGAGAAAACGTGCATGTGGTTTTGTAAATTCTCACTTTTTTCATTTCTCCGACATCCGCCATTACATTACGACCAATGTGTCCTTGATTAAATATAATCATATTCCCATATGGATCTCTAAACACATTTAATATTCTTTTAGTTCTAGAATTGATGATAAAAAATAAAAAAAATATATATATATATATATATATCCTTTTAAATTGAGATGGATTAATTTTTATCCTAAACTTTTCATTTCATCCATTTACACCTTAATCTTAGATAAATTTTATAATCTTCACCTTAAATTTGAATAAATGTGGCAAATTTACTTTTTGATAATTTCTCTTTTTGTTGGAGGAATAATTGAAAAAAATATCTTCAATGTTCGCTAAATGAATTATAAAATATGTGTGTTATGCGAAATTAATAGAATTTCATAGAAAAAAGATAGTAGAGAAACTTTTTAAAAAAATCTAATGATTATTGACAGAGTTATTCAATTGTCAATTTTGTACAAATCAAAATTCTTTTGAAATTAGTGGGTTTTTAAAGATTTTAGCTTTTTTTTTTTTTTTTTTGGGTTAAGATTTGGAGGGTGAATTAGCAAAAAGTAACCAAAGAAACTTATCTAAATCTAGAGTCCAGTTTAATGATATTGAAAATTTAGAGTGAAAATTAATATGACTTATGAGGTTTAAATTAACAAATTGAGTTTTCTTCCTGAAATCGAACACTAGTTTTTTTTTTTTTCTAATTTTTTTATGAACCATTTAATAACAATTTTCAATGTATATTATATATATTAGAAGGTTTAGGGGTTTAGGATGTATGGGTTCCAAAAAAATGGAGGTTTTTTTTTTTTTCTTCTCCAAATTTCAAGAGAGTGTCCCCTTCACATCTCCCCAAACACAAGACCCCTCAAATTACAAAGCTAAAATTTCAAAGGTTTTTGAAACTTTATGGTTGTCTTCTACTTAAATATAGTCTTACTTTTGACAATTTCCCACTCACATAGAGACCAAACTCCAACATATTCTCTTATTTAATTTCATCAAATGCAAAACCAAACAAACAATAATATATTTGTTTTAACATTTGGAGAATCGAAATCCTAAGCTTTGACTTCAATTACTTGTTTTTTTGGTCTCCATAAATTACACCCCCTCCCCATTTCAAATGCTTCCTTCCTCTCCCCATCTATCTCTTTTTTAACTTTCCATGGCGTCGATAAGGCTCGTTATTTTTCTGTTCGCTATAATTTGCCTGCATTTCAAAGATAAAGGTAACTAAACGATACATCTGATAACGATTTTGTTTAATGGCATGAGTATGCGTATATGTGTATCTTTCATCTAGTTTGGTTAATATTCACTAGTTTAATTTTGTGTAGGTGGAGTTGTTGATGGAAGAAGCTATCCTTTTCGAACCCGAGTTGAAGAAGGAAAGCAAAGGGAGTTGGTGGGTAAAGGAGATTTGGGAATGGTGAAAGAACAAAGTCGTCGTTCTTCTTCAAGTATAACCATCATCGACTCCTTTGATAATTTTTATCGAGGAAAGAATGGAAATTTGAATGTAGAAAGTAAATTGATTGACAAAAGAGAAAACGATCATGAACGACATCTACTCGATGTTAACCGTTCTGGTTTTGTACATTTTAATGCTGACTATTTTGTTGCTAAACCTCATCCTCCAAAAAACAATGGAGGAAATAAGTGTCTCTAACTATTTGTTTATTATTATTTTTTTTTAGTGGAATTGCTTTGGAATAAATTTATTCACGTTTATGTTTTTACTTATTGAAGAATTTTTTTGTAGAAAAAAAATGCTAAGCATGTTCTTTTTAAACTAAATTCTCACAGCTATACAAGAGTTTGCTTTCAAATTAAATGTGCAATGAATAAGCTAGTTTGTAGTGGTTGGTCAAATTAAAATTAATAGCATTCTCTATTCTTAGGATGTGTTTTGTTTCCAATGTCTTTATTGCTCTACACATTAATTTGGTATGTGTTTCTCAAGCTGACATAAATAGTACAGTATTGGTTTATATATATATATACATATTATTCTATATATATGGATAAGGATATTAATTTATATTGTTCCATTGGTTTTAAATTGGTTTTTGTCGTACATCAAAATATTTATAAAAGAAATTAAAATACTACCTTACAAAATTACATCGTATTAGGATGGTTTTTAGTAGAAAACATATCATTTTTATTATTGTTAATTTAATCTAACTAATTATGTCAACCATAGCTAAACAAATAAAAATCATCTATTATCTTGTTCCAAATTGTTAGACTCTCATCTAACATTTTTTTTTTTGAACTAATAAAGAAAACTAATTATTGATGGAGTAGTGGTGAATTTAGGAATCTCTTAATTTGACAAAAGCAAACCACATGACATGATTTTGCAAAACATTTTATTGAGAAAAAGCAATGCTTGATGTGACAATCTCACACCCCTTTAATCTAAACCTCATCCTTTTACAATAAGCTTCATGATCAAATGAATTTACACTTCCTACCCTTCCCAAACAAATGAGTTTGGAAGACTTACGCGATCGTGTAGGCAGTCTGTTCTCGAAGACTATCATCGAAGCAGATTCGCTCGAAGCCATCTTCATCCTCAATCAAACCTCGGATGATTGCACGGAGGTGAGATCCCTGGTTGAAAAAGTCGAGCGCACGACTAGAGAAGTGGGTGTCATCGAGTTCAGCTACAGTCCGTAGGAATCAAACCTTGAAGCGCATGTGTTGGTGCGATTAGCAGCTACCTGTTCTAAATCAAGTAGTTCTAGGCAAATTTTTTTTGGATTCTTCCACGTTGGAAGATGATTTTTTCTTGTTGTGATGATTTGCCAGTTTGGCTGACTTTTTTATGGAGGGTATGTGTAAAGGTGTTGGTTGAGTTAATATATTGCTGTCTATTTTCAAAAAAAAAAAAAAAACAATTATGCTTCTCAAAATTAAAAATTGGTCATGAGCCTAATTTTTACCTTATAATTAAATTTAAATTAAAAAATATATACTACATTTTTCTCTCTCAAAGGTCACGTTGATAAATCAAGAGGTCAGAGGTAATTGGCATATACAATCAATTAAAAGGTTAAATGTTCAAATCTGCTCACTCTTAAATATTAAACGAATTTTAATAAAATGTTGGTTATATATATTTTTTCATAAAAATATTAAAGATAAATAAATCATAAAAGTACCTAGTAATTGACCATCATATCCCTCTCCTGATTTTTTTTTTTTTTTAAAAAAAACACAACCTTCATTTCCATTCGTCCAATCCTAATAAAATTTGTATTTTACCCTCTTAATTAAAGAAAAACCCCAAATAAAAAGATTTCAACCTTAGATTAGATATCAAATTAATGAACCATATGTATATTTTAAAATGCATTCATCAACTATAATATATACATATACATACGATATATTGTAAAGCAACAAACTAAAACAATATCTAAATTCTTTTTGTTTAAAAAAAAACAATATCTAAATTCTTAAAGATAAAGTAAATTTTACATTAGAACTTTTTATACACGTGAGCTTCATCCCATTTTAAAAACTTCAAGATAAATACAATAAAGAGAACTTTAAAATATGAGCTTTTTATATACAACTCGATCTTTTGCATCCAACACAATCAACAAGTCAACTACTTTCTTCCTTTCTTTTATTCAGGCTACATCTTAGTATATCTAGCTCGATCAATAATTTAAGAAACTACAAACGAAAACCAATATAATAATTAAAAAAAAAAAAGATCTTGTCATTTGTCAAGTCAACTGTTAAAGAACACATAGGGAAAAAAAAAAGTAAAAGAAGAGAATAAAAGAGAAAAGAACCTGAAACCCATTGAAAAGCAACAGAGATCAATAGAAAGTTAAATTATCCAGATGAGATTAGATTAAAAGTGATGATGATATGAAGGAAAAAGGTCATAGCAGCAATTAAAAAAAAAAAAACTACAAAATTATATATATATATATATATATATATATATATATATATATATATATATATATCTTCTTCTTCATGCAAAGCCAAAAGCTAGCTTGGTAAATGTTGGCTAGAGTTGGAATTTGCTTCAGCTCTTCGATTGGAGTTTCCAAAAGCATCTTCAAAATTTCTCAGTGGCGTCAAGAAATCTGTTAGAATTATTTGAAGTGATGAAACTTTTCGTTTCAGCTCTGCATTTTCATGGAGGATCTGCTGGTTGCATTCCAGCAGCTGTATCAGCTTCTCCGACAGCTGCCGGTTCGATACTTCCAACTGTCCCACCTGACAGTTGAACATTAAATTTTCATCGACATGTCAACATTTCTATAAAAAACACTCCCCAGACACGAAAAATACCATAAAAAAACAACTTTTTAGTAAATTTGACAACGACATTTTAACCTATTGAGATCTCGAAGTATATATTTAAAAATAATCTTGCCTGATACTGCAACTCTTCGATCTGCTTCTTCTTCCTCATCCGCGACCTCCTGGCTGATTCTCGGTTCGATATCATTCTTCTCAGCTTCCTCTCGGCCATTACCGACAGATGGTGATGCCGGTGAATGTCGAGAACTTCAACGGCGTCCAAAACGGTGTCGTTGCTGTAGCACGAGGCGGAGTTGGGAGAGAAGACATTACAATTGTTGTTGTTGTTGGTAGGGGCTTGGCCAGTGATCATAGTAGGGAATAGTATTTCTCTATGGAAACTATTTGAAGGATTATTATTATGATCATCATCATCTTCATCATCACCTTGATCTCTTCTGATCATCATATTTGCTTCCATGATCACATGTGAAGAAGAATGTCTTTTCTCCACCATGGATGAGTTGTTGTTCAAGCTTCCATCAAATGGATTTTCACCAAATCCCAAATCTTCATTCACTTCCATTAGAGAGAGAGATTTAAAAAGAAAAAGAAAAAAAAAGATGGATGGCTATAAAATGAGAAGCTTTGGTTTTGATTTTGAAGGCTCTTCATTTCCTTTAAGGGGACCATAAGGGGAAATTAAAGAGGTAGATGGATAGCCATTTGGAGGTCAAAAAATTAAAAGACTCATAAAAGAGTGTTATTTCTTAATGGGAATTGGGAAATAATTTTTTTTAAAAAAATCATTTTTTTTAATGATATGCTTTTTTGATATCTTGTAATGCATAAAACTTTGGAATAATTTTTGCCAAAAAAAAAAAATTATATGCATGGGGTTCAGTTCTAAACGTACGTTAGCCAGAATTTTATTCTCAATGTTTTTGAAAAAAAAACAAAGAAATTGCTTAGAACATTTCTTCTACCTCTCATGTCTATATCAACCACATCTGATTTTGACATATGCCAATATTCCTACCAAAACCATATGGAACTCTTAAATGATAATGTTTCCATCTCAAATATTTTTGTCACAAAATCTCTAAATAAAAGCATATGCTATAAACCTTCTTTTTCAAACCCCTACCCACTATGCCACATTTTGGATTCATTTAAGGAAACTTTGTAATTTTTCATTTTTAAAATGTGATTATGTGTTATTGGAGAAAGTTTTAGTGTTTTGATTAATCCATTTTAGTTTGTAAGCATTTTTTTTATGAGTTTGATTAATAATTTGACTATTGGGTTTGTTTTTTTTTTTTGGTGGAATGAACGTATTGGGAAAAATTGCTCTTCTGCCCTTAGGGTTTTTACTATGGTTGCTTCCAACTCAGACCCATGTCTGCAAATTTAACTATTTTGCCCCTTAGGGCTTATTCTTAAGCTAGCTTCCATTATGAAATGGCCCCCCACCATTTATTATTATTATTATTTTGAAGAATCTGTCTCCATAAAAATAAACCCAAACTTTATATATAGCTAATGAAGGGCCCCCTTGTAGTTATGGCAAAATTTTGGTTCAAGAAGCAATAATTATTTCTTAAAAACAAATCACATCAATGTTAAATTTAGCTGGTAAAGTACGTGTTTATGGTAATTCATGTTGAGATTGTATAAAAGGAATAGATTATAAGAACCCAAGTTCGTATATATTTTGTTAATGATCAAATTTCGCTAGGTAAATTACATTCGCTCCACGTGATAATCGACAGTGAATTTGTTTGAGAGCGGGGGAAGACGTGGCCTGCAAAAGAGAAAACCTGCACACCGGTGTGGTGTTAGCCACACCGCCTCCGATGCTTAAGTCAGAAAACGGAAGGGAGAGCTAGAGAGCAAAAGAAAGAGAGTAGAGAATAGAGTTCGGGTCCCCTTCTTCAGTGGCGAAGAGGGATATAAATACCTGCTCATGCTCCTAGGGTTTTTAGGAATTCGGAGGCGTTTCGGGACAAACCAGGCGGAACTGGGGCGGCCAGAGGCAGAAGGGACCGAGCGGAGGCAAACGAACTCGGCCCGCGCAAGCGGGCCGAGGCCGACCGTACGGGTCGGGCCACGTTGGCCCGGCCCGTTGGTCCGGTCTTCCTCTGGGTCGTCTCCTGGTCCTATCTCCGCCCGGTTGTCCTCGTCAGCTCCTTGTACACCATGGTGGTCCAAAATTACCTATAACATATTTAGTTCATGAATTTTGAGATATATATATAGCATTATGAAATTAAGCGAATTAATTCATAAATTCAGATTTACTTACATCCGTACAATATTAATATAGGTTTGATTTTTCTAGTCTCGTGTTCCATAAATCTAACCAGATCATGCAAAACGCTCACACATTTTATTTATTTATTTATTTATATGTTGGTGGAATAAAAGTGAATATAGTTTTTTTTAAAAAAAAAAAATTATTTAAGTGTTATGTTGATTGTTATTTTCAAAACTTGATTTCATTTGTTTTAATTCAAAATAATTGAAGTAAAATGTAAGCAATTTCCTATATATGTTGAATGTTGAGATATAAATATTTATTCAATGGGAGTGGAAAAAGTCTAGTGTTAACAATATAATAGTGTCCTTTTTAGCATTTTTTTAGTTGTTGTATTTATTATTATTATTTTTTTGGAATGCTATTTGACTTCCCATGGATATAATTAAAATTGTCAAATGATATATGTGTACCACTCAGATAAGAGCAAATTTTCAAAAAATTATACTAAATGCTTTAAATCCATTTGATTACATATTATACAATAATAGATGTTTAACTAATCTTATATTAGATTTAAATATATATATTTAAACTAGTAAGTGGCATAAATATTATAATAAAGCGAGGCATACATGTAGATTGGACTAAAGATAATTGGTAGCCAAACTCGTCTCAACTAATTTTAGAGTCATTTTTCTTCTTAAATGAAATTAAAAAAGGAAGATCGGGAATATTTAAATTTTCAGAATTTTGGGTATATTCTCATAAATCGTAAAAAAAAACTAGACAAATGGAATCAAACCTAACAAATTAAAAAACAGGGAACAAACTCTCAAACCATGAAAAAAAAAAAAGTTTGAGAAAATTATTCTTTTGCCACTAAGAAAATATTTAATGGGTGGTTGAGCAAAGCTAAATAATCTCACCCTATATGTCTATTAAAGGCATACCAAATTTGATTTCTTCCAAAATTACACAAAATATGAACGAATTAAAACATACCCTTTAAGCTTAATTAGTAAAATATGCGAATTCTAAAAAAGAAAAAATAAATAAAAGCTTAATAATATTAATCAAGATATGCTATAAATGCTTCATCCATCCATATTGTCAAATCTTATCGACCCAATTAAGGAGAGATTATGACATTAAACTTATAGCTAAAATTTGAACTTGCGTAGGAAAAACGAATCAACATTTGAACATTTGAATTTGATTATTAATGTCATTAGGAAGGAATTACCGAAAACGAACAAATTAATGACATTCTTGGAATGCAATTGTTGAGACTTTGATATCTTATGTGTATTTTTTAGTAAAAAACACCTAAAATAGGCAATTTCCAATGTTATATATACTACATATAAATCATAACATGCAGTGTAATTATGGCTATTAAATTAGGTTAGGAAGTGTAATTATTTATATGCATAGAAATTTGGACAATTGTTTACCATACTTTACGTAATAGGGTAATGTAATTTGCCAAAACGAGCATAGCTCAGCGGTAATTGACATGTAATATCGACCAATATGTTAGAGGTTCAAATCACCACCCCTAAATGTTGATGTACTCAAACAGAAAAAAAAAAGGGTAATGTAATTTTATTTTAATTTTAATTATATCTGCCCCTTTGGACTGATTGGAGAAAAACAAATATAGCGGTTGTATAATATTTATTTATTTATATATTTTTTAGGATAAAAAATAATTGAGTTATGAATTGGGCTTGGTTACGAGTAGATGGGCTTTGTAATATTGGGCCTGAAAAGACCAAGTTGGATGATGCTGTAAAGATGGTAGCATACAATAGTTTCCCTTTCACACTTTGTAATTGAGCATTTCTTTTTGGAAAATTGTAATGGGTGGCTAAAATCTAATGATTAATTGTAAATATAGCAAGTTTTATAAAAAAAATTGCAAATATAGCAAAAATGATTGTTTTGAAACAAAATTCAAACTTCAAACTCCATAGTTCACGAGTATTTTTGCTAATTGATTTGAAATCTGTTAGGATTTAAAATCCCTCAAAATCATGAGGTTTCAAACAGAACCTTAAAGTCACAATATTCGATATGTTGAAATTTCACACAACCTTTGCCTACGTTTTTTGGAGGAGTTTTACAAAATGTGGTAAGAGAAATGTTCTAGAAAGTGTTTGAAAATATTTGAGAAAACACATTGAAGGTTTTATAACATATAAGGACAAAACAACGGTTCCGAAGCATATAACTCAAGGTAACGAGGTTGTGTCAACAAGAACATAGCTCAACTGACATAAAGTTGTACCGATGACTACGAGATCTGTAGTTCGAATCTGCCTACCCCACATATTATTAAAAAAAAATGTAACGAGGATGCATTTTATTTATTGTCTATCAAATTTAGACTATTTTAAAGGAGAGAGATGACAAAGAAAATGGTCGAAAACTTATATCCTATTTGATTTTTAATTTTTGAAAATTTTACTTGTTTTATCACAATTTCTGTCTAAGTGAAATGTTCTTGAAAGTCTTTCTAAAAACTTGTTAAGAAGATAAAAGTACATTTTTGCCCCCTTCTTAGTTAATTTATTCAATTTTAATTTACATTTATCAAATAAAAACCTTAAATTAAACTTAGGTAGTAAAATTATTAGCTTCATAAAAATCAAAACTAAATAAAAATTGCCCATGAACCACTAGCCAACAATAAAAATATTGAAACTCAACTGGAAAAATAAACTTGAACTTAGCCACAAAATCAAGTTAAACAAAAAAAAAAGTCATTTGTGTAGGATTTGAACATTTAGAGTAAAGTCAAGACTTGAAGGAATCATCGTAAAATTCAAGAAAATTGGACGAAGGAATGGAAATAAGGAAATTATAAAGCCCAAAGCTTGAGGAGACAGCGTTAAGACCCTATCTCCAACGTTTCAACGTCAATGAAAGTAAGGAAAAAAATTTCATCTCTTTGAACCACGTTACGCTTGAATAAAGAAACATGAAGATCCATGTAGGTGGTAGAGCATATCAATGCTATACAATATTGAAGATTGTAAAAAAAAAAATGCATGTTTTCATTCGTTGGGGATTTTTCGTTTGTAGCGCCGAGTTGCTACACAACGTCTCAACACTACGTTATTTACATTTATTGGCTATTTGTTCTCGATTTTTCGAGTCGCGAAGACTTTTGGAGACAAATAACCTTAATTTCGATAATTACCCTGATTTGGAGAGTAAGAAGTGATTTTGGAGCACTTTGGGCATAAACCCTCATGGCCCTCATACCAATGGAGAACTTGTCCTCCCTTATATACCTATGATCATCCCCTTATCTAGCCAATGTGAAACTTTGGACACACCCCCAACAAATTGCATGTTCAATCTTGGGTTGTGTCTAACCGTGGTGATTCAACTCCCAAAAACCTTTCTCCATTGCTTCTTCACTAGTATTTATTTTCAATTTGTTCCAATTTAGTTTTATATTTGATTAGTTGTTTGATTTCTCTAAATAACAACTATATTCGTGGTATTTAAGTGAACTAACTAGATAATCAATTCTAAGGACGACACTCTCATTCATTCACTATGTTATAGGTAATTTTGGACCACTCCGATATGCAAGGAATCGATGAGGACAACACAATACCAGCCCAAAGAGACAACTAGGATACGGAACTCGGAGGAAGAACAGGCCAAAGGGTCGGGCCAAAGCCGAAGGGATCAGGCTTTTGGCCCGACCCCCTGCTCGGCCTCGGCCTTGGGCCGAGGTCGAGGCCCATGGTCGGCCTCGGCCCACTCGGCCCGCTTGCGCGGGTCGAGTTCTTCCACCTCCGTTGGGTCCTTGGTGCCCCTAGCTGCCTCGGTTCCATTCGGTTCAGCCTGAATCACCTCCGGATGCCAAAAAACCCTAAGGCATGAGCAGGTATTTAAACCTTTCTTCATCACTGAAGAGGGGATCTCGAAACTCATTCTCTGAACCCTACTTCTTCTCTTGCTCTCTTCCTTCAGCTTTCTGACTTAAGCATCGAAGGCGGTGTGGCAAGCACCACACCGGTGTGCAGGTTTCACTGTCTTGCAGGCCACGTCTTCCCCCTCTCAAACAAATTTACCGTTGGTGGCACTTGAAGGTCAGGTGACTTCCTCCCGACCAAATTTGACTATAACACACTATATAAGCAATTTTTGCAACAAAAATTCTATGCTCATAGTTTAAGCTACAAAACCTTTAAAAAGATGGAAACTTAACTAGTAGGGGCTATAAATTTTAGGGGTGTAAAATTTTCGGGTCGGGTTGGTTGTACGGACAAACCGACCCGACTTGACCCGAACCGATCGGGTCGGGTCGGGTCGAGTGACTTTTCCCCTTGTTTTTTTCCTTTTTTTTTTTTTCCTTCGGTTTTATTTATTTTATTGTTTTTAATAACACCTCTGTTTTTGTCCTAAATATGCAAATAAAACACCATTTGACAAGAATTGGCCAAAGACCCCAAAAACAAGAAAACACGAATCTTTGAAAGGTGCAGATTATCGCAAACAACCGGAGAGAAAGAGAAAACTAGAAGAACAACCTAGATATATATTTATTTTTCCATTCATGTGAAGCAAAAAAGTCTTTATTCCACAAAGCATTGGAGATTCTAAAAAAAAAAAAAAAATCCAAATCACAGAAAATTGAACAAATCAACCCAGTTGAAGAAGAAAGGGAAGAAAAAGCCAAATCTCATTTGAAAAATCACGCCGGCGAGGAGAAATCGAGCATGCATGAGCACGAATGGCGTCGGTGAGGAGAAATCAAGCCTGCAAGAGCACGAATGGCGCTGACGACGAGACCACGAGCACGAACAAGGGATTTGTTTCCAATGTAAATCTAAACCGATGCCGACGAGGAGAGCGCGAGCACGAGCAACAACGACCGTCGAGGAAACCACGAGCAAGAGAGAAGGAGCGAACAGAAAGAGAAAGAGAGAAGGCGCGAACAGAAAAAGAAAGATAGAGTAGAGAGAGAGCGGTTGTTGAGAAAAAGAGGGAGACGGAGACGGCGCTGAGAAAAGATTTAGATTTTAGGGCAACAAAACACCATATATATCGGTTTAGACAACCGAACCGAACCGACCAGTTCAGTTCGGTTCGGTATTTTACACCCCTAATTAATTTCACAAACCTCATTCACATTTAAAATGGAATGAAATTGAAAGTTTAATTAAAACCAAAATCGACCGACATGTTCCGGGGATTTTCTCTAAGAAACCATTGACAAAAATTCTATACCTAAAAACATTGGTGAAGTGGTGAGATTTTTTTTTTTTTTTTATAATAATAATAATTATTATTTTTGGACAAAAAGGTGAAGTGATTGGTATTTACACTTTTCTTGAAGTTGGATGGTTGGTTTGTTTTTGGCATTTTCTCTGACCAAACAAATTGCTGATCCACGATGGCAAAAAGGCTAAGTTCAAGTAAAAGAATAAGCAATCAGCTTAGCACATACAGAAATCTCAAACTTTTTTATTTTGTTATTGTTATTAATTTCTTTTTTACCAAAAGGATGTCTCATCTCCGCATGGCCAAAAGAAAACCGTACAAATAAAATAAAAGGATTACTTCCTCAAAACAAATAAAATAAAAGGATTACATTTTTTAACATGGTTGGCCTTAGCCATGTGACAGCCTTACGTATAACCTTAAGGGCGTTTAATTCTTTTTCTTTCTTTAATTTTTTTTAATTGCCACACATGGTTAAGTTAGTAGGCTTGAAATAAAGCCTATAAATGTAGTATATTACCATTTCCACGGCAGGTGGGAGAAAGGATGAGAACAATCATAAGTGCTACCAAAAATTTCTTTCTCCAAACCCTTTCAAGAACAACTACATGGATCACTAATAATAGTTCAGTAGTATTATCATTATTTCAATCCGAACGCAACCGCGACCCAGAAGTAGAAAGCGACCACCAACAACGAAGGCCGGCCACCGTAGGGCAGATGCTAATGCAGTGGGAAAAGATGATGCTTGCATTTTGCTTGGCCTCAGCCATTGCCATAGCCACCGTATCTGTCCAAATTGAAACCAAACTTTCGCTAATGTTTCATTTTCTTTCGGTTGCGTTAATGGGCTGTTTTGCTTTCACAGCTTCAGCCAAACTCATTAGTCACGAAAAGGCTTCTCAAATTCACTACTGTTTTGGTGGGTTTTGCTTCGTGACGGCCTTTTTCGTAGCCGTTGCCATTCCTTATCAGCTCAAGTTTCAAATTATAATATTGGCCATCTATCTCCTCTTCTTGTCCATCACTTTAATCTCCTATGTTTCTCTTAGCTAGGGACTTCAAATTTAAATAGATTCTGCAATTCTCTAACTTCAAAAAGAAGAAAAAAAAAAGGTATTATTGTGAGGGAGCATGTTGGGGCAAGAATGGTCATGTCCCCTAATTTCCCTCAAATGTTTATCATCTGTATAATTAATTGTTAGATTAAAATAATTTGAAATAGAATTACAAAAATACTTCCTTTTCTTTTTCCTATTGACATGTGAGAATTATATGTGGGTAGATTAGAAGGGAATTAAAAGTGTCTGTGTAGGGAAACCATCATCACAATGAGATTACTCCCCTAATTCACCAATTCAAAAGACTAGCCATTGAAAAGCACATTAGGGAGTTTCTTCTAACTCCAAGAGACAGAAACAAAGCAGCACACCAGTTAGCTATCCACGCTCGCACAATGAAACATTTTGAAATTTGGTTAGAAGATTGTCCTCCATGGACTCTCAACATTATAGCTCAAGATATGCCTCATATGGACATTCCAACCCTTTCCTTTATTTCTTTGTAATTGTTTTTTTGGTGTTTGTTTAATGTGTTTCTTCTAAAAAAAAATAATAGTAATAATTGAACATTCATCCACAACCATATGTTTGTAAACTCCTTTTTGTTGTATTACTTATTCAATCATAGTGCAAGATAATGTATATTATTCAAATGTTCCAATTAAGTTTCAATCCTGATCACAACACTTTACCGATCTATCTTGATATCTCAAATTTAAGAAAGTATAGATAAACTAATGATCTAAGTTTTTTTTAACAAAAAAAAAAAAGATAAAAGAGAGAGATAGTGGAAAAGAAAGATGGACATCAATTTTATATTGATTCATCCTTGTTTCTATCACTTTTCTTACGAAGAAAATGCTCATATGAACCACTCTTACAAAGCTAGCTCTCAAGAAACTCTTTGATAGATTCAATAATTATTGTTTCTGTTGGGAGTGCGCCCAAAGTCCCACATCGGCTAGATGAGGGGAAGATCATGGGTTTATAAGGGAGGACAAGTATCTCCATTGGTATGAGGCCTTTTGGAGTGAACCAAAAGCAAAGCCATGAGGGCTTATGCCCAAAGTGGACAATATCATACCATTGTGGAGATATGTGTGTGTCCGGTAGTCCCTAACAAGTGGTATCAGAGCCATACCCCTAACGTAGTCGTTTCGTTAAAATCCTCAGGTGTCGGACAAAATAAGTTGTGAGCCTTGAAAACGTAGTCATGTTGGAGATCCGTCGTTAGGCTCTATAAAAACTCCTTGGTACAGGAGTGTTGGACGGATAAAAATGACGATTTGAGGGGAGGCTCGGTGGTACTTTGTTCGAGGGGAGGATTGTGGGAGAATGCAACTAAAGTCCCACATTGGCTAGACAAGGGGAAGACCATGGGTATATAAGGGAGGACAAGTTCTCCATTGGTATGAGGCCTTTTGGGGTGATCCAAAAGCAAAGCCATGAGGGCTTATGCCCAAAGTGGACAATATCATACCATTGTGGAGATATGTGTGTGTCCGATAGTCCCTTACAAGTGGTATCAGAGCCATGCCCCGGGCGTAGCCGTGTCGGGTAGAATCCTCGGGTGCCGAACAAAGAAGTTGTGAGCCTTGAAGTAGTCATGGGGAGATCCGTGGTTGAGCTCTGGGCAGGCGGGTATACTCCGGAGAAGAGGAGTCGTCCTGGATAAGAGCATGAACTCTCGGTAAAGCGGTGAAGTGGGCCCCATCGCTAGAGAGTTGGACGGACTCTTGGTAAAGGAGAGTTCCGAGTTGGACGGATAGATGACTCCCTAGTTGAGGGGAGGCTCGGTGGTACTTTGTTCGAGGGGAGGATTGTTGGGAGTGCGCCCAAAGTCCCACATCGGCTAGATGAGGGGAAGATCATGGGTTTATAAGGGAGGACAAGTATCTCCATTGGTATGAGGCCTTTTGGAGTGAACCAAAAGCAAAGCCATGAGGGCTTATGCCCAAAGTGGACAATATCATACCATTGTGGAGATATGTGTGTGTCCGGTAGTCCCTAACAGTTTCCCTTCTCTTTAGCCATTTTCAACTTTGTGAAGAAAAACGGGTATCGAGACACTTTGTATATGGAAACATTATTTTGCTTCTTTCCAACTTTTTTCTCTTGTTGGTTTTACGATAGTGTCACGATGCTTGTAGCAACATTTATGCTAGCTACTTTGTTCTTGAAATTCTCTGGCTTGTTCTAACGTCAAAACACTGTTTTAGGTTCCATTTACTCAACATTTGTATGCACTAAGTGTCTCATCTAAAACCAATATGGATGTAACTTAATGGTTAAGTCTTTCAAAAAAAAAAAAAAAAAAAAGAACTTCATGGTTAAGACATTCTTACTCCTTTTAAGAGGTTGCAAGTTCTAATGTTATATTATTATAAAAAAAAAAAAAAATTATGGTCTAATTATATTTATAAATTAGCTAGCAGCATACTTGTACATCTTTTTTTTTCCCCAAAAACGAACACATAAGTTTATTGATGGTTGATTGGGATACAAATATCATGCTTGGCCAAACGATGGGCCCTCGCATTCAGTTCTCTTCTCACAAATACAATAGAGATCGTACTAAAGTCGTGGAATAATTCCAAGATTTCAACGAAGACTGGTTCAAAATCCGCAGGGCAAACTTCCTTACGATTCACAATATTCACGAGCCTCAAACAATTAGAAAATATCAAGATGCTGCCCAAATTCATGTCCTGAGCACATTGCAGGGCCCATAATAAAGCCCCTCCTTCCGCATGCAGATTGGACAAACACACACCACCAAATTTCGTGTTTTCATCCTCCACTCCACCATCATCCTTCTCGATCCACCACCCCCACCTAGCTCTTAAAGAGTCACTATCCCATGCAGCGTCAATCCACAGCTTTGCCCCTCCCTGCGTACCACGAACCTCCTCTTCCTCCCTAACAGCCCTCACTAGCCCAACCCCTCTTCTCACGCTCTCCATTTCCCATAACTCCCTCACCTCCTCCCTCACCTCCATGATACACCTCTCCACATTCATCACCCGCCGCTCAAATACCGCCCCATTTCTCCCTTTCCACACTTTCCACAAGCCGAAGGCCATAAAACACAGCCTCTCCTCATCCATCACCTCCCCAGCCACTCCCCGCCTCAATATCTCCCAACTATCCCCAAACTTTAATTGTCTAAACCTGCTAGTATCTATTTGGAGTGGGGACCCAAACCATAAAGCTCGAGCCGGCTCACATTCCAGCAACGCATGATTGACAGATTCCTCCTCCTTCCCACAGATCACACACAACCCATCTTCTCGCATACCCCGCCTCTTCAAGCTGCTATTCACTGCAAGGTAGCCCTTTCCACACTTTCCACAAGCCGAAGGCCATAAAACACAGCCTCTCCTCATCCATCACCTCCCCAGCCACTCCCCGCCTCAATATCTCCCAACTATCCCCAAACTTTAATTGTCTAAACCTGCTAGTATCTATTTGGAGTGGGGACCCAAACCATAAAGCTCGAGTCGGCTCACATTCCAGCAACGCATGATTGACAGATTCCTCCTCCTTCCCACAGATCCCACACAACCCATCTCCTCGCATACCCCGCCTCTTCAAGCTGCTATTCACTGCAAGGTAGCCCTTACAAGCCTTCCAGACAAAACTCCTCACATTTTGCGCACATGGCAGCCTCCACACTTCCTTCCATGAATACCCATGACCAATGACGCTCCCTCCATCCTGCACCATCAACTCCAAGGCTGTCTGGTAACCCGATTTAACCGTATAAACTCTAGACGTGTTAAAGTGCCATATCACCCTATCCTGCTCACAGCCCCTACTCAGCGGAATAGCCATAGCCAGCTTCACATCCTCAGGTATGAGACACTGCCGAAACTAGTCTCATTCCAGCTTCGCCCATCTTCAGAAACAAAATCCCTCACCATCGACCATGCATTGCTAACACACGCCAAAGGCTTAAAGGTTAAAGGCCTCGGTAACCAAGGATCTTTCCAAGCTTCCATTGTCGAGTTCCTACCCACACGCCACCACACCCCACGCTTCAACACCTCTCTCCCCGCTATCACACTTCTCCAACCCCAAGACGCCACTCCCTTGAGCTCCACCTCAAGGAAGCTCGAATGTTTTAAATATCTCGCAGCATATATCTTTGCCAACAGGCTGTTTGGTTTAGTCAACACCCTCCATCCTTGCTTAGCCAGAAGCGCCAAATTAAAACAATGGAGGTCCTTCAAACTCAGACCCCCACTGTTTTTATGCTTTGTAAGGTCACTCCAAGCGCCCCAGTGGACGCCTCTCTTACCTTCCTTTTTTTGCCACCAAAATCGAGCAAACATGTTATTTATCTCTCTGCAAATTGACAGCGGTAGTTTAAAACAGTTCATAGTAAAAATTGGCATTGCCAATGCTACCGCTTTCAACAACACCTCCTTCCCCGCACTTGATAGGAATTGCTCCGCCCACCCTTTCACTCTCGCGCTAACCTTGCTTTTCACACTCTCAAACACCTCCTTTTTTACCAGCCCTACATCCACCTCCAACCCCAAGTATCTTCCCAACCTTTCCGTCTGAGTGATCCCCATCAGCCCCGCCACCTGCTCCCTCGTCTCCCGTGGGGTATTACTGCTAAACACCACGTTACTCTTGCTAAAGTTCACACCCTGGCCTGATAATTATCCATATTTAGACAACACCTTCATAAGTTCCATACCCTCACCTCTAGATGCTCTACAGAAAATTATAGAATCATCCACAAAAAATAGGTTTGCAACCGCAGGGCCATTTCGCGATACTTTGTACCCCGTCAGCCCCCCCTACTGGACTCATTTAGTAAAAATGTGAGCACCTACAAACACAAAACAAACAGATATGGAGACAATGGGTTTCCCTGTCGTAACCCTCTCTCCACCCTAATCAGTCCATGAGGCTTATTATTCACCATCAAGCTATACGTAACCGAGGAAACGCACTCCATCACCCAACCTCTCCACTTGGAATCAAACCCCATGATCATCATCACCCTCTCCAAGAAAGCCCACTCAACTCTGTCATAAGCTTTCGCCATATCCAGCTTTACTGCCATAAATCCCTTTTTTCCTCGCTTCCTCCTTTTCATCGAGTGCACGATTTCATGTGCAATAAGAATATTGTCCGTTATCAATCGGCCCTGCACGAACGGCCGTTTGGCATTCACTTATCAGCTTAGGGAGAACTATCTTTAATCGATTGCACAATATTTTAGATATTATTTTATAAGCAACATTACACAGTGATATTGGCCGTAGTTGCGACATACTGGTAGGCAACCCCACTTTCGAAATAAGCACAATGTGTGTATGATTCAACTTTCTCAACATATGACCCCGAATGAAAAAATCCTGCACCATACTCACAACATCCCCACGCACAGTTTGCCAATTATCCTGAAAAAAACCCGCCGTCATCCCATCTGCCCCCGAAGCTTTCCCTGGGTTCATTTCAAAGATAGCCCTTTCAATCTCAACAATTGTCACCTCCCTTGTCAAGGCTTCATTGTCTGGACCCTCCACTTTTTTGTACCAACTGGCGAAGGCACTCCCCAACTCAGGCAGTTGGGTCGACTTGAACAACTCCTCAAAATACTCTATTCCCACACTGACAACTTCCTCTTCCCCATCCCTCCAGACTCCATTCCTGTCTTCAATCCCTGTCAACATATTTCTCCGCCTTCTTGCCTTGACCTTCGAGTGAAAGAATCTTGTATTTTTATCCCCTTCCTTCAGCCATTGAATTCTCGATTTAGCTCTCCAGTATGCTTCCTCATCAGCCACTGCCTTTTTCAACATCTTCTCATGTTGCCGTATCATACTGAAATCTGGGGAGATAGCATCCTGCTCTTCCTCTATCAAAGATTTAAGCCTCTTAATTTCCACTGCACTGTTCATCTGCACCTTTTTCCTCCAAGTTAGAATCTCCATGCGTGTGTGCCAGATTTTCTCCATCAGTCGGTATGTCGGGCCACCATCAACCCTCTTACTCCATGCATCCCCAATCAATTGGACACAGTCTTGATTGCCTGACCACCGGCAGTCGTAGACGAACCTTCTTGGAAATCTCGGCTTAACATACTCAAGCAACAACAAGATCATTCTATGGTCCGAACCCACGGAATTCAGGTGTTTCACACTTGCATTCGGCCATTCTCTGCACCAGCCTTCTGATGCCATGAACCAATCAATCCTCTCCCTCACTAAATCCGTGTCGTGTCTTCTATTCGTCCACGTAAATGGATAGCCTGAAAAACCAAGGTCGGTTAAATTATTAAACGAGTAAGAAATTCGGTAACATTTGGAGCTCCTTTTGAGATCTTGGGACCCCACCGTCTTTCTCCCCATTATTCAACAAATCATTGAAGTCACCTCCCAGGACAAAGTTATCCGTCAACTCAGCTAGCCGCTGACTCAGAACACGGAACTGCTTTCTACGCTCTTCCTCATCCGAACTTGCATAAATTCCAAAGAAATGTCATTTTGGCTGCCCATTCGCCGGTTTGTATACAATTTCAATTACGAAGTCAGCGAAGTGAACCACTTCCACTTCTACCATATCCCTCCATAGAAGACACATGACTGCTCTTAGACCTCTTGGGTCAACTGCAAAACAGCCATCAAAATTCAACAAACGTTTCACCCTCTCTAGCTTAAAAGCTTTATTCTTTGTCTCTGATAAAAATACCATCTTTGGAGAATGGAGCCTTGCCTGCTCCTTCAGTGACTGAACTGTCAGGGGGTTCCCCACACCCTGACAATTCCAGCATAACCTGCTCATAACAACTCGGGAGACCCCTCAAGGCTGGTCTCCACCGCCACTCGTTCCTCAGCTACCATACTACGAGCGTTTTTAGGCCGCTTAACCGGCCCCAAATTCCCATGATCCACATTTTCCTTGCCCTCAGCCCTACATTTTCATTTCAGCCCAATCAAAGATAATGGACTTTTGCGAATCTCAAGCCCACGGTGCACTCGCCCCACAACCCTTCCACCCTGGCCCATCGTCTGTCTTACCTGCCCTTATGCATCTGGCGAAACGCCACTACTTTCTCCCACCCCTTGTTCCTCGACCTGACTCGTGCGCATGAGGTCAATCTCAACCGCCCCTCCTTGTATCTCATTCCCCCTTATCTCTCGGGGAATCAGCTTTAACCTCCCCAATATTCTCGCTAACCATATCTTGTGCAGTATTCTGCTCAGGAGTTGGTGCTGGTGCCGGCGGTTCTTTCACCCCCACTCAGCCTTGGGTTTGGCCGCGTCGCCATGGCTTCGTTCCATCTTCCTTCTGACTCACATGTGGCACTCCTGCTCTCAACCAGTCCCCAAACATCAGTGGTTGTTTCCCAGACTGCCCCTCCTTCTCACCCTTGTTAGAGCACCACGGCAGTGTATGCCCCAACAAGCCACACCCCGCACAAAACCTAGGCAGCCTCTCATACTTGATCCACACCCACTTCTTGACATCGTCATTCAACACAATCAGCCCCGCACAAGTGGCTTTGATAGATCCAATTCCACCTTCAACCGGATGAATTTCTGTTGTTGAACCCCTTTTATCTCCAACTCCCCTTCCTCATCCGTGATCCTACCCACCCGTTGCCCCCAACAATCATATGGGAGCCCGTGTATTTGGACCCAGAAATCACACTTCTTTGGTATATCGACTCTTGACTTAATCGCAGGGGTCCACCTCGTTAAGACTAGCAGACATTCCTCGAAAAGCCCCGGTCCTTGCTTCTCTACATACATCATAGATGCCGCGTCTGAGAAGCAAAGTAAAAACACATTCTCCTCAATTTCCACAAATTTGGCACCCTTACACTGCCACGCATTCAACATTGTTCTTCTAAACGCATCCCTATTAAATTTCCTCGTACTCATAAGCTCACCGATCAAACACCATTTCTTATCATTCTGATTGATTTCTTTAATCTATTTGGTAATGCACACAGTCTCACACTCCTCTTCCGAAATCCTGGACCTTGCTAGGATATCCTCAACGGATTCCTCCATCGTTCAGCCGACACACAACTCACAGAGGGAACCCTAGGATCCTCTCTACAACAACCTCACAAGGAGGACAACCTCACTCCTGTAGCCTTTAAATCTTGTGCAAGTTGCATACTTGTACATCTTCTTTTATATTTTTTAAAAGAAAAAAAATATAAATTTTATCGATTGACAACTAAAAACCTCTCTAGTCTATTAATTTTGTTTGTGCCTTTTTGTCCTTAGGATATGAAAATGATAAGGAAATTAAACCAAAGCACATCTTTTAGGAGAATTTTCAAAAGTTCAAATTTCGCCAATTTAAAAAAAGAAAATCAAGCCACTTTAAAATTATTCTATGTGCTGACAAAAATTTGCCACTTTTCCTATGCTCTTTCGAAGAGTAAATAAAAAAGGAAAAGGGAAAAAGGAAAAAGGAGGGAGAGAGAACTATTATATCCTTTTTTTTTTCCTCAGAATTTTCAGTTTCAAGTTTGAACTCATGTGAGTTGAGTATTTTGTGGTTGAATTATATTTTATTGTTCATGGATAATTTTTTAATTTAGTTTGAACTTTTGTGAAAAGAAATTTATTCCATCTCTCTAAAGTTTAGAGTAATTTTATAAAATTGAATAAATTTGGTTTGGTTTGGATATCTCAATTTGATTCTAAAACTTTAAGATTATTTCATTTTAGTTTTTAAATTCTTGGAATATCTTTTTTTTTTTTTCTTTTTGACAATTCCTGGAATATCTATTTTAATAATGCATAAACTTTTGGATCTTCATATTTCACTTTTAGTCACTAAAGTTCGAAAAATTGTTCATAATATCCCTGAATTAAATTAATCGTCAGTTATCAACTAACGATATAACTTTGTTAATTTTGAAGTGACTATTTTTAAATGAGGTGTCAAATTTTATATTGTTTTAATGGAATAAAATAACCTATCTATCTTATAAATTGTGAGGTTCCACCTATCTTTTTAATGTGGGATCCTCCACAGATCTAGAACCTTTATATTGATGCTCACGATTTTGATAGTCATACTAGTGATTTGTAGGAAATCTTTCAAAAAATATTTTAGAGAGGGAAAAAAAAGAAGGGAAAGTCGAGATCCTATTTTTTTAAGACTATTTATTATCAAAGCTTTAAATTTAGTCCTTGAATACATATTCAACCAATCTTAAAAGGAAAATACTTAGATCTCCATGCATACCACCATTAAAATTTTGACAACTAGGAAAGATAAAAGAATCTTCTCATTTTCTCTCTCTCTCTTTCTTATTTGTCAAGATTTTAATGAAGTATTCAGATTTTTATCGGTATACAGTTAAGTATTATTGATCTTAAAATTAGTCTCTACAGATTAATTTATTGTTAATTTTTCTAAATGGGCCAAACCAAATAACTAACTAACCATATTTGTGCTGAGCCCAGCCCATTGTGTCAATTTAAAAGTGTTCCCATGGAGTTGATTGTTAAATCTAATCAATACTCATCAATTTTCAACATGACTTTGAATAAAAAGTCAACCAATTATTATACAACAGCTTCTAGGATGAAAAACACACACAATAACATCTCACCATAAAATCTTCTTAATTTAATATTTTAACTTAAATAATCATTATAATAATATAATAGGCATAGCACTACTCAAAACCAGGACTTGCGATTTGGAGATCGATTATGCTTTTTTCTCTTTTCGAAACTGATTACACATGCAGTCATTTTTAATTATTTTTAATTATCCGCACAACCATTTGGCAGTATTAGCAGATTTAATTAACTTAACAACCTTCACACTTCCAACAATTCGGAGGGGGGAATTTGAACTTATAACTTTCTAATCGAAAGTACGTGTCAATTATTATTCAACTATGCTTACTTTGATAACAAACTTTGCTACGATAATATCATACTTTTTTTATAAAAAGGATTTGTCAATTAAATTGTTTTAACCAAGCTAAATTTTCAGAAACAAAAAACAAAAAAAAACCAAATGGTTATCAAATTGGACATTAATAAAATTAAAGTTTTCATATTATATATATATATTTGACAATATGGAGGTAAGGGAACTCGAACCACAGACCTCTCGATCGTTAATACAACTTTATGTTAGTTGAGTTATGTTCATATTGGCTTTATTATTATATTAATTAACGATAGAACAATAACAATCAAACCTCATAGCCACTTTATCTATTTAGTCTATTTTAAACCATTTTTAGTAGTGTTTTAAAACTTTCGATTTAGTATTTACGATAACTCTCCTATATATATTAGTTTTTTTTTTTAAATATATATTAGCTTCTTTAGTTAACAACCTAAATCTTTAACTTGCCACAAATCAATTCATGAGATAATCTTTAATTAAGAAAGTCTACATATTATATAAACACTGAGTTAAGGAAGAGATCTAAGTTCAAAAATTTAATTAGAAACTTCTTTTCTTTTTTTTTTTTTTTTAAAAAAAAAGGACTACATCCACGCAAATCCATATTGGACCTTCGAGAAATTGGATATATCAGCGATATTTCATCGATTTATTGGGATTTTTTCATCCTTGCACCGTACCCAATAAATTAAAAATTAAAGATTTATTTTTTTTTTTTTTAAATAGGAACTTATAAAACATTATCCTAAGGACCAAAGTTGTAATTTAACCCATCAAAGTTGTAATTTAACCCATTTAACTATGTCAAAAAAATTCATTTTCAAAATAAGCTCTTAATAGTCAAGTAATTCATTAGTAGCTTCTCACGGTAGGGATGAATTATTTAATGAGATTTTATCAAAGCACATAATTCTAATTTTAAAACACTAAATTCTAACTTCTCCAACTCAGAAATCAAAATGAAAAATACACTTATTCAAAAAAAAAAAAAAAAAAAAAAAAAAAAAAAAAAAAAAGTGGGCGATTCAAACAATCGACAAAGAAAAGCAAAAGTTTGTTTGTTTTTTTTTTTTTTTTTTTAAATTATTATCATTTGGTTGGGTTAATAATTGATTAATTTAAAACTTACACCTTTAGCACTCTTGGATAGATTCTATTGCATCATATATATAATATCCACAATCTCACACACCATTTCTTTAGTTCAATAATGATAAATAAATAATATTTTAACCAATTAAACTATGTTCAAATAGTTTTTCAGGAACGCCAACAAGAGCATAGCTCAACTGGCATAAAGTTGTACTGATAATCACAAGGTCTGTGGTTCAAATTCCCCACTCCCATATATTGTCAAAAAAAATAGTTTTTCAAGGATAACCACTCGTCAATAGAAAATGAATGGCAATTTTTTTTTTTTTAGTACATCAACATTTGGGGGTGGGGAGATTCGAACCTCTGACTTCATGGTCGAGAGTACATACCAATTACCGTTGAACTAAGCTCGCTTTGGCAAATGAATGACAATTGATGTGGCTTGATAAGTGATTATTTGTGTGGTGGTTTATCAATACTTTGTCACGTATTTTTTTAATGGATCATTTTTTAAAGGCCATGTTTGTCGTCATTGTTTATTTACAACTCTCAACAACATAACTACATTAATTTTCATCACTTGTTTTAGTAGTAAAATTGTTTAGGAACATACTTAAATCAATTTTAAAGGTCAAGAATAGAACACGATATTATAATTGAAACTAACCACAAACTTCAAGGACATTTGATTAATTTATCTGAAATTAAATTTATAATTCCCTTTACAACATATCTGTGTGTGTTTTTGCAAATGTCCATATATCAAACCTAATCAATATAGATGATTGCAAATGTCCATATATATATATATACTTTTTTAGACTTATAGAGGTAAGTTTTCTTCCAAATTCCAAATGGTGACAAAGACCACATCTATTCCAAATTGATTCTGTTTCATTTTCATTTTAATCCAACTGTACACATAACTTTTGACAAAATAATTAATTGATGTAAATATCAAAGTAATTCACAACTAGGTCAAAACTTACTTCTCGAAGGTTGGAGTTTCAAATCTCCTACTCATTTGATCCAACAAATTTTTGCCTTATTTCAACTAAAAAAAAAAAAAAAAAACTCTTGTTATATTTGCATTTATATATATAACAATATTGTGACATGAAGTATAGTATGCATGAATTAATCTTTGGAATCTATTAATAAAAATATGTGTGTATATATATTAATGAAGATATTATTTTTAACTTTATATCATAGGATCTCGAATTTTAATTGATGTGGAACTCAGTTGACGTGCAAAACTTTGGAGTAAAAAAAATAGAAAGACTTGTAGTAGTCATCCTTAAATAAGATATTTCGAGTCGGAAAAAATGCTTTTTGAGAGTGCATGAATTTCCCTTTTGCTTTGGTCTACCACTTGATTGATAATAGTGGTGGAGAAATTAAAGCATATAATAAATCAAATGTATTTTAAAAAAGATTTGGAGGCTTCGGCTTTGGATTTTTCAAAATAATAATAATAATAAAAGATGACAAAGAAAGAAGTCCAGAAAATGACAAGAGAATGAGAGAGCAGCTGCCATATTAATTATAAAGTCTTATTAAAAAGATTTTTTTTTAAACAAAGTAAATTCATTAATTAAGTTGAGATCAAAATGGGTTTATCTAGAGGTACAAACATTGGTTTTTCTTGAGAAACCAAACTATCAAGCCATAAGAAAAAGGCCTGAAACCATAACATCGGTTCAGAGCTAAAGTTCGATCCGAGCCAATTTATGGACTATGCTATTATAAGCTCTATTAACATGAATAAACTGAAATATTGATGAAAAAGAATTACTCCTCAACTTTATATTCCAGAATATAGCATGAGCTTCCGTGTATTCGTCTGCTGATATCCATTGAGCATGGTAATCAATCCAAGGGAATCAAAATAGATATCTATCTTCGTAACCTCCAATCGTTGAGATAACCTGAGGCCCTTCAATACTGCTTTAGCTTCCGCACGTAGCAACCATATATAAAATTCATTGGCCATTATTGGCTGCACTTTGGCTTAAATAAAAAGGTTAATTTGCACTCTCCAAGGTCCAAATTATTGCCAACTCGGGCAATATCTAGCTAAAGTAATCATTTTAATGTCACACTTTGATAAAATAATGGCAGCTAAAAGTTATTATACTTTCACACATCAGCTCGATATTCTTTATGAACTCAAAAAAAAAAAAAAGCTCGATATTCTTTATGTTATTTTAGTCATCATATAACTATAATATCTCTGTAGAGAAATTACGTACTCCTTGTTGTGGGAAAAAAATAATGACTATTATAATTTATAATTTCTTTTTACGTTTATAATAATGTACATTAATTATTTATTGAAACATATTCAGCTAGTTGTCTAAGTAATGTTTTAATAAAATATTGAATATTAATTTTTTAAATAAGAAGTGAAAAAACATAAAATTTTAAATACATTTTTTTAAATCGATATATTAAAGGTAGAACAATATATCTTTTCATATGCATTAGTTATTAGACTATGAAAGTTCTCCCCAAATACAATAGTCAATAGTGTGAATCAGATTCCTCTTTTAAAAAAAAAATTAAAAAAAAATAGTATGAATCAGAGAATCAAAAAATTAATTGAAAAAAAATAGAGAATATGCTAAAGAAAACGTTTACAACAACAAAAAGAGCTGATTCAAACAATATAATCCATAAAGAAAAGCAAAAGCTCTTTATTGCATTATGATTTTTGGTTGTGTTTATAATAATTGATTGCTTTTAAAATTCACAACTTTAGCCCTCTTGGAACAATGATATTAGTTGGGTTAGAAAAGAAATAATAAAGTAACACATGGTGATCTTGGTTGGATCATGCGTGACTTCCCCGGTTCTACAATCTGCTCGGGCATTAAAAGATTCAATGGCATCTGGCCTGTGAAGATGCTAGAGATGAGAGCAATTTTAGAAGGGTTGCGTAGCTTACCAACTATCCGGGCTTCTCTCCCTCACCTGGATATTCCGCCAGTGGTTGTTATCTCTGATTCCATCGGTGTGGTTAATCTGCTGACAAAAGAAGACTCTAATCTTACGGAGATTGTCGAGCGATTTCGAGCAGATCTCTTTCGCTTACTCTCCGAGATCACAAAATGATGAAGCGCATAAACTGGCGCGTTTGGCTGTTTTCAGTTCTAATGGGTTGTTTAATCGATTTTTGGATTCTTCTTCCAATTCGGAAGAAGAGATTTTTTTGTTGGGTGGGTCTCTCCCGAATCTTTAAACCCCCTTTCTAGGGAGGTAGTTGTACCCTTTAATTCTCTTTAATGCAATATTTATTCCCGTTTCAAAAAAAAAAAAAAAAAAAAAAAAAAAAAAAGTAACACATGGTGATTTTTTTTTTTTAAATCTGTGGATCATGAGAATTCAACCATTTGACTTTTAGGACAAATGAATAATGTTTTAACCCGTTAAACTACTTAGACTGACCATATATTAGAAGTGTATATATACACGCACATAAGTTTAAACCTCATTATATTACCTTAGGTAATTTATTTAGATTAAACATTTGGCTAATAACATTTATTATTTTTTTTCAGAAAATAATAATAAAAATATAAAATAAATAAATAAATAAAAAGAGTTTTTCAATAAAAATAATTGGATTAAGAATGTGGTTTGTCCTTTTTGGCCCACTACTCTCGGAGTTGGTGGAAAATCTTCAGGAAATTGAGCAAAGATGTAACAATCTCCATAAGTTCCAAAACTTTTAATACTTTATAAAATATATTTATTTATATATTTTAATTAGCCGAAGTGGTTTTGTCTGCTTAGGAATCTAACCTTTTCCTTTTGGCATTACTTTTAAAATTTTCCACACCCTTCTAAGCTATAAGTTGGTAAGTGGTAGATTCAAAACTTTAGATTAGAGTCGACATAAATTGATATATAAGATTAAACTATGTTATAGGCAATTTTGGACCACCCGGCGCACAAGGAGCTGACGAAGACAACCGGGCAGAAATAGGGCTGAGAGATGGACCCCAGAGGCAAAACCGGCAAACGAGACCGGTCAAGACCGAAGGGGTCGGGCGCCTTGCCCGACCCCCTGCTCTGCCTCGGCCATGGGCCGAGGCCGAGTCCCACCGACTCCGCTCGGTCCCTGCAGCCTTCAGCCGCCCCGGTTTCGCCTGGTTCGTCCTGAAACGCCTCCGAATTCCTAAAAACCCTAGGAGCACGAGCAGGTATTTATACCCCTCTTCGCCATTGAAGAAGGGGACCCGAACTCAATTCTCGACTCTCTTCCCTTGCTCTCTAGCTCTCCCTTCCGTTTTCTGACTTAAGCATCGGAGGCGGTGTGGCTAGCACCACACCGGTGTGCAGGTTTTCAGTTTTGCAGGCCACGTCTTCCCCCTCATCTACAAATTTACCGTTGGTGGCACGTGAAGGTCAGGTGAGTTTCCTCTGACCAAAATCGACCATCAACAGACTACAATATAATTTGTGGAACTTTCAGATTTATGTGTCTATCTATATATTCTTCGAACTTCAAAATGTGTCTAATAGTTTTTCAAATTTTAAAAGCATCTAATAGATTTATGAACTTTCAATTTAGATTATTTAGATTATATAATAAATGGTCCTCCTACCAAATATAATGGAACGATTATATGAAATATTTGCCTTGTGATCTAAGTTTCTACCTCTTTTTCTCCCTCATTCCTTTTTTTCTTTTCTTCAAATGAGAATATTCGAGAATTGTAATGAATTGATAAAGTATGATTATTTATAAATTATTTCAACTTTCTTTTTTTTAAAAAAATCTTTATTGATAATAATTTGTTGATTTTATAAGTTATAACAACTTAAATGTTTTAAAATTCTAGCTAAGTTTCTAAAATTAGGGAGAAACAAAATTATCAAAAATATTATTGCACTTTTTTTTAAAAAAAATCTTTGTCCATTCTCCGTGGACCTTACATACTACAATTCATTTTTAGGTGGATCCTTCTATGTTTTTTAAAAACGGAGAATTTATAAGAACAAAGATATTCGTTAGAATGTTATTACTCTCAAAATTTATAACCAAAAACAAACTCAAGATCAACCCCTTCTGCAATTGTGGACATTTTAAAATTCCTAAGAATATATGGATATTTGCCACAAGCAAGGGAAAAAAATCACAAATATAAGTTAATTTTCATGGAGGAAGAATTTATGGTGAGAAAAAGAAAAGGGAGAAAAAAAAACATTATTCAATAAGGGTATTTTTTATTTATTTATTTATTTTTTAAGTTCAAGGGTATTAATGAAACTGAAACTTTAACGGTTTCCATCCAAAAATTAACGGTAAGGGTATTTTTGAAACATTTTTTAAACTTCAAGAGTATTTTTTAAACTTTTTAAAGTTCATGGACATTTTTTAAACAAACCCGTTCAGAGGTATTTTTTATTATTTAGCCATCTATTATTCAATCCTTTTAAAGTTCATATATCTACCTAATCCATAGTCAATCCGAGCAGAGATGATTGGATAAGATATTAATTACCATCCCAAATTAAAGGTCGATAATTTGATCTTCCATCCCTAAAAAAAAAAAAAAAAAAATCTACCTATGAATATTATTACAGTGCACAAGTATTTGAAGTAACACGTAATTCATCCCGAGTGTTTGGAATTTATAATGTTTGTGGTAGACTTAATTACAAAGTTTTCTTTTTCCTTTTCCATATTCCAAATGGTGACTAAGTCCATCCAAATCCTAGTACAAATTTCTATCATATTGTTCTCCTCCAACATAATGTTTGATTGGGTTTCATATTAATTTATTTTGATCCAAATACATACCCCTTTTGATATACAACCCATTGACACGAATATAAACATAGTTTAACTAATCAAAACATTACTTTTAACTCTATGAATCTTCAATTTTCCTTATTCTTTATTTCACATGCAAATACCACATATAGAATGAATTCTTGCATCTTGTACTTCACATACAATATTATAGAATTTGTTGAATTTAGAGTATATATATATGATTTTATTTCAACTTTATTATCAGAGAGGATCTCGAGTTTTCAAGTGCTGTGGAACTCAGTTGACGTCCTTCTTATCAGATTACATGGGATTCCATCTCAAAACCAATTGGCAACGAGTGGGGTGACCCTTGTAGCTTATAAATTGTGAGGTCTCTACTAATTTTTTCAATGTGGGATCCTCAACATGCCCCCTCAAGATGGTGCCTCTCTGGGTTTCACCATTCTTGGATCGGATCCCAATATTTTTTCTTGGACCGAATACCCGTTTGGGTTTCATGGGCTCTGATACCATATTAGATTACATGGGCTTCCATCTCAAAACCAATTGGCTTTGAGATGGAAGCCCATGTAATCTAATATGGTATCAGAGCCCATTAAACTCAAACGGGTATTCGGTCCAATAAAAAAAAAATTGGGATCCGATCCAAGAATGGTGAACCCAAAGAGGCACCATCTTGAGCGGGCATGTTGAGGATCCCACATTGAAAAGATTGGTGGAGACCTCCCAATTCATAAGATAGATGAGCTACTCCACTCGTTGCCAATTGGTTTTGAGATGGAATCTCATGTAATCTGATATGGTATCATAGCCCATTAAACCCAAACGAGTATTCGATCCAAGAAAAAAATTGGGATCCGATCCAAGATGAGGCACCATCTTGAGGGGGCATGTTGAGGATCCCACATTGAAAAGATTAGTGGAGACCTCACAATTTATAAATTACAAGGGTCACCCCACTCATTACCAATTGATTTTGAGATGGAACCCCATGTAATTTGATATTTCTCAGCTAAAACTTTGGAGTAAAAAAATACAAAGACCAGTGGGAGTCGTTCTTTATAAGGTATGTAGAGTTGGAAAATAGGCTTTTTGAGAGTGCAAAAATAGGCTTTTTGAGAGTGCAATGAATCTCCCTTTTTCCTTGGTGTACCACTTAATTGATATAGTGGTGGAAAGAAAGCAAATACAAATTATTTAAAAAATAGTACAAGGCTTTGGCTTTTGGATTTCAATCTAATTTAAAAAGATGACAAAGAAAGAAGTCAAGAAAAAAGACAAGAAAAATGAGAGAGAAGCTCTGCATATGTTATAAGGTCTTCTTAATTATTCAAAAAGGTAATATTCATAACAACATAAACTTTATTGGAAATTATATTATGTCTACACTTTGGCTTAAATAAAAAGGTTGATTTGCACTCTCAAAGGTCCTAATTGCCAACTCTAACAGGCAATATCTAGCTAAAGTAATCATTTTAATGTTCACACTTTGATAATGGTAGCTAAAAGTTATTATACTTTAATAAATCAGCTCGATTTTTTTATGTTACTTTAGTCATTGTAATCTGTCTTCTAATACAAGATCGATCGATTGTAAGTAGTTCAAATTTCCAAACACCACATGACATGACACTTAATTATATTCTTGACCTAAATTAAAAAACCAAAAAAAATAGTTAAAATGGTTATTAAATGACACCTAAATTAAATTATTTATAGGGTTTGTCCTCCTTAACTGATCAAAATTATAATTTAGAGAAATTAAGGTTGGGGTTAGAGAATTTCTTCGAGGGAGATCAGAGACTCGGAGTTTTTCTTTTTTGTTTTTAATTCAATAACATTGAAGGGAGTTTTGAACTTCTGACCTCTTGGTAGAGAGTCAGAATTGTTTGTCAATAGACCTTTTTTTGTCGTAAATGACTATAGAAGAATTTTGTCTTCTTTAATAACATAATGACAAAAAAAAGTGAAAATAGATTAAGTCTTTTGAATGTGTATATTCTTGTTTAATTTAGTTTCCAAGGGAAAAAAACACTTTGGTTTAATTATTATTCCAAAGTTCAACTACAAAGTAGAGATTTGAATCTCTAACTTTTTTTTCTTCTTTGACAACATGTGGGAGTGGAGAATTTAATTATAGAACTCTTGACTATGCTTATGTTGACTATATTATGTTAAACATGGGGCTTCATCTCAAAATCGGTCAATTGATAATGAGAGGAATAATATATCTATCTTATAAAGATTGTGAGGTCTCGATCATTTTTTCAATGTGGGATCTTTCAACACCATCCTAAAACGTGTAATAAGAAGTGGTATAAAAAATTTTCCCTCTCTCCCAAGAAACCTAAAAAGTGTAAAAGGATGGTTATCTTGGCCTCTTAGGAATAATCTATCATAGAATTTAATGAGTCTTGGCTATTTTTATATTAAAAAAATAAATAAAAACGTCTATATTTTGGAAAAATGGTTAAAAAAAAAAAAAAAAGTGGTTGCTCATGTTAATATTCCATTTTATCTACTTTATAAGAGTTAGGGTTGTGAATTTTGCTTGGCTACATACAAGAAGATGGTCTTTTTCATATTGGGCTTGAATACCAAGTTGGGATGATGTTGTAAAGATTTATATGGGTGTCATAGTTCCATTCATTTCATATACTTTGTTTTTGTTATTATTATTATTATTATTTCAAAAGAAAATTAATTGTTCTTTTATCTTGATTCCCAAGGAAGATGGTGGCATAGTTATTTAACTTGATTTCCACAAATTTAAACTCAATGATTTAATTTCAAAATCAATTTGGTTCCAAACTCAAACAAAAATTTGAAATCATTTCCATTTTTTAAATCTAGAAATTTAAAATCATTTCCAGCCAAATCCATCCATCAAATAGAACATTATACATCATTAACATTTTCATTAAAATATGTATTTTCAACCTTGTTTTGTGTGATTAAATTTCATTTTATATTGATATTATCGTCATTATCCTCAACTATATATTAATCATTCATTAAAAAAAATGAAAATTTTACTCACATTCGGGTGAAAAATTGGTGTGTTTTCTTTTTCTTTTCTAGTTCAATAATAAGTGGGGTTGGATCTGATTTCTTGGTTGAGGAACTTGAGAGCACATATTTTATGCCTGTTGGATTATGTTCGGTTTGACAATTAAATCTGTATTTATGTGTCGAGTGTTAGTTTTTGCACTTTTTTATAGGTGATAATTGGTAGCCAATACTTATACCCTTCATTCATGATTATATAATTTAATATGTATATCATTTTAAAATTTTATCCAAAATGATTTTTTTAATTTTAATCTTGCTCTTATGATCTATTTAAATCTGGATTTTTTTTTTTTTTAGTACATCAACATTTGGAGGTGGGGGATTCGAACCTCTGACCTCATAGTCAAGGATACATGCCAAATCCGGAATATTATTGTTTGGTGAGTATGAAAATTAACTATTTGATATTATCTAGGTTAATAAATAACTATCTAACACACGTAAAAGAATCAATGTTTGAGAGTTTAATGTTGCATTTGTTTTACAAGTTTTGCTTATAGACATTCATATCAACTAATTTGGTATAAAATATTAATTAAAATGGTGCTAAACAATGATTCAAAATTATTAATTATTTATTATGTTATATTAATTGGTTATTTAACTAACTTAATATATAGATATTTAAAATTGATATTCAAATATTAATTGAAGATAAATCTACCGCAAACTAAACCATTAAATTTTATTTTTAAAATAATTTTTAATTAATTAAAATATTAATATTATATGATTAGTGTAAATAGCTAATACTAATTTATGCATTAGTTGCATATAAAAATTAAAATGAATTAATTATATGTGTATATATTTTGAACTCATCACATGGCGGAGAGATTAGAATAACTAAATCTTGTGGTTGGTAGAGAGAGATTATATTTGGATTAATAGCTTCTCAATTAAAGTGAACAACTAAATCTTGTGGTTAGTGTGAAGTTTTTATTAACATATAATAAAAATAATAATAATAAGTGGGTATTAAAAAGTGAACATCCTTGAAGAAACATGGGTTTTTTCTATACACCCAAAAATAATAATTTTACCAAAATATATATATATATATATATATATATATATATATATATATATATATATATAATAAAATTGGACTAGCAATTATAGATAATAAGTAAAATAAATTAGGAGGAGTTCCTACCATTTGACATAACTATTATACATAACTCTACATTGTTTTTAATAACATGTGGGGTAGGAAGATTCGAACCACCGACCTCTTAGTCATTAGTACACAAGTCTTATACTAGTTAGCTATGTTCATGTTGGTTTAATATATATTGTTATAGGCAATTTTGGACCACCCGACGCACAAGGAGCTGACAAGGACGTCCGGGCAAAGATAGGGCTAGGAGACCGACCCAGAGGAAGAACCGGCCAAAGGGCCGGGCCAACTTGGCCCGACCCATATGGTCACCTCCTCTCGGTCCCCAATGCCGCTAGCCGCCTCGGTTTCGCCTGGTTTGTCCCGAAACGCCTCCGAATTCCTAAAAACCCTAGGAGCACGAGCAGGTATTTAAACCCCTCTTCGCCACTGAAGAAGGGGACCCGAACTCAATTCTCGACTCTATTCTCTTGCTCTCTAGCTCTCCCTTCAGTTTTCTGACTTAAGCATCGGAGGCGGTGTGGCTAGCACCACACCGGTGTGCAGGTTTACTCTTTTGCAGGCCACGTCTTCTCCCTCATCTATAAATTTACCGTTGGTGGCACGTGAAGGTCAGGTGAGTTTCCTCTGACCAAAATCGACCATCAACATATATGGTTAATTTTCATTGTTGTTAGGAGTAAAAATTATCAACTAAAATAGTCATTTTTATCATATCATATATTTAATGTAGAGCGATAATTTTTCTACACAATGGTGAACAAAAACTCTTATCGCCTTTACAATTTTTTAATGTAAGTTGGATTGAAAAAGAAAGTAATAGCACAGTGAACAGCACTTAGTTCTATAAATGGACTCGTGGGGAGGACCTCCAATTGAATTTACATTTATCTTTTTCAGTTCTAAAAGAAGAAATTAAACTTAAACTAGCTAGCATGCGTTGGGTTGGAAATTGCATTAGAAAGGCAACTGCATGTTGGTTGTGGGAATTAGAGGACGAACCAGACGGCGGCGGAGGCGGGAAGCCGGCGGCTGTGACAGCGGCGGAGACGGTGGAGGAATGGAAGGAGATGATAGTAGCATTCTGCCTGTCGTCGGCCATGGCCATAGCAACAGTGTCGGTTCAGATAGAAAAGAAACTGCCAAATTTGTTTGAGTTTCTTTCGGTTGGTCTGTTGCTGTGTTTTGGGTGCGTGGCTTTTGGGAAAATGACCAAATCCATTTTCAAGAGAGTTTCGCAGATTCTGTACTGTGTGGGCGGGTTTCTGGCAGTGACGGCTCTGTTCATAGCCACTGCAATTCCATATGCACCATATTTTCAGATGATCATCTTTCTCATTTACTTGATCTTCTGGTTCATCTTCATGTTCATCATTCACAAGGCTCCTTCTTCCAATAATCCTGATCTCTGAGATATATGATCAACCTCCACCATCAAAAAAGTTTGTTCTTTCTTCATATCATATACTTCTCTCTTCTGCATTCTTCTACCACAAAACTAAAACATTAATCTTGAATCCCATGATTTAGGAGGTATGTCACAACCACGTTGAATAATTTTTCTTTTTTCACGTGTAAAAACTATTCTTTTAATATGGGGTTTATCATACGACCATTCTTTTTTTTCCTGGACAAAAGTGTCGCTAAAAGTTAAAGAACAATACTTTGGCTGCATATCGGTATGTAGAAATCTTCCTGCATACCACCATAGAAATCTTGACAACTAGGAGAGATAAAAAAAAAAATATCATTTTCCATCATTATTCCTCTTTCTTAGTTGTCAAGATTTTAATGGGTATGTAGGGAGATCCTATGCAGCCAAGTTTTTTCCAAAGTTAAGGGTAATCCATAAGTTTTATCTTGGATTTTTTTTTTAAACAAAGAGTGGGTCGGAGGAATTTAGACCTCTAACCTCTTGGGTTAAGGACACATGTCTTAATTAACCTATACTCAAGCTCGCAATTGTTAGGTCTAATAAGTTTTTTTATTATTATTATTTTATTATAAAGAAGTTTTTGATATATTGGTTGGTAAAAAATTTGTGTCTTCTTTCTCATTTTCTATTTTTTGTTTCTTGTTTCTTCTTTAATAAAGAAGTACGAAATTACTTCATCAATAACTATTTTTTTTTGTTTCTTGTTCTTTCTTTTGTAAAAAAAAATAAAAATAAAAATAACCATTTCCTACTTAGTCTTTGAAATTTTGAAAAAAAAAAAATAAAAACATGTTGGTAACCATTTCCTACTTAGTTTTTGAAATTTTAATTTAAAATGTAAAATTTTTCTATAAAAATTAGTTTTTAAAATTAAATATCCAAAGTTTTTATGTTATATTTATTTTTAGATATGTATGTGTGCATTTTAGAAGTTAAAATTGATAGAATAACGTTATTTATGCGTTTGAAAACAAAAAGGAAATAAAACAATTAAACAAGAAATTTGATTTTAATGTTTCCGAAACTTTTAAAAACATTTTTTAAGAAAAAGTAATTGGTTGCATGTCGATATATAAAGATCTTATTACATACCACTATTAAAAGATTGACAATTAGAAAAGATAAAAAAGTTTTCTCATTTTCTATCTTTCTGTGTCTTAGTTGTCAAGATTTTAATGAAATATATTTTTAGAAACAGAAAACAATAAAATATAGGAAATCAAGCACCAAAACGTTACCAAACGATCCTTGAAATTCTCTCTAATTCATATATTTCAAAAACATTTTTTAGATTCTCTTTATTTTTAATTTTGTATTTAATAAGTTGACGTTATTTTTAATTTTATATTTAATAAGTTGAAGTTTTTTTTTTTTTTTAAGAAGAATTTAATAAGTTGAAGTTACTAACATGATCACTTCTCTTTCTAATATATTTGTCTATCTCTATACATTTTTCTCTCTATTTAACAGATTTTCATGGGATAATTGAAGTGTATTTTATAATGTGTGGGTTACTATATATTCTTTCCGTTTACAACATTTGACTTTTTTTATTTCTCAAATTATGTGCAGGTAACAGAGAAAGCTTCAAGAAGAAAAGGAGGATGATTTTAAATAAATATATATATATATATATATATATATATATATATATATATATATATATGTGAAAAAAAGTATATATTAACAGTAAAATATACATATATACCCTAATATACATATATATATATATATACATACACTCGTGTGTTACGAGTTACAACTTACAAAGATCATGATGAAGAAGCATATATGTGAATAATTTTTTTTTTTCTTTTTCTTGTGAAAATATGTTAATTTAAAGTACGGTGTGTCAAAATATTGAGTGTATTTCATCTTCTATATTGTATGCTTATGTATAGCTTAAATGTTAATATATCTCTCCTTGTTAAGTTGACGCTGATCAATTCCTGATCCTTTCTCTTATTTATGATATAATTTTAGAAATCTCTCACTAGTCATCTTGATCAAGATCAATGTCTTGATTTCACAGTGATCTTTTACTTATGCGTATGATCAATATTTCTAATGTTGATATCATCACCTGATCCAATAACTTAATTAGTTAAGAAATATACATTCCTACGTCAAAAAAAAAAAAAAAAAAAAAAAAAAAAAAAAAAAAAAACAAAACAATTTTCTTATAGTGTAAAAGGTCAAATGAAAACCACGTTATTATTGGAATTAAATGTTTTTTTTATTGATGTTTTCAAACCTAAAATGAGTAGATTGAACTACGTACTACAAATTTTTTCCATGGGGAATGTATCTATTATCTTACTTATGATGACCTTAATTTACTATTCAAATTTCAATATAGAAATATAAAATATTTCTATTTTTATTTAGTTAATAAATAATAGATTATCAAAATGAAGAAAATAATTTACAACCAACAAACTATTAACATTGAATTATTTATTTAGATGCTTCCTGCAATACAATTCAAACGAAATTCAAATCTGTAAGTTTCTTTACAACATGTGAAGGTAGAAGAATTCGAACCACAGACCTCTGAATCATTAGTATAAACATTACTACGGTTGAAATATATGCTTGTGCTTGCAAATCTGTAAGTTATTGAAAATGCTAAATTATAAAAAAATACGCATGAACTATGGGGTTTGTTTAAAAAATGTCTCTGAACTTTGAAAAGTTTCAAAAATACCCTTGCTATTAATTTTTGGATGGAAAACGTTAGAATTTACAGTTAGAGGAGAAAAAAAGAAGAAACATTTTTCAATAAGGGTATTTTTTAATTTTTTTTTTTTGAAAGTTGGTATTTTTTAAACTGAAACTTTAACGGTTTCCATCCAAAAATTAACGGCAAAGGTATTTTTGAAACATTTTTCAAAATTCGTGAGTGTTTTTGAAACTTTTCAAAGTTCAGGAGCATTTTTAAAACAAACCCCATAATTCATGAGTATTTTTTATAATTTAACCTATTGAAAACTGAGATGAAATAGATAATTATTAAATAATGAAAAACTTGAAGATTGTCACGTGAGAAGGAGAGGAAAAAAGAAGGGCAAAAGATTATGGAAGGGAAGAAAAAAGAAAAAAAAAAAAAAAAAAAAGAAAAATTGGAACGCAAAGCTCTTGTGATATGATTGCTTTGTACGGATTCGATGAAATCTGATTTCAGAACGCGACGCGTGGCATAACCCTGACGATGAACTTTTCTTTTTTCTTTTTTGTTTATTTATTTTTATTTTTTGACAATTGACGATGCACTTTCGCTCTGCACAGTATGCATTCTTTTAATATTTTTCCTTTTTTTTTTTTAGAAAAAAATATTATTCCATATTTTCCTTTCATGCTTTTTTTAAAATTTCATAGAGTAGTTCTATCAAATAAACATTTCCACAATTAAAAAATATTCGGATGCAGCCTGGAACGAAAAGGAAGGACTCGGAGGATTAGGCTGGGTGGTGCATGACTCGAATGGATCCACGATCTGCTTTGAAATGAAGAGAATAAAAAAGAATTGGCCGATCAAAATGATGGAAGCAGAGGCAATTTTAGAGGGTCTCAATCAGATTATCGATACCTATAAGAGAGATCGCATTCCTTTGGAAGTTGAATCAGATGCTTTGGGCGTGATCATCAAAGTGCTGAACGACGAGGAAGACGACCTGTTCGATTAAACAAACCATTAGCTAGTAACATTTAATTTATGGTTGACACGATTTATCTACCTAACTTTGATTATATTCTTACAAGAATCATTAGCTTTGAAAGTCTTTGAAAATACTTGTAAAAATAGTGACTTTTATAGCATTTAAAATGACTTTAAATGAGTTGAAGTTAAAATAAAAGTGATTTTTATCATAGGATCAACTATATCCCATGAATAGATTCCATCAACTTTATTGGGATGTCTAATCAAATGTGCTTTTTGGGTTATTTAATAATGATGATTCAAAGAAAAAGATAAAAAGAAAAGTTTGTTAATTATTGTTTAAGAATGGCTGTCTTTTTCGGTCTACTAGAAAATCCAGAGGAAATTTAGCAAAAAAGATGAGATCACAGCCTCCAGCCCCTCTATTGGTCATATGACTCATATCTCGATAAGTTCTAAATTTTTTATGCTTATAAATATTTCAATTTTAATTATCTTTAAAGTGGTCTTTTTTGTCTACTTACGAATCCAACCTTTTTCTTTTTTCTTTTTTTGGCATTATTTTACCTCTCATAACTTGAGAATTCGAATTTAAAATTATAAAGACCATATAATAAATGGACCCACCATATATAATCCGACAATTATTTTTCATATTATAACATGTGCATGTGCACTTGTTCTTTTCCTGTCTACTTGTCTTGTCATCCAAGTTTCTACATTCCCTTTTTCTTTTTCTTCAAATGTGATTCTTTGGGATTTTAATGAATTATTGTTAGGTTAGATCATTTTAAAATAATATTAATTTTTTTTGAGAAATAATACTTCATTAATAAGGAGAACCCAAGTTAGCTAGGTATAAAAAATCCTCATTTATAGCAGAGGAAAGCCAAGTAGGAACAATTGATTCCCTCCAAAAAACGACATCTTCGGGAGATCAAGAAGATGGGGATTGCTCTACACTAGCGATCAAAGAGTAACGAAAGCTAGAGTAAACAATGCTAGATGTTGGGGACGAACATGCAGCTCGAACATGAATAATATTTTGTTGATTTTTATAATAGAGATTTTTTTTTATAAGTCTAGCTAAGTTTGAGAATTAGAAAGAAATAAAACTATTGATGAAAATTTTATTTTTAAAAATAGAGAATGAAGAACAGAGACCGTCATTAGATGTTTTTTTAATATATCACTCAAAATTTTCAACCAAAAACGAACTAAACATCGTGATGGTAATTTTCCACAAGCAAGGGAAAGAAGTCACAAAGAAATTAAAGGAGGGAGAGAAAAAGAAAAAGAAAAATGTTTTTTTTTTTTTTATTGAAAAAGATTGATTTTTACCCCAAATTTATCCGACTCTATCAATATTCACACTAAACTTTCAATTTCATCAAACTCGACCTTAAATTTAGATAAGTATTACAATTTTTACACTTATTTGCTAATTCATCAATTTTAACAAAAAGTCACGTGGAAAACTTCCTAAACTCATTAATTTCAATCAAATCAAGTTTTGAAAAAGAAAAAGGGGTTTGATCATGCCCTAATTAACCATTGAATAATTTTGTCAAAATTCATAAATTTCGAGAAAAAATTAACTTTGGTGCGGTTTTTCTTTGAAATTTATTAATTTCATATTATACATTTGTTTATAATTCATTCAACCTGTAAGAGAAAAAAAAATTAACAATATTTGGAGAAAAAACTTATCAAAGGATTATAATTTCAACACTTTTTGAAATTTAAGGTTAAAATTGTAACACTTATCTAAGTTTGGAGTGCAATTTAATGAAATTGGAAGTTTATGGTGAAAATTGATACAACTGTGATTAGTTTAGGGATAAAAATTTGATTTTTTTTTTTTATTTTTTATCTATTTCAACAAAGTATTTTGCCAACATAATTCTTCTTTCATTTGAAAAATTTTGAGTGGATTTTAAATAGAATTAAAGTGAAAATGGTTATGAATCACTCAATCATGGTTTAAATCTCTTCATTTATAAAAGTTTGGAGTTTTATTATTTATTTTTATTTTTTGAAACTTCTTTGGAGTTTTAATTTATACCATATTAGTTTAAAGTTTCAATTGATATAGTAGACAAAATTAAGAATACAAATTTATTTTTTTCCTAAATTTGAATTAGTATAAAATTGAAATTATATATATTTGAAACCAATTTCTAAAATTGAAAAAAAAAAAAAGAAAAAAAAAAAAGTCTGCCGTCTTACCATTATAGCCATTTTTATCATGGCAGACAGATTTGCGTTTCTTTTTCTTTATTTGGAATTAATGGCAGACATTTTCAAGGATTATGAAATGATAAAGAAATTTGTGGGAATCTTCTATTTATTTATTTATTTATTTTTTAAAAAAAAGCATGCGGAAATGATTATTTTTGGACCTTAATTTTCTTCTTTTCCTATATGGTAATCAACACACAAACTGGTTTGACATTTAATTCTATTAATTATTTTAGCCAAGTTAAGTAAATTAACTATTCAAACATTCATTTCACTAAAATAAAAAATAAAAAATAAAAAACCTATTCAGACATTCATTTCCAAAGAAACAAATAAGTAAAATCAAACGTTTGTCAACATGAACATGACTTAACTAGCATAAAACTTGTACTAACGATTAAGGTCTGTAGTATATTTCAATCTACGTATTTTTTTTTTAGTACATCAACATTTGGGGTAGAGAAATTCGAACCTCTAACCTCATGGTCGAGGGTACATGCCAATTATCGCTGAACTAAGCTCACTTTGACAATCTATCAACCTTGTTACTTAGCTAAGTATTGTGTTGTTTAGGTAATATTATCTCATTTTTTGTTTTGAAACAAATTTTTACTTCATTCTCCAAATATTTAAAGGAAAACATCCCCGGTGAAGAAGATTTGAGTATATATTTGTTGTAATTATTAATTCATATATTACTCATTCTTCCCACTTTTGAAGAAGGGCTTGATCGGCTTTATTGGTTTAGTATTTACATAAAATATAGTTTTTTTTTTTTTTTTTTGGTGTGACAATAGTATATGGTTTATAACTTTTTGGTTCGATATGATTTCGTGGAAAAGAAGCTGAAAATGATTGATGATGAATTTATTAATTAATAATTCTCCATGGGATATTATATTCCACAACCCCACTTCTAAGTTAGTCATTTGATGCAATGAAATCTTGCTCAAAAACTATATTGTAATATTTATTAACAATATTAAACATTAAATTTGAGCAATTGAGCCTATTGCTAGCCTAGGAAAAGGTGTATTCCCACGTATGTAAAAGACTGATTCACAAGAAAAAAAAAATACGAAAAACAATAGGATTATTCCATTAACTCAATGGGATTATTGTTCTATCAACATTATCATTTAATTTCCTGTTTTATTAATCCATCTATAGTTCTGAACCATATTTTATTTTGTATAAAAAAAATTTGTTAAGTTGCTGGAAAAAAAAATCAGCAATAATTGGAAAATCCGATGGTTGGGAATACCGTATCAAAGCAACTTCGTTTGTTTGATCAGGATTATTAGTATCTAAGGTATAAGTATCGCTAGTCTTTAGATTATCAGTAAAAATTACGACACACGTTTGACTTTTCTTGGATACTAAAAAGAAATATTTATACAAGTTGAGCCCATGGTAGAATAATACCACGCCATGGTAGAATAATTTGTACTTTAAAAGCAATAAATCAATAACTAAAACCTATTGCCAACAAGAGCTTAGCTCAACTAGCATAAGGTTGAACTGGTAACCACAAGGTCTGTGGTTCAAATCTCTCTTCTCCACATACTGTCAAAAAAATAACTAAGACCTATTTGATAATTAATTATTTTTTTAAATTTTGAAAATTAATCAAACTTAATTATATATATACTACTTTCACTAATGATTTTTTTTATCTACTTTTTTAAGTTTTTGAAAACTATTTTCTTGGTTTCTTAAAACTTGACTTGGTTTTTGAAAACATAGGAAGATGATAGACGATGACAAAGCAAATAAACTTATGGGTGGTAGTAGTGTGTTTATAGACTTAATTTTCAAAAATAAAAAACTAAAAATCAAATGGTTATTAAATGACGCCTAAATATTTATCAAACTGACGAAACTTACTACAAAATCTTATAGTGAATGAAAACTTTTTGGTTTTAAATTAATAAATCTGACCAGTTTATGGAAAGCTGAGTTTGTTGATTATACTTGTTGTACTTCCAAAGAGGTATTTTGTTTTCCTAATACCAATTTTTTTTTTTTTTTTTTTTTTTGAAAGACCTAATACCAAATTCCAACATAGTCTCTCATTCTATTTCATATTTATTTTGGTCCCAATCTTGACACAACCAAATAACCTATAAAGAAAAATATAATATATTTAAATACACACTTTTTTTTTAATTCGAACTTTTGACTTTTTCGTCTTCATGCTGGTGCAATACACAAACAAACTCGAGTTTTTCCTGCATTTATACGTTATTGCATGCAAGAGTATAGCATGCAACACATACATTATTCATATTTCGACACTTTAAAAAAAACAAAAATTACAAAAGATACTGTCTTTATATATATTATACAAATATAATGTCGATTTCTAATTGATGTGAAACTTTCAGTTGCGCCTGCTTTCAACCTAAACCTTTGGAATAAATAAAAAAAAAGTACAAAGTCTTGTGGAGTCATTGTTTATAAGATATGTAGAGTTGGAAAAATAGCTTTTTGAGAGTGTATGGCTTGTCTTCTTTTTTTTTTTTTTTTTTTCTTCCTTTGGTCTACCCACTTAAATGGTATATTTTTTTTCTTTCATTTTTTTAAGAATCACTTAGATGATAAATGGTGGAGAAAGCATATAAAATGTAATTTATAATTTGCTTTTGTGGCTGCAAGTGTTTAAATTAAAAAGATGAAAATGAAATGAGCAAAGAAAAAGACAGAGAATGAAAGAGCCAGCTGCAATGTTGTAAAGTCTTATTCAAAAGATTAGGCCTGGGATCCTGGAAAAAGGTAATATTCATAACAGCATAAAATTTATTGGCAATTATTGGCTGCACTTGGGATTTAAATAAAAAGGTTATTTGCCAACAAGAGCTTAGTTCAACTGGCATAAAGTTGTACTGATAACCACAAGGTTTGTGGTTCGAATCCCCCTCCTCACATATATTGTCAAATAAAAAATAAAAAGGTTATTTTTTTTATTTTCAAAGGTCCTTAACTGGAAAATATAATTTAACAAAAAGAAGGGGACAATATGATTTTAATGTCACATTTTCATAGTGGTAGCTAGCTAAAAGTTTTTATCCTTACATATGTGGTATATATATCATCTCTTGTGACTTTAATATTCTAAAGTAATTATTCCTTAGTACAAAAAGAAGTAGTGGCTATTTTATTTTTTTATTTTTTATAAATATAATGCTCATTGTTTTTCTTTTTTTTAATTAATAAGAATATTTAATGGTTTATTGATTTAATTATATACTCAACTAGTTATGTACTCAAAAAAAAAAAAAAAAAAAAAAAAAAAAAAAAACCACGTGAAGATTTAAAGTCATTAATGTAAAAGGTCTTGAAATAATTTTGTGTAAAGATATATGGTTATTAATATAAAGATTTTGGGTGCATAAATAGTCAAAAGTTTGGAAAAATTATGCACAAAATTGAAAAGGAAGAAAAAAAAAAAAAACAAGGATGAGATGACCTCGACTCTCTTTTTTTTTTTTTTTTTCTTTATTAGATACTTTTAAAGTTCAAGGATTTACGGGACATAAAATTGAAATTTCATAAATTTATTAGACACTTCTTAAAGTTTAAGGACTTTATTAGACATAAATTTGAAAGTTTAGAGATTAAAAGTTTAATTTGACCTTGAAAATTATACTCTATATATTTGCAATTTTACATTCTACTATAAGTTTGATCCAATTATTATTATAAGTGGGGTTTGTCAAATTTTCCAACCATCACCTAATTTATAACATAATTAAATTTAAATTGGATGACAGAGCAACCAAGTTAAAATGATTATTATATGACACTTAAATGTTAGGTATCATAAATCATATTCATCGATCCACTCGAAATTTGTCTTTTTACCGCGCTTTATATAGTGTATTTTCTTTTTGAAATATAACCGTACAAATGTGGAAATATTGTTCCAACCTACCACATATAAAAAAATTAAGGTTGCTTTAACTAATTATCAAACTATTCTTAAATTAATCTCACACAATACAATTTGAGTTAGGACAACTATTTAAAAATGGAGTGATTTTATTGAAGAACATAGACTCAAAAATGATTTGAAGGGTCCTCACTACTTCATACACTCAATACAAATTTTTGAAATACGTAGAGACGATAAAAGATGGTGCTTTCTTGTTTGGAACTCAAAAGAAGAAGAAAAAAAAAGAATAGAATAGAAATCTCTTAAGATGTTTATGTATTTTTTTTTCGTCCCTCAATTTTTTAATATCGTTATATCTCTCTAAGAAAAATCGAGATATTATCGATCTAAAAGAAATTGTATGCTACACCTACATATTTCATTCTTGACTAAATCTTTATAATATATATATATATAACAATAGCACATCTCGAAAAAAAAAAAGAAATATAATAATAGCAATGCGAGAGAGAAGAATTGAACGGCGTCGTTTTATCTTTCGGGGCTTCGTAAGCCCAAAAGCTGGTTTTATTGGGCCATCAAAACTATTCTTATTGGGCCTCCGAAGCCCAACTAATCGTATCCATGTGAAGGTATTATTGGGCTTAAACGTGTGAGAGGTTCGCACGTGGGAGCTGGTTTGGCATCCATTCTCATCTTAAACCCTAGTAATAAAGAAGGGCAGAAGCCAAAAACCCGAGCAGACAACAATCTCCGTCGTCGTCAAAACCCCCCTTTTTCTCCGGCGGTTCCATTTTCGATAAAACCTTATCGGAAGCAATGGGGAGTGATAGCGAGGTAGAGAAGTCGCATCAAAAGGACAAAGAGAAGGAGAAGAAGAAGATGCTGGCTCTTGCGCCAATTGCCAAACCCCTTGCCGGCAAGAAGCTCTGCAAGCGCACCCTCAAGCTTGTTCGCAAAGGTATTCGATCTGTTCTCTCTAAACCCAGGCTTCATTCTCTTCATCGCTATTCGAGTCTGGTTTTTTTTGCAATTTTTTTTGTTGGGTTTTGGTTTAGCGAGGATTCTCTAGGTTAGTGGAGGTGTTGTTGATTGTGTGCAGGAAGTTTGAGTTCGAATTAATGTCATTGTTTTCTTTGCCGTTATTCAATGGATTTACTGGTTGAATCTGTAAGTTGCTTGGCCAAGGCTGCCTCATTAATTCAGGCCTGTGTTGATGCTTTTTCTGCAATTCGGAAGTGTCAAATGATTGCCCACCTAAGGAGATTGATTTTGTTTGAATTATTCTTGTTAATATTCATCGTGGCGTCGTTCTTTGTATGACCCATTTTTTGTTCTTTCATTTTATTCCTCGATAATGTGGTTTTTGTATTGAGTATAAAAAAATTGCGTTCTTGTTCTTTCAGCTGCTGAGTACAAGTGCTTGAAGCGGGGGGTAAAGGAGGTTGTCAAAAGCATAAGGCGCGGACAAAAGGGGTAATTTCTGCTATGATTTTTTCTTACTTTTAGCCTTTTATATCATGCTAAAGATAGAACAAATGGAAGGCGTGACTAAAAAATGGACAGAGGAAGGAGGAATTATCGAACCATACCGATATTAATTGTGTCTTTGAGGAGATATTGAGTGACGTATATACATTGTAACAATTTTTAGGACGGATTAAAATTAAAACAAGCGTTTGTGACATTTATACTTCTAATGTAATACCTGAAATCTCTTCTACCGTATTGTATTTTTAATTTTTTTCCCTCTTCCTCTTTCGTTTTGCGCAATGCAGATTATGTGTAATAGCTGGGAATATATCCCCCATTGATGTGATCACTCATGTTCCAATCTTGTGTGAAGAGTCAGAGATTCGCTACGTATACGTCCCCTCCAAGGAAGTAAGTGATCACGCATGTTCTAATCTTTTTGGAATGTTTGCTTTTGTTTGTTTGTTTAGTTGTTGGTTTGATATGCAAAGTAGTTGAGGAAGGAGAGAAGTGATGGCTACATATCTATTCTATTCATTGCTTGTGGATCAATTATTAATGAAATCTTTGTACTCTGTCATTGTTACTGCTTTAACTTGACTATTGATTCAATGTAGAACATTATTAAGTTGAAGTGGTTGCAATTATCAAAGCTAACATTATGTTCCTTATGATCTTTAAAAGTTAACTCAAGCACAATTTGCCATGATTTTCAGTTCCTTGTGATAATAACGATAGGTGATAATCTCTTTGTTCTTCAGGATCTTGCCAATGCAGGGTCGACCAAGAGGCCAACATGTTGTGTGTTGGTGCAGACTAAGCCAAACAAAGGGGAGCTTGGATCAACCGAACAAGAGAAACTCATGGCTGACTTTGACCAAGTTGTAGCAGAAGTATCAGAACTTACAAGCAGTCTTTTCTGAAGGGTAAAGCCATTGTTCTTTAACTTCCTAAATGTACCTGTAGCTTTTTTCTTCAAACTGGTTAGTGTGCTCTGTTTCACTTGAAAATTTATTTGGTCATATGCCATTTCTAGTGCAGCCATCTCCCTTAATATTAAATACGTAGAGAGGTGGCGAACGTTGATGTTTTCTATCTAGTTTAGTCATGTTTGAAACATTCTTAAGTTTCTCAGATTGCATAGAATCCAGTCATTGGATCGATATTCGTTGAAGAAACTCGGTGATTCGATAGAATTTGAATCAATGGTTTTTACATAAAAAAGGGGAAATTTACTTGAACCATTGCTGATGCTGCATCAGTTTTCTATTCAACAAGCAAAGTCTGTCAAATGGACGGTGGACGGTTCATAGCGAGAGGACAGTGTCCGGGGTGTACGGATCTTGCAGTTCCATTAAAGTTCTTTTTGAAGCTTTCGTGTAGAATTCACTTGCTAATTTTCATCGTAGGAGACATCAAATTTCTCTAAAATGATATCTCGAGAAGACTTATCAAGTTTTCAATTTTTAATATGTTCATCAATTTCCTCTCAAATTAAGAGCTTGAGATTAATTTTGGTACATAATTTCAAATTGAAATTTCCGTTTGCAAGAAAAAAAATTGTAAGAAAGTATTTTCAACTCCTTTGAGAATTTGAGAATTTGAAATTATCACTTTTATAGCAAATATTGCAAATGATTTAGGCTCTAATTGGCAATCTTAAAAGCTAATAATTAAATATTAGTACATTATTCTCCATTTTTATTGCATTAAAAAAATATTTTATTTTAAAATTTATCTGAATTAAATAGATTATTGAGTTAGTTTGAAATTGTTGCAACTTTAAAAATAATTGTTGACAACCATTGTCATAGGTAGAATATCTTTGGTAAATTATAATTTTTACTCCAAATAACAATGATCAGTGAACTGTTGTTATACTCCCAAACTTCAAAAGTTTTATTTTAGCTCTTGAAATTTGAAATTTGTTTTAAAATGATCATTGAAGAATTTCTTTTGTTAAATTTATGGACGAAAAATGATGTTTGTGTTTTTATTGTTTTTTTTAATACATCAACATTTGGTGGTGGGGGGATTTGAACCTCTGACCTCATGGTCAAGAGTACATACCAATTACCACAGAGTTAAGCTCACTTTTGCCTGTATATGTTCAAATATATTCACATAAGCAATCATACATATGTAAATACGTCATTTTCTATAAAATAAAACTTTTGAAAGTTCAAAGGCTAAAACCATCCTATAGTTCATGGGTATTTTTTATAATTTAACCTATTTTCTAAGCATCCTTTTTCTTTTCTATCTAAACACATGTCGATCAAGGATATTAGTTGATACAAAGAGTATATCAAGAGTTTCGAATTGATCCCAATCGCAATTCCCTTTAATAAAAAAGATCTTTTTTTTTTTTCAAATTTTCAATCATCTTTGTTTAAAAAAAAAAAAGAGTTCTCCACTAAAAAGAAAAAATCCTTTTCTTGGAACATTGGTGGCCAAATGCTTGCGTGTGTCAAAAGCCGCAGTGAATCGATATGTGAAGTAAACTTAGCGCGACACACCAACAAAGCTTTGCTCCCACAGGTCAAACAAACATCAAGCTGAAAAACTTCTGGGCAAATGTATATATTTTAGTGTAACGTAAATCGCACTTTCAGTTCCCCATCCTTTTCAGTTTACATGAAATCAGCTCTTCAAACTGCCCTGATTTCATTTCCCCTTCCATAGATTCAAACAATTTTCAAGCCCTTCGATTCTTTATGCGTTCCTCTCGCTAAAGGGCGAAATGGGTTGCTCCTTTTCTGGGTTGAATGCTCTGTACGACGCTGTCAATGGCGGCGGAGACATTTGGATAAACGAAAATCGGTTTAGGATCGTGAGGCAGCTCGGAGAAGGTGGGTTTGCCTTTGTGTTTTTGGTCAAAGAGGTTATTGCCGACTCCTCTTCAGCCTCTGGCGGCGGTCTCGCCAAGAAATTGAAGGACCCATCTCGTCTTTCTGGTTTGCCCCTTTTCCATAATCTGTGTTTCTTGAATTCCTTGATGCGTTTTCTGATCTGGGTCCTTTTGAAACGAACTTAGAAATGCTTCAATTTGATTCTCCGAGGTTTAAATTTTGATCTTGGTGTTGCGTCTTTTAAATTTGACTCAAGATGTGGGTAACTTTTGCTGTTACTGGATTCCAATGTTGTTTCTTCCTCTTTGTTGTTGGTCTTTAGTTTATGCTTTCTGCTCAATGAATTTGGTTCTTCCGTAGGTGATGGCACTTATGCTTTGAAAAAGGTACTGATTCAGAGCAGTGAACAATTGGAGCTGGTGAGGGAGGAGATACGTGTCTCGTCGCTTTTTAGTCATCCCAATCTACTTCCACTTCTAGACCATGCTATAATTGCAGTTAAGGTAGTGGCTGAGATGTTTTTGCTATATCTGCTGTGAGTTATAAGTGTAATTATATTCTCTTTTTTGGATGAATTTCCAGTTCCTGTGTTGTTTCACACTCCTTTGGCTAGAAGTTTTAATGTAAGAAAGCAATAAGGAAACTTTGATTCATTTTGACTCACATCTGAATGTCAGCCTTTCATTGAAGATTGTGTGCTAACACTCATGAGTGGGCCTTCTGCATATCTATAGCTCTTGAACCTTCTCATATCCAATTGTAAAGTAATTTCATAGTTCTGATCTTAGTTCTTAAAGCTTTTAGGACAGTGCATTAGTGTTAAGATTGATAGTCATCAATTTTTTTCAAAATCAAATCATAATTACCATCTGGAAGTAGGAAGTGAAAGGAATTCCTATAACAGGACATTCTTCTAGCAGACATTAGTATCTTCCTTTTAGTTATTATAGCAAAAAGTTTGTCTTAGACACTTCTAGTCTGGACTATGGATGGATGGATTAGTATATGGGTATCACCTTTATTACCTTTTCTAAATGCAATTTTTCATTGGAGATTAGCTATCATTACAATGTTTCATTGACTAATGAAACTTAAAACTTGTTCTGCTGGTGAAAACTGAAAAGTAAAAAATCTTTTCAGTTTAAAGGGTTTACTTTCTGATTTATGATTATATGTTTTTGAGTTAGTGTTGACATTACCACTTAGGCTTCCGTTTCAAGTGAAAATTGCTATAAACTATCCTTAACCTTTCAATTAGTATTGCCATTGACTGTGCATAATCTTTCTCCCCCTTTGTTCTTTTGTTATGGGGTAGTCATCTACTGAAGGATCTGTGAAACATGAAGCATACTTGTTATTTCCAGTTCACTTGGATGGAACATTACTGGACAATGCCCAGACCATGAAGGCTAAGAAGGAATTCTTTTCTACATTGGATGTTCTAGAGATATTTCGTCAGGTAATGGCTATCCATTGTTGCTTTATCGTCGTGATGTTGAGTATAATTTATTTCTTATTAGCCTTTCTTGACTTATAGACAATGAATGTCTGTTGAAGATGCAAATACTTTACTATGGATCAATTCTATTGAAATTTGAAGCTATCCCCTCTTTTCTTCCCATCTTTTTCCTAAAAAATAAAATATTGAATGCTGTAATTTTTGCATTTGCTCTAAATGATGTTGGAGTTACCCTGGAAGATTCCTACTTTTTTCCTCATCACTGTTTTGGTTTTAAATAATGTATGCATAGATGTCATAATTTGTTAAGTTTTCATGAATTTTCTCAAAAACAAGTTCATTTGAAAACATTTCCTGCTGCAGCTTTGTGCAGGGCTTAAGCATATGCACAGTAGTGAACCTCCTTATGCACACAATGATGTGAAGCCTGGTAATGTTCTTTTAACTCATAGAAAAGGGAAGTCACCTCTCGCAATATTGATGGATTTTGGTAGTGCTCGACCTGCTAGAAAAGAAATTCGTTCTCGTTCGGAGGCACTCCAATTGCAGGTTATTGATTGTACTTCTTTCTTTTCCCCTACTAGTAGCAGGATTGATCTTACTGCAGATTATACATGTGTCTTTAAAATTACTTAACCTTTAGTTGGATCATAATCGTGTTTGTAACGTCTTCATTTAAATAACAAAATTATAATCTTAGAAGAATAGGTCATTTTTGGCAAATGTAACATCAAAATATCCCTGTTATTTAACTATACAGTATAGTTCATTATGTGGAGGATTCTTGCAAGAGAACCAATAAATCTTCAAACATCATTACCATTAATTTCACTGTAAAGTTTCATAATAAATTTGATGAACTTAACCTTATTTGTTCTGTAGGAATGGGCATCTGAGCATTGTTCAGCGCCTTTCCGAGCAGCAGAGCTATGGGATTGTCCAAGCCATGCAGACATTGATGAGAGGACTGATATTTGGTCATTGGGATGTACTCTGTATGCAATAATGTGAGTAGTAATAACTTTCCTTGGAGATTATTGAAATCATATAAACTTTTCATAAATTACGTTAGTATGCTCGTACGACGATGAGAAAACAAATCTGCCAGTGGCTGTCATAGAAAGTCCTTAACTTTTCACTTGCGTGGACAAAACTACCCTTACTGACCAACAAGCCTTTAGTTTGATGCATAATAGGTTCACACCAACCATGAAGAAGACCATTTAAATGTGGGTTAGCTTATTAATTAGTACTAATCTAGGAAGAAACTAAGCCAAATGTTACACTATGATCTCCAATGGTTAACTATTTGGATTTAGTGTATCAAATTTCATCACATCATTTATATATAAGCTAAACTTCACTGTTGATTGCTAATGATTTTTCATGATGACCATTGATGGATCTGGTGTAGGTATGGGTTATCTCCATTTGAGTATGCACTTGGAGAATCTGGTGGAAGCCTTCAATTGGCAATTGTAAATGCACAAATCAAATGGCCAGCAGGACCCAATCCTCCATATCCTGATGCTCTCCACCAGTTTGTAAAATGGATGCTTCAGCCCCAAGCGGCAGTTCGACCTCGGATCGACGATATCGTCCTTCACGTTGACAAGTTGATCGCAAAGTTTTCTAATTAGATAAACAGGGCATGAAACAGAAGTTGATAGTTGTACACATGTTCGACAACTTTCGTGCCTCGATTCGTAATATATGACAGTTTAAGCAGGTACAATTTGTTATGTTGAGATTATTTCTCTCTGTTGTCTAGGTGTAGCTGAGAATTGATTCAAGTTCTTTCTTTTCTTTCCCCCCTTAAATATCCTATCGACCCCTCAAGTTTCTTCCCTCTACTTTGTACAACTGCAGTGGATTCTATTCATCGATTGTGTGTACTGTACTTTCTGGGTTGTTGACTGTTTCATAGAGAACTGCCTAATATTGCTCAAAGGATAATCGAATCTTTTCCTTATTACATTAGACACTAAATTTAACAGCAATCGTCAAACTTCATGCTTTATGCTGAGATCAGAGGTTTTCAAGTGGTACTCTTGGCTACCTGCAACTTCATTATTTTCATGGCAATGTGGTAAGATGATGAAATAGATGGGGCTTCCAAATTATAACAATTCAATGATACGTATTACGTTAGGTTACAACTATAGACTCAAACTTTTAACTTTATATCTAATAGGTCCATAAAATTTATTCGGTATATAACAGGTTTATGAATTTTTAGTACAGTTTTTAATGTCTTTGAACTTTAAAAGTGTTATTCTTGATTTTTTTTTTTTTTTTTTTGGAGAAAAGAAATTTAATTTAAAACGCCACCGGGGCAGCCATACTACAATCAAGATTGACCAGAGAATACAACCATTTTGGAAAAAAATTAACCCAAGCTCCAGAATAATGACCCACTTTTGCCATTTTTGTCATCTCATCATGCAACCTTATTACAAATTTTAGAAATATGGGAAAAGGAAATATCGTGAAAAGAGGTAAACATATCCCAAATTTGCTCCACCAAAGAACCCTCCTCACACCATGATTCTGAATTCTTCGGAATGAGATTTAATTTTGTCTAATTGATCCTTCTTGTATTATTATGTATATATTTTTTAATTAAAAACATGCATAAAATTGGAAGATTATAATTCTAGAATAGATTTGAGAATTTAAAAAAGTGTCCAATAGGTTAAGGATCGATTTTATAGGATATAAAAAATTTAGGTCTCGTTTGATAACTAATTTCAATTTTTGGTTTTCGGTTTTTAGTTTTTAGAAAACAAAAACCATACTTATTTGGTGACAGTGTATGTTTGGTAAAATGTTTTTTTTTATTTTTTTATTTTTTTATTTTTTTTTGAAAAGAAAAACAAAAGTTTGAAGTGATTGGATAATTATTTTTTGTTTTACACATTTTTTTTTTTAAACATGAAGAAATTCCATGTAACACTCGAGGGTAGGAGGGGTACATGAATGAATCGAGATCACATCGAGAGGAATCCTGAGGACATGAAAATATGGTCAAGATAAGCTTAAAAGAATTGATAGATACTACCCATATTAACAAGGTGCACATTTCTTTTCGATGGCTCAATCATAGAAACTTTGAAGTTAAGTGTGCTTGGCTTGGAGAAGTTCTATGTTGTAGTTATAAACTTATGGTTTTTTAAAAATTAAAAAACAGAGCATTAATTAAAAAAAAAATCAAATGTTTAGAATATTTATTATAAGCTAATCAATGAAGAGACCAGTAACAAAAATCTTGGTAAAAAAGATAGTAAACAAGAGCTAACAATAGCACAGCTCAACTCACATAATAAAATACAATACAATAGCACAGCTCAACTCACATAATACAATACAATACATAACAACGTTTGTATGAGGCCTAGGCGGAGGCGGAGAGAGCTGAGAAATCGGAAATGGTGATGATGAGATAGATGGGGAGGAAGAAGATGAGATAGAGGAGAAAGGTAATAATTTGAAAATAAGGCTGAGAAGGAATGGCAATGAGGAGAAAGAAGGCGGTGGCGAAGCAGAACTCAGCCAGGCAGTAGAGAATGAGACGAAGCTTTTGGGGGCGGTTGATGAGGCTGGCAAAGAGGGCGGACAAAAAGCCGGCCATCAGGGCAAACAACAGAACATGAAACTCAACAGAAAGCTTTGATCCTTTTTGAACAGACGCAATGGCTATGCCAATCGCTGAGGTAAAGCAAGAAGGAACAATCACGTTTGCCCACTCCGAAAACCTCTTCACCACCGCCGCAGCCGCCACCGCAGCTGCCTCCTCACTTTCTTCTACACCCACTGAACTAATCACCCAACCCATCATCTTTATATGGATTTGTTCAGTGAAGCCTTTCAACAAATCCATCATCTTCATCCTCTCGATATAATCGTTTCAACCTTAATTCAGGGAGGATGAGATGAGCTATGGTAATTTTTTCCCTACTATATATATATATATATATATATATATATATAAGGAAACACAGTTGAAACAATCATCCATATGTTATTATTATTATTATTTGACAAACAATCATCCATATATTAAAATGTTAAAATTTTGGTCAACTAACGTATTAGTAGTATATATCTAAATTTTTTAAGAAAGATTTAATTTTAATACGATTAGATGGACTCCATTTTTTTAAGGTTGACTTTTTTTAAAAAAAAATTATTATTATTTTTTATAATATTTATCTCCCTCATTTACCTTTCTTTTTATGATAAATATTATCATAAAATCCTCACAAGTTTTTTTTTTTTTTTTTACTAATTCTCAATTTACTAATCCTTTATATATATATTTTTTTTATTTTTTCCTGGATATTCTCTCTTTTTATTCTTATATAAAAATGTCGATCACTATATTTTTCTTAACAAAGAATTAATATATATATTATTCGGACTTTGCTATTGAGACTTCCTCAGAAATTGTCTCCACGATGTTCCTAGTTTCAGAGAGATCTTGATCAACATTGTTAACAGTGTTAATGATCTCGAACAAATCCAATTCTTTCCTATCAATGGGTCAAAACAAATCCTCTATGGAAAATATTTAGAAGAAACGCGTTCCGTTTTGAGACGCATTGATCTGCTTGAAACCATGCATGCCAGAGATTCTTGACAAGATTACTGACTGACGTGTCAGTGGCGCGTCACTTCGGAATTGAAGGCGAAGAGACGCACATCTTATGAGTTTTAAGGCCCGTAGCAAGGCAAAACGATTTGGCTTTTACATTTCTAACGGATTCCTTTTTATGTATACATAAATTTAATTATGTTTTAACTAGATAAAGTTTTATCCAAAAATTCGTGAAACTAATGTACAATTTTCGAAAAATCTATTCATAGCATTAGTTGAATTTAATATGTGATGTTTTGTATTAAAAAAATGACATAGACAACAAAAATAAAATGCAAACTTCAAAACATGTGAATTATAGATATATATTAAAAAAAATGCAAACTTTAATTTTTTATAAAAAAATCAATCAATAAAAAAAAAATAATCATTAGGTTTATCATTTGGAAAAAGAAATGAAAACTAATATTTATAAACAAAACATAATCATTAAAGAAAATTAATATAATATAATTTAATTATAATATAAGCCTCTCAATCAAATAATATGTTAATCGTAAGTTAAGAAAAATATAACGGCATTTTTATATAAGAATAAAAAAAGAGAATATGCAGGAATATATTAAAGAGAAAATTAAATATATATATATATATATATATATATATATATATATATATATATATATATATATATATATATAGAGGATTAGAGTAAATTGAGAATTAGTAAAAAAGAAAAAAAAAAAAAACTTGAGACTATTTTATGATAATATTTAGTATAAAAAGAAAAGGGGAATGAGATAAAAAGTGAGATGCCAAAAGAATGATACAGCAAATAAATAAATATTATAAAATAATAATAATAAATTAATTAAAGAAATAAAAATAATAATAAATAAAGCAGAAGATGAGTGTGAAGCGCGAGAGATTTCTCTAAAATATTTTGAAAACTATCTCTTTCATCTATATATATATATATAAGCCTATGCTATGCTAGACATTAAAACATGTATTATATTTCTTCTCAAAAAAAAAAAAACATGTATTATATTTATATAATTATTTGAAGAGCTTAATATATACACAGTTTAAACACGCATTGTATTCTCAGAAAAAAAAAAAAAAAAAACACGCATTGTAGCGATTTAACATAAGGTTAGTTGAACTCAAAATCTTGAATTTGGTATAATATTGTATATCCACTCAATCTAAAAGTTCAAATTTTCGAATAAATAACAATGTCATTGCTAGTTGTTTTCTATTTTATTACAAAATTATTAGATTTTCTTTTATTAAAGGTATGTTTGTTTTAACTTTTCAAGTATTTCATTTTGAAAAAAATTCTAGTGTTTGACAATAACTCAAAATGACTTATTAAAAAATGAGATTGGGAAATATATCATTTTGAGAGAAACAATTAAAACAAAATTTTTAAAAAGAGTTTTTAAGTATTATAATAACTTGGATATAAAAGCACTTATGAAAAAATGTAACCATACATTTAAGTGCTTAAATTCTAAACAATTTCTATACCAAATGCATTTTTGAAGAACACATTTAAACTAAAAGGTATTCAAAATGGGTCCTAATTTTTAAATAAGTTAAATTACAAGTTCGGTCTCTGACCTTTGAGGTTTGTTTCTAAAAGGTACCTAAATTTTAAGTGTCTAATAGGTATTTTTACTTCTAATTTTATGTGTCTAAGGGTCCATAAATTTTAAGAAGTGTCTAACAAGTACCTGTACTTCTAATTTTGTATCTAATAGATCTCCAAACATTAATAATGTCTAATAGGTTATTCAACTTTCAACTTTTAGGCTTTATTATTTTTATTTAAAAAAATTTAAAAATAATTTTTTTTTATTAAAATAATAGTGTCACGTCAGCAAACTGTCAGGGTTTAACAGAAAGAGGGGCAAAAAATGTAACGAAATCCAAACCTTAGGGATAATTTTATTGAGTTTGAAAACTTAAGAACTAAAGTGTAACTTAACCCAAACCTTTGAAACCAAAAATGTATTTTTTTTTTCTTGTTTTATCAACTTTTGAATAATAAAATAATAAAGCTTTGCCATATAAATTAAGATTTAAGGTTGAACTTTTTGCTTTGGGTTATTTTTCCTTTGTCACAGGAGAAAAATGAGAGATAGATCCCCACCATCCCCAAATAAGTATTTTATTAATAATACATAACAAGGTTGGTTCAGGTCATTGTCCAAAAAAAAAAAAATGACGACACAAGCCCCCCCTTCTGCGCGTTCGAAAGTTTAGGATGAAAATACAACTTTTTTTTTTTTTTTTTTTTTTTGAAAGGAGATGAAAATACAACTTAAAAATTTTAGGAAAATTTTCCCTTAAATTATAAGTTATATTCATTTTTAAAACTTACGAATAATGTATCTACAAATATATATAAAATAGAAACAAATATATAACAGCCAAAGTGAGCTTAGCTCAACGATAATTGACATAAAACTTTTATTAAGAGATCAGAAGTTCAAATCCCCCCACTCCCAAATGTTAATATACTCGAAACAAGTATAATAAGTTTGTTTAAATTTTTCCTTTTAGTTTGATTTTTTTTTTTTTTTTTTTTTATATCAATGGAGCTGTTTGGGGCTCTGAATTGGTTATAATAATATGGGGATTATAATAGTCTGGGAGTTATAATAATCTGTGTTTGGGGTGCAGATTATTATAGTCTGGGATAAAATAATCTGTGTTTGGAGTGCAGATTATTTTAGTCTGGGATAAAATAATCTGTGAGTGCAGATTATTTTAGTCTGGGATAAAATAATCTGTGTTTGGGATGCAGATTATTTTAGTCTGTGATAAAATAGTCTGTGTTTGGAGTGCTGATCTGTTTTAACATGGGGTTTTGAATCAAAGGTTCAACTGACTGTTTCTTTTTCTAGTTATTATTATTATTATTATTATTATTATTATTATTATTTTATCATATACGATTCACTTTGATTTATGGTTATGTTTTTTTTTTTTTACAAAACAAAAAAGTTTAGGATTTGGTATAGAAAAATCATATTAGTTAACTTTTAGTATTGCCAAAATAAAAATTGTAAATGTTTAGTTCAAAAATCATATTACTTTTTTTTTTTAATCAATAAAATCATTTGAAATAAACTTGAGTGTGGTAAATACAATTTCGTTTGAATGTTCTTTTTTTTAAAAGTTGGTTAACCTTCGATGTTGTCAACGACTTTTCCGGCAACCGTCGATTTTTTTTTCCTTTATTTTCATTTTTTATATTTTTCAAAATGAAAATGAGAAGAAATATGAAAAAAAAGAAAAAAAAAATCGGTGGCCGGAAAAGCCGACGACGATCGTCGGAAAAGTCGTCGGCAGCCATCGGAAAAGTCAAGGAGTCGCATGGAAGAAGAGAGGAGAGAGTTACTAGAGAAAATGGATAGAATAATCGGGTGGGTTGAATGATGGTTACGGTAAAGAATGGATAAAATAATCGGGGGTAAAAATAACCCACCTCACCATTTATTTTTGTTGATGCCCCAAACACTGAATAGGTTATAATAAAGGGGGTTATTATAACTTATTCAGTGCCCCAAACACCCCAATAATTCAATCTCAATTATGATTTTTTAAAAATTATTTTTAAATTACTTTTACGAAATTCTAAATGAGGCCCTCCTAAACAAAAATTCTGGATCAGTCATTGATTTGGGGTTTGCAAGAAAGTAGTGAGTGGGCACAACACAGTTTTGACCAAACCAGACCTTTCGGTTTTTGAAATAGTTGAATCGAGTAAATAAAAACATTCCTCGATTCTGATTTCAATTTTTGAAATGGCTGAAACAAATATTCTATTTTTCTAAAATTTTAAATTGAGAAAACCATTTTTTCTCAAAATAACCAAACCAAACCAATCGGTTTGGATCGATTCAGTCCGCTTCTTCGATTTTCTCGATTTCTTGCACACCCCTAATAATTACCCCTTTGACTATTACTTCGATGATGACTTAATTGCCATTATTGTGGATACTTGAAAATATAGCATTTTGTAATATAATTAGTTAACTTTTACCTTTTTCAAATCTAGGCAAAATATACTTTCGGTCATTGAGGTACAATGTTGATGTCTATTTGAGGTTTGGAAAATGGCTTCAAGAATAGCATTTTTAGTCTATAAGGTTTGAAAAATGGTTCTAAATGGTCCATAAACTCCTTTGACCATTAATTAACCTAACAAAATATTGATGTGATAGTTAACACATCTAAAAAGAATACCTCAAATCGTCAAGGCATTATAAAAAACCATGCATATATAACTATTTGAATTTCTGCCATAATATTTGTTCAACTAAAAAACAATTACATATTATAATTTGAACTCAAAAAGCAATCCACAATGCATTTGTGTTGGATGTCTAAGATAAAGATACCATCAACCAAAAAACATATAAGAATTAAATGGAAGAAACATGGTCTTGAAGTAATTTGGATTGGTAGCTAGGAATTTAGTTTGTATGTGTTCTCCAAGGATGTATAACACTATTCATTGTAACAATTGGGTCTAGTAAAACAAAATCGGTATCAAACCAAAAAAAGTTAAATCCAATATCATTCCCTTTTTTTTTTTTTTTAATTTTCGAATCTCTCACTAAACAAGAATACATATCAATTACCGTTAAGTCACTCAGAAGCTTTCGATTGGCAATTGCAAATGCACAAATTGATCTTCATGCCTTCATGTTCTCAACCAGTTTGGCCACTAATTTCATTGGTTCTGGTTGTTGACAAATTGATTGATTGCAATCTTTACAACATCATCCAAGTCAAAGTTTTAGGCCCAATATTAAAACACACATCCGCGTAACCAAGCCCAATTCTTAAGCCTAACACTTCATTTTCATAAGAGAAATTTGGGCGTATGACCAAAATTTGGGGACGGTTTTGAAACATGGTCAAAAAATAAAAACACTGAAAAAAGGTCACACGTGAGTTAGGCATGACTGAACTTTTCCTAGTATTCCATATTTACCCCTAGAAATTCATATTTTGATCTTTCAAAAAAAAAAAAAAATCGTATTTTGAATGAGTTTAAATGACATGTTTAGTCCTCAAACTTTCAGATTTTTGTGTAATAGATTCTTGAACTTTAAAAAGTTTCTAATAGTTCATAGACTTTTAATTTTGCGTCTAATATGTTTCTAAATATCTAATATATAGGTCTCTAAAATTTCAATTTATTGTCTAATAGATCCTTGAACTTTTAATTTTGTGTTTAATAGGTTATTGACCTATTTGATGTTTTTCAAATTTCAAAGATCTATTGTATACATATTTGAAAGTCTAAGTCTTATTAGACACAAACTTCAATTTCATGTCTAATAGTCGTTATTTTTTTTAAAAAAAAAAGTAAAATATTTCTGTTAGAAACAAGATTGAAAATTCAATGATCTATTAAACACTTTAATAAAGTTGAGAGACTTTTTAAATAAAATTAAAAGTTTAAAGAACTATTAGACACTTTTTAAAGTGTAGAGACGTATACACAAACTTAAATCTTTAAACTTGTAATTTAACCTTTGAATTATTTCTAACTAAGATATAAATACTATTTTTTATATACGGAGAGATTAATTTTAAAGTATTTCATTATGTAGTGAGCATAATTAGTCAAAATATATACATATATATTGTTATAGGTAATTTTGGACCACTCTGATGCAGAAGGAGCTAACGAGAACAACCGGGCAGAGAAAGGACCAGGAAGCCGACCCAGAAGAAGACCAGACCATTCGGCCCGCTTGTGCGGACCGAGCTCGGTCGCCTCCGTTTGGTCTCTGCTGCCTCTGGCCGCCCCGGTTCCACCTGGTTTGTCCCGAAACGCCTCCGAATTCCTAAAAACCCTAGGAGCATGAGCAGGTATTTAAACCCCTTTTCATCATTGAAGAAGGGATCCCGAACTCTATTCTCGACTCTCTCCTCTTGCTCTCTTACTCTCCACCTTCCGTTTTCTAACTTAAGCATCGGAGGCGGTGTGGCGAGCACTACACCGGTGTGCAGGTTTTCTGTCTTGCAGGTCACGTCTTCCCCCCTCTCAAACAAATTTACCGTTGGTGACACGTGAAGGTCGGGTGAGTTCCTCCCGACCAAATTTGACCATCAACATATATATATTTTGACAACATGTTGGGTGGGGATCTGACTTGCAGACCTCTTAGCCGCCATTAGTACAAATTTCATGTTAATTGAGTTATGTTCAAGTTGGTCGAGTATAAGCAAACTATAATGGTAGTTTTGTAATTAATTTGAAACTAAGGATATTTTTCATAGCTAGCTTCAAATGATTGTACTTCTTGATTTTTGTTTTTTTTTTTTTTTTTCCTTTTTGTTTTTGGGTTTTTTTTACAAGTAGTTTTTGAGTTGTTATTTTTGTTGAATTCAGACAGTCTTTTTGTTTTGTCAAACAATATAATCCTCGACTTCATCATATCATGCTACCACTTGAATTCGACATATTCCTCCACCCAATCATGATGTTCGAATTATGACGTGCATATCCAAATATTAAATGACATAACAAATAATGCGTTGGGATTATTTATTTATTTATTAATATTGTATATTTCTTAAAAAAGGAGTATTTATATTACATTAAAATAGTAAACTTTCGTTGAACTAAAAAAAAAAAAAAAAGTAAACTTTCACACCGTAACTACGTCAATTTGGAAAAGGTCTTCATGTTTATTATTCATAACATATATATTGATTACATATTCGATAATAATAATTTGATTACTTATCGATAAGTGTATATAAGTATATAACTTAAGTCTTAACTAATCAAAACATCTCCTTAAAGTCAACGGGTTCAAATCCTCCTTATTTTTGGAATTAAAAAATCCGACTTAAAGAAAAAAATTAGAAGATTTGAATATCTTGTTTACAAGTATGGGATATTATATTATATTCTTCCAACTTCAAGACATTCATAATGATCAATTATTTTATATATTTAATATATAGTTGACCAGTGGTAGCCCTTGTATATCTTTCCGACCATTAGTGTCCATGTGAGACTATATTCACATTACAATGGATATAATTTTAATCGCTGTAAATACTAAACGTTTTAATAAATTATATCAAAAGAAACAATTCTTTTTATCTAAGACAAAACTCATAAATTTATTATATAAAAAAGAAAAACTACTCTTTGATTTGATGCATGAGATAAATGAGATATCTTTCTCTTATCTAATCTCTACCCTTTAAATTTTCTAATTCGAATTTCAATATTTTGTTAATTTATATTTAAAAAAGAAATCATATATTAATAAAGTTTTTCATTTTTATTCGCTACTTTGAAATCTTAACTTTCTTTTTCAAGTTTTGCAAAATGTCTTTTAGTTGGTGGGTTACACATAAAGATTTTATTTATTTTGAAAACGAGTACCCTTGTCCTCTTCCATTCCATTTGTCTTATCTAATTGAAAATTAAGTCAAGTCATCCCACTACTACTTATTATATTAAAGCTCAGATAAAAAAGTAACTCATTTAGATACCGTAACTTTTAAAAGTGTAGCCAAAACGAGCATAACTCAACAGTAATTGACATATACCCTCGATCAAGAGGTCAGAGATTCGAATTTCTTACCTCTAAATATTGCTAAAATAAAATAAAAGTTTTTCAAATGTATAAAATATGATTAATTAAATAATTAAGTTTGACATTTTAAAAAAAAGTTACAAAAAATAGTACTGATTATCATTATTATATTTTCATGGTAGACACTTAAAATATTCGAAGCTTCATGTGATGAGATAAGGGAACATTATAAGTTTTTTTATTTTTTTTATTATTTTTTATTTTTATTTTTACCGTAGTTGTTGACCTTAAAAAGTTTTCCGTACGAAAATAAAACAAAAAGTCAAACCCAATAACCACTGTTAATATGCACCATTATAGAACATGCTCAATCCAATCCTTTAGATTTTTTCTTACTCACAATTTTAATAACCCTAATTTTTAGAATGTTCCATCAAAGTTGTGAAGCTCCTATTTTATTAAAATATTTGGTTCAAAATTTTAATAAAATATGAATTTCACAACTTGGGTTTTGTGTAAGTTCATAGAATTAGTTAATTCATACATATATATAATTTCTATGATATAGATTGAAAGGTTAAAAACTAATAAGTATCAATTTAATACTCGAGTTTATATAATTTATCAACCAAAACATAGGTTAGCTGATTAATATATTATATCATTAATCAGAGGTTTAAATTTTTACCTTTACATGTGGTTAAACTAAAAGAAAAAAAAAAATCATATAAAATTAGTGGAATTACACTGAAATATCCTTTAAGAAAGCTTGTAAGTTGATAACGTTATGATTAACTTGTTTGTTTGAATAAATTCTTATTAGTATCCACTTTTCACATATAGGACCAAACGTCTTTTATTTATATACTGATAATCTCTTCTATCTGTGTAACCAACGTGGAACTTTGGTCACACACCGCTAAAGCCAAGAGAAATAACAAAGTAAAATGATAATGGACAGGAAGACGAGATAGATGGCAAATGTTATAATTTGGAAGTGAAGGGAATAAGGAATGGCAATGGCCATGAAGAAGGCCGTGACGAACCAAAACCCACCGATGCAGTACAGAATTTGAGAAACTATTTGGCGCTCAATGACTTTAGCTGAGACTATGAAAGCAAAGCATGCCATTAGAGCAATCGACAGAAAAGGAAACATAGGAGACAGTTTGGTTTCAGTTTGGACAGAGACGGTGGCTATGGCGATGGCTGAGGCCACGCAAAATGTTAGCATCATCTTTTCCCACTTCTCTACCATTTTCGCCGCCGTCGACGGGTGGCGGTGAGCTTCGGTGTCCGTGTCGCTGGGTTCGGGTTGGATTAAACTGGTGATCCAAGTTCTGGCTGCTGTGAGGGTTTGGAGAAAGAAGTTTTTGATGTCACCAGTGATTCTTCTCATCACTCTCATTTGCGCCACTCTTTCTCCCATCTCTCCTATATGCAAAATGCTTCAATTTAATAATCAGTGATACTAATGTTTAGCAAAGATTTAGAGTGGGTTTTATAATAATAATTCTCAAGCTGTAATTGCTTAACCTCCCTGGATCTTACAAAGTCAACTCCCCATGTATTTGAGAAATTGCACGTATCCAAAGTCAACTACTATATCTATTAGAGAAATTTATGTGGAACTGGAACAATATGACTGATAATTTTATACATATTTTTTAAAAAAATTTGACAACGGTGATTTTATATTATTGGATGTAAGAGTGGTAATTTCAAACATGTACTAAAATAAAAAGATTTTGAACCTATATTTGACGAGTTTAAACTACAATAATTCTACCACCTTCCACCAAATTTTGACAAAGAAAAAAAAAAATGCATAGAACTAGAGAGCAGAGAGTCATTTTTTTTTTCTTTTTTTATATATGCATTATAAAATTTAATATTAGGCAGCAAGTCACAAAAGGAAAGTATTGCTATTTTTAAATAATAACTAACGATTGCCCATTTCAATTTTTATGGAAAAAAAGGAAAAAGAAAAAATCTCTCTCTTCTAGTGGGTCAAATTCTATTTTTTCTTTATAAATTTAGTAATTGTCAAACTCTCAAAAGTGTTCATTACAAGACTTCCATTGACTAGTTATATAAGAGATAAAAGCTTGGTTAAATAAATTTTAAAAAAATAATAATTAAAAAAAAAAAAAAAAAAAAAAAAAAAAAAAAAAAACATGAACTATGAAGTTAGTTTTTAACTGCCATCTCTGAACTTTCAAAATTTTCTTTTTAGTGCTTGAAGTTTAAATTTTGTTTCAAAACGACCATTGAAGATATTTTCGGTTAAATTTATTGACAAAAAAAATGATGTGTGTTTGCATGTGTTTTTATTGTTTTTTCACATATGTGTTCAAATCTATTCACATAAACAACAATCATTTTTCATCAATGAATTTAATGAAAAAAAAAAAAAACTTCAAAGGCCATTTTGAAACAAACTCCAAACTTTAAAGACTAAAATGAAACTTTTGAAAGTTCAGGGGTATAATCAAAACTAATTCCATAGTTCAGGGATATTTTTGATAATTTAACCGATAAAGTTTTATTAATTTTTTTTTATTTATTTCTCTGACTTTCAACAATACAAAACTACTAGCTAGTTTACATCGACTACAACTAAAGTGGATCATATTGAAATTATATTTGACTAATTAATCTTTCTCAGATTGTTAATCCAAACATATATCGGAAGATAAGATAAGACACCAATTACTATTTCAAAGGTCCTGTAATTGTTGATTAAAAAAAAATGTCGAGATGTGATACACGAATGTGGAAGTTTAACTTGTGTCTTAAGTCTGGTTGGTTCTTTTTGATCGCATCATTACTTGTTTTAATTGGATGGAAAATGGAAATGAAAGAGCCAATTAAGTATCGATATATATCTCTCCTAAAATAGTATTCTACAGACATAAATCTAACTCATAATCTTAGGAAATTAATAATTAATGAAATTTAACCACTAAATACATTTTAAGTCTCTCACAAACTCTCCCTTTCCAATTTTATTTAGATTAATTAATTATTATTTTATGTAAAGCAGGTGGACACCAATAAGTAAATAAATAAACATATATAATCATAGTGCTTCCCTTTGAGTCATGAATTCGAAGTTTCTCCTTCTGTAAATTTTTTATAAAAAATGTCTCATCTTTAATTTAAATATTTTATTTTAACATAAATCTCATTCTTGAATGTCTATTTTAATTCTTAAAACATTAATTAGAAAGATAATTATCTTGGTTTCCTGATTTTTCTAAATTTTAATTTGGTCCTTCATGTTCCAAACAATCTATTTTAATACTTTTTATAAAGAATCATTTTGATATATATATATTTTAATTATTTTACCATGTTATATACTAACATTTACTAATTTATGTGATTCTCATCTATGTTCAAAACAATAGCACATTAAAATACGCATTTGGAACCCATCGTCCATGTATTAAACAATTAGAAGCGCAAATCATATTTTAAAAATTGATAATGTTATGGGTAATTTTGATGTAATCAGAATTCCAGAAGAAATTAGCTTCTGGCCCATCCCAAGTCGGCCCACGAAGGAAGAGGAAGGCCAAGTTCGAGAAGTGTGACCCATCACTCTCCTCGGCCTCGACACTGGTTCGAGGTCGAGGAGGTGGTCGGCCTCGGCCGACCAGGCTTCCAAGCCCAGCTGCTTCTCGGATCACCAAGGATGATCCTCCTAGGCCCGAGAGAGCTTCATTCATGGAGCGGGGGCCCAACGACGACGAGAAGAAGGAAGGAAAAACCCTAACCTAAAGTGAGGTATAAAGGGTCCTCTTGGAACCCAGGTAAGGGGTTCAAAAACCTGATTCCTAACGTCATTTACTAGACTATAACTCATATTGCTTTGCTTCTGGCCCTCCGATTACTGACTTAAGCATCGGAATGTGTGTGGCAAGCACCACACCAGTGTGTAGTGTTTGCTCCGTATTTGCAGTTCACGTCTTCCACGTATTCAACAAATTCACTGTTGGTGTCACGTGAAGGTCGGATGAGTAGCTTGACCGAATTTTGCCATCAACAGATAAATTAAAATAGATACTTACAAATTGAAACAAGAAAATGGAGATTCTCAAAAAATTAGAGACTAACATAAAATAAACTAAAAATTTTCTATTATTATTTATACACCAGAAAAATGTCAAACTTCCACTACGGTAATATTGGCTCTTTTTTTCTTCTTTTTTTACTATATTCTTTGCAAAGCAACTTTACCGAATTAATTTCCACTTCGATTGCACTTTAATTTTTACTTTGGTCAAAGGGGTGGCCCTCCCTAATCCCCTTTATTTTCAATAATAATAATTATTTTTATTAATTTATTATTATAATAATAATAATAGCAACTTAGTGGGATTTGTACTTTGATTTTGCTAATGTTTGCGTTTTGTTGTTTGTGTTTAAACAATTATCTTTGAAATATGTACAAAATGGAGAGAGGACAATGACATGTTGACGAACTTTTGAGATCATAGCTTTTCTTCTCAAATATTATTTTTAAATTTCAACATTTTTTCTTAAGAAAATGATTAAATGTTTGTACAACACTTTTAAATATTAAAATGTTTAACATGTAGCTATAATACTATGGAAATTGTTATAAGTATTTTTAATTCAAGTTACACTAATTATTTATCCTCAAGGAAGAAAGGTGTATATATTCTAATTCATCCATCATCGATATTTGGGTTATTTCTCTTGTTTGGTATGAATTTTGATTGAAAAATAAACAAAAAAAACCTTTTTGGTCCTTTTAGTTTTGAATAATATGTACATTTGGTCCCTGAGTTTTGAAAATAGATCTTTTTAATCTCTAAGTTTTGAGAAATAGGTTTAAAACGTCCCTAAGTTTTCAACAAAACTAAGGACCAAAAAGATATTTTTCCATTTTGATTCTCTGTCCAACAAAAGAAGTATGAATTTGATTCCATCCGATTAATTTTTTTTTTCTTTTTTTTTTTTTTGAAAATCCGATTACATCATTTAGTAATAGTAATAGTGTCAACACCATTGATTAGATAGACTCCATTTTCTTTCTTAAAAAAATTATCTTATTGAGACTTTTTTTTTTTTTTTTGGAGATATTATTGAGACTAATTGGTCATTGAAAAAAAAACCATTAAAACATGATTTTTTTTTTTTTTTTTGAATAAAAAGATACTTTATTGAGGAACGTATATCAAAAGTGTTATAATTCCTTCCAAACCAAAGCCACCAGATGAAATTAAGTTGATGAGAAACAAAAATGGCGTCGCCCGGACTCGAACCGGAGACCTTCAGTGTGTTAGACTGACGTGATAACCAACTACACCACGACACCACTTGTTGTTAAGAATATACCAAGTTTTTGTTTGATGATATCAATTTGTATATAAACTAAACTTAATTTACAGTTGATGGGTATGGTGTATGTATGGACTATCTCTCCATTTGAATGTGCACTTGAAAAATATAATCTGGTGGGAAGCCTTTAATTTGGGATATTGTAAATGGCTAAATTAAACGACAAGTACCAGCAGCAGCAGGACCTAGATATTATTCTTCATATCCATGTGCTTTCAACATAGTTTATAAAATATATGCTTCAGCTCAGTCTGCAATTTGACCTCAGCTTTATTGATTAAAAAAATCTAATTAGACAAACGAATTAACACATTTTCGACAACATTTGTGGCTCCTAAACTAAGATTTTCCAGTTTAAGAAAGTACAATTTTTGTTATCTTACTGTTTATTTTATTTAATTTAGGGGTCACCCAAAATTGGTTCGAGCTTCTTTTGAAGAAGAACAAAGAAAATCTATTGTCAAGATTATTATTAGATAAGTTGTGTACTTTTGTGGGATTGTTGATTGCTGAGATCAACTGCACTCAATATTGCTCTTAGTTGAATAATGGATGAGAAAGAAATTGCAAAATTACTTTGAATTTGTATTGCCTCTAGTTAATTAGAGGCAAGTAAATTTTCGATTTCACATCCAACAGTTATTAAGAGGCAATCACTTTGTGGCGATCTGAATAATTTTTTCTGAATATGTTGATGAATGATTTGATAAGTTTAAAAAAAAAAAGTGAAACAAAAAATCCCTAGCTAAAAAAGTACACCATATCAAGAATATGTATGCAATTTCAAGAAAACCCTAGCTAGCTCTAGTTCAGCTGAGAAATAACAAATTAAAATGATGAACAAGAAGATGAGAAAGATGGGCAGCCCAAGGTTATAATTTCAAAGTGAAACCAATAAAGAATAGGGAAATCCTTGTGAATAGCTATAAAAAATAGTTGGTTTAGAAATATAGACAAAAAATTAAAAAAAAAAATGAAAAATGGTCAAATTGTGTGGGTCACGTAACTTTATTTGTGCAAAGGATTTCGGTTTTTACCTTCATATGAAATTTTGAATATCTTTTATCCTAAAATTAAGGAAGGTGTATCTAAACAACCCCTCATTTAATTCTGCCTTGTTCCAGATTCCATTGGCTTTCCAAGTGACATTGTTTCTTCTTTTTGTCCTTCTCGCTTTAAATCCATAGAGTTCAAGACAACAACAATCGGGTTAAAGAAGGGCTTGATGAAGCACTAAATTATTCAAAAGAAGAAACAAAGAAGTTGAGGAAGCTGCAAAGAGCTTTTCTCAAGTGTGGGAATCTCAAGTGTCTAAAGAGACCAATCTACACGAAGAAGCGTCGTGAATTAGACACTGCAATTGGTAGTTTGATGGACATTTTGCCGATGCAAACAGCTAGAGACGTGAAGAAGACGATGAAGACAATGTGTGAAATACAAGATTGGTTTGTGGACTTATAGGTATAGAGCCAACAATAGAGCAATCAGGTTAAAGATAAAATGAGAATCAAAGAACCCAATTGAAAAATGCATTCAATTGGGTACACAACCAATGCTTTGCTGACCTTTGCGGCCACTATACTTGCCATCATTTGTGCTTTTGGCTTCCTTTTCCAATACCCTCAATTCAACTTCTCCCACAACACAAGTTCAGGTCTCTCTTCTTCTTTCCTCTCTTTGTGGTTTTTTTTTTTTTTTTTTTTTTTTTTTTTTGCTTCCCTTCACATCTATGGCTTGAATTCTCTTGGATTTCGGGACCCATTTGGTGATTTGATTTGGGTTCTTGTTTTAGGGTTTAGGGGTTAGGGGTTTCAGTAAGGCAACCCATAATTTTGATTTCTATTCGTATTTTATTGATTTTTATGAAAAAGATTACATCACTACATGCTCCTCATTAATAGATTTACATTGGATTTGTGTGAATCGATCTTAAATTTTTTATTGAATTGAGTATAGTTTTTTAATATAAGATATTTGTGTATCTTAATCTCTAAAATCTATTAGATTTTGTTTGTTAAATTTAAATATTTAGTTCAACTAAATACATGGTATTTATTGCGTCATGAATTTTCCGTCATTAAAATTATATGTTTTTTTATATACCTTTTACATGTTCTTGGCTTTTAGAATTTTTTTTTTCTAGATTTTTTATTATTTTGTATTTTCAAATTTTTGATTGTTTAATGGTTCCTTGATTGAAGGGATTTGTAGATGAATTGATTTGATTTAATTTGAGAATATTAGATTTGATTTAACTAATTCAAGATTTTCGGCTATATTTCTAGTCGAGGCCATTTATCTAACTAATGTAAATAGGGATAGTTCTATTTTTCAAAACGGACTTTTCTTTTTGTTAACCTAAAGAATAATGGCAATGCAGTGGCTATGGAGGCAGTGAAAAGAGAGAGAAAAACAAAAGAAAATGCATCATCATGAGAAATTATGAATGAAATAAACTAATTGGCTATCTTTACCCGTTACAAGTTAACACATCATCCAACTCAGTTACAAGTTAACATCATCAAGAAAAATTACATATTTCAAATTTTCATTCAATTGTTATTAGATAACACACATACAAATTTTGAACCTACATCCAACGGTTATTATGAGGCAATCACGTTAAGACGGTCCTATTTAATAATATTTTTTATTCTAAAGTCTAAGTCTTATATTAGATCATCCATGTTGAACTCAAAATTAATTTTATATATGTGTGTATGTTAAATGATCCATGTTGATTCAACTATCACATTTTGAAGCAACACATTTGATATAATGGTTAACACAGACAAACATTAAGAAGTCAAAGTGAGCATAGCTGAACGATATTTTACATGTATAATTCTTGAACAAGATATCTGAGGTTTAAATCCTCCCACTTCGATTATTGTTAAGAAGTTAGTAAATTTTACTTTTAAAAAAATAATAAAAATATTGAAATTAAAATCTTTAAAATTAAACAAAAACTTAAAATCTACCCCCATATATTAGAATTTAGGAATTATAAAATAGTACATTTGTCTTGTAGTACATCTTTATTCTACAAATGTTTAGACAAAAATTATATTTAAACCTCCTACCTTAAGAAAAAAGATAAGTTTCTTAACAACAATTAACTTCCTGAACTTATGTTCATTTTTTTTTTCTTTTCTTTTTCAAGTTCAACAACATTTGAGAGTAGATAATTCGAATCTCTAACCACTTGCTCGAAAATACATGTCAATTACGATTGAGCTAAGGTCACTTCAGTCTGAGCTAACATCGACTTAAAATTACAACATGTAATATATTTATATAATCATTTGAATAACTTAATATATATATATATATACACACACAGTTTAAACACGCATTGTCGCGATTTATAAGCCACCATAAGGTTCGTTGTCCTTTTAAGACCGTTTATCGTTACGTTTTTGTTTTCATTTCGTTTCTTTTTCTTTCTTTCTCTTTATATATATTTATTAATTATCTGACGTTCTTGATTCCAGAAGGAACACGAAGTTCTCTCCTTCTCTTTCGTCTTCTTCTAATCTCTTCCTCTCTGCAATCCAAAATTAGGGCTACAAATAATCTTTCCCCTCTTTTTCATTCAGAATCAAATTTCACAGAATAATCTTCAACAACAATAACAATGTGTCGTTTAAGCAACATAGTTGTGAGTCTCCTCAATTGCTGCACGCTGATCGTCGGCCTGATCGCCATTCTCGGCTCCGTCCACGTCCAGAAACACGGCGGCACCGATTGCCAGAAGGTTCTTCAGGACCCTGTTCTAATCGTCGGAATCTTCTTCTTCGTCGTATCGCTGCTCGGGCTGATTGGATCGTGCTGCCGGCTGAATTCGATCCTGTACCTGTACCTGATCGTGATGTTCTTGTTGATTTTAGGGCTAATGGTGTTTACGATATTCTCGTTGTTGGTGACGAATAAAGGAATTGGACAGGCGGTGTCTGGAAGGGGGTATAAGGAATATCGGCTTGGGGATTACTCGCATTGGCTTCAGAATTACGTGGTTAGCCATGATAATTGGATTCACATTCGGAGCTGTTTGGTTGATTCGCCGATTTGCCGGAGTCTTGCGGCGGATTTCCATGATGAACAGGCTCTTTTCTTTAAAGAGAATCTCTCCCCCGTACAGGTGCCTTGCCTTTTAGGTTTTACTTTTTTTTCTTTTTTTTTCTTTTTCCCCTCTCTGAATTTGATGTTTTTTTTTTTTTTTTTGCATGGAAGGTTTTTCAATTAATTTTCATATATTGGTGTAGGAAAAAATTTGTAATCTCAGAACATTGCATGTAAAACTATTTGTTGTTTGCTTTATTGGTTATGGTTTAAGGGTCGTTCTAGAAATCTTATGAAGAGAGAAAATTTTACATTCAAAATTTTATGTGCTTTTGATCTTTTCCTTTCTACGACAAATTACTGATAAAATTTTAAAATCTTTTAACTTGTGAAAAATGAGACTTTTTCTATTTAGTGTATCTAACTCTATCGTGTAAAAGTTTGTCCCAATCATTAATAGGAAGATTACGACTCAGAGACATCAAACAAATTCTCTATGTAATTTGCATGAACTCGAGATATATTTATAATGTCTTAACTAATTGAACTATCTCAAATTGATCAAATTTAATCTTTTTCTTTCCTGTGATCTTGTTTTCCACATTTTAGCGAGGGAACAAATTTGACAAATTCTTTTTTCTCATATATGTAAAATTATAATAATCAAAGTGAAAATTTAGTAGAAGAATTCTAAAACCTTAGTCCCCTTGATAACAACTTTGGACCCGTTTAATATCTATTTGATTTTTTGTTTTTGGTTTTTGAAGATCAAATTTGTAAACACTACTCCAACTTATAATTTCTGTTACCTTCTTTCCATATTTTAAAAAACAGGTAGTTTTGAAAACTAAAAAAATAGTTTTCAAAATCTTGTTTTTAAATCGTTTATTTACAAATATGAAAATCACTAAAAAGAAATTAGGAGAAAACAAACATAATTTTTAAAAACCAAAAACCTTAACCAAATGGTTATCAAAAACAGCCTTCATTTTTTAAGATTGTATTTGTTTTCTCACCATTTCTTTACTATGGTTTTTACCTTTCTTAAAGAAAGGTTTGAATTCTTAGCCAAATTTCAAAAATAATAATTATTTTTTAAAAAACTATATATATTTATTTTTCAAAATATGACTTTAATTTTGAAAACACTTTTAAAAGTGGAGAATAAATGAAAGAAAGAAATTCAGAGGTGAAATAAGTGTTCTTAAGCTTAATTTTAAAAAACCAATAACACTGCTTTAAAAAAATATTTTTTTTAAATCCAAGTCTTCGTTTCACACGCTTGTTCTTTCTTGTTCCATCGTATCTGAAAATGATGCAATGAGCCTTCCACAACCAATCTTCATCTTCTCTAAACCAATTTGAATAATTTGTTTGCAGTCTGGTTGCTGCAAGCCACCGTCCTACTGCGGGTTCGAGTTCAAGAACGCGACATTCTGGACGGTCCCAAAAACAGGGCCAGCAGTGCCGGACACCGACTGCACCACCTGGAGCAACAAGCAGAACATTCTGTGCTACGACTGCAAGTCCTGCAAGGGCGGAATTCTGGCCAACATCCGCAAGGAGTGGCGCCATTTCGCCATTTTCAACTCCTGTGTCCTCACTGTCATCACTCTCATCTACTGCATTGGCTGCTGCGCCACCAGAAGCAACAGCCGCCATAAGTATAGCAGATACAATGGCTATCCTTAAATCCTCTTCATCTTCATGCTTTGCTTCCATTGCTTCCTTCATTAGGTTTCCTGTAAATTTATATCATCACAACAACAATACAATTCCTCAAATCATAGTCATGTATAGATCATTCTTCTGAAAATGTTTGGGTTCGTATCGGTCGAATCATGTCTCATGGTGATGTGTTTGTTCTTATGTGTGGCCTGTTCAGATTTTTTTTATTGTAATGAAAGGCTGTATACAAAAGTTGTGCAGATACCAAAGTCTTTGTTGTCTTTTCTTTTTGTCAAGAGTAATTATGCCTGAATTCTTACCATGTTCTCCTGTAAGTAAAAGCATTGGAAAGGGAATGAATGGATCTTAATATGAAGCTATTTCTACCTTTTGCACCATTATACAACCCGCAAGATACAGCAAGCAGTAACTGAGGCCAGATACGAAGACAAAATTCAAAGCAAGAATTACAGGGGATAATTTACAAATCCTATGGAACGTGGGAAGGGAACCTGATGACGGCCAAGCATGGATAGCTAAAATTTTAATCAGCACCAGGAAGCAATTTTTGACCAGATGCAGATGTCAGTGAGGTCGTCCCGAAACGTTTTGTTCCTGTTGGAATGACTCGGGATGGTGAAAGGATCTCTGCGAATGAGAACTTATATGTATCGGTTCCTAATCGACTCTGTAACCAACCTTTGCTACCTAAGAACCCATCAGTTACAATCCAGGAGTTCTTGAAGCCAAGGCTTGTCAATGCTTTCGCAACTGCTTTTGCTGAGTCTGAATACCTGAATTTCCAAGAAATTTAACGTGAGAATGATCAGTAAAGATATGGGTGGGTGATATAAAGTAATAATTTGAGATAGGTTCACTCACGAGCCCAAGATCACTATATTGGAGCCTCTGTTGAGTTTCTTGAGATATGAAATCTTGATGGCTGAAAGTTCAGCTTCTAGTTTCTTTACATTTCGGACAACACCCCGCAACTTGCTTGGTAATTCTTCCAAACTGAAACAATTTGATGCAGATGTTCATAAGGTGCCTCCATATTTGGTATTTATGAAGAGAGATGGGGAAATGTAGTTGATTATGAAATTGGTGTGGTACAGAAACAAAAGGCTTGTTTAACTTACGGAATGGCAATTGATTGGTTCTTGGCACTAGAAGGAAGGCGAGGAACGCCAGACTTATCCTTGTCCTTCTCGGATCGTATATCGATCAGAAAGAAGTTTCTCGACGAAATTAGATCAAGTGTTTGAGCAGGAGAGAGTTCACCTAGTCAAAACATGGATAACACCAGTCAGACTAAATCGCTATGAACACGAAACAGCAAATGCAAGGACTCATTTCATGGCCTGGTGTTGGAGGCAGAACTCTGTTTGTTAGAAACGAAACCTCAAAAAGGCTTATTCTTTGTAAATTATCTCAAGGCCATTGGCATTTACTTGTGATGCATTTCCATAAAAGAGAGTAGGTTCACCTTTGTAACCACGAAAGTTGAAAGAGATGGCAGACCAAATTGGAGGAAAGAGGAGATATGCCAGGGCTAAGACTCCAGCGATTTCTGCAATTAAAAGAGGGTCCGCTGCAGAGATCGTCTCGACAGTCGACGAAGCTATAGGCTTGGCACCTTCAATGACCTTACCAGTTTGTTGTGCTGCACCTACTACTGTCTGCAACCAAGCAAAATATTTGATGTGTGAATCTGGGTTTGATGAAACCAGTCATGCTCATTGGCACTAATGGTAGAAACAGCGGAAATACTAAAATCATAATTAAATTACAACTTTAGTCCCCGAACTTTCATGTTTGCATTATTTGGTATCTGAACTTAAAAAAGTGTTTAATAGGTCCATGAATTTTTAATTTTGTATCTGATAAATTCTCAACATATTCGAATTTTTTAAAAATTAAACAATATTTTAAATCTAATACACGATCCTAAACTTACAATTTTGTGTTAGTAAGTTTGTGAATTTTAAAAAACGTCGAATAGGTCAACAGAATTTAATTTTGAGATCTGTTTGATACAGAATTGAAAGTTTAAGGATTTATTAGATACTTATTAAAGTTGAAGACTAAATAGACACAAATTTGAAACTTCATAGACTGATGGGACATTTTTTAAGTTTAGAGAACAAAAGACATATCTAAATATTCAAGGACTAAACTTGTAATTTAACCTAAAATCATTAAGCAAAGCAAACCAAGATGATTCCAAAAACAACATAAGCCCAAACTTCAGCTTTTGAAAAGTCTACTGAAATTTGATTTGAAGGGGAAAAGAATACTTGCTGGACCCTGATTCTCAGCCATAATCTTCTTTAAATATTAACATAAGATACATACAACATGTAGATTTTGTATGAAATGAGGAAGAAATAATTGACCAAAGACCAAAAAGTTTAAACTGAGTTGAGTTAAATTTAATCTTTCTTTTTATATTCCTAAACAAAAGACTGACACTTGCAGGCACTACTTTAACCACCAATATGACACAGTCCAATGTCAAACTCTAGCACCACAGATTTCAAGAAAAATCGAATCTATAAGTATTTGCCAAAGCAATGGTATTGGTGAGCACGATACTTCCTAATCAATCATATGGAAACTCAGCCAGGAGAAAGCCATAAGCAGAATATGTCAGTTCAATTAAGAAGCACTAACCTTAGCAGCACTTAGAACAGGCTCAGTGTCAATGCCAGAGCCCTGAAGTGCTTCTAGGGCTTTCTTCGACGCCTCAGAAATCGTTGGAGAAGCAACCTTCAGCGCCTCTTCTCCCGCCTGCTTCACAATCGGCAGCGCCGCATCGACGCCCGGCTTCAAAATATTTCCAGCAGAGTCGATGACCCGCTGTGCAATATCAAAGAAATTCGAACCCACTTCTTGAACCTGATCAAACGTCTTCTCCACCTACCATTCCACAGAAACAAGCAGCAATTCGAGAAATAACACATTAATAATTCGTCCTCAATCGATCATCTGCAGAGAACAGAAGAAGCAAACTTACATCATTGAGAGACGAGATGATTTGGTCTTTACTGAGAGCCCTAGCTTCGTGGGGAGAAGAAAATAGGGCTAAGAGAGAGAGGGTAGTGGAGGCCGGTAGGGCGACGGAGATGGGACGGAATTGGGATTTGGAATCGGATCTGTGAGAGGAAGAAGAAGGAAGTGAAGGGGAAGAAGGAGGTGGGAGATGTCTGGGAATGGCGGAAGCTCTGATGGCGGCCATCTTCATCGCCATCTTCGCTGGCGCTGGATGACTGAAACAGAGAGAGCAAGAGGCGAGTAGTGAAGAAGAAGAAGAAGACGAAGAAGAAGGGATTGAGGTGATGATTCAGTGGTGAGAAATGAGAATTGGAGGGAGAAAGCGCCAAATCCTTTCTGAATAAAAAGTGCAGTGGTTGATTCTTTGGCCATTGTGGCATCTACTTGGCACAACTCTGGATTTCATTTCGTGGCTCCAAATTTCCCAATTAAAAAATATATAATAGACAATGTTTTGATTCCATCTCTATTGTAAAAGTTTTAATTTAGTTACTTTGATTTCGACATAATTTCAAATTGGTCTAGTATGAATTTAGTTTCTATGGTTTCGAAAGTTTTACTTTATTTGAATCTCTAACCGTAATTGATGGTACTTAGTAGAACTAGATTCAAGCTAACAAAAAGAATATTCAAAAGTTTAAATTTCGGTCTTATGGTTTAATCAAAATTCATGAATAGTCTTGGTATATATCATATTGACAATCCCTTTTCTACGTAGTGGTTTTTGTTTTGGGTAATTATGTCCCCTTCATTTCGGTCCTGGTGGTTGGGCAGGAAAGAAAAAAAAAGAAGAGGAAAGGAGAATAAGAGAAGGAGGAGGAGAAAGAAGAGGAAGAAAAAAAACAATAAAAAAAAAAAGGACGACGTCGATCGGGGCGTTGATCCAATGTATTTAGGGTTTAGATGAAGATGAAGTGGAGGGGAAGAGGAAGAAGAGGGAAGACAAAGTAGAACATTTAAATAAAAATTGAAAATATTTTTTTATTTTAAAAAATAAGAATAATATTTTTTTTTTTTAACTAAAAAATGTCAAGTTAACTTTTCATTAGCTAATTAATAGAAAAATTGACCAAAATGCTATCAAATACAAATCTCAGGAATTAAATTATTAATTTTAAGGACTCCCCAAATACAACTTATTTTTTCAAAAAAGAATAACAATAATAAATATGCAATATTTTCGAATGAGTAAAACACAATTTAGAGATAACGCGTGAGATTTGATCTAACTATGGAGACCAAATTGAAACTAAGTCCAAATCATCTGATTAAATTAAAACTTGTAATCCTCCATCCTTATATCATGAATATTTACTTAAAACTACTTTAGTAATTCAATAACAAAAAAACAACAATAAATAAAGAAGAAAAAAAACCATAAAAACAATAACAAGGCACAAGCCCATCGAAAAAGAAAAACAGAAAATAAATAAAAAGTGGAGATGCGGGGTATCGAACCCCGTACCTCTCGCATGCAAAGCGAGCGCTCTACCGTTTGAGCTACATCCCCATTGATGTTTAATGTAGCCAACGTTATATTTAATAACATATATAATTATCATTCATCAATAATTCTCTCACCTTTTAAATTTCGAGCTATCATCAATATGACTTTTCATAAACAATATTATGATATGGTGACTATTTTTAATTTTTTTTTAATAAAATCACGAGAGAATAAAGAGTTTTGGTCTCTTCATGTTGTGGTGTTCTACCCTAATTTCGATTCTTATACACATTGCTTCAAAGGTAGCAACAAAAATTCTCGTCACGAAACTTATCATGAGATTATTTTAAAAACTATCCATATCATAAGAGTATCGATTACTATATTTAAAAAAAAAAAAAAAAGTATCGATTACTATATACAATTGAAACCAATGACTTTTTTTTCTAAAATGAAAAAAAAAATGAAGAACAAATTATTATACAAGCCTTAAAATTAATGCTTATGTCACCAAATGCATGAGCATGTTCGAGATCATTCCGCTCACAAATCCAATGTTAATGTAACGAGGTTAGTAATAAAGACCGGTTGAACAATTAGAAATTTAAGAATTTGTTAGAAACTTTTTAAGGTAGGAAGGTTAAGATAAATACGATTTTGAAATTTCAAAAATCTATTAGATAACACAAGAGTAAACTTTTGATTTTCATGATTCGGAAAGAATCCATTATAAATAAAAAATTTATAGTTTATAGTTTATAATGTAAAATATTTTTACATGCAATATCTATGTTCATTTTATTTTTAATACATGGATAATTTTATAACTAATTTTTTTACTGATATTGGTAAGAAATAAATAATTGTAATTACAAGATCTTCAATGTGTCATGTATTTTCAATAAGCATATTACAAAAAAAACGATCGAAACAATATTTTGAAATTTTGATTTAGATTTAGAAAATACTTCTAAAACATAGATTACGCATTAAACAATCATATTGTTTTCTTTTTAAGAAATCAACATATTTATTACGCATTAAACAATCATATTGTTTTCTTTTTAAGAAACCAACATATTTATTTGATAATCATTCCTGTATTGTTTATAAAAATACGTATCAATCGCATACCTGCATGCTTTGAATTGACAAAAGTGAATAAAGTTATCATTTAGATTCCAAAAACATCCTAAAATTTTCAATAACTTCAATTTTAATGAGCTAAGAGAGCAATCCCAAGGTGCAGTTGTTTGGACTTGAACATTCCTTTTTCCAAAGATTTGGGATAAGCATTTTACATCTTCACAAGACTTTGTACAGTGATATGATGAGTCCAAATAGATAGACAGCCAACCACATCTTCTGTAACAACTGAAAAATTTCTAGTACTCCTGCAACACACATGCTCTACGAATTTTTACTGGCTCTCTATCATTCATAAATGATATCGACGTGACTAACAATAAAAGAGAGTAGTACACATACTCGTAGAAGAAATTTTCCTCCAACAAAAGAATCACAATATCAAACCTCAAACAACAGGGTCACACAATCCTTGGCCTACACGTTTCCTTGAACTAAAAACTTCCTATGGCTACGAATCTCTGCAAATTGCCATCTCTGTCTCTAAATGTGTAACTTCTCACATCTTCATGCTAGCAAAGTAGCACTAACAACAGAAGAACACCAATTTTCTAGATGAAGAAGCAGATAATAATGCTGCATCACCTGCTTAAGAAGAAAAAAAGGCATAGTTTGCATTTGTTAAGTGTATATAGAACTTATGATTCAAAATGAAACCATGTTGAGATTTCAACCAGCTAGTTCGAAAAGATAACTACAGACTCAGATCAATACTCACATTACCAAATAAATGCAGAGTTATTATCAGAAACAAGTAATATAGCTAGAAATCCAGAAAAAGCATTGGTTAGAGATTGGTAAATTTCTTCCCCAGAATGGTTGCAGCATAGGAAGGGAAACAACAACATCAAGAACATGACAACCAGAAGTAGTGATATGATAAAACAGGAACAATTTGCTTGTCAAATTAGGTTCTTTTGAACTTGCCTGATAAAACAAACACCAATCCATCAGCAAATCTTAAAGAAAAATTTGAATAGCCAACAAGAATAAACTCTTGATCAATATTTCGAACCAACGACCTGATGTCTTTTCCCAACAAAACCCATCAATGATCAAAGTTCACTTAGTTCCCAATAAACAGAGTACTTCATTTGCAAATCATAGAACAATATGTTGTAGAAACATTAAATAAACTAGATAAGGAAGAACCAAACAACAATTAGAAGCGTTTGATTGACAATAATAACTGGACCAAACAAACAATAATACCTGGGCATCGCAAAGAAGATCAATAGCTTTGGATAAGAAAACCAATAAAATGGCATCTAGAATAAGGCCTAATTAAGTCAAATGCATTGAAATAAACCAGTTTCTTTCATTTTCATGGGTTTTCAGATCAATCAAACGTAAAGAGAGAAAGAACTGGATGCAGAGGTTTATCGATCAATTCGTGCATTGTGGAACAAAATCTCAGGAAAGGATCGATGAACCGCCGCCTCCAGTGACTTCTCAACCCCAATCCACGGGCAACCCACCTACCAAAATAAATCAAATCAATCCATCAATCCAAAACAAGTAAAAATGCAATCCAAAATCCCAACTCCTAAGATGATACCGATACCGACCAATTCGGATCTGAAACGTCAAATTAAACGATCATCAAACCAACTACCGTAATGTTCATCCTGTGTGTGCGATTTAGGGCAAAACGGGTGGGTTCCAAATCGTCGACAAGATCAAGAACATTGTGTTTTTATGAGTCTCTCGTCTTCTATGGGTGTTGGGTTTGGCGAATCAGAGTCGAACTTTCTCCATGATTTTTGAGGGCCAGATCCGAATCGTCTGTGGGAGACCCAATGCATGTCCTCTTTTTTAATTCTAGATTTTTATCAGAATATCAGAATTTCAAATTTTCAAATCCTTTCTTAATCTTAGTCAAAATTTAGATTTTTTTCTTTTTATAATTATATTGTATTTAATAAGTGTTTATTTTCATTTTTTTTTAATTATTCTTACTTTCTAATATGACTTTGAACAGTAGCTTGATTTTAGAATATTAGTACATTTTGAGGTGAAGATCCCTACCCGGGGAGAGATTTGAAACTAAAATTGTTCGGTAGAGTATACATGTTTTAGCTAGTGAATCATACTTAAGTTAGCATTTAGTTTGCCATATACGATCAAGATAGATATATGTTAAAATGAGTCTAACTCAATTGGTTAAGATACATGTATTTGACTAAGTCGTCAAAGATTCACTCAATCCGCATGGTGTTGAACTAAGAAAATTTTCAAATATTTCATTCTTATTTGAAGTTTAGAAAGGATAATACACGTACTTTAGAATTCTCTCCTTCTCTTTCACTTTTGTGTATCATCAACTAATGGCAGCAAAATAACATCTTTTGCACATGCTTCTTATTTCTTCGAGTTCAACAACATGTGGGGTGAGAGTTCAAATCGACCTCTATTTTCTTAGTCGATATGAGCCAACTTAAACATAGTTTAGTAGCATTCTACCTCTTTTTAATGAATTGTTGGAACACCCAAATGTGTATATGTGATGTAATATTCAAAAAGAAAATAGTCCAAGCGAGTATAATTGAAGGTTCGAACCACATACATCTTGATCATTATTACAAGTTTTATGTTAATTGAACTATGCTCTTGTTGGCGAATGATCGTGACAGGGAGTTTAATTTTCCGTTCAATCAATAGTGGAGAGAAGGTGGTAGTATTAAATTTATAAAATTGAAATTGGGAATTGCACAAAGATTTTCATGATTTTGCAGTTTTGGCCCCTGTGGTGTGGATTTGATTGATTGCTTGTCGCTATCCTTGAAAACAGTTATTTGTGTATAATAATTGGTTCACTTTCAATTTTCAAGATTCTCCAGCTTCTTTCTTGATGCAAAAATAAAGTACTGACAAAATAATATATATGAAACTGTTTGCTTTTGCCTATTAATCTTTCTCTCTTTTCAGGTTTTTTCCATCTGAAAATGACCTCAAGACATGACTCATTTCAAAGTGCTTTTTCCATAACCAAATTCCAAACAAATACACTATTTTATTTTTGGTATCATCTCTTATTCTTATCCTAATCCAATTAAAGGATTTTTTTTTTCTTTTTTCTTTTTTTTTTTTTTTTTACTTTTTGAATTTGCACAAATAGGAAATCAAACCATCTATCTATTTATAATCATTTTATCTGCCAATTTAAGTTTAGATCGCCAAAGTGAGCTTAGCTCAGCGGTAATTGGCATGTACCCTCGACCATGAGGTCAGAGGTTCGAATCCCCCCATCCCAAATGTTAATGTACTCAAAAAAAGTTCAGATTTGGTAATCCAATTATAATATTTAATTTGTTTCATATTCTTTATAAAACTATCAAAATTTGTAAAAAAAAAAAAAACTACAAAAATCACTTCATATTGGATAAAAAAAACCTTCAATTATATTTGAAAAAAAAAATGTTAAATTATCAAAAATATCCCAGAACTATGAGATTAGTTTCAATTATACCTCTATACTTTCAAAAGTTTCATTTTAGTCTTTGAAGTTTGTTTCAAAATGACCCTTGAAAGTTTTTTTCATTAAACCCATAGACGGAAAATGACATGTTTGCATATATATTGTCGCTCATATGAATAGATTTGAACACATATGTGGAAAAAACAATAAAAACACATGCAAACACATCATTTTTCATCAATAAATTTAACGAAATGTCTCCAATGATCGATTTAAAACAAACTTCAAATGACTAAAATGAAACTTTTGAAAATTCAGGAGTATAATTAATACCAATCTATTGAGCAATGACATGTGCCAGAATCACATGTCAACTTCAACTGAAACGTCAAATATTTAATGAAAAAAGTTTGACTCTAACAAAAACTCTCAATGGGAGGGAATCTAACATCTTTTTTGGTTAATAACTTGAACAAGAAGGAACCCTAATTAAACAAAACCAGAAAACAATGGCATTTACTTTAAATTGGGAATCTCAGACTTTTGAAAAAGAAAGATTAAAAAAGCTCAACTTTCTGCAGACTCCATGCAATAATCCCATCCATTTCCATTGTTAAACTCCACAAAAAGCTTCTCACCTCTTTTAACTTCCGTATCTATAAAACGAACCAGCTGCTTCCACATGGCTCAGAATCTCAGCCATGGCCACCGCATCCTCGTCGCCATTGTTACCGGACCTGCAGCAATCGCCGGAGGGCGGCGGAGCTTGGAAGTCCTCCGGTTCGATCGGGCCGTTCTTTGCGGTGATCTCTGTTTTGACTCTGCTGTCGGTTCTGTCTTGCTATTTGGGAAGAATTTGCAGTCGCAGATCTGAAGAAACGCCATTGCAGAATGGAAATTGTTTGAGCTTTTTGAAGAGGAAGTTGCAGAGGCCCTGTGTTGAAGACGTTGAGTTCGGTGTAAAAGGAATGGAATCGGGTGATCGAAAGTTTAACAAAGACGGCGATCTTCAAAATTCTTCTTCTTAGGGAGAGATTGGTTTTGAAAAAAGTACTTTGGAGTGGAAAGCACTTCCTTCACCAGTGCTTTTGAAAGAAGATCAGTAGAAAAGAGTGTTTTTAGAAATTTTCAAATTTTCTTTTACTCTTTAATAAAATACTGTATATTTTTTTAAACTGTCATTTTTTCTACTTTTCAAAACCCATTTCTAAACTCACTCTACTCAGGGTCCGACAATACTTAGGTTGCATATCGGTATGTAGGAATCTCCCTACACACTATCATTAAAATGTTAACAATTAGGAGAGAGATTTTTTTTTTTTCTCATTTTTCCATCTTTCTCTTTCTTGTCATATCGTATGTAGCCAAGTATTATTTCTCTCGGAATTAGTTGGAAGAATAAACCACGTGAATACTGTTATAAAACGTGAAGAACAATAATTACACTAAAGGAGAAATTGAGAGAGTCAAGGTAGAGAGTAAAGATAACAAATGATTCTCTCAACTGTTGTTTTCAACCCTTCATACACCTCCCTATTTATACTAATAGACCTAAAATAGGAGGGATGGGGAGTCTTATGCTTAGAGTTGGAGAGTCATGGAGAGGAGCATTAAAATAGTGGAGTTGAATGCTCTAAAAATGGATATCTATTTATACATATACAATGTATTTATAACTATTACATTGTTATAATTATAATATAATTGCTTGTAGTTTTTTTCTTTTAGTTCAACGTGTGGAGTCGTTTTCTTCCGTTCAATATGTAGAGGTATAAATTTGAATTTCAACCAAAGTCAAACGAAATGATACAACCATCCTTGAGAGTATGGATATTGTTTTTGTAATTTCACCACTTTTAGGTATATATGTGTGTTTGTATATATATATTTAATTTTCAATATTGTTTTCATCTTGTCTTTCTGTGAAGTTTGCCTTCCTGTTTCCCCAAGAGAATTTGGAAATTAATAAGCACTTGCCAAATGCAAATTGAGAACTAAATGACAAAATGGGACAGTAATTTAAAGAAACTTTAGCACACTTGATATTTCTACAAAAAGGAAAGTGGGAAACTTAATGATTATTTGAAATGAATACAACAATTAATTAACATATTTCCTATGAATTCATGAAAGAAATTTTTTTTGACCATATGAGTTGATATGGTCATTTCAGCTGCAAAAGCATCAAACTGGACTGGTGCTTCTCTTTGTCTGACTTGACAAGTAGCAGCAGAACAGAAGAATCTTATATATACACCTGTTGTATAAATATATATACACTGAGAAGAAACTTCCTATGGAAAAATGTCAAATCTTTCTATGGTCAAGAATCTCTTCAGCAAAAACTAATGGCTGTTGATTTCTGGGATTTCTTCAAAATGCTTCGATGCTTCGAACCGAGCTGTGTAACCGACGGTCGTGTGTCGAAGTGATCTCTGTCTCACTACTTGACAGTATTCTGGATCGTTTGACTGTCCATCTGCCTTTATCCATTGAATCATTTGATGGTACATTGGGAAGAACCGCATTTGGATCGATGCGTAGATGAAGTATGGGAGAAGGGAAGCTCCCAGAGCTAATAGTGTGAGGATCCAAAACGACGGTGCCGGGGCGCAGGCCTCGATGAAGACCTGAAATGCAGTGGTTGATATGGTTGGATTTATAGCTCCATATGCCATGAGGAACAAGTACCAGAGAATGATGCTGCCCCAGATGAAGAGATGTTGAATGTATGTGAAGTAACTGATGGACAATGCCATTTGACAGTTTACAACCCAAACAACACAAGTGTACATGGTGGCGCCGAGAATTTCCAACCCGACGACCTCTCCGCTGCTGCGGAAAGCTTGATGATCCATTGCCCCGATACAAAAGAAGAAGATGATGACAGAGCTTAGTAGCCCGTTGAACACCCAGCCGATAACTCGAACCCAACTAAATAAGACATTTTGGACGCCTTCTTGGTATAAAAGTGGGAACTGAAATGTCAAGAACAAAGGACAATGAGCCATTTGACATTGTATTTAAGGTTGCTAGAAGGCAAAGGATTGCTTTGCATCAATCAAAAATGGCGAGATCGAACTTACCTTGAGACAGTACCGGGACGAGACGTCTTGATCGAATACTCCCAATGCGATCACAGGGAGAGAAGTAAAGAAGACATTGTATAGCGAAAGGAACCAGTCATTGTATACAGATTGGCCGGAGAATGATGCGTACAACTCAAAGAAGAAGAGAGTGAACCCAAAAACAATGTTCTTGTAGAAGAAATAGCAAATCTGCCACAGAGAAAACGCGGTCGGTCAGTTCGACAAGTTTCAACTAGTTTACTCTGTTTCATCGAAGTCGAGGTTCAATTTTCAAGCTCAAAGTAAGAAGCTAACATAAAGCAATATTTATGGATCAAATGTTTACCATGGAAGAGATCCTTCTGTAACACCAATGTCCATGCACAAGAAGCAGCCGCTCCAAATATCGAAACTGTGCTATTGCAATGTCACTTGACATGACTGCCTGAAATTCAGAAAGATAAAAAAGTAAGAAACAAATTGAGATCAATGAAAACTTGTTTTGATCACTTAGAATATACAGTGGAGATCTGTTTCAAATTTACCTGCATCCCTTCGACGCCGCTAATACCAATCCCAATATCTGCTTCTTGGAGCATTCCGACATCATTTGCACCATCACCAACTGCTAGAGTGGTGCTGCCTGTTTTAACCTTAACCAATTGGGTAACCTGCATTCATATCAAGAGACATCATATTAAACTTTTGCTTCTTATTTCTCGATTTCACTATCTGGAAAAGGGCAAACTCGACTTGGATTTAGATGGTTGAAGGAGGTATGCTTACTTGTGCTTTCTGTTTTGGAGATGATCTGCAGCATATAACTGAAGCACAACCAATGGCAAGCTCCAAAAATAGGTCCTTCACATCATCCTCCAGAGCATAGGTGAGGGATTTTCCATCAATTATCAAAGCCAATGCTTCCGGGGTTTCGCTCGAAGTCGCAAGTAATGCTTTTGCATCAGTTATTTGCTGAGTTACACTTGCCTTAAACGCCTGAAAACCAGAAAGATCCATTCAATACCACAGCTCATACTGCTTTTGAACAAGACAGTTAATTCGATTTTGAATTTAAATAACAGAGTTTCCACTATAAAAACCGAGGCTGTAAACTCTACTTATGGAATGTCTATAAAGGGACATAGATGCCACAGTATGTTCTATGTTGCAACATGTTGAAATTAGCTGATTATAGAAAGCAAATCTAATTGGGCAATAACTGCAGGTTCGTCGTCCGCTTTGTGAATTCGATTTATTTACCTTGATAGCTGCAGATTTGTGAATGTCTTCGACTTTGTCCAAAGCTTTTCCTTCCGGAGTCTCTGAGCTGATAATTATTTGCCTCATTCCTTGTCTAAGTAAACTACAAGCAAAGCTGAAGAGAGGACGTTCGGGTTTGGGAACGAGAAGCTGTTAGCATACTGAACATCTACAAGAACTGCTGTGAAGAAAAAACTGTATAGATTATGCTTACCCAATGTTGATGGCTGTTTCCATTTTATCTCCAGTCAGAACCCATATTTTAATTCCAGCCTGAGCAAGTTTGTCTATGCACTCAGGGACCTAGCAAAGAAAACAATCAATAACTTGTCAGTTCTTCATCTTCTTGATATGAGTTTATTAGTTTTCCTGTTTGTATAAAGCAAACTATTTATAAGAGTGATTTTAGTTTTCCATGGCTTAATGCATACCCCATTTTGAAGCTTATCTTCAACTGCTGTAGCACCAAGAAGAATCAAATCTTTCTCAACACTTTCTGTTAACTGATCGATTATGTCGTCGCGATCTGTGCTCACTGTGTTTTTGGCTTTGATGAATTCTTGATGAAATGTATTGAATTCCTCCTCCTTCAGCTCACGATACGCTAGCACCAAAGTTCTTAAACCAGCATCGGCGTACTCGTTAATCTGCACCTTTGTTTGTTCTTCAAACTCACTTCCATTCTTTGCCAGTCTTTCAAACATAACACTGCATTTCAAGGTGAAAAGTAAATGAGATAAAATGTCTTAGCTACAAAGAAAATAGATCACTTTTATATGCATAGGCAAACAAAATGTTTAAGTTTACCAACCTGTCAGCCCCTTTACAAAGTAGTAGTAGCTGTCCCTTTTCATTTCTTATAATCACAGACATCCTCTTTCTTGTGCTATTAAATTCCAAAATATCCAGTAGTTGATATGATCTGCAAAACCATAGCCATAAAACTCAGTGGTGGTGATATTGGGAGAAAGATTCATAAGATGAGCATCTAAAGACTACTTCAAGCTGCAACAGATAAAAATATGAATCCTTAAGACCAGTGATCTAACCTTTCGACTATTTTCGCAGAGGCCGGGTCGAACTCTCGCAATGAAATGCTTGTCTGAGTCCTTTCATAGAATTCAAAACCAAATTCTCTTGCTGCAATCACAAAAGCTGCCTCATCTGGTGATTCAGCTTCATATGAAATTTTTCCAGTTTCCTCATCAATTTCTGGCAATGCAGTATGGCAGATGGCCAGTAGCTGCAGGAACTTCTGGATTACATCGGCTCGAGGCTCCTTCACCCAATTACCGTCCATTATTCTTTCGTCCTTGAAATTGAACCCCTTAATGGATGGTTTTTCGCTGCTAAGACGTGCATCTTTGGCCTCTAATTTATCAGGTAAAGTTGACTCCTTTCTTCTTGCAAGAGCTCTCTCTACTTCTGTAATTCCTCGCCCGTAAGCAGTCCCGCCCACCGAACACTTGATAAACTCCATCGAATTGCAGGTCAATGTCCCAGTTTTATCAGAAAGTATGGTGTCAACTTGGCCAAGCTCTTCATTCAAATTTGAGGTACGGGCATGAGCTGGCTTATCAGTTTCCTCATGATACATATGTCTATCTTGGTTGATGAAGGCACTCTGCAGAACTTTGACAATTTCAATAGACACATACAATGATATGGGAATCAAATAGCTAAAAAGCATAAGAGCAGTCAAAAATTGCAATATTGCTGCAACTGGAGCTTCTTTGGGGTTGTAGTATATTGTGGTATCATCTGGCCTAAGGTACCATCTCGTAATTCTTCCATTTTCTATATCGTCGCTAGTCGAAACTCCGAAGAAAATTGATCCAGCAATTGATATCAAAACCAAGACAGCAAACAGGAAGAACACAATCTTATCCATCCTCTTCTCAATCTTGCTTCTCTTGGAAGGAGGAGCAGTTGAGTTCTGAATAACCTTTGTATCATGACCTGTAAAGATCACCACCCCATATATAAAATCCGTGTTCCGAAGCTTCGAGTCCCGAAGAAGAAGCTGTTGAGGGCTAAGGGGGTGTTGCTGCTCTTCAAGCTCCATACTGCCTACAAAGGAATACAAATTTGCATTGGGGTCTTCACATTTTATTATAGCCTTGAAATTCTGGAAGCTCGAATCTTCGTGTAAGTTTGAGCTTGCTTCTAATGCGTTTTTCAGTTTCAAATTTGTTTCCCCATCAAGGTTCATCGTCTCGACGTAGCAAATCGCTTCCTCATAACTCGACGAAAGTAAAATGAGATCAGCAGGGAAGAATTCATCCTTTTCCACTTTAACTATATCTCCAACCTTCAAGTCCATCCATTTAGTCTCGACAAACTCGCCATCTCGAATATGTACTTTCACCTTCCTGTTATTCATCTCCATATCCTGAAAACAAGTCCCACAATCACATTCTGAACATAAACACAAAACAGTTATGGCACTGCATATTTCAAATAAGGAAAAGAATATAAGCTTTCAGATTTGAACAGTAGTTCTAAACTGATATTAGAGGGAATTCATATCTACCTGTTTGGTTCTCCTCCAATCTTCAAGAGCCTCCTTGGCCATGGTGACTCCAATAACAACAACAAGAGGAAGAACATTACTGACCGGCGAATACGGCGAAAGAGGGCTAAAGGAAAGCAAAGCACAAAGGAGGAAATACAAGTTGGCAACCCTTCTGAATTGCTCAAACAACGATTTGGGGACGAATGAAGCAATGGTATACTTTGAAGTTTTGACATAATTGCCTCCATAGTTGAGAAGACTGGCCTCAAAACTATCTGGATCGTTACAGTAAACTACCCTTGAAAACCCTGGCCCTCCAATTAAGGAGTGCTCATCTTTGAAAGAAGCTCTCCCACAAGGAAAGGCATGAATCCTTCTGAAATGCTGCCTTCTTCTTCTTCTTCTACCACCAGCCATTCCAAAGCCAACTAAAGCTTCAAATTCAAACCCTTCTGTTGCATAAACACCAAAACAGCTTGCTTGTTTCTCAAAATTGGAAGGGAAAGAGGAAGAAGGAAGAAGAAATAGCTGAAAAGGGGGAAAGAAAAGAAAAGAAAAGGAAAAACTGTGGAGGAGGACTAAAAATGAATGTAGAGTGAGAAATGGGGTTTTTAAGAAAATCTACCTGGAAATAAGGAGCCTTAAATCTGAAAGCCCCAAATAGCCGCTCAGGACAGAAAAGGCAGATTCTATGAAACAGAGGAGTTTAATACTGTTCACAACTTCCCTCTTTTCATTTAGGGAAGATAGATAGAAGTTTTTAAGCCTCCGGATTTGACCAACAACTTCAAGACGGCAGATTTAGAGATGGGTTTTTACCAACTCGACCAAAAAAACTCAACTCAACTCAACTACTTCAATAAAACTAACAACAAAGGTAGATTTTGAAATTTTAAATTAAAGCCTAAAAAGTAAAAACGAACCCAACCCACAATGGGATATCGAAAACTCCACCATTTTTCCCTGGGCTGCTGCTAAGACAAAACGAAAGAGCTGGAATCTCATGTCAACGGCAAAATCAAAGACTTTCTTAAAAAGTTGACCGAGCCTTTTCCCCTTCTCCAAGTCAATAAATTTTGATCTCAGCTGTGAAAAAAAACAGTAATCTGGGTGGGTTTTAGCTCTCTGTTTTGCTCTGTTTCAAGCTTTTTCACAAACAACAAGAAATGGAGTCGAAACCGAAACTGAAAACAATCTCTTCGAGATAATAAATGAACTTCCCATAAAGTAAAAAAAAAGGTCATCACAGGCTTGCAGTGGCGAGTAAATACGAAACCCAGTTGGAAATTTCCTGGAAAAATAAAGGGATTATTAAAATCAAAGAAGAAGAAGACTTTTTTTAAAGTTTTTTGCTATAAACAAGCGAATTCTGAGGTGATTCGTGTCAGAAATGGAGACGAAACAGTTTTAAATGACAGTTAATTGAGAGAAGAAAGAGAAGGAGAGAGGATCTAGGGAATATTTACTCAAATTAAATGTAAGAAAATTGATGATGATGTTGATGAAGAAGAAGATGATGAAGATGGCGGATGAGGCTGCGTTGGGTTAGGGTCAAACTGGACCATTCACATGCTTCAAATATTATCTTATGTACTCTCTCACCAGATTCATTACACATTAATAATAAGACGTTGTCATTATTATTCCCAAAATACCCTTCTTCTAATTTCGAAATTACCGCCTGTTTTCCTTGTCGTCGTAATATTAAAATAGCACTTTTTTTTTATTATTGGATTTTTATTTATTTATTTATTTATTTATTTTGTCAACTTGTGAGCCAATTATCTATCTTCTCGCTTACGGATGAGAGAGTGCCCAACGACGACTTTTTCCACGTCTTCGGTCAGGAAAATCATTACTTAAAATAATCATTATTAAAACGAATAATATATTTTTTTATTTAAACCATAAAGAAAATGAAAAAGAAAAAGAAAACTAATAATAAGGCTGCAGATTGGCTTGGTCTAATCAAAAGGTGCTTTTTTTTTTTTAATTACACGTTTGGTCTTTTTTTTTTTGAGATTATGCAAATTTAGTTTTTTATATTTTAAAATTTTTATAATAGATTTCCCAACATTGGAAGGTGTATCGAATATCAATCTAGTTATCATATTCTAAAAAATTCATAATGTATCTTTAAATAAGTGTTCATTACTCTAACTTTTACCAAAATATATTAATTTTATTGTTTAAAGCCTATCTGACAAGTTAATTCAAAATTACTCATTCAGTAGTTCAAATGACATACAAAATTGAAAGTTTAAAAATATATTAAAATTTTAACAAATTCAACTTCTAAAATATAGAGAGCATTTTGATTCCATTAGTAATAAGGATTCATAATATCATATACTGGGAATGACATTCGAGCGAATGCCTTACACGAGAAGTTGCACACTTTAAGATGACTAGCATGAATGAGCCAGCTTCAATACCACCGCGGCAAAGGGTGCAACGAGGAACTTGAGCAACCACACTTGGAGCCTACGACGAGTTTATGTGGGGAATGTTGTTGAGGCTCCCATTGGGACTCACCACAATGTTTTCTTTTGAGTACTATAAACATTCTAAAATATTAAGAAAAAATAACCACAATATTAAGATTTTCTTAAGACACAATTCAAAGTCGAATAATACTTTTCTGTTGACTAGGTAGGATAAGAGATGGTAATGTAGAACAGAAGAGGAGAGTTTTTTTATTTTTTAAAAAGAAATAAAAAACAATTATAAAAAAACTTAATCGTAGGTGAGAATTTTTTTCTTTAATTGCTGAGTAATTGTTGGACAAGATTATTACAGTGTGGTCATAGTTTCATGTGGAATGAGATATTTAAACTTCTAACTTCTTAATCAAAGCTACACGTTTTATTTGACAATTTACGCGTAAGAAAATAATTATAAAAGTATTTTGAATATAATTTCTTTTTCGGGAGTTTTCGCCGTCAAAATGAAAATGAAATGGGATACCTTTTGCACGATATTTCCAGCCGGTGACGATCGTGATGACGATGACCCTTCTTAAAAGCGTCAAATTCTTTTGATTCACGTCACTCCAATCTCACTTGGATCTTTCCAACTAAGAAATTACCATAATATCTTTTTTTTTTTTCTTTTTTTGAAGCAAAATTACCATAATATCTTTCCTCGGCGGCCAGGTGATAATTTTTCTTTTTTCCAATATTCCTCATTGAATTTATGTATATATTTATGTAAATGAATTATTGTTTTTTTTTTCTTTTAATACAAATAAAATATTGTTATACCTTGTACGCATTATTAAGGAATATGACTCTTGATGAGAGTCAAGAAAAGCATATCTTTGCTCGATCCAAAACTGAAAGTCTTTCCCTTATTTTGGCCCTTTTTGTTGGTCTATTTTTGACATTGTAATTTGACAATTACAAATTTTAGTGTTTATATTGAAAAATTGCATGCTATAATTATATAATTATCAGCATTGGTGGTCAAACGAATTATAATTTTTTTAATATATTTATTTATTTTCTCAATTAAACATCAAACCTCGTTGTTACAAAAATCGTACTAAATACTTATTCAAGACGTGTGTTTTGAATTTTATTTTTCAAAGAAGTTGGGGGAACTCGTCGGATGTGAATTCTCTCCTCTAATATAAACACAAAAAATTATAAATAAAATAAATGTTAAAATACAATTTTTTATTCATGTATTTTCACATGTTTAAATTTACGTCACTTACTTTTCCAATAAATCTTATAATTATTCATTGTTGTTAGTTTTAAGTTAATTTATTTTTTATCGAAATTGTTATAATAAAAGTAATGATTTTCATTCAAGAAAAAACACCATGTGAATATATTTCCTATTGATGTACAAATTTGGACATAGAGAGTGCACCTGATTCCCAGGTACTTCAATGGGTAAATTTATTTAATGGGAAAACAGGTGGCCTACAAAATAGCACAACACCACACCACCTCCGGGAAAATTTCTAGTACTACGGTAGTATGGGAAAATTTTTCATACTACCTCCATTCACTTATTGCCATGAAGGAAACATTTAAGAATGGAATGGGTCCCATTGAATAAAAGATTATATTATTAAATGATTATTAAATGACGTGTCAAATGCTGAATTAGAGTTTCTCTTCTCTTTAGGAATTGGACATGAAAGAGGTTGATCTCGGTTCATGGGGTCTCCTTTGTTTTCACTTATAGCTCTTATTATTTTTACTTTTCTTTACTTTTTTTGAGCATTTAATTAGGTCCAAATTTATTCATAACATTTTCAAAAAAAAAAATTATAGAGAGAAAGCTAATAGAGACCATTTTTTTAGAGAAAAAAATAGATATAAACTAACAATATGAACTAATTTTAAGATTTATGGGAGTGCAGAGACTAAATTTAGACATTTGAAAGTAGAGAGACCAAAACACAGTATATTAACCTAAAATAAAAGACATACAAAACATTTTTAAAACTCGCTAAAATGCTATATTTGTGTTTCTTTTTAGCAACTAATCTCTAAAATGTTAAATATTAGATATATTTTTCTTTAATTCTAAGTCATCTCTAACTTGATTTTTAAAAAGATTTGAAGATAAAAAAAAAAATAATAATAATAAAAGCAAAAAGAGAGTGAAAAATACCAATTTGCTTTTAAGTAGTCTTGACACATTAATTATTAGCATATGCAGAAGTTCTCATTTTAACATTAAATATTATGATGTCAACGAGAATTAATACTTTGAATCTTCGAATTATACTTTAATTACTTAAAGTCATATTTCGTTTTCAATACTCTTCAATCAAAGTGTCAATTTAGAATGCTAAGTCGAAATTATCCATTTCAAAAGATAATTAATATATTCCATAAAATATAATTGATTCGAGTATTAAACAAAAAAGTGTAAAGGAATTTGGTAAAAAGCTCCCACAATAAAATTATAAAAAAATAATTTATAAATACTTTTTTTTTAAAGATTAATTTATAAAGACCTTCATAAAGTTAGAGAGATATTTGATACCGTGCATGTGAATTTAGGATTTCATTTGGATATAGCATATGTGCGTTACCCAATTCACTCTCTCAAAAAAAGAATTATTTTCTTTTTTTCAAAACCCTAATAATTCGTACGGATCTTAGTCAAACTTTTCGGATTGACTCGATTTTTGCCGATGTCCACGTGGCGCCCCCACATTGCAGGAAAGGCTTTCCCCCTCTTCATAATACATTTTTTATTTTATTTTACATCTTTTCAAAACCCTAATAATTCGTGCCTGCTTGACGATCACGTTAATATATTCTTAATATTCGGCATCACATACATTTTTTTTTTTTAATTTTAAGCCACATTATAAAATTTCAATTCCTACCATCTGATTCAAATCTTTCATCTCACATGTGGTAAAAGAAAAAAACTTGTCCAATCAATCTTAAATATTTTTTTATCGTCCTTCCAAACATAAAATTATTGCAACTGAATATTAAAATATCATAAAATAAACAACTAGTTTTTTTTCTTTTTTTAAATAAGAACTAGTTTTAAACTATAGACACACTGTTCTAATCAAACTATCCATCTATATGGGTTACATTCAAATCCAAATGTTTTACATCAGTTTTTTTTATTATTTTTCTTGAATTGAGATGGTAGACCAACATTATATGGAAATTAATTTTGTTTAATGGATGATATTATAGTTTTCGTCTTTTCGATCTCTACAAAGTTTTAAAAAATTGAGTTAAATTGTAATAGTCATATGGTTCGAGAGCTCAATTGTAAGTGGAAAAAATATTCATATTTTACGAGTGATTTATGCAGTTTACAATATTTAGTGACTTAATTGTTTCACGAGTTTAGGGGGTTGCTTGATCAATTTCTCAAAGTTCGAATGTGATTTTGAGTCCAACATGTGAAAGGGTTACGATTTGAACCTCTCACTTTTTGTCAATGATATATATTTTAATCAAAATTCAAGAGTGTGATTATAACCGTCTATAGTTTAATTTTATTGGTTTTTTTTTTTTAACGTTGTCTTGATTTTAAATTTTAACCTTTTTTCAGAAAATATATATATATTTGTTGGAATTACCAATGTCCAGCTGTGATGGAGGCGCTTTGAAATATCTGACGAATTTTATAGAGATAAATTTAATTTTTTTTTCTTTTCCAACTAAAGAAAAAATATATATAAAGACTCCAAATCGGACGGCGACAGCCTTGTAGCTTTGCTGTGGTTTCAACGATCGGATTTTGATGAAGTCTAGGAGACGGCAAAATTGCGCGGCCGGCCGGAGCCACCGCGTATTCTCGTTACGCGTTTCGTTAATTTCTCCGGTCAATTATTTTAATTATAATTTCCCATTTTATAAATCTTAATTTCAACCGGCTTGAGAAATTTAAATGAAATGAAATATTGGTTTATGAAAAGTTTAGGGAACAAAACATTTTTAACCCTTAAACTTTGGGGGTTGTATCAATTTTAACCCTGAACTTTCAATTTCATCAAATTGGACCCTAAACTTAACAAGTTCTATCAATTTTAACCCTAAACTTTAAATTTCATCAAATTGAACCTCAAACTTATGAGATTGTATCGATTTTAACCTCAAACTTGCGTAAGTGTTACAATATATACCTTTGGTTAATTTCCATTTGAACCACCATACGTAATTGATTATTTCTTCTTTTTTTTTTTTTCTTCTTAATTCACATTGCACCTGAATTGGCTTCTTATAAATAAAATATCGGAGAAACTTTATTTTATATGATTTTTTTCTTATTGTTGAGAACTTTAATTGTGAGGGTTTTTTCGCTGCTATTTAAGATTACGAAAGCAAAGAAACTTTTGAGGTTTTTTATCTTCAAATATTTGCTGGTTTTTTTATTGTTGCTAAGAATTTTGTGAGATTTTTGTCTTCTTTTACGGGTTTTTTTCTTGCTAATCAGAAGAATGTACAAATGTAGGAAACGAAAATAAAGAAATTTTGATTTTTTATTTCTCATATTTGTTAGATTTTTCTTGTTGCAAATAAATTTGTGATTCTTTTTTGGATAATAATGAGAAGAATAGTCTAGGATATCTGATTTCTTCTGGTTTTTCCAAAAAAAATCTTACAAAACACTAACTTAGGTGCAATGTGAACTAACAAAAGAAAAGGAAATTGTCAATTACATGTTTTAATAGCAATTCAAATGAAAAGTTGACCAAAGGTCTACATTGCAACATTTATGCAAGTTTGAGGTTCAAATTGATACAATTTGTTAAGTTTAGGGTTCAATTTGATGAAATTGAAAGTTTAGGGTTAAAATTGATAGAACCTGCTAAGTACAGGGGTAAAAATTGATTTTTTCCCAAAAGTTTATTAATGAGATAAATGCAAAACGTGGAAATTGTAAGAAATATGGTCCCGTTTGTTTGTTTTATAGAAATTTTGTTGTTTAGTCTCCCATTGGATGCTACAAATATTTATATATAGTTGCATTTGTTATATTTATATATGCATTTTGAATGGATAAATAAGTTGTAAACTACCTAACAATATTCGTTACACATTGCTCATTTTTCAATTTTTCAATTTATCAATTCAACCCTGTTTCAAAAAAAAAAAAAAAAAAAAAAAAAAAAAAATCAATTCAACCCAACGTGGGATTTCCATCTCTTCCAATTATAATCAACAAGAGCAGAGTTAAAACCAACATAAAATTTGTATCATCTATCAAGAGATCAGAGATTCAAATCCTTCACCCCACATGTTATTAAAAAAAATCTTTCAGTTATAGTTCAACCTCTTCCAATCCCGATTATCTACGACCGTACAAATCATTGGAATCAATTAACTTATAAATATAAGATTTCATCTCAAAATCAATTGACAATGAGAAGAGTAATCCTCCATTTTTTGTTTTGATTTTTTTTTCTTAGACTGAATATCCGTTTTAGCTTTATGGGCTCTAATACCATATTAGATAAACGGGGTTCTATCTCAAAACCATTTGGCAGTGATATAAGTAACCCATGTATTTTATAATTTTTTTTAAAGATAATAATGTATTTGTTGGGGGTACGACCAAAGTCCCACATTGACTAGATAAGGGAATGATCATGGGTATATGAGGGAGAGGACTAATATCTTCATTGGTATAAGGCATTTTGGGGTGAACCACAAGCAAAGCCATAAGGTGGTATTATACTCCGGAGAAGAGGAGTTGTCCTGGATAAGAGCAGAAGGTCTCCAATCATCTTTTTAATGTGAGATCCGAAATATAATTAAAACATTAAATTTCATTTTAAACTATATTTAATTAAGGTAGAAATATCTTGTATTGTAATTTAATAAACTGAACATACTCATCCTCAAAATTAAAAACTTATTAAATATGATTTGACTCTAAATAAATAATTGCTATAGAAATTAAATAGACTTATTTACTGAGAATCTTACCAAGTCAATAACTATTAACTAATGTGATTAAGAACAGAAAATCCAGACCGTGTTGGATAATTAACAATTTTGTTTTTAATATTCTATTTTGAAAACTTTAACTTATATAGGAACATTAATTCTACCTATACTTTGTTGTTTTTTTTTTTTTACTCTCTTTTTAAAATCTAAGCTGAATTAAAAAAAAAAAAAAAAGTAGTTTTTAAAAACTTTTTTTTTTTATTTTAATTTAGCCATGAATTCTATGTTTACAAGCTAAGAATAGTGAAAAATATGCTATATATATGTTTAACTCGTTTTTTTAGTTCAATTATATATTTAACTTAAATTAGACCTATATCATCAATTAATAAATTAAATTAGTCGTAGGCCGTGTTGTACTCTCATATAACGATAAAACACAATTATGCATGTATTTTTTATTATTACTTAGTTTATATTATATTTGAATGAAGAATTCTATGGTTCTATCGATGAATTTATTAAAGAAAAAAAAAGAGTCCTATTTTATATATTATCGTTTAATATGGTATCATTCAAATTCGTTGCGTGTAATTATTAAATATCAATCTTTTTTCTTCGGATTCATCTATATTCACGTTTAAAATGATTTTGGTAGACTTCATTAATTTCTTATACTATTTAGACTTTTCATTTGAATTCTTTTACTATTTTATTTGACATTACGTTTGAAAGGACTTTCTTTTACATGTTTTTTTGCAGTGTTTTTAAATTTAAAAAGCCAATAATTTGTCTTTAAAAAACTGAAAAAACTGAATGTTATTTAAAAAATAAAAACCACAATACACGTATTGAGGTATGAGGAAAAAGGCCGAGTTTTGGAAGAATAAATTCAAACTTTATGGGGGTTGGAGTGAATGTGAACTATTTCATAAACTCAAAAATATTAAGAAAATAATAACAAGATACAATTTAAAGGAAAAATACAATGGTTGATTAGAAAGCAAAAAAATTGAAATGAATTAAAAATTATTGGGAAAGCAAACAATTTTATACACTCTTAAATTTGAGGTTATATCACTTAATTAAATTCTCAAACTAATAATTGTAGTAATTAAAATCCTAAATTTTTATAGGCGAATCTCAATTTATATAATTCTGTTTTAAGAGTTTTAATGCATATAATAATTTTCATATGTGTATTAGACGTTAACGTGATATTAAGGAGAGAGTTTTAGAATCAAAATAATAGTAGCGGATTTTCATATCCTCATCTTCCTCTATGTTTCTCTATTTATTTAGGAAGAATTACATGAAAAAATTTATTGTTAGAAGAATAATTTTACTCGTGTGATTTTGGTTGAGATGATTTTAATTAGTTATAAATCACTAATTAAATGTTTAAATTGATTCACTAATTAAAAATTCGGGTTTAAATCGACACGATTATTAGTTTGGAGTCTCAATTGATACAATCCCCAAAATTGACATTGTTTAATAACTACTTTGTGTTTTTGTGTTTTGGAAATTGTGCTTGTTTTCTCACAAATTTTTTACAATGATTTTCATCACTTTTTGAGAAAACGTTTAAATTCTTAGCCAAATTCAAAAAACAATAACACGTTTTTTACAAACTACGACTGATTTAATAACCACTTTTGTTTTTGAAAATTAAGCTAATAAATACTACTTCTACATAGTAATATCAAACCCGACCTTATAGATATAAATAGATTTTTTTTCTCAAAATTATTATTCACAATCACAACATGGGGTTAGTGATGGAGTAGGCAAATAATATAATTTGAGGGATTGGGTGAAGGAGTTGGGTGAGGGTTGTTGGGGCTTATAAGGATTGAATGGATGAGATTGAGCTTCATTCAATTCCATGTCCCCACTCTCATAAAAACACCATAATATATACTTTCACATTAATGGATGTGACAATCTTGAATACATACCTTCTACTTTGAAAAATGGCTGCACCTTGTTTTATGACAATAACCTACAAAAATCATTGTTAAATGACCAAATTCTTGAAGGGTTCAAACTCCTTGAAATTGCATATTCAACTATTTTGCATCCTTATGTGTATATATATATATATATACATACATGTTTTCTTAAATGTGTAGGGACCATGGAAGTTATATTAAGATGTAAAAAGATATTGTTTGTACGTCCAATCAACATGAAGTTTGATTACATTTATTTTTCGGTCATTTAAGGAAGAAAATGATAGAATGTTGCTTTTAATTACACTTTTAATTCAATCATGATGAAGAAAAATATAGAATGGATGTGTTTGATTATATTGTCAAATCAATCACGACTTGAATATACAAAATGTGGTCAGGGTCGTTTTTCACGTGTATGACTTGTTGGTAAAAAAAAATATATATAACTTTCAGATTTAAATTCATTCACAAATGATATGAACTATTCGGATCTTATCCTTACCCAAGAAAAAAAAATCTTGTACAAGCGAAATCTAACATAGGCAATAAAACACATAGATTAAAAAAAATGTTAAAATACCATTTTGGTCCATCCCATTTTTTTTATTGGATCAGATACCCATTTGGACCTTGGGAGGTTTGATACCATAATAAATAAATATGAGGTTCAATCTCAAAACTAATTAACAATGAAAGAAGTATGTATCTTATAAAGATCGTAATGTCTTCTCATATTTTCAATGCAGGTTCCTCGAGACTATATACATAAATTCTTTACATCTATGAAATAAATAATAAAGAAAATGAGATAATTAATCATTTATTTGAAAGTAATAAGTTCATATTTATTACTCTAAATTTAACCACTTAAAAAATTCATTGTTTAGCTTAGTATGTTTTTTGGAAATTACTTTTTTCTTTAAAACATTCTACAAATTACTTAATAAGTTTTAATAATTACTGCCTATATAATATTAATACTTATTGTTTTTCTTTACTTAATTGATATTTTTTAGCAATACTTAATTGATATCAATATTATAATTAATTTATACTTATTTGTATTTAATTTTTTTTTAGTACATCAAGGGTGGGGGATTCGAACCTCTGATCGAGGGTACATGCCAATTACCGCTGAGCTATGCTCGCTTTGGCTATTTGTATTTAATTATAGTTTATAAATATGTTAATATCTAGGATAATTGTAATGGGTGGCAAAATTAGGGTAAATAATTGCAATTTTAGCAATTTTTTAAAATATTTGCAAATATGGCAAAATTTTTGAATTAATTTTTTATATCCCTATTTTGCCCTTGCCCTTGCGCGCGCATCTGGTGGTCTCCTCTATTTTTGTTTTGGTAGGTTTCTATCTGATAGAAAGTTGAGAACTTTCTATCAGTGATAGAAAAAAACACTGATAGAATTAACTTTCTATCAGTGATAGAAATTTTCTATCACTGATAGAATCTATCAGAGATAGAAAAACGTTCTATCACTGATAGAAATCTTCTATCAGTGATAAAAAAAAACTTTCTATCAGTGATAGAAGTTTTCTATCCCTAATAGAAAGTTTTTCTATCACTGATAGAATCTATCAGTGGTAGAAATCAGTGATAGAAGTTTTCTATCACTGATAGAATTAACTTTCTATCATTGATAGAAATCTTCTATCACTGATAGAAAAAATTTCTATAAATGTTGTATTCTCATCTAAACCTTCCCTAACAAGATTTGATCGAAACACAAAAAAAAAAAAGAAAATTGCTGGGATAGGCACTTTCCCCACCCCGGAAAGTTGTATAAGTTGGATTACAATCGACGAATCCCAGCAAAACCCACACTCAGTTGTTCATTTCTTCCCCCAAAATCCCCAAACCAAAACCCACAACAATAATAATGAGCTCCAACAATGAGCTTCCTCAATCTAACTCCGCCGCCGCCGAGCAACCAAAGAAAATCAAACGCATCAGAAACAATTTCCAATTCCAATAAGAGTAGTAGTGAGTCGAACAACAACAACAACAACAATCACCCAGTGTACCGAGGCGTCCGCATGAGGAATTGGGGCAAATGGGTGTCCGAAATCCGCGAGCCTCGCAAGAAATCCCGCATTTGGTTAGGCACTTTCCCCACCCCGGAAATGGCCGCGCGTGTAACCACGACGTCGCCGCCTTCAGCATCAAAGGCTCCTCCGCCACCCTCAATTTCCCCGACCTCCTCCACCTCCTCCCCCGCCCCGTCTCCCTCGCCCCTCGCGACGTCCAAGCCGCCGCCGCCAAGGCCGCCCACATGCACAACCTCGACCTCGACGACCACCACTCCCACGTCGACGACGACCTCACCGAGATCATCCAACTCCCCACCCTCGGCTTCCGATTGCCTTCTTCTCATTTGTTCCTCGTCAATCGTGGAGGATTTGTCTGTATTGGTGTAATGTCGCTGGATGGAGATGACCGGAAAAGTAGAGAAGAAAATAGAAAGGGCATTTTAGTAATTTTACCTTTTAGATGGCAATATTTTGCCATTTTTGCAAATAGTTTCAATGGCTGCTATTTTTGTAATTATTTTGGGCCGGTTTGCTACTTTTGCAACCGGCCCTAATATCTATATATCAAATGCTATCAAATCAATTAATGACTAATATTTTCTCCAAAAAAAAAAATAATGACTAATATTAAATGATTCATTAACATTAATCTAGAAAACGATAGATAATAGGAGCTATATTAGTTGAAAAAACGGTAAAATCCACTTATTTCAACTGTTTCACCGAACAACCCTCAAGTTTTTTAAATTTTTAGTCTCTTAAAAAAAAAACTCGATTTTTTAGAATAAAAGAAAAAAAAAAAAAACCGACTTTAATTACTATTTTTCTCTTTCTTTTTTCTTTTCTTTTCTTTTTTGAGTTCGATTTTATTTATATTTACTCTTTGTTTCAAAAAATAAACCAGTTTTATTTGCTCTTTATTATTATTATTATTATTATTATTATTTTGGGATTGTTTTATTTCCTCTTTCTTATTCTTAATGATTCGGTTCGTGATTTGACTAAATAATGCACAATTCAAACTTTTCCATCAAATAAATAAATACACCTTTCAAACTTAACTAACTTTTTAATGTTTGTTGGCAGAATCCCAACCCATACAGTGCCAACTATTTTTTAAAATTAAAAATAAATAAATAACTTATTTACTTATTTGGAGACATATTTCTTTTCAATAATAATATTTTCCCTTTTTAGAAAAATAATAACATTTCATGATTAAATAAAATCATTCTTATTCGTTATTAACTCTATAGTAAGGGTTGTTTGGTTTCCTATTTAAAAAAAAAAAAAAAAAAAAAAGTGATTGTTTGGAATACCTTTTACTTCAAACACTTAAAAAAAATATTTTCAATAAAAATGCTTTTATATCTTACCAATTTCTAAAAAATGCTTTAAATAACAAATTTCTAGCGGGTTTATAGAAAAGTTGTTTATTAAAAAAAAAAAAAAACTATACTCTAAACAGTGCATACTAGTAGTACACAATTTGTTCGATGTTAAAAAATTCGTATCAAGTCTATTTAGATAGAGTTTAATTTGTTAAGACGTTGATAAGTTCCTTTTTGAACAACTTTACGAGTTCAAAATCTTTGCACTTTTGATTGCATCATCTTTGTTTTTATTTAAATTATAATATTATATTTTAAAAAGAGCATATCAATTTGTGATGTATGATTCATTAAAATACTTGATGAGGATCAAAGAGGATTTATTAAATATATTAAAGTCGCAAAAAGGAACTTTTGTACTCATAATTTTAAAATTCAAATATGATCAAATGGCTTGGTTCAAATCTTACCCAAACCATTTGCTTTTCTCTAATGCTTTTGTCATATTTACAAGTGTGGCTGCTAAAAGTCACGATCGAACTCCAAAACCATTGATTCAAAAGTGGTTATATGCATAATGTATGCAATATCATATGTATATACATGTGTATATAGTAGTGTTTGTAATATCCAACATTTTCTTTTATTATGCGATGTGAAAATAAATTTTATTAATTGAAAGTTGAATATAAACTGTATTTTAATTTGATGTAATATACATGTCCATACTCCATCCATAATTTTTTTTTTTGAGTTAATTATAAGTTAATTTATGAATTTTCAAGTTTGTGTCAAATAAGTCCCTGAATTTTCAATCTAGCGTCAAATGTCTAATAAATAATTATAACTTTCAATCTTGCTTCTAATGTGAGTCCTTGAACTTCTAGCTTTGTGATGGATAGGTTCTTGATTTGTTCGACATTTTTTTAAGGTTAAAAATCACTTTTGGTTCTTGAACTTTCATAAAAGTGACAATTTAGTTTATGAATTTTGATTTGTAATGATTTAGTCCCTATATTTTCAATTTTGTAATGATTTAGTTTATGTAGTTTCAATTTTGTAACAATTTAGTCCCTGAACTTTAATAAGTAACAATTTAATCCTTGTACTTTCAAATTTGTAAGGATTTAGTCCCTATCGTGAAAAATTAATGTAAAGATTTAATGAAATTTCTTATCTAGATAGGTCAATAAACTAATTTGGGGTCCAATATGTTTATAAGCTACAAAGTTTAATTATTAAATAATAAAACCAACATTTAATTTTGATTTTTTTTGTTACAAATTTGAAAGTATAGGGACTAAATTGTTACTTATTAAAGTTTAGAGACTAGATTGTTACAAAATTAAAAGTACATGGACCAAAAGTGATTTTCAACCTCTTTTTTTTTTTTAAAAAAAAAAAAATTATTTATTTACAAACCTAATAGACACAAAATTGAAAGTTTATTGTCCAATTAAACACAAAAAGAACCATCCACTTAAAATGACTCAATATCTATTAAACACGAGATTGAAAATTCATAAAACATAGTAAATATTTTCTAAAGTTTAGATATCTATTAAATACAAGCATAGAACTTCATAAACTAAATTTGTAATTTAACCATTTTTTTAAAAGCTCAATTGTAGTAATTTACCCAATTTTTAAAAGTGACATTGATGTTCTTTTTATAGGAATTGAATCCATTAAAAATACCAAAAATAAAAAAAAAAACACACACACACATCGTCTAAAATTATCATTAAAAAATTAATATATAGATGATAAAATTGAGCCCACATTGTTCATGCAGATTGTCGGTGGGTAAAAGTGAATGTCTTGGGGAATAGTATGAGCAATAATATAAAGTGTATGGTTTCTCGATAATCATCTTTCTTGTAATAGTAACGACTGAATTTTCCACAACCACAAGAACGGGGTCAAGGTGGCCAACGCACCAAAATCAACACAATTATGCTTTTCTCACACTCAGTCGGACCCTCGCTTTTGCACTCCATTCTTGATTTTCGGTGTCGTCTATTTTAATCTTATATTCTCATTTGCTGGATTCGAGAGTCTTTCTATACTTGGGTTGAATGTGTTGTTTTCTATCGAATTATTTATTTTCATGGGTTTTTTTTTGCTGTATAACATTTTAGGGTTGAAGATCAATATATTCGATCTTGAAAATTAAAAAGATAATAGGTATCTTTCTCTAATCAACAATGTTCAAATTAACTGTTAAATTGAATACTCAAAGCGAGCATGACTTAGTGATAATTGACATGTACCCTCAAATTAAGGATTTAAAATATAGAAAATCCTTCTTAAAAAAGCTATAAACAAAGTTCATATAATTTTGCCGGGTAGTTGTCAAGAATTTATCACATGTGGTTTTAGTTATAACTAGTTTCACTATTATCAGAGGGTATTTGATTGTTTCAATTTCCTAGGATTTTTTATATCTAACAATTATATTATTATTTTAATTTAACAATAAATATTTTATTGTTTTAAACTGTCACATCAATAATGGACTAAATTGAACTATTTTCTTAATTTGGAGATTTAATTGTTCAATATTGAAATCTAGGAACTCAATAGAAACTGGCCCGGACCAAAAATGTTTTTTACCCTAAAATTTTCAAATGTTGAAATAGTGGCCGTTTATTTATTTATTATTATTGTTATTATTTTGACAATATTTCATATTAGTGTGTCCAAAAATAACCGACGATCTTTACGTTTCTGCAAGCACAGGAAACTCCAGCCCAGATGGAACGGCCCACGGCCCAATTGAATTCCAAGCCCAAGAGTTGCAGGTTTGTTCCGACGCGTCTGATCGGCATGTAATAATTGCTAACTGCAGTTGAACGAAGTTCGGTAAGCCATTTCCTTGGCGCCAAATCGTCTGCAGAACCACCATGGCTCCCTCCCCGTTCTATGCTCACAAGTCACATCAACGATGTTCTCTCCATCTATTGCCGATTTTTGTTCAATTCGCATCTTCAATCTGTTGAGTATATGCGATTCATTCCGATTCGATTCAGTAAGCTGGTGAGCGTGATCGCTTTTCCCTCCTCTGCTTTTGTTCTGTTTTGGACGTGCGATTATATACTGCGTTCCTGATTCAGAAATCTTTTTATCTGAACGATTCATCAGTTACGAGATTGCTGATGCATGATCGTCGTGGAGATGATGGACATTGAACACCGAAGGAAAGTTCAGAGAGAATGGTCAAAGGTATAGTATGCACTCTACGGCGTATAATGCTGATTGTTTTTAGGCTTTCCTTTTTGGAGTTTGTAATTCGTCTACATAGTTTTGGTTTTTGAATTGTAGTCGACAATATGAAGGATATCTGTCGCTTTACGTCTGTAGGTTGTTGAGAACTGGGCATTGGAGCTATTAATGCATTGTCGATAGATCAGTGAATTAACACTTGTGTGGTTACAGTAGATGCTTTCTCTTTCTTGGATTGTAGCTTGATTAATATTTCTTGAAAATATTATGTTCTCAAATCTCATATTCTAAAACTGTGAGAAAAAGTGCTTGGAGCTGAACTAGTTCTATCGAGATGTGTTTGTTTGAGAAAGTATATACTTAGGGAAAAAAAAGTAATAATAAAAATAACCTTTCAGTTGAATTGGTTCTATCATCTATGCAACAAGATTGGTTGATTATTGGATGTACAACAATTCTTCTGTTGTTGATTACCTTTTCTGTTACTAACGTTGTAGTTGTGATGATTTGCTCTTTGGTATGATGAGTTTCTCTTTTTTTTGCCAATTCGCGTTGATAATCTCAGTTTGAGATTAATGGTTTTGAGTGATGCAATATGCTCTTCTTCTTCTTTATCAGCTAACATGACCAAAATCATTTAGGAGTTGCTACTCTGAGATGTTAATGTTGCAAGAGGTGCTCAACATCTTTTGCTTTGGTCCCATTATTGTCCTGAATTAAAAAGGAAAAGCTAAAAAGGAATAGGTGGAGAGAAAACTGCTTGAATTCATTTTCTTTTCTTTTCTTTCTTCTTTTGTTTTTGTGTGCAGGGGCTGGGGGTGCAATTTGCTAAATTATCGCACTGCTAAAAATTTTCTCCCTCTTTACTGTCAGTTTTTCGTTCCTTTTTCTTCCTTTTTGGGTTTACTAGTTTACACATTTGGACTTGTTTCCTTCCCTTCCCTTTGAACTTTAAGTTCCATTCTCATGGATTGCTTTTACTCTGGTTCAAAAGCTAGCAGCTATTTTCAATCATCCACAAACTCCACATTTTTCCATTGATGAGCATCTGCTTCCACGAAAAAAACTATCTAAACTGACTAAAGTGGCTTGCGAATCTCTTTGGTGTTAATCTTTAACTTCACAAGATAGTTTCTATGGCAAGGAGGTTTGGGATGAGACTGGGCTTTTGAGAAACTGGCTCGTTTTATGATAAGTCTAGAAACTGGAAACTAAGATTTTTAAGGAAATGTAGTTAACTATGTATTTATGACAAGCTGAAAGTAGATAATAAAGAAGTTTGTGGCTTCATCATGAATTTTACTTGGGGACAGAAGATGTTGGTTCCATCATGAATTTTATATACTGATGTTGGCTCCTTGAGTTCCTTAATTGCTTCTATTCAAATTATTATTATTGTCTAATTCATTTTTTTTTTTAATTTCTACCTCCAACTCTATATTCTAACTGCCCTCCCCCACCACAAGAATAAGCTCATTTTCTCTGTACATTGTTGCACATTTTATCTCTTCAGAATCCAATGAAGTTTGCAGAGAAGATAGGAGAACGATTGCACCAATCAAGGTCTGAAGGCCTAAAAGTTATCTTCTTCCCTCTCTCTTGTTTGTCTCTGAATGCCCTTCGTCTCTTTATGCCATACCATCCATCTATTCTGATAACATGTATGCCTTTAAGTTCATCCCCTATCATTTGTGTTCACTACAAAGAGACATGAGCATCAACCATCTCTTACATTTGTGCATGGCTTCTACTAGTTGGATCTCTATTCTCAAACGGTGTGGTATTTCCTGGTGCATGCCCACAGATATTGTTGATCTCTTCTTTCTATTACTCGAGAGCAGCTACTTCCGGGGAAAGGTAAATTTATTTGGTAGAGCACTTAGCAAGATACTTCTATGGAATATTTGCCTTAAAAGGAACTGGAGAAACTTTAAAGAAAAACATGGGGATGTTTTGGAGTTCCTTAATATGTTCACTTTGTAGTTTGCTCGTGGTGTTCGATTGATATAGTTCTCTCCCACTATTCTTCTTTTCCTAATACTAATTCGTGGGCTTATCTCTGACCCATGTGGGCTTCAGGGTATGTGTTGAGTTGGGAGTGTTTGCTAAAGATTTTTTTTTTCAAGAGTTTAATTATTGTTGTAAGTACTTCAATGAAGGGGATCCAATAATGAACTTGTGTGCTTCTATAATCAAGTGAGATTAATACGAGAAAGTTTGTAAAGTTGGCAAGAGAAAATATGTGGAGAGAAAGTCGCGGTGTGAGTAATTGTCAGAGGGTGAGTAGTAAGAAAAGGCGCGACTAAGATTGTGAATTTTGTATATGCTGCCTTCTCTTCTTAAATTTAACATTGACAACGTTTAAGTTGACCTTTTTTTTTTCTTTTTTTTTTTTTTTTTTTTTTCTGATAATGAATGGGGAACTTTTTGGCTGATGAATCTTTATGTTTCTATAATTTTAACGACTATTTAGCAAATCACCCTTGTGAAATTGATAGGTGGCAATACGTTTTAATTTTTGCCTCAACTTGTTATGTTCTTTCAAACTTACCAGCATCAGGTTTGAATCTGATCACTTGGAGGGAAACTAGCAATGGCTGTTTTATCCTGCAAACATTTCTTCTAAATTTGAGACTTTCTCTATGATTAGATGGTTGGCTTTGGCTACTACGTTCAGGAAGTTTATGCAGCATCTGAACGGTACCATTTCGAACCTATGGTAATTTTTTTCCATTGTATTTGTGGTAACCATTTTGTCAATATCGTACTAAGGTCCGTTCAAACCATCCATTCAACGTTAGCAGGCTTTTTGCTTTTTTCTTTGGGATCCTCATCTATTTGATGCCAATGCCGCCAGGAAGTCAAGTTTAAATGACTATATCTCATAGAAAAATTAAACAGGGATTGTTGGAAACTATTTTCAAAATGGTTCTCTGTTTTTAAGAATAAAACTTTTATAAAAAACGTTTATGGATGACGACTTGTTAGAAGTAGTTTTTTCTATTACTGCTTTCACACAACTAACCTATTTTCCATTAAAAAGATGAAGTAATTCTTTTCAAAATTACAAACATGTGACTTGTGTTTCGATATGTTAATTACAACTCATTCCATCACAACTTGTCTTAAATATTGTTGTCAATAAAAAAAAAAAATTGTCTTAAATATTGTTTATGAAGAAAAATAGAAATTAATCTAAAAAAAGTAAAGAAAAATAGAGAATTGTTTCTAGACAAATTTCCAGAGTCATCTATTAAAATTACCGCCATATTTTTACAAATCATTCAACTATTGATTTTGTATTTTGAATTCTCTCCAACAGGGTTCTGTGAGAATGAAGTGGAGCAATGCAGTATTGCAGTTTGTGTGGACCGAGGAAGAAGCATTGCCTGAGCAAGCAGAGAATGTATGCAGAGGCACATGCAATAATAATCGGTGGAGCCCCTGCTTCTAGTACTATAGAGCCAGAGCTTGATCAAAGTTTAGAGAATTAACTAAAGGTGTTTAACAGAGTATGCAAAGACTTCGAAATATCTGTACGAAATCAGTTCTAGTTTCTGGTCTCTGTACGTTTCCCTCCCGAAATGTTTTGTATAAACCATTATTATATACTAATATATATTCAGAAGTCTTTTTGAGGCCTATTCTTTTGCCTTTTATACTTCCTGACTCGTTTTTCTTTTGCTTAACAGTCAATCTGCTCTTGATTTGTGCATTTCTGATCATGCGCTGATTGAGCTCGAGTTACATCCTCCAGTTGAGATCCAACTACATCATTACAATGAGTTCTCATTTCATCATCGCACGGTCAAAGTTGAAATAAAGAAGAGTATGGGAGTTTACAACTCATTGGCGTACATTTATGCTCAAGTTTTTTACTTTCTTGTTTTTGTCTCTTTCCGTTGAGTGCATTTTCTCTTTTAGCTTCATAGCTTTATCAAGACATGAGTGCAAGTTGTTACAGTAGAATAACCTCATTACCTGCATTCTAACAAGTACTCCAAAAGATCACCAACTTCTCATAGATAGGCAGCGGTGCCAAAACGAGATTTTGATCCATAGATGCTGCAGTCGAGTCAATGGCATGCAGTTGAGGCGACTAAAGATTTTAGTTTATGTTTAGGAGTCAAATCATATAACGGCTAATGTATTTTTTTTTCAAAAAATTTGAAGTTTCCCTCTTCCTTCATCCTTGTGGCTCATTAAACTAGGAAGTGTCAGTTACAGAAGTTGGTAGAATGTATACTCCACAACCAGCAAAGGCCATGAGATTTCAGTAACTCTCAGAGATGAGCCTTACGTCATCTCTTGTGATACTTCGCATCTCCATAAGACACAGCTCAGAATTTTTCAGAGGCTGCATTTTCCGACCAATGTTCATTGTGAACAGTGTTGTCTCCACTCTTTTGTAGGGTCTCGATCCTCGGCTCCCCATAATTTTACTCGTTTGAGATTTGGGTCAAAATGTAAAAAGGGTCGGTCAATCAAAATCCCCCCCAATCCCCTCCTCCCCTTCTCTCTCTACCCACAAGAAAGTGAAAGAACACTCACTTTGTCTCCTCAGATTCCTTTCTTTTCCATTTTTACATGTCTCTCTCTCTCTCTCTCTTCATATTTCGTATATCAGCTGGTGGGTCAGTGTGTGTTTCTTTTGTCAGGATTCTCTTGCGCTGCCTAGAAAATAAAGAATTTTGAGTACTGCCCCCACATACCAAATTAAAGAGAAGAGCCCAGAATCTCTCTCATTCTTTTATATTCTCTCACTTAGTCTCTTCTCAAATATTTTAAGGAACTGTCTTGCTCTCTTCATATGAAGACGCTCATGGATTCCTCCTCCTCCAGAAGACACTTCCACTGGACCCAGAAGGTGGGGAGTGAAGAAGAAGATGATCAATGCCCACTCCCAACCCTCAAACCCTCCTCCGAAGCCGCCGAGCTGGAAGAGATGAAGAAAAAGAACAGAGTCGTCTCTCCAGAGCCGCAACCGCAGCCGCAGCCGCCGCATCAAGCACCCCAAGCACAAAGAAGGAAGATGCCGGCCGTAGCAGTTGCGCGGTTGCGTTCGGTTCTCACGGTTTTTGCCAAAAATCGGTCGAGCCTTTCACCGGGTCTGGGTTCTCGGGTCATTGGAACCCTTTTCGGTTCTCGGCGTGGGCATGTGCACTTTGCATTCCAAAGAGACCCCAACTCGGAACCTGCCTTTTTGGTAGAGCTTGCGACACCTATTAGTGGCTTGGTAAAAGAAATGGCGTCTGGATTAGTCCGAATTGCGTTGGAATGTGATAAAGAGAAAGAAGGGGAAAAGAAAGCAGCGAGACTTCTGGAAGAGCCTCTCTGGAGGACATTTTGCAACGGGAAGAAGAGTGGTTTTGCTACAAGGAAGGATTGTGGGGCTAAAGAGATGAAAATCCTCAAGGCCGTGGAGCCAATTTCGATGGGTGCGGGTGTTCTGCCAGGAAACTATGAAGCTGAAACCGAATCGGCTGGAGCTGAGTCGCCTGAATCTGAAACTGGTTCTGATAATGAAATCATGTACATGAGAGCCAAATTTGAGAGAATTGTGGGTTCTAGAGATTCCGAAGCTTTCTACATGATGAACCCAGATAGCAATGGAACTCCTGAACTCAGTATCTATCTGCTTAGAGTCTAATTAAGCTGCAGCCATGAAAGCTCTGGGTCTTGCTCACTTGAAAAGAATTTAGTCAAGCCTTGATGGAGCCTAGCTAGATTTCTCCATAACCTTACTTTTGTTTTAGTTTTCCTTTTCTTTCTGATCTTTTGGGAAAATGGATAGTGGGTTATTGTATTTTGTTAGAGTAGGTGGGGGGCAATACATTATAACATGATGGGAGGAGGGGGCCATGAAGGTGTATATGTATAGTTTTTTGTTCAGTCCTTTATATTTGATAAGACAAGGTGGGTGTTGCAATCAAATGATTGTCTTTGCATTTTGGTTAAATTCTTCTTGTTTGCCAATAACAGAGACTCCCCGATCAACAACAACATGTTACTGGAGCAAAAGAAAGAGGGATTTAAATCAATGCTATTACTTATTGCAGGCAAGTGCTTTTACTATTTGTTTCCACTCTTTCTCTCTTTCCAAAAATGACATCCATAATCTATCCATACTTGCATCATCTTCTTTAATCATGTCCTGTGGATCTAACATAGTTTGTTGGTCTCTAAACTAACCTTATGAGGGTGCTTTATGCTCCAGTGAATTTTGGTTAAGATCTTCTCCTGTTTTTGTGTGGTTACGAGCTATTGAGGAAGATCAAACTTTCCTTTTTCACTTTGGTATGTTAAATTACAACTCCTTCCATTTGAATTGAAGCATTGGACCGTTGAGCTGAATGATTTTTGGTCTATATATTCTATCTTTAAGTGGAATCAGACATATTTTCATTCTCTCTTTTGGTAAATAGATGGAGATAGAGAGATACTTTGTTTTATTTGGATAGAGATGCATTTTGTGAAAGCTCGTAAACTTAGTCATACTTTGATTTAGAGAGTAAAGTTGAAAGAAAACTAAAGAGGAAAAGAGATTATTCTTGCTGTTGCTTTCTTTTTCAGGATGGTGGGTGCTCTAGGGTAAGGATGTTCCCCCCTTCCCCAACCTTCCCTCAATAAATTCACCAATGATCATTAGTTCAGTGTCTTCTTCCTTCATCTTTCCCTGTGAGGTTTCCATCATCTAGCAACTGATATCCACATAACCTTCCCACAAAATTTCAGCATTTGATCCATTGGATAATAGACCAAGATGTTCCAATCATTACTTTTTGTTTCACAAATCTGTGTGGGAAAATTAATCCCAATATGTTTTAAAATAAAGCCAGATCATAGAAGTCATCAAAAGGCAAAAAATAATTCAAAGGAGTTGCAACTCGCATCCCTGACACCACTGTTGAGCTTTCCTCCTTTTGTTGACTGCTTTTCACCCTTCTTCAAAGTACCAAGCCTCTCTTCTTTCACATCTCTTAAGTTTCTGACTTGATTCTTTTCTGATAGTTTTGGGATTATCACTTCATCATAGATTGATTTTCTATTTTCTCGGCCAAGATCAAATGTGACAAAATTTCAAGAATTCAAGAATCTAATGAATGAGCACGGGGAAAATTTTGTATCTATTGTAGACATAGGGTGAGGAATGACAAGATAAATCGCCAAAGATGGGTCTAGTTGTGAAAGAAAAGGACCCAATTTCACATGGACGATTTGGCAAGTGGGCTCGGATGTAGCCACCTTGGTTAGTGGCCTTTCTTTCTCTTCCTGGTTTCATGGCTTTCATAAGCTCTCTCTCTCTCTGTCCATACCCTGAGAAAGAGGGAGAGAATGGGGCATTTTGGAAAAGTGTGGGTTACAGCTCGGGCGGAAAAGAGAACAAAAAGAAAGAAAGAAAGCAAAATGCTTAAGATTATCTCTAACAAAAACCACTGTTCCTCCTCTTTACCTTTTTTTTTTTTTTGGGATCTAATCAATCATTCTTCAAAAGATGGTGGCTAGCCCTGCTTCATTATACCATCATTGCGCCAATTAATATAGACTTTTCACCTTATTCTGTACCCCCACCAAAAAAAAAATCCTTGCTAATGCTGATGGCCCTTTAGGCTTATTGATTATTTCATATAGCTTCCATTTCGAATTTTGTAATTTTCTCTCTCACCCTCTCTCCACTCACTACTAATAAGCACAAGCTTTTTTTTTTTCCTACCCATTTTGGAGATGTGAAGTTTGAGATGGTAATTGATGTCTTATCTATTGAGATGGTAATTGATGTTTTATTTATAGAGGGTTGGTAACAAAAGACGAGTTAAAACCGAGCTCATTTGTTTATTTTTTTTAATTATTTTAATACTATTTTGGGATGGAATCAAACCTTTGACTTTGAAATGGTAATTGATGTTTTGTCTATTGACGTATGCTCAAATGGGTAACAAAAGAAACAAGTTAATTTAGGGTTTGTTTGTGTGGGGGTTTGGATGGTGATATAAATGGCCATTTGTCTGTTTAAAGTATTGCACTGTGATGAAGACTTGTATCTAGTCCGGCTGGATGTCTCCCAATTTGCCCAGACATGCTGTAGCCTTCGGCCCTGCTTGCTTTTTACATGGAATGATACAAGTGCTGCAAGCAACCCACATGCCTAATCCACAACATTTTGTTTTTGTTGTTACTGTTGTTATTTTATATGTGAAAAATAAAATTGAGAATTGAAAACTTTGATGAGTTTTTACAACACTAACAGCGGATCTTTACTAGTTAGTGTTCTTTATTGTTTTTCAATGTTCGAATTTAATTTGTTGACCTTTGGTGAAAAATCGTATCCAATTAGTTGAGTTTTTCTTTAGTCCTTGAGTTTCAAAATGTCATACTTTTATCTCTTGAGTATCGAGTTTGGTTTCCATTTGGTACTTAGGTTTTAAAATGTTACATTTTTACCTTTAAGGTTGCTAATGCTCATTTTTCGTTCTTGATAATAAAATTGGCCAACCAACATCCTAGATTCCGTTCAAATTACTAACAATTCTATATTATTAAAGATCCTAAGTGAGCATTAATGAAAACTTCAATGTAAAAGTATAATATTACACCAAATATAGGTTAAATTCAAAACTCAAGTATCAATTTTTAAAAAAGAAGAATCGAGAAAAATATTGTTTTCAGGGACTGTTCAAGAAGTATACAGGTTGATGTAGAGTAAAATGTTATATAAATGTTGCACACAAAATACTATGCTCACGTTTTTTATTTCATTCTATTTATTATAATTATTTTTTATTTTACAACATAGAGGAATTTAAATATTCTAACCTCAATAGAAGTGTATATGTCTTAAGCCTAGGTGGATAAAATGGTCACTAACTATTACTTTAACAAGCACTCTTAAAATGTTGGTCTCTCTAACTTCCACTTTGCTGTAATGGTATATCTCATGATTTTGTTTAAAATATTTTCATCTTTTTTTCCTCGTACTTTATTTATTTTTTATTATTTTTATAATTGTTGCTCATGTGCCAAAATTGATGTCAAGATCAACGGTGTCCTCGTTCTCCGTTTAGGTTCCTTTTTGACCCTTAACTACTGTTTTTATAGATTTTATACAATTTCATAATTATCCATACGCAAACTTTATTAATTTAGTTTCTAAAATAAACCTATAAATTTAGTTAGAAAATCACATCAAATAAAATTTTTGATAATTTGCGTCCTCATCTCTCCATATTAGTATCAACCAATAACCATCACTTTCAAACTTCATTAGTAGAAGAAAATTAAAAAAAGAAAAAGTCACTTCACATTTCGAAATTGTCATTATTCGGACCAAATTGTTATTGAAACATGAAAATATTTTTTAAAAAAAATCAAGAAATATAGAAAATTATCTACAATTAAAGGGTATATATGATAATTAGTTGCAATTGCATCAAAAAATTATGCTCGATGCTTGAGTGACTTAGGACCCGTTTGGAATACATTTTAGTTTAAGTGTTTTTCAAGAATGCATTTTCTTTTAAATATCTTGTACAAAAATTGTTTATAATTTAAACATTCATAGTTTGATTACATTTTCTCATAAGTGTTTTTATACACAAGTAATATATACTTAAAAACTCTTTTTAAAAAATTGTGTTTCTATCAAAATGGTTTATTTCTCAACCTTATTTTTTTAATAAATCATTTCTAATGGTTGCCAACACACTATAATTTTTTTTCAAAATGAGGTTTTTTTCAAAATTAAACACTTGAAAAGTTAAACTAAACACACTATTAATGTCGGTTTTTTTCCTTTAAAAAAGAAAAGAAAAATGACTTAATGTCCGTTCAACTGAGGCCCATGAGCCCAGGATTTTATTTAAACGGGCCGAGTTTTCCGCCCAAATGTCAACGTTTAACTCAAACTAGTGAAGTCCTTCAAGTTCGTTAAATGTTTCAGGAAACTCGGTGGCTCAGGTTTTAGCAGATAAACCCTAGAAAACCAGAGCGTCTAAGCAAGGTATCCACTTATTCTCTTCTTTATCTGTGTTTGAGAGTCATCACTTGAAAGTCACTGCCATGGTCGTACTAGACGAGAAAAAGTTCTGTCCTCGTCTGAGGTTGAGGCAATGAACAAAAGGCGCAAGAGGAAGAGACTGAAGAAAAACCTTCCTTCTACAGGTGCGGAAGAATCGGAACTTCAAAATCCTATGAATGGTCAAGAACAAGAGGAAGGAGATGCTGAAGGTAATGTAACGGAGGAGAAAGTGAAAGAAGAGAAGATGGAGAAGAAGAGGAAGACGAAAACGAAGTCGAAGGGTGAGATGGAGGAGGAACGACATGAAAATGATAATGATGAAGAGGGGGAAGATGGTGTGGAAGGGGAAGTAGAGAAGGATGAGGAGAAAGGGAGCGAGAATAAGAAGGTTAAGACTGGTGGATCAGGAATTATGAGTACTGTTTCGTTTGATTCGCCTGAATTGAAGCTTTCGGATAAAACTCACCGGGCGATTAAGGACATGGGCTTTGAGCATATGACTGTTAGAAAAATGTGGAGGACAAGTATGAATGGAGATGATTTTTCATTTAACTAAGCATGCCTTTATATAGGCTTACAAAAGTAACCATAGAATACGAATGGTTCATAACTTTAAATGTGATAAAATGCTCATAACTCACCTAACTCCCAAAACTCAAAAGTCACTATTGGTTACAAGAAACCAAAAGCCAAAAGTCACACAAACCAAAAGTCACACTAATTGCCAAATAAAGTTTAATAATGAAAATGGAAAACCTTTCATTTTCTCAACACCCCCCTTAAACTTGATTTGTTACACCAAGTAAACTCCTCATTCTGATAAAAGTCTCCAACTTGAGGGGCTTTGTGAAAATGTCAGCTGCTTGGTCTTGTGACTTGATATATTTGAGTTCCACTTCTTTATTCGCAACGCAATCCCGAATGTAGTGAAATCGGGTATCAATGTGCTTGCTCCTCCCATGAAATACCGGATTTTTGGCTAAAGCAATGGCCGATTTGTTGTCAACAAAAATCTCCATTGGACCTTCCATTTGAAACTTCAACTCCTTCACTAAGTTTCTTAGCCAAATTGCATGACATACACATGAAGTTGTCGCGACGTACTCCGCCTCGCATGTTGATAATGTGACTATGGGTTGCTTTTTTGACATCCATGTGAACGCCGTTTCACCAATAAAAAATACAAACCCCGTAGTACTCTTTCGATCATCCAAGTCACTACTCCAATCACTATCACAATATCCAACAATATCAAAATTACTAGAAGAGACATAGGAAAGACCATAACCCAATTGTCCCTTTGATGTAGCGAAGTATCCTTTTTGCCATTTTGCAATGCGTAGTTGTCGGCTCCTCCATAAATCGACTAATAATTCCAACTGAATAAAGAATATCCGGTCTTGTGCATGTCAAGTATCTCAAACTTCCAACCAAGCTTTTGAAATAGGTAGAATCTACCTTCTCTCCTCCTCCTTGCTTGGTGATTTTGACTCCACATTCCATCGGTGTTCCAACTGGATTAACATCATCCATGTTGAACTTTTTGAGCATTTCTTTAGCATAGCCCTCTTGGGATATAAAAATCCCATCATCACTTTGTTTGACCTCGATCCCAAGATAGTAACTCATGAGACCAATGTCCGTCATTTCAAACTCCTTTGCCATCTCTCTTTTGAACTCATCAAACATGCTAGGATTGTTTCCGGTAAATACTAAATCATCAACATATAAACAAATGATTAGTATGCTTTCACCTTGCATTTTGATGTAAAGGGCATGCTCATAAGGACACTTCATATACTTCTTCTCTTGAAAATACTTGTCAATTTTCGAATTCCATGCTCTCGGTGCTTGCTTCAAACCGTAAAGAGCCTTCTTCAATCGAAGCACTTTATTTTCTTCACCCTTGACTTCATAACCCAATGGTTGCTCCACATAAACTTCTTCCTCAAGAATTCCATTCAAGAATGCCGATTTGACATCCATTTGATGTATTTTCCAATGATTATGAGCTGCCAAAGCAATAATCAAACGAATAGTTTCAAGACGAACAACGGGGGCAAATACCTCACCGTAGTCGATGCCATGTCGTTGACTATACCCTTTCACCACTAGTCTCGCCTTGTGTCTTTCAACATCGCCATTGGCCTTTCTCTTTGTCTTGTATAACCACTTCGCTCCGATCGGTTTGTGCCCTTTTGGAAGCTTGGTCAACTCCCATGTGTCATTTTTCTCTATCGCTTGAATTTCTTCATCCATTGCATCCTTCCATTTCTTGCTTGCAATGGCTTCTTGGAAACTAATAGGCTCACAATCACCAAAAAGACAATAGAGAGTTATGTCATTTTGATTTTCATTTACCTCATTAAGTTCCTGTAGACTTCGGGTTCCTCTTGGACCAATTTCATTCTCAGAATCGCTGGATGAACCTTCAGATGATGATCGATCGGTCAAATGGGATGACACTGGACTAGGCAAAACTTCACCCATTTCATCTCTAGTTGGCTCATTTTCATCGTCTTCTTCAAAATATGGAAGGAAATCATACTCCTCCTCCTGTGTATTCCAATCCCAAGATGCTTGTTCATAAAAAACAACATCACGACTAATAATTACCTTCCCATTCAAAGGATTGTAAAGGCGATAACCCTTTGAACTTGCATCATAACCGATGAATATGAGTTTCTCACTTCGATCGTCGAGCTTGGTCCTCTTTTCCTCTGACACATGAGCATATGCAATACTCCCAAATACCTTGAAGTGACCAATTCCGGGCTTTCTTCCATTCCATGCTTCTTGAGGCGTCTTGTCAAGCACACTTTTGGTTGGTGCTCGATTTGTCAAATAGACCGCACAAGCTACGGCCTCCGCCCAAAATTCCCTTGGCATTTTCTTTGTCTTTAGCATGCTTCTTGCCATATTCAAGATTGTCCGATTCTTCCTCTCCACCACGCCATTTTGTTGTGGTGTCCTTGGCACTGTCAACGGTCGTCGGATGCCTTTTTCATCACATAACTGTTTGAACTCATTTGATGTGAATTCACCACCTCGATCAGTTCTCATGGCCTTGATTGTAAGATTGCTTTCATTCTCCACACATGCCTTAAATTTCTTGAAGATTTCAAATACTTCCGATTTTTCCTTCAAAAAGTACACCCATGTTTTTCTAGAAAAATCATCAATAAACAGAAGGAAGTATTTACTTTTACCATGAGACTCCGGTTTGATCATACCACACACATCAGCATGGATGAGTTCTAGAGGCTTCTTGGCTCTTGTCATAGACTCCTTCGGAAAACTACTTCGATGATGTTTGCCAAGTAGACATCCTTCACACACTTGGTTCGGCTTGTGAATGTGCGGTAAACCCCGCACCATCTGCTTTTTCGACAAGTCTTCTAGACTTCCAAAATTGAGGTGTCCGAACCGTAGATGCCATAACCAGGAGAGATCCTCATAACACGTCTTCAAGCATTATGGAACATCATTACATATATTCAAAGGAAACATTCGGTTTTTTGTCATGGAAACTTTAGCAATAAGTCTCTCATGATTATCCCTCAAATACAAACAATTGTTTTTCATTTGAACTTCAAAACCTTTCTCTAACAATTGTCCTACACTCAATATATTATTTTTTATACTGGGAATGTAATAAACATTTGTAATATATTGATTTTCTCCATTTTTTAACCGAATGAGAATTTTACCTATTCCTTCGATGGCGGCCAAAGAATTGTCTCCAAAGGCAATATTACCTTTCTCCATCTCGTTCAACTCCACAAACATCTTGCGTTTTCCACACATGTGGTTTGAGGCTCCAGTGTCAAGATACCACATACTATCTTGACTCTCTTCTTCTCCCTTTGAAACCATAAATAAGGTTCCATTCTCCTCTGCATAATTGGATTGCCCTTGATGGGCTTTGGATGTGCTAGCGGTTGACTGATTCTGATGCTTCCGATCACTTGATTCTGATTGAGATGAGTAACACTCATTTGCATAATGTCCATACTTATTACAATTATAACATTTTACCTGAGATTTATCTCTCCCAGATCTTCCACCACGTCTTCCACGACCTCGACCTCCTCTTCCTCTTGAGGAATCACTCGAATTTTGAGAAACTTCGGTGTTGGTTTCACCTCTTCCACCACGGCCTCGACCACCACGTCCTCTTCCACGTCCACAACTATTCTCCTCCTTGAGTTTGAGTTGGAGAAGTTGTTCAATGGTCTCTGTTTGCTCCATCCTCTTTTTCTTTTTCTCCTCATAGGCTTGCAACGAGCCTATAAATTGTTCAATCGTCATAATCTCAAGATCCTGTGTCTCCTCGATTGTCGTGGCAATAATCTCAAACTTTGTATTTAGGCTCCTTAGAACCTTTTCCATGACACGAACATCGGTGATTTCTTCACCGTTCCGTCTCAATTGGTTGACGACGGTCATTACTCTTGTGTGATATTCTGCTATCACCTCCGTCTCCTTCATTTGTAAAGATTCAAACTCACCACGTAAAGTTTGCAACCGTACCTTTTTCACACGATCGGCTCCTCTATGAGTCGATTGGAGCTTGTCCCATGCCGCCTTTGACGTTTCGGTATTGGCGATGGTCTCAAACGTGTCTTCATCCACCGATTGGTACAAGATATAGAGGGCCTTCTTGTCCTTCTTTCTTGTCTCCTTTAACGCATCTCTTTGCGCTTGATCGGCTCCAGCTTCCGCCTCTTGGAAACCGTTCTCTACGATCTCCCACACATCTTGTGCTCCTAGTAACGCTTTTATCTTGATGCTCCAATTGTCATAGTTGAGCTTGGAAAGCATCGGTAATTGAAGCGAACCCATCCCACCGTTGGCCATTTCTCTCAATTTTTTTTTTTTGCTATTCGCTCTGATACCACTTTGTTAGAAAAAATGTGGAGGACAAGTATGAATGGAGATGATTTTTCATTCAACTAAGCATGCCTTTATATAGGCTTACAAAAGTAACCATAGAATACGAATGGTTCATAACTTTAAATGTGATAAAATGCTCATAACTCACCTAATTCCCAAAACTCAAAAGTCACTATTGGTTACAAGAAACCAAAAGCCAAAAGTCACACAAACCAAAAGTCACACTAATTGCCAAATAAAGTTTAATAATGAAAATGGAAAACCTTTCATTTTCTCAACAATGACTCAGGTGAGAATTCTGCTTGGAGAATTTCTAGTTTACTGGAGAGAGATTTTCTTTGTGCAATTTACTTTTTGGCGTTCCATGTCTTGTTTAGTTGCATAATAGGTTGAGGCAAATGAAGAGATTAAATCCAGTTTCAATTTAGAGTAGAACTTTGGCTGATAACTATTTAACCTGAAGTAGGCAAGTCACGCATAAATTTCTTTTAATAGGATTTGCTCAACCCTCGAATATGGATTGAGGTTCTTTAGTGAATCTTGGGCGGGTTGTGAGGCTTCTCTTTTTAATGCGGATATCATCTCTTAGTTGGTTGTAATTTAGTAGCAAACTAATACATGGACTTGCATATTCTGAAATTTTCCTGACACTACGAATGCAGATTCAAGCCAGATCAATTCCGCCTTTTCTGCATGGTAAAGATGTTCTTGGAGCCGCAAGGACTGGATCCGGGAAAACCCTTGCCTTTCTTATACCAGCTGTGGAGCTGCTTTATCACATAGGCTTCACTCCTCGTAATGGAACTGGTGTTATCGTTATTTGCCCTACACGGGAGCTTGCGATGCAGGTTGGAAAACCTTTTCCCTTAGCCCGCATTTCTCTTTTGATAAGTTGGTTGTTGATGTTTCCTCATATTAATGGCTGAAGAAGCTTACAATTTTTTTTCTTTTCATGGAAAAAACTCGTTAAAAAAAAAGAAGAAGAAGAATTATAATTACAAAGATACAAAATAATTTATGAAGTTATAGAGGCTCAAATAATGTGTATTGTCCTGCAACTCGGACTTACTCCCACTATCTATCTTCAACAATTATATTTTTTAAAAACGAAATAAGAACTTCATTCATGATAGAAAAGTTGCAAGAAAGAGAACAAAAACGTCATTCATTCTCTCTTGATATTATTATGACCATTTTTAAAAATTCAGACACATGATGTGGCGAAAGAGCTTCTCAAATATCATTCACAGACACTTGGCCTTGTTACTGGTGGTTCTAGCAGAAAAGCTGAGGCTGATCGTATTACGAAGGGGGTCAATCTATTAGTAGCAACCCCTGGTCGACTTCTTGACCATCTTCAGCACACCAAGAATTTTATATTTAAAAATTTGAAGGTAATGTGGCCTATTTTTCATTTGCTTGTCATTAGTATTTTATTAGAAATATTTTCATGAGTACCAAGTATGGAATGGATTCTTGAAAATTTGTTGCTAGAGTTATGCTGTTGTTGCTGCCAAAATGTGGTCTGATCCTCACGTGCTCTATTTATTTCTTGTTTTCTTCAGCCCTTTTTTTTTATAAGAAACTACTTCATTGACAATAGATTTATATCAAATAAGTTGGTTTTTTATCACCTCTAAAGAACTTATAATGTTCATTCCTTTTCTTGATGACTTGAATTTGCATTGTGTAACTCATCCAATCATGTTGTTTAGAAAAGACCAGCGAATATTTGAAGATAAAAACCTCCAAAATTTCTTTGCTTTCGTAATCTTAAATAGCAGCAAAAAAACTCTCATAAAATCCTCAACAACGAGAAAAAATCATCTAAAATAAAGTTTCTTCAATATTTTATTTATAAGAAACCAATTCAGATGCAATGTGAATTAAGAAAAAAAAAAGAAATAATCAATTACGTACGGAGGTTAAAAAAAAAAGTTAACCAAAGGTATACATTGTAACACTTTTGCAAGTTTAGGGTTAAAATTGATACGATTTGGTAAGTTTGAGGTTCAATTTGATAAAATTGAAAGTTCAGGTTAAAATTGATACAACTTGTTAAGTTTAGGGTTCAATTTGATGAAATTGAAAGTTCAGGGTTAAAATTGATACAACCCCTAAAGTTTAGGGTTAAAAATGATTTTTTCCAAAAAAAAAAAAAAGACGAAGGGTTGGAACTCAAAAGAGGGGTGAAAAAACCGAATCGGACCGAATCGATTCGGTTCGGTTTTTGAGTTTATCCAGCCCGAACCGAACCGAACTGGTTCGGTTCGATTCGGTTCTCACTTTTGATATAAATAGAAATTTTACCCAGGGTTTCACTTTCAGTCACCAGCGCTTTATCTTGTTTTTGGCCCCTTTCTCTCTCTCTCTCTCAAAGCACGATCTCATCTCCTTTTTCGTCCCTGTTTCCGCCGCCTCCTCCACCACGAGTGTAGCCTCCTTCTCGCCGCTGCGTCCTCCACCACGAGCGTCGACTCCTTCCCGCCGCCGCCGCCTCCTCCACCACGAGCATCGACCCCTTCCTGCCGCTGCCTCCTCCACCGATAAACCATATCTTGAGTCAAAACGTATGGTCTGGAAAATTTCTTTCTTTTTTTTTTTTTAAAATCTGATCTTGTTTATATGAATTGGTATTTGGGTAATTTACCCTATCTTGTGATGTCAACCGGGTTAAAAAAACATTTTTTTTAAAAGTAGGTCAGTTTTGTAAACCTAAAACTTTTTTAGGTTATTTCCAACATTTTCCCGAAAAAGAGGAAGACGAAAACGAAGTCGAAGAGTGAGATGGAGGAGGAACGACATGAAAATGCTAGTGATGAAGAGGGAGAGGATGTTGTGGAAGGGGAAGTAGAGAAGGATGAGGAGAAAGGGAGCGAGAAGAAGAAGGTTAAGACTGGTGGATCAGGAATTATGAGTACTGTTTCGTTTGATTCGCCTGTATTCAAGCTTTCGGATAAAACTCACCGGGCGATTAAGGACATGGGATTTGAGCATATGACTCAGGTGAGAATTCTATTTTATTTGTGCAATTTCTAGTTTTCTTTTTGGCGTTCCATGTGCAATTTAATAGGTCGAGGCAAATGAAGAAATTAAATCGTCTTTCGAACTTTGGCTGATAACTATTTAACCTGAAGTAAGCTGAGCGTATTATTTAGATGTCGCGAATGGGAATGGTGAAAAATTTCAGCGCATGACTCATGGTACTCAGTGCTTTGGTGTTGCCTATAAATTTCTTTTAATAAAGTTTGCTCAACCTTCGAATATGGATTGGGGTTCTTTAGTGAATCTTGCGCGGGTTGTGAGGCTTCTCTTTTTAATGCGGATATCATCTCTTGGTTGGTTATAATTTAGTAGCAAACTAATACATGGACTCATATTCTGAAATTTTTCTGACACTACGAATGCAGATTCAAGCCAGAGCAATTCCGCCCTTTCTGCATGGTAAAGATGTTCTTGGAGCCGCAAGGACTGGATCCGGGAAAACCCTTGCCTTTCTTATACCAGCTGTGGAGCTGCTTTATCACATAGGCTTCACTCCTCGTAATGGAACTGGTGTTATCGTTATTTGCCCTACACGGGAGCTTGCGATGCAGGTTGGAGAACCTTTTCCCTTAGCCCGCATTTCTCTTTTGATAGGTTGGTTGTTGATGTTTCCTCATATTAATGGCTGAAGAAGCTTACAATTTTTTTTTTTCTTTTCAATGAAAAAACTGCTTCAGTTTGTCTTAGTTAAAAAGAAAAGAATTATAATTACAAAGATACAAAATGATTTATGAAGTTATAGAGGCTCAAATATTGTGTATTGTCCTGCAACTCGGACTTACTCCCTCTATTTATCTTCAACAATTATATTTTTTAAAAACGAAATAAGAACTTCATTCATGATAGAAGAGTTGCAAGAAAGAAAACATAAACGTCATTCATTCTCTCGTGATATTATTATGACCATTTTTAATAATTCAGACACATGATGTGGCAAAAGAGCTTCTCAAATATCATTCACAGACACTTGGCCTTGTTACCGGTGGTTCTAGCAGAAAAGCTGAGGCTGATCGTATTACGAAGGGGGTCAATCTATTAGTAGCAACCCCTGGTCGACTTCTTGACCATCTTCAGCACACCAAGAATTTTATATTTAAAAATTTGAAGGTAATGTGGCCTGTTTTTCATTTGCTCGGCATTAGTATTTTATTAGGAAATATTTTCATGATATCAAGTATAGACTGGATTCTTGAAAATTTGTTGCTAGAGTTAAGCTGTTGTTGCTGCCAAAATGTGGTCTGATCCTCAAGTATTTATTTCTTGTTTTCTTCAGCCTCACTTTTTTGGATAGGAAACTACTTCATTGACAATAGACTTATATCAAATTAGTTGGTTTTTATCACCTCTAAAGAACTTCTAATGTTCATTCCTTTTCTTGATGACTTGAATTTGCATTGTGTAACTCATCTAATCATGTTGTTTATTTACTTATATGTTATCCTCAATCTTATAAATTTGTTGTGACATTCTTCCCTCTGAACTCATTTTGCAGTGCCTCATAATTGATGAAGCAGACAGGATATTAGAAGCCAATTTTGAGGAGGAAATGAGACAAATTATAAATCTCCTACCAAAGGTAATTGACTATTGTTGTATGCCTTTTATGATATAATAATTGACCTGTTTAAGGACTGTAGTTTTAATTATTCAAAGTTGCCCCATCACCAGTATGCTACAAATGGGGTTAAAGTAGTTTGGGTAGGGTGTGTTATTTTTTTTTATGGTGCTGGTCATTATTTTCCTTGTGCGAAACTGTAATCTGATTGTATTTCAATTTGCATCTAATTTGCAGAATAGGCAGACTGCTTTGTTCTCAGCTACCCAAACACAAAAGGTTTGTGTATTGCATTAAACTCTTATACTTATCTCCTCGTGTTTTCTTCATCTATGTACTGTTATCACTTCATGAACTTCTATTTATTTGTTCATGTGGATTGATTCTGGTTCTCTCCCTCCACACCAACCTTCCCAACAAAATATAAAACAGGTTGAAGATCTTGTCCGCTTGTCATTTCAGTCAACTCCTGTTTATATTGATGTGGATGATGGGAGAACAAAGGTAACATAATCTACTGTTATCTATATGTTGATTTATATATTAATCCCTACTTATGATTGATTGAATGACACATCTTTTGTTGTAGGTCACCAATGAAGGGTTGCAACAAGGTTATTGTGTCGTGCCTAGTGCTAAAAGATTCATTCTTCTATATTCCTTTTTGAAGAGAAATTTATCTAAGAAGGTCATGGTCTTTTTCTCATCTTGTAACTCTGTCAAATTCCATGCGGACCTTCTTAGATATATTAAGGTCGATTGCATGGATATCCACGGAAAGCAAAAGCAGCAGAAGAGAACTTCTACCTTCTTTACCTTCAACAAGGCTGAGTCAGGGATCCTACTATGTACTGATGTTGCTGCACGTGGACTTGACATCCCTGCAGTTGTAAGTGATAATTCTTTTTTAGTTATGTCAATTCATTTCTCCTAATGGAAAAATTAAATTTGTGTATTGCCTTGGTGGTTACAATTCGTACAAACCAGGATTACATTTTTTTTAATACATGGTTGGATGGAAATTCTCTAAAAGGCTCTTATTTTCTCTTTTTTTAAGGTTATTCATCAATTAACTTAGTTCTTGGCAACATAACTACATACTGTGGCATGTTCTCTCCGATTTCCTTTATTTTTTCTTTGCTGTACGTTGTGTGTAATTATACTTCTTATAGTGTTTGTTTTGGTATGTGGGGCTCCTTTTTAGCTTTGACTTTGAGGTTCTTTGAGAGTGGAAGTGTCCATACGTACCACCCTATTGATTCATTAAAGAGATCAATTCCATTAGTATAACCCTGAAAGGATGAGGGAAAAACTGAACTTATTTAAAGATTCAATTACTATAGTACTGAATTACTTCATAGTGGGCATCTGGAATCTATTTCATTATTGATCGGCATATTGAAAAATGTTTATTAAAATTACTAAGCTAAGGGATAATAATGGTATTACATGTCTTAATACCATTTAACTAGATCTGTCTACCTCAATATTTTCCGTCGTTAAATTGATCCCCTATGCTCATTTCGTATGTCTCAGGATTGGATTGTGCAGTATGATCCCCCAGATGAACCCAAGGTGCCGTTTACTCCTTAGTTGCATTCACGTCTCTTTTAGTATCCTTGTAATTTCTATACTTGTTGAGTTTCGTATAATGTTGTGGGAAATTACTGCTTTTAGGAATATATTCATAGAGTTGGTCGAACAGCTCGAGGTGAAGGTAGCAAAGGAAATGCTCTACTTTTCTTGATTCCTGAAGAGCTTCAATTTCTTCGTTATCTGAAGGTATGGTATTTTCCCTAAAAGTTTATATTGAATTGTACGCACTGTCATTGTCAAGTTATCTTCTCATTATTTGAGGAAGAGCAAAAACAAACGGAACTCAGAAGTCTATACAGTTTTGTTAGTGTCAAGCATCATATTAAACTTCTGCTCTTAATTGAAATTGAATGTTTATAGGAGCTTGTTTTCATAGGCGGGATAAAATTGTTTCACTAGTGTTCTGCCCTTTCAATATCTTGAGCTTGATTCATGTTTTATGGTCAGGCCTCAAAAATTCCCGTCAAAGAGTACGAGTTCAGTGATAAGAAACTGGCCAACGTGCAGTCTCATCTGGTAATTCCTTCTCGTCCTCCCAGCAGCAAAACTCAAGCACAGGCACATAAATATGAAATATCTAACTCATCCAGTGATTTTAATTGTGGACTCTTCTGAATGATGCAGGAGAAGCTGGTTGGCAGTAATTATTATTTGAACAAGTCGGCCAAGGACGCTTACCGATCCTATTTATTAGCTTACAATTCACACTCTATGAAAGATATTTTTAATGTCCACCGCCTCGATCTGCAGGTACTGATTAATTTCTCTTTATCTATCCCATGTATTGAAATCTCGGCATGAATGCTTATTAAGATAATGTGCCTGTCTACATTATTTTCTCCAAAATTCTTAGTGAAGAGCTTCACCTTAAATTTGAAGGATTCATGTCATAACTCATAAGATAAAGCTAGTCTTTATTCATTTGGAGATGATTGTATTATGTCGTGTCACAGATTTTTTCTGCTAGAATTCTTGTATCTCGATGAGTTGGGTATTGGGATTTAGATAAGTAGCAAGCTTTCTATTTTTTCACTTCTCACCTTATAATTGTATGTGAACAGGCTATTGCTGCTTCATTCTGCTTTTCCAATCCTCCAAAGGTCAACCTTAATATTGACAGCAGTGCCTCAAAATTCAGGAAGATAACGCGTAAAGTAGAAGGGAGCAAGAATCGATTCAGTGAGAGCAATCCCTATGGGAGGAAGAATGAGGAGGATGGGAGACAATTTGTAAGATACTAGCTGAACTGCTGTTTAGTCAACCCATCTATGAATTGACTTTGTTCAGATTTCATAGTTGAGGAAATTATTAATGTGTCCTTAGTGATCATTCATTTATGTGCTGATGCTGATGTTCCTAAAATAGTCTGGTAGCCAGATGCGATTTTGTATCCTAAGATTCATAGCGTAGGAAAAATTTTGAATTGAGTTTAAGTTTGGAGAGTGACTTATTGATTACATTGTAATGTAAATTTCTGGAAACAGAACCCCGAGTATAATAGATCTGTGGCTTAGGCTACCAAGTTATTTTGCTTTTAGAGATTCTCAATTTTAAGAATGTAAATTAACTTTGGCTTTGGTAAAATATTGCTTTAGCCAAGGATTTCAAGTTCCATGAAACTTTTTCTGATTTCTGTATCTGTTCATACTATACGATATTTTATCTGATTTTATCTTTTTCTTCTTGTTTTCTTCTAATTTCATAACTTTAGAGTTACTACCACACGTGTGTAGTCTACTTTAAATGATTTGAAGACGTGTATAACTTTTCTTCTTTATTGCTTTTGGATTTTTTTTTTTTTTTCCTTTTGCAAAATTCCTACTACTCTCTAATCTTTTTGGTGTCGATAATATTTTTAGAACTCTCAATTTTGTGCTTCATATATATATATATACTTTTAAAAAAATATGTTTCCAATGTTAAAGAATTATTTAAAATTAATGTTGATTATTAAATTATTGTTTTATTCATAATTTAACATACGTCCACTTATGATTTACATGGGATCAAAATTATAATTTTTTTTTTCCTTTTAACGGCATAACTAATAACAATGTAATTTACAATAAGTTTTTTCGTCAAAAATTTAACTTACAAAATTGGAATGTCCTTGTTGAGAGTTTATTTAGCATTTTTTTTTTTTCCATTTTCTTTTCCACCTAGGAAGTTCAAAATTTTACTCTTTATCCCTTACTCTTTGGATATTAAAATTCTAGTCAATCTTCTTATGAGTTTATCAAAGGTATGTCAAAGGTATAGGATTGGTTTGAACTATAATGCTCCGTAAAATCAATTTTATTCTCTCTGTTTTCAAGCTATTTCTATTAAATTATTTTTTTGTGTGTGTGAAGGCTTGAATGAAGTTACTCCATGCAGAGTTATTATTAAATGTGACTTTGCATCTTCAAATTCCTCCTAAACCTTCAACAAATGATTAAACCACAACTTTTAGTTTCCCCATTTTACATCTAAGAGTCTAAAAACTACTTTTCTTGCCTCTTCAAATAATCTCTCTAGCATGTAACATGAAGGAATACGAACAACTCTCTGAAGCTTCACAGAACAATCAAAACAGAGATCACAGTTCATTCACAACGCTAGAACAAAAAAAAGTTGCAGACAAATTAATGACACAAAACCCCAAAAAAAAAACGAATCAACCGATCCCTTCCCTACAGCCTAATCCAAGGAAACCAAAAACAAATGTATCCTAAAAGTCCCAAGACTGCATTCATCACAACCATTCAAATGAACAGAAACGAAACAAAGAACAAAAACAACATTCCAAGCATTGGAGACGAAACAGAGAATGCACTGTTCTTCTTCTGAGGTTGAGCAGTGGGTTGATCTATTTTTTTCTCTCTCTTCTTTTTCCCTTTATTGATTTATTCCTTCACATTTTTTTATTCGTGGCAGCAGTCTTCTATTTCATTCATTAACCGAACAAAAGCTAATCGATTTTTTTCTCCCCGTTTTTTCTTCCTGACAGCAGTATATATAACATATTCGATGAAATATATATATATATACATATATATACATATGTACATATATACGTACATATCTATATATGTACATATATAGACATCTATATAAATGTACATAGTTTATATATGTATATGTATATGTATATGTATATATATAGGAGTGATTTTAGGAATGTTTCAAAATTGGAAAGTAATTAAAAAATCTCTTTCCTTTTTCGTTTACTATCTCTCACCCACGGTTTGAGGGCTGAATCGTAAAATGGCCATGATTTTTATGAAAAAAAAGTTGGGACATTAGGCTTTTTTTTTTTTTTTTTTGTAAAAAATGGAAAACTTGGACATTTACGAAATACAGGGTCCAAATTTGGGCTATTTATGTACTTTTCCCTTCTGGAAACTCGGTGGCCTAGGTTTTAGCAGATAAACCCTAGAAAACCAGAGCGGCTAAAATCGCTACTGTTTAAGCAAGGTATCGACTTCTTGTCTTCTTCTCTTATTCATCTGTGTTCGAATTTCCAAGCGAGAGTCATCACTTGGAAGTCACTGCCATGGTTGTACTGGACGAGAAAGCTCCGTCCTCGTCAGAAGTTGAGGCAATGAACAGAAGGCGCAAGAGGAAGAGACCGAAGAAAAACCTTCCTTCTACGGGTGGGGATGAATCGGAACTTCAAAATCCTATGGATGATCAAGAACAAGGGGAAGGAGATGACGAAGGTAATGTAACGGAGGAGAAAGTGAAAGAAGACGAGAAGATGAAAAAGAAGGGGAAATTGTCAAAATTAACCCAAATAGTTTTTGAGTTTTCAAAATTAACCTACTTTTTTAAAACTTGTTTTTTGAACCTTGTTGATGTCATCTACCCTTGTGCAATTACCAACATACCCTTGAAGGTAAAAAGTTTTAAAAAAAAAAACATTCAACCTTGCCCTCTGCTCCCTCTTCTTTCAAACCCCCATTTTCATACTTTATTTTCCTACTCTTCTATTTTGTTTTTTTTTTTCGGCAGCCGTAGATTCTACTTTTTTTTTAAACTTTATAATAATAATAATTTTTTATTCTTTCTTCCTCACATTTGTTTGTTTTTGTGTCCAATATTAATATAGTTTTAAAAAATAATGAAATTGGTCATTAAAAAAATTTGTCCTCAAAATTTCTTAACTAAATTTTGATCGAAATTTCTTGGTCAAAAAGTTGTGTCCAATATTGTTATTATTATTATTTTCTTCATCCGGTCCAATATATTTAACAAAAAAAAAATAATTTTTAAAATTTCTTGATTGATTTTTTGGTTAGTCCGACGAACAAATTTCTTGGTTAAAATTTTTTTATTTCTTTTTTTCATATATATTTTTTTCTTTCTTGCTTCTTTTTTTTTACCCAACGTTAATGAATTATGAATAAAAAGAAATGTGAGTTTGATTAAAAATATATATCATATTCATCTGTATATATCATATTTTATATACCATATTTCAAAGTATACATAAATATATATCATATGTAAGTATACTTATGTTTCATATGTACCATGTGGTATATATTTCTATATACTATGGAATATGGTATATAAAAAATGAAATATATAAAATATGATATATACAGATGAATATATAAACCATGTGTGTCTGATACATATTTTGTGGTTCATATATACAGTAGTGAAGAAGTAAAGGGATAATGAAAAAACAGAGTGTTGACGCCTTAGAGACAATGGGGCGAGAAAAAACCCTAAAAACCCATGGGAATACAGCGCATGAACTAGGTATTTCGAAGCAATATACCAGATTATGTGAAATATACCTCAGAAGTTCGAAATATACCAGACGTTTTCTGCTACCAGTAGTTCGTCTTCTTCGCGCGCTTTCTGTGTCTTCTTCTTCGCAAAATCGCAAGAAAAAAAATGAAGCCTATTCCGATACAAATCGTGGGTTCAAAAGCAAGCTTCAAATCGTGAGTTTTTTTCCTTTTTCGATTTTTAGACCTAAAGAATATACCTTCGAAGTTCGAAATATACCAGAGGATTTCTACAAACAACGGTCCGTCTTCTTCTCAAACTTCCTGTGTCTTCTTCTTCGCAAAATCGCCGGAAAAGCGAAGCAAAAATCTTGGGTTGAACGGAAGCAAAAATCGTGGGTTTTTTCCTCCCAATTGCACGCCCTTTCCTTTTTCGTTCCCTATCTCTCACCCACGGTCTAAAAAATGAAGCTTTCCTTTTTCGGTTTTTTTTTTTTAAATGGTTAGTAGAGTATACGAGGGCTGAATCGTAAAAGGGCCATGATTGTTATGAAAAAAATTTGGGTCATTAAGCCTTTTCTGTAAAAAATTAGAAACTTGGACATTTATAAAATATAGGGTCCATATTTAGGCTATCTATGTACTTTTCCCTTAAATAAATGACAATACCCAAGAGAAATACTATTCGCACTCAGGCCAAAAAAAACATAACTTTTACTTATTTAATTAACAATTAAGGTGAAGTAGGGTCGGTAACAACAAATCTCTTTATGATATACGGATTCATTTTGTAAGTTCGTTATTACGCGTAGTTCTTACAAATGATTGTACTAATGACTTATACAATACTTGAATTCTCTGTGTAAATGCTACATAGTTGGTTTCATCCTCCAGAGACTACGAGTGTAATAGGAGCATTTGTCGACAAAAGAATCACCCAAAATCACATGACTATTGAGAACGAATCACAAATCAGATGGTTCTATTTCTCAAACTTTCTGCTCCTACATATATATATGTACGTATATAGACATCTATATATATATGTATATATATATTCCCACTAATATACCATTTATAATTTATGCATATATTGCATTGATTATTATATATTCTGGTTAATATTCAATATATAATAGTTTAGTATATATGTCCCATAGTCTACGTACTTTTTTTTTTTAGATTTCTGCATTTTACAAAAGAACATTTATATTCATATATAACTTCATATATATCAGCTTATATATAATATGTACATAAGTTTTCCTTTTTTTACTCATTATTGTAGCCACGTATACCGAGTTTTTTTCTTGTCTCATTACTATAGTATTAAATATACACTTGTATATTTAGTTATTTGCCAATATATATATATATACACACACATGTATGTATGTATATTAAATACCAATGCATTTAGGAGAAATAAAGATATTGGAAAAAAAAGATTGTATATAACTATAAAAAAATCTTATTTTTTAAATAATATATACATATGTATATATTAAATATACCACGACGGTGATGAAATTCAACGATACCCACGATAAAACAGTGACAATTTGAGGGCAATAACTGGGCTGGTGGTATCCATTGATGCATGGGTGCTCTTTATTCGAGTTTGCAATGGCGATGGTTGGACGGCGACGGCGCTTCCGGTGGTGGTTGGTCGTCGGCGACAAGAAAAGGATCGGAGATGAAGAGGGAAAGAGAGGTCGAGAGACCATGAGAGAGAAAGATCATAAGGGAGGAATGAAAGGAGGAAGAAACCGTGTGTGAATTGGAACAAATAGTGAGTGGTTTATTATTATTAAATGTATAGGTGTTAGAGTCATGAAATTCTATTTTTCTTTATTAAAAATGAAGAAACGGAAACAAAAACGAGAACGTTACCAAACGAGCTCTTAATGTCGGTTTTTTCCTTAAAAAAAAGATAAAAGAAAAGAAAAAGGACTTAATATCCGTTCAATTTGAGGCCCATGAGCCCACAATTTTATTAAAACGGGCCGAGTTGTCTGCCCAAATGTCAACGTTTAACTCAACCAGTGAAATCCTTCAAGTTCGTGAAATGTTTCTGGAAAGAGAAATTTTGGTAGATATGTTGTTTTATATACATATTTTCATAAATGTCCATAGTTTGTAGATTTCCAAGATTAGATTTCCAACATTTTTTCCTTACCATTTTACCCTTCTTATCATATTTTATAAGATTTTATAAGATATTATCTTAACTAAATCCTTAATATTTTGAAAATATGATCATTGAGATTTGATATCTTGCCATAATGATTCCAACGTATTTTCCTTTTATTTCATTTAATTATTGACAATTTTCATCCATTTTCGTTCTCTTGTTTGGTAATTTTCGGTTGATCCATTTTTTTCTCTCTCTTTTTTTTCCCTTTATTGATTTATTCCTTCACATTTTTTTCTTCGTGGCAGCAGTCTTCTATTTCCTTCATTAACCGAACAAAAGCTAATCGATTTTTTTCTTCCCGTTTTTTCTTCCCGACAGCAGTATATATAACATATTCGCTGGAATACATATATATACATATATGTACATATATAGACATGTATATGTACATATATAGACATCTATATAAATGTACATATATATATGTATGTATGTGTTTATATATGTATATGTATATGTATATGTATATGTATATGTATATGTATATGTATATGTATATGTATATATATAGGAGTGATTTTAGGAATGTTTCAAAATTGGAAAGTAATTAAAAAATCTCTTTCCTTTTCCGTTTACTATCTCTCACCCACGGTTTGAGGGCTGAATCGTAAAATGGCCATGATTTTTATGAAAAAAAGTTGGGACAGTAGGCCTTTTCTGTAAAAAAATGGAAAACTTGGACATTTACGAAATATAGGGTCCAAATTTGGGCTATTTATGTACTTTTCCCTTTTGGAAACTCGGTGGCCCAGGTTTTAGCAGATAAACCCTAGAAAACCAGAGCGGCTAAAATCGCTACTAAGCAAGGTATCGACTTCTTGTCTTCTTCTCTTATTCATCTGTGTTCGAATTTCCAAGCGAGAGTCATCACTTGGAAGTCACTGCCATGGTCGTACTGGACGAGAAAGCTCCGTCCTCGTCAGAAGTTGAGGCAATGAACAAAAGGCGCAAGAGGAAGAGACCGAAGAAAAACCTTCCTTCTACGGGTGGGGATGAATCGGAACTTCAAAATCCTATGGATGATCAAGAACAAGGGGAAGGAGATGACGAAGGTAATGTAACGGAGGAGAAAGTGAAAGAAGACGAGAAGATGAAAAAGAAGGGGAAATTGTCAAAATTAACCCAAATAGTTTTTGAGTTTTCAAAATTAACCTACTTTTTTAAAACTTGTTTTTTGAACCTTGTTGATGTCATCTACCCTTGTGCAATTACCAACATACCCTTGAAGGTAAAAAGTTTTAAAAAAAAAACATTCAACTTTGCCCTCTGCTCCCCTCTTCTTTCAAACCCCCATTTTCATACTTTATTTTCCTGCTCTTCTATTTTGTTTTTTTTTTCGGCAGCCGTAGATTCTACTTTTTTTTTTTAATTTTATAATAATAATAATTTTTTATTCTTTCTTCCTCACATTTGTTTGTTTTTGTGTCCAATATTAATATAGTTTTAAAAAATAATGAAATTGGTCATTAAAAAAATTTGTTCTCAAAATTTCTTAACTACATTTTGATCGAAATTTCTTGGTCAAAAAGTTGTGTCCAATATTGTTATTATTATTATTTTCTTCATCCGGTCCAATATATTTAACAAAAAAAATATAATTTTTAAAATTTCTTGATTGATTTTTTGGTTAGTCCGACCAACAAATTTCTTGGTTAAAATTTTTTATTTCTTTTTTTCATATATTTTTTTTTCTTTCTTACTTCTTTTTTTTTACCCAACATTAATGAATTATGAATAAAAAGAAATGTGAGTTTGATTAAAAAATATATATATATTACCAAAAAAAAAACATGTGTCTTTAAAATTTCTTGCAAGAAATGAAAGAATAAACCCAAAAGATGAAAGAAAAAAACTTGAAATGAACAAAAAAAAAAAAAAAAAACCTTTCTGGAAAATTTCTTGGTCGGTTTCCAAATCTTGGTCAGTTTCCTGACCAAGAAATCTTGGTCGTCTGACCAAGAAATCCCGGTCGGGATTCATAATTTCCCGCTCGGGATTCATAATTTCCTGGTCGGGATTCATATTTTTTTCCAGATTTTCGTAAAAATATCTTATGCAAACTTCTTGTTATCTAAAACTTGTAAAACCATCTTCAATTGTACTTCAAAAAAACCTTAACAATATGAAAATTTTAAAGTGGGTCTATCCATGTGTTTGATTTTCTTTTTTAAGAATACTTTGTGGTCAAATGATGGGTTGATGTTTGAAATTAGTTAGTTGGATTGGTTGGTTAGGAAATTTAATTTCCATCATTAATAGAAATGGGAGAAGGATAAATATGACTTTTCACACTATGGGTCCCACTAAAAAGTAAATAACTTTATATAAAATAGGTTAAAAAAAATAAGCTTTTAGAAATTAGGTGAATTTTGAAAACCTAAAACTCATTTGAGTTAATTTTGACAATTTCCCAAGAAGAAGAAGGGGAAATTGTCAAAAATAACCCTATTCAGTTTTGGGTTTTCAAAATTGACCCACTGTTTGAAAACTTGTTTTTTTTAACCTACTGATGTCACACTTCTTTGTGCAATTACTAACATACCCTTCCATCTAAGAGGCCAAAAAAACAAACAAAAAAACTCATCCTCAAAACCAATGACTTCCAGTATCAGTAAAAATCCATTCCCAAAAATCTGGGTTTATTTCTTAATTCGGCTTCTAGCGACTCCGGCGGCTCCTTCCGATGGCTTCTTTGTGTTGAAATACGTTGGAGTTTGATTGAAGCTTGAGGAAGAACGAGTTTTAAAACAACAATTTTGAGAAAAATGTGTTTTTCTTCCCAAAAGATTTTGAAAAAAATGGGTACTTCTAATCATTGATTGAAGCTTCTCTGTCCATCAAAATGACTCTAAAATATATATAAAAGTATTGAGAATATTAAAAAAAAAGAAGAAGAAAGATGAACCTTAAAAAAAAAAAAAAGTAAACCCAGCAAACGAAAGAAAAAAAAAAAAAGAGGAAGAAGAAGGAGAAAAAAAAAAAGAGAAAAGAATGGGGGCTTACTGCTTTTTTCCCGGTCACGTTCTTGGCCGGGCAGTTGACCGGGACATAAGGCAGCTTTCTGCCGTTTTTTTTTTTTTTTAAGTTCAATTTAATTTAATAAATAACTTAATTAAATTATTTTTAATTTTCCTATTTTTAAAACCAATTTTCCTTTCTTTCCTACTAGGTCATGAACAAAATTGATAAAAAAACTGTGTTCAAAATTTCTTAACTAAGTTTGGATTGAAATTTCTTAATAGGTGTTTTTAAAATTTGTTGGTTTGTCCGGCTAAAAAAAATTTTTTTGTTGAATTTTTCTTTCTCTCTTTTTTCATATTATTTTCCCATTTTTTTCCTACTTCTTTTTCCTTCTTTTTTTTTTCCCAATATTTTGCAAGAAAGTGTTTTTGAAATTTATTGGTTAAATTTTCTCGCAATAAATGAATGAATAGACTCTAAAGAAGAAAGAAAGAAACATCAAATGAAGAAAAAAAAAAAACAAAAAAAGATCTTATGGGTTAAGAAGAATCCTCAAATGAAAACAAACCCATGGCTACTAAATAATGGAAAATCTCGTGTTTGTGTTTGGACAATTAGAGAAATGTAGAAAATAGGAGAATAGTGAGAACTTTGTGGTTAATTTACAAAGAAGATTTTTCTTTTTTTTTTAAAAAAAAAACCTTATGGAAAATTTCTTGGTCGGTTTCCCGACCAAGAAATCCCGGTCGGGATTCATAATTTCCCGGTCGGTATTCATACTCAATTGTACTTAAAAAAACGTTGACGATATGAAAATTTTGAAGTGGGTCTATCCATGTGTTTGATTTTATTTTTTAAAAATACTTTGTGGGTCAAATGGTGGGTTGATGTTTGAAATTAATTAGTTGGGTTGGTTGAAAAATTTAGGGTCCGTTTGGTTGGTGATCTGAAAACAGAAATTTGAAAACAAGAGATTCAATGAAAACACAATTGTATTTCATGTTTTCAGATATATGTTTGGTAGCAGATTCAGAAATTGGATCTGAATTTAAATAATGGTTCAAAATGTGTTTGATAATATATTTATAAACAATAAATTATTTGTAATTATCAACTAAATATTAAGTTGAATATAAAATATTATTAATTAATTTATAAACATGTTATGTATTATAAAATTTTATTATTATTATTTTACAATATCATATAATTTATAATACATTATATTATAAATGGACGAAGGGTTGGAACTCAAAAGAGGGGTTCGGTTCGGTTTTTGAGTTTATCCAGCCCGAACCGAACCGAACTGGTTCGGTTCGATTCGGTTCTCACTTTTGATATAAATAGAAATTTTATCCAGGGTTTCACTTTCAGTCACCAGCGCTTTATCTTGTTTTTGGCCCCTTTCTCTCTCTCTCTCTCAAAGCACGATCTCATCTCCTTTTTCGTCCCTGTTTCCGCCGCCTCCTCCACCACGACTGTAGCCTCCTTCTCGCCGCTGCGTCCTCCACCACGAGCGTCGACTCCTTCCCGCCGCCGCCGCCTCCTCCACCACGAGCATGGACCCCTTCCTGCCGCTGCCTCCTCCACCAATAAACCATATCTTGAGTAAAAACGTATGGTCTGGAAAATTTCTTTCTTTTTTTTTTTTTTTAAATCTGATCTTGTTTATATGAATTGGTATTTGGGTAATTTACCCTATCTTGTGATGTCAACCGGGTTAAAAAAACATTTTTTTTAAAGTAGGTCAGTTTTGTAAACCTAAAACTTTTTTAGGTTATTTCCAACATTTTCCCGAAAAAGAGGAAGACGAAAACGAAGTCGAAGAGTGAGATGGAGGAGGAACGACATGAAAATGCTAGTGATGAAGAGGGAGAGGATGTTGTGGAAGGGGAAGTAGAGAAGGATGAGGAGAAAGGTAGCGAGAAGAAGAAGGTTAAGACTGGTGGATCAGGAATTATGAGTACTGTTTCGTTTGATTCGCCTGAATTCAAGCTTTCGGATAAAACTCACCGGGCGATTAAGGACATGGGATTTGAGCATATGACTCAGGTGAGAATTCTATTTTCTTTGTGCAATTTCTAGTTTTCTTTTTGGCGTTCCATGTGCAATTTAATAGGTCGAGGCAAATGAAGAAATTAAATCGAGTTTCAATTAAGACAAGAACTTTGGCTGATAACTATTTAACCTGAAGTAAGCAAGTTGAGCGTATTATTTAGATGTCGCGAATGGGAATGGTGAAAAATTTCAGCGCATGACTCATGGTACTCAGTGCTTTGGTGTTGCCTATAAATTTCTTTTAATAAAGTTTGCTCAACCTTCGAATATGGATTGGGGTTCTTTAGTGAATCTTGCGCGAGGCTTCTCTTTTTAATGCGGATATCATCTCTTGGTTGGTTATAATTTAGTAGCAAACTAATACGTGGACTCATATTCTGAAATTTTTCTGACACTACGAATGCAGATTCAAGCCAGAGCAATTCCGCCCTTTCTGCATGGTAAAGATGTTCTTGGAGCCGCAAGGACTGGATCCGGGAAAACCCTTGCCTTTCTTATACCAGCTGTGGAGCTGCTTTATCACATAGGCTTCACTCCTCGTAATGGAACTGGTGTTATCGTTATTTGCCCTACACGGGAGCTTGCGATGCAGGTTGGAGAACCTTTTCCCTTAGCCCGCATTTCTCTTTTGATAGGTTGGTTGTTGATGTTTCCTCATATTAATGGCTGAAGAAGCTTACAATTTTTTTTTTTCTTTTCAATGAAAAAACTGCTTCAGTTTGTCTTAGTTAAAAAGAAAAGAATTATAATTACAAAGATACAAAATGATTTATGAAGTTATAGAGGCTCAAATATTGTGTATTGTCCTGCAACTCGGACTTACTCCCTCTATTTATCTTCAACAATTATATTTTTTAAAAACGAAATAAGAACTTCATTCATGATAGAAGAGTTGCAAGAAAGAAAACATAAACGTCATTCATTCTCTCGTGATATTATTATGACCATTTTTAATAATTCAGACACATGATGTGGCAAAAGAGCTTCTCAAATATCATTCACAGACACTTGGCCTTGTTACCGGTGGTTCTAGCAGAAAAGCTGAGGCTGATCGTATTACGAAGGGGGTCAATCTATTAGTAGCAACCCCTGGTCGACTTCTTGACCATCTTCAGCACACCAAGAATTTTATATTTAAAAATTTGAAGGTAATGTGGCCTGTTTTTCATTTGCTCGGCATTAGTATTTTATTAGGAAATATTTTCATGATATCAAGTATAGACTGGATTCTTGAAAATTTGTTGCTAGAGTTAAGCTGTTGTTGCTGCCAAAATGTGGTCTGATCCTCAAGTATTTATTTCTTGTTTTCTTCAGCCTCACTTTTTTGGATAGGAAACTACTTCATTGACAATAGACTTATATCAAATTAGTTGGTTTTTATCACCTCTAAAGAACTTCTAATGTTCATTCCTTTTCTTGATGACTTGAATTTGCATTGTGTAACTCATCTAATCATGTTGTTTATTTACTTATATGTTATCCTCAATCTTATAAATTTGTTGTGACATTCTTCCCTCTGAACTCATTTTGCAGTGCCTCATAATTGATGAAGCAGACAGGATATTAGAAGCCAATTTTGAGGAGGAAATGAGACAAATTATAAATCTCCTACCAAAGGTAATTGACTATTGTTGTATGCCTTTTATGATATAATAATTGACCTGTTTAAGGACTGTAGTTTTAATTATTCAAAGTTGCCCCATCACCAGTATGCTACAAATGGGGTTAAAGTAGTTTGGGTAGGGTGTGTTATTTTTTTTTATGGTGCTGGTCATTATTTTCCTTGTGCGAAACTGTAATCTGATTGTATTTCAATTTGCATCTAATTTGCAGAATAGGCAGACTGCTTTGTTCTCAGCTACCCAAACACAAAAGGTTTGTGTATTGCATTAAACTCTTATACTTATCTCCTCGTGTTTTCTTCATCTATGTACTGTTATCACTTCATGAACTTCTATTTATTTGTTCATGTGGATTGATTCTGGTTCTCTCCCTCCACACCAACCTTCCCAACAAAATATAAAACAGGTTGAAGATCTTGTCCGCTTGTCATTTCAGTCAACTCCTGTTTATATTGATGTGGATGATGGGAGAACAAAGGTAACATAATCTACTGTTATCTATATGTTGATTTATATATTAATCCCTACTTATGATTGATTGAATGACACATCTTTTGTTGTAGGTCACCAATGAAGGGTTGCAACAAGGTTATTGTGTCGTGCCTAGTGCTAAAAGATTCATTCTTCTATATTCCTTTTTGAAGAGAAATTTATCTAAGAAGGTCATGGTCTTTTTCTCATCTTGTAACTCTGTCAAATTCCATGCGGACCTTCTTAGATATATTAAGGTCGATTGCATGGATATCCACGGAAAGCAAAAGCAGCAGAAGAGAACTTCTACCTTCTTTACCTTCAACAAGGCTGAGTCAGGGATCCTACTATGTACTGATGTTGCTGCACGTGGACTTGACATCCCTGCAGTTGTAAGTGATAATTCTTTTTTAGTTATGTCAATTCATTTCTCCTAATGGAAAAATTAAATTTGTGTATTGCCTTGGTGGTTACAATTCGTACAAACCAGGATTACATTTTTTTTAATACATGGTTGGATGGAAATTCTCTAAAAGGCTCTTATTTTCTCTTTTTTTAAGGTTAATCATCAATTAACTTAGTTCTTGGCAACATAACTACATACTGTGGCATGTTCTCTCCGATTTCCTTTATTTTTTCTTTGCTGTACGTTGTGTGTAATTATACTTCTTATAGTGTTTGTTTTGGTATGTGGGGCTCCTTTTTAGCTTTGACTTTGAGGTTCTTTGAGAGTGGAAGTGTCCATACGTACCACCCTATTGATTCATTAAAGAGATCAATTCCATTAGTATAACCCTGAAAGGATGAGGGAAAAACTGAACTTATTTAAAGATTCAATTACTATAGTACTGAATTACTTCATAGTGGGCATCTGGAATCTATTTCATTATTGATCGGCATATTGAAAAATGTTTATTAAAATTACTAAGCTAAGGGATAATAATGGTATTACATGTCTTAATACCATTTAACTAGATCTGTCTACCTCAATATTTTCCGTCGTTAAATTGATCCCCTATGCTCATTTCGTATGTCTCAGGATTGGATTGTGCAGTATGATCCCCCAGATGAACCCAAGGTGCCGTTTACTCCTTAGTTGCATTCACGTCTCTTTTAGTATCCTTGTAATTTCTATACTTGTTGAGTTTCGTATAATGTTGTGGGAAATTACTGCTTTTAGGAATATATTCATAGAGTTGGTCGAACAGCTCGAGGTGAAGGTAGCAAAGGAAATGCTCTACTTTTCTTGATTCCTGAAGAGCTTCAATTTCTTCGTTATCTGAAGGTATGGTATTTTCCCTAAAAGTTTATATTGAATTGTACGCACTGTCATTGTCAAGTTATCTTCTCATTATTTGAGGAAGAGCAAAAACAAACGGAACTCAGAAGTCTATACAGTTTTGTTAGTGTCAAGCATCATATTAAACTTCTGCTCTTAATTGAAATTGAATGTTTATAGGAGCTTGTTTTCATAGGCGGGATAAAATTGTTTCACTAGTGTTCTGCCCTTTCAATATCTTGAGCTTGATTCATGTTTTATGGTCAGGCCTCAAAAATTCCCGTCAAAGAGTATGAGTTCAGTGATAAGAAACTGGCCAACGTGCAGTCTCATCTGGTAATTCCTTCTTGTCCTACCAGCAGCAACACTCAAGCACAGGCACATAGATATGAAATATCTAACTCATCCAGTGATTTTAATCGTGGACTCTTCTGAATGATGCAGGAAAAGCTGGTTGGCAGTAATTATTATTTGAACAAGTCGGCCAAGGATGCTTACCGATCCTATTTATTAGCTTACAATTCACACTCTATGAAAGATATTTTTAATGTCCATCGCCTGGATCTGCAGGTACTGATTAATTTCTTTTTATCTATCCCATATATTGAAATCTCGGCAGCATGCTTATTAAGATAAAGCTAGTCTTAGTGAAGAGCTTCAAAATTCTTAGTGAAGCTAGTCTTTATTCATTTCGAGACTATTGTATTATGTCGTGTCACAGAGTTTTCTGCTAGAATTCTTGTATCTCGATGAGTTGGGTATTGGGGATTAGATAAGAATTAGCAAGCTTTCTATTTTTTCACTTCTCACCTTATAATAATTGTATGTGAACAGGCTATTGCTGCTTCATTCTGCTTTTCCAATCCTCCGAAGGTCAACCTTAACATTGACAGCAGTGCCTCAAAATTCAGGAAGAAAACGCGTAAAGTAGAAGGGAGCAAGAATCGATTCAGTGAGAGCAATCCCTATGGGAGGAAGAATGAGGAGGATGGGAGACAATTTGTAAGATACTAGTTGAACTGCTGTTTAGTCAATCCATCTATGAATTGACTTTGTTCAGATTTCATAGTTGAGGAAATTATTAATGTGTCCTTAGTGATCATTCATTTATGTTCTGATGTTCCTAAAATAGTCTGGTAACCAGATGCGATTTTGTATCCTAAGATTCATAGCGTAGGAAAAATTTTGAATTGAGGTTAAATTTGGAGAGTGACTTATTGATTACATTGTAATGTAAATTTCTGGAAACAGAACCCCGAGTATAATAGATCTGTGGCTTAGGCTACCAAGTTAATTTGCTTTTAGAGATTCTCAATTTTTAGAATGTAAATTAACTTTGGCTTTGGGAAAATTTTGCCTTAGCCAAGGATTTCAAGTTCCATGCAACTTTTGCTGATTTCTGTATCTGTATCTGTTGATACTATGCCATATCTTATCTCATTTTATTTTTACTTGACCTTTTTCTTCCTTTTTTTTTAAAAAAATTGTTTTCTTCTAATTTCATAAGTTTCGAGTTACTACCACACGTGTGTTTGACGACTTATGTATAACTTTTCTTCTTTATTACTTTTTTTTTTTTTTTTTGCAAAATATACCTAATACTCTAATCTTTTTAGTGTCGATATTCTTGTTAAAACTCTCAATTTTGCACTTAATATATTTTTTTAAAAATATGTTTCCTTTGTCAAAAAATTATTTAAAATTTATCCTAAAAAGTTATTGAATATTAAGGTTCTGTTGGATAACTATTTGGTTTTTGGTTTTTGAAAATTAGGCTTGTTTTCTCTTAAATTCCCTCCCATGATTTTTATCCTAGTTAAGGTTTTTTTTTTTCAAAATTGGACTTGGTTTTTTAAAACAAGGTGGAAGATTGATACTAAAACCAAGAAACTAATAGGTGGTGGAAGTAGGTGTATATAAGCTTAATTTTCAAAAACCAAATGGTTATCAAACGAGATCTAAATTATTCTATTATTCATAATTTAACATACGTCCACTTGGATATGATTTGACACATGGGATCAAAATTATAATATCTAATTTTTTTTTTCTAATGGCATAACTATGTATTTAAATATACTAATAAAATAATAATTTACAACTAAAGTTTTTTCTTAAAAAAATATACTATGTATTAGAATGTATTAGAATGCTCTCGTTTCGAAAAGTAAGTACAAAATAGATTGGAAATTCCTAATGGTGGAAAAAGAAAAGGAAAAAAAAAAAAAACTATTTTATTATATTAATTTGTAAAATTACTTTTTTTTAAAAAAAAATTGACATGACATTTTATGTCCCTAGCATGACCACTTGATGAAATGGAGTAAATGAATACAACTATAAGGATTCATTTTTGGCCAATAGGTACTGTAACAGGTATTCCTATGATCGGTCCAATAGGTCTTCTTTTTCAGTTCATGTTCCGGATTAAAATAGTTCTTGAAGTTACTTCATGCAGAGTAAGTTATTATTAAATGTGGCTTTGCATCTCCAAATTCCTCCTAAACCTTCAACGAACGGATTAACCACAATTTTTAGTCCTAAAAAATATTTTTCTTGCCTCTTCCAAATAATCTCTCTAGCATGTGACATGAAGGAATGCGAACAGAACAACTCTCTGAAGCTTCAAAGAACAATCAAAAGAGAGATCACAGTTCATTCACAACGCTAGAACAAAAAAAAGTTGCAGACAAATCAATGACACAAAACCCCCAAAAAAAAAAAAAACCAATCCCTTCCCTACAACCTAATCCAAGGAAACCAAAAACAAATGTATCCTAAAAGTCCCAAGACTGCATTCATCACAACCATTCAAATGAATGGAAACGAAACAAAGAACAAAAACAACATTCCAAGCATTGGAGACGAAACAGAAACTGCACTGTTCTTCTTCTGAGGTGGAGCAGTGGGTGGCTGAGGCGGGCTGAGAGGTTCCAACACTTTGATTATCATCCTCTGCCCTTTCTCGCAGTGCCCTGAAACTCCACTGATGAAATAGAACAGCCCTGCTCTGTCAAGTCTCACCACTGTGTCGCCATTGTTGTCGAAGAACAGAGGCTTTGAGGAAAGGCAGTGCTTGTACTCTTCCTCTGTCACCACCATCACTGAATCTTTCTCGTACTTGAAATCTATGAACATCAATGCAACAGACAAGGAGGAGAGCGGAAGAAACATCAGGGATGAAGGGTAAATTTGAGATGGGTATGCGAAAAAGAGTGATTTTGAGTGGAGAAGTGCTTCCTTGGAAAGCACTTTCAAGGTTTTTTTCTTCTTCTTTTTAGAATTTTCAAAATCAAATTTTAAAATTTGGAGGGTGATTTTTAGTGGGTTCAAAGCAAAATTTACTCTTTTAGTGATGGTGTTATTTAGCTTGTAAAGTTTGGAAGTGATTGTTTTTGTTATGTCCAAAAATCATCAAAAAAGACATATGTTGACAGTTCAAAAGGTTCAAAATCATTCCAAAATCACTTCGATATTCATTGAAAAAGTGCTTTCTCTCAAGAAGTGCTTATTTATAAATCACAAAATTTGACAACTTGGGAAGTGGGTTTTGATGGGTGAAAGCAAAATTTACTCTTTCAAAAAGGAAATCCCAAACCCACACAAAACATCAGCAAAAAGAAGCACTTTTGTTCAAGTGTCATGTACTTACGGACGGTGTCATTAACATTGAATCTGTTGTGGGAGGCCCATTTGTTGTATCGATCAGCTTCTTTTGGTTTAGGGACAGCCCAGCCATCTTCATCACCGACGAGGAATTCAGTGCAGGTTGCAGAGAAGAAGTGGCAGGACAGAAAGAGGAAGAAGAATGAAAGTAGAAGCGCTTTGGAGGGAGAAGAAGAGAGGAGAGAAGCCATTTTTGTTCAGAAGAAAAGGGAGCTAATGAAGAAGAGAGTGAGTGAAATGAAGGAAGTTGAGGGATTTGAAAAAAGGGTTAAATAGAGAGAGAGGAAGAGTGAGTTTGTTGAGAGTGGAGAGACGTGGAGAAAGTGAGATTTTGGTGGCCAGCGTGAACAAAGGGATACCCTTTGAATTGCTCCAACTGTTTTTCCAAATGGCTTCAGTTTAGATTTTCTTTTTTTCTGTTGAGGTATAACGGCGCTGATATTTAAAAAACAAATTGCAAAAAGAAAAAAAAAACTTTCCTTTTAAAGAGAAAAAAAAAACAATAAAATACTTGCTCCATTTCGAATATAGGGATCTTCCTGCATACACACAAACTTTTTTAATCATACAGTAGGTAGGAAGACCCATACATATCGGTAGGTAGTCTAAGTACTTTTCGAAAAACAAAGTTTACATGTTTATATTTGATGTTTGTATTTTCTAAAGCTTCACATTTTTATCGCAAATACAATTATTAATATATGGTAAAAATCACTTTTAGTCCCTCAACTTTCATAAAAGTAACAATTTAGTCCCTGAACTTTCATTTGTAACGATTTAGTCCTTATACTTTTAATTTTGTAACGATTTAGTCCCTGTACTTTCAATTTTGTAACGATTTAGTCCCTGTACTTTCAATTTTGTAACAATTTAGTTTCTAAACTTTAATAAGTAACAATTTAATCCCCGTACTTTCAAATTTGTAATGATTTGGTCCCTATAGTGAAAAATTAATGTAAAGATTTAATGAAATTTCTTACCTAGATAGATTTTTTTTTTTTTTTAAACATTCTTACCTAGATAGATTAATTAACTAATTTGAGACCCAATATGTTTATAAGCTACAAAGTTTAATCACTAAATAATAAAAATCGACATTTATTTGTTATGGACTTTTTTGCTACAAGGATTAAATTGTTACAAATTTTAAAGTATATGGACTAAATTGATACAAATTTGAAAGTAGAGGAACTAAATTGAAAGTACATGAACTAAATCATTACAAATCAAAGTTCAGGATTAAATTGTTACTTTTATGAAAGTTTAGGGACCAAAATTGATTTTTAACCTTAATATATTGTCATGGTTTTGTGTTAAAGACGGTTGTTGAGCATAAGATTTGTATTAAGATTTTGCAAAATGGACTAAAAGTATAAAGACCAAAATGTTTTAAGAATGGAACCAAAATATATAAAAATACTAAGTATTAGACCAACTTAAATAAATGACAATACATCGAGCATAATTCAACTAGCATAAGACTTGTACTAATGACCGAAAGGTATATGGATCAAATCCCCCTATTCCACCCTCACATGTTGTAAAATAAAATAAAATAATTTTTTTGTTTAAACAAAAAAAACTTGAACTCAAAGAAATATTGTGAAATAATAATAATTTACTTAAAAACTTAATATGAATAAATCAATAGCGTTGATGAAAAATAGAGATGGTGCCATTGCCGTCCATCTAAAGTGAGGGCCGAGTCGGAGACGGAGAGACAGACCGATTGATACTACGTTCAGTGGCCGACGCCGAACACACACACAGAAGAAGAAAACGCCGCGGAAGAGAAATTTGCCGAAGGCTTCGATTCGCGGCTTCCGTTGAGAATCTGATTTGCGAAGAACTTAGAAGAATCGGGAATTGGATTGCTCGAAGAATCAATCAATGACACAAGATTCAGAGAAGAGGTTCCATTCCATCATGGACAAGCTCTTTCAGAATGGACAAGCCAACCCAAACTCAAATTCTGCATCTTCCCCATCCTCCTCCTCCAGGTTCTTTTCTTATCTTATTGTGCTAGTTCTTGAGAAGATGAAAGCGGAAATTGATTTTTGCTTGTTTCTGTGTTTTTGGTATGTCAATAACATGCCCGGTTAAACTTTGTAATTGTCCTTTATCCTGTGCTGAATGCTGTTTTGAAATTGTTTAACTTGAGTTTTTTCAAATGCTAGTCCGTCAGGAGTACAATTGTCGAGAGGGAAAAAGCGCCCATATTCTTCTTCTGCTCTGGTAGTGGGAGAGCTGAGGTCAAAAAGTGATGTAATTGAGGCATTGCAGAAGCATTCATCAGCTTCTGCTGGATCCACTGATGCTCCATTATGCAGGCCTTGGGACCGTGGAGATCTTTCGAAAAGATTAACCACATTCAAGTCGATGACATGGTTTGGCAAACCTAAGGTTTGGTTCACTTGTCCACTTTCTTCTTAACATTTTATGAATATATTTATTGTTCTTTCAATTTTCGGTTTTGTAGTGTTTGTGTTTATTATTATTATTTTTTTTATGGAAACATGTAGTGTTTGTGTTTATCCAATTGATTTGAGGGCATTTACTCGGTTCATGGTCCTGGTTTTCTTTGGAGATATATGTTGTTATTCAATTCTGTTTTCTGATGATATTTTAGAGTTCAGCTGAATCCTTTTTTTTTTTTTTTTTTGGATTTGTGCTGACTGCTGAAGGAATAGGTGAACTCTTTTCTCCCTTTTGATCACAGTTTAAAGTTTTGGTGGAGGTGGAGGTCATTTTTCATGATACAATTTTAGGAAATATCTATTAGGGCAAGAGGGACGATATCAGGTTGACAATGTTTTAGTGATTCAACCTCTGATTATTGGAAATGAATTCATTTCTTCTCTGGCTAGGAAATAAATATTAGAACAAGCAGGTCAGATTGAATATATTTTGTGATTCAACTATTCTCTGTGGTAATTGGAAATGATATTTTGTTGGCTATGCGCTTTATTGAACGTGTTTTTGGTGGCCTTGTTGAATTTTTGACAATATTTGCTTTCTCTTTCTACATTCATGACGTCACTTCTCAGTTATCTCATATTCTCCTGGCACCCTTTAATATTCAATTTCACAACACTCTTTCTCTACAAAGTTCTCACTTCTCAGAGGACAGAGAACTTATCACTACTTTTGCCTTTGTATAAAACGAACTCCGAATGCCAAGCCGTCTATAATATCCTGTATCACACACTGTTTCTTTTTATTTTGTCTGCATAAACCTTCTGTTTCTCTCCCTACTCTTTCAGTCATACAGAAGTTTCTTCATCTTGCCCTACTAGTATGCTCGTTCTACTACTCTTGCATATGATCGGTCTTCCTCACTATTTCTCTATGGTGCATTTCTGCATTCTTGCTATGTTTCTCTTTGAGTTGTGATTTGTTTGAGTAGACTTCTGTTTGATTTTACTAGGTATTCAGTATTTTCATATCATTTTATTTGGAGAGAGTATATGAGTTCTAAATGTAGTTTCCAAATATCTGATTTGATTTAAATGTATTTTTTTAATGAAAAACATTTACACATTTTGGATATTCTTTGATTCTAATTTTAGAAATGGTTAAATCTTCCGTAGGTGGTAAATGCTATAAATTGTGCTAGAAGAGGTTGGATCAATGTAGATATGGATACTATTGCCTGTGAATCATGTGGAGCACGTCTCCTTTTCTCTACTCCATCTTCCTGGAATCAGCAACAAGGTATGATTCTCTACCACATAGATGTAGTAATGAAAGAATGTGGCAAATTTGACACTCTGGTGTTCTTTCTTTTTTTCTTTTTTACTAAAGATGAATTGCTTTCTGTTTTTCTTTCCCTCAGTTGAGAAAGCCGCTTTGGTATTTAGCTTAAAGTTGGATAATGGGCACAAGTTACTCTGTCCCTGGATAGATAATGCCTGTGATGAAGCATTGGCTGATTTTCCTCCTACCCCTGCTCCAATTTTAGTTAATAAATTTAGAGAGCGTTGTTCTATGTTATTACATCTTTCAGCTCTCCCTGTTATTTCGTCTTCATTTCTCAAATGGATGAAGAGTTCCCACCTCAAGCAATTTCTTGAAGAATTATCCTTGAAGGAGTTTGGTAATGAGTCTCTTAACAACTCTGAAATTGAGTTCCTAGGAGATGGACATGATTCAGATACTGCTAAAGTATATTATCAGGTTTTGCTCTTGCTCCATCAATATCTACATATGCTAATTCCAGTAATGTTTACTAATCTTCTTAGGAGTTGTTCATCATTTCCATTTCTTTTATTCCCAACCTTTGCCAATCTTTCTAAGCTTGGCTTTGTATTTTTAGTAAAATATAGGACCAATACTGGTAATAAAATACGACTACTTGCATTTTCCATCAAATGTAACAGATTTTCTTTTTCATTAATTCTTCATAGAAGTTCTCTTTCTGGTTCTCAGCAAAATGAACAAACTTTAAAATATTGCAGGCTCTAAAGCTAATTAGCTTGTTTGGATGGGAACCTCGTTCACTGCCCTATGTAGTTGACTGCAAGACAGGGTCAGATCAATCTCTCAAGAAATCCACCACTTTGGATTCACGTCCTAATGTTAATTTATGCACTGCTGCTACCAAAGAAAATGTAGATGGAAATAGAATTGCTGAGATTTCAAGTGAATTGCAATCTCTGTCCAATTCTGTTGTTTTAGATTGCCGGCTCTGTGGAGCTAGCGCTGGATTATGGACTTTCCACACAATTCCTAGACCTGTGGAAATCATAAGATTGGTTGGACCCACTGAATTGAACGGTGAGTCAGGCACTCGTGATTCAGGCAATAAAAGTGTCATCAATCATTCAGGTATTGGTAATGTAGGAATATCATCAAAAGAGAGCATATCAAATTTAACTTCCACAATCGCAGGGGGACCTACCCCTGCACGACAGAGTTTCAAGGCCACCATCACTTTGCCTGTCATTGGCCAAAACTTAAGGGCTAGGTTATTCAATGATGAAAAATTTATTGATCAGATGTATACTGACCAAGAAATGGTCCAAGCCGATTCCTTGGATAAAAATATGTTACAAGAAAGAAAAAACGACGAAGATACCACCCTTACTGGACAAACTGATCAGTCAGAAGGCATAAGATTGTTCCAGAATCAAACACTTGATCATGGATGCGGTACTACTGGTGATGATCAGACCCCTTTATTGGAAGGTACAAGTGTTACTGATCGGGGAACCTTACCTGAATCTAGTTTGAATGGTTCAACTGAAGAAACTCAAGAAAAGAGAACAGAGATTGTTCCTGCGCAGGAAATTGAAGTGCTGGAGAATGCTGGTAAAGCAGCAGACCTGCATCCTGGCCCTTCTCCTGTCGAAAACCCTTTGACGTCAACAGATGCTGTTATGATTACAAGTAGTGAATGCAGTGAAAGGGAGTTGCCTTCCGTTGTCTCTGACCAATGTGATTCACAACAGGTTTCCGAAAATGATACTTCAAATAGCAAAGATGTTTCTTTGGCTAACTTACAGGTGACCACATGTAAATCCCCATGCCTTGAAGTTGAAACAAATACAGATATCACCAGTAAGAATGAATCAACGAAAGACAAACTTGGTTCTGATAACCACACCACCTCAGAAAACCAGGATAGTGAAGGAGGTGCTGCCAATGACAAAGTGCATACCTCTGTGAACAGCGAGCATATTACCCATGGTGGAGGTACGACAACCTCTTAATCCTTCTTTTTCCACGAATGGTGCAGCATATTTATATTTCACTTATTGGATAGATTCTCTAGTTAATCATAGCCATGGATAAAAAATTGTGAGTTGAATAAGTGGAGAAGTAACTTGTCAATGAGCAAGTATTCTGTTCTGAAGGATAGTTGGCTTGTTTGTCATACTGAATACTGGGTGAAATCTTTTAGAAGAGAGCTATTTCGCCATGCATGTCTGAAAATTAGCATAACGTATCAAATGTTAGATTGATTGAGTTGGCATTCTGTATATAATTTATCCTAGACTACCCTAGCAGCTGGCTTACCAACAAGTCAGTTTAAAAATCAACCCCGTATTTGTAATTTTTGTCATGCCAATTTCGTATCCTCTCTGTTTCCATTCCCAATTCATATTATGTTTAAGTGATAAGTTATATGATGAATCATATTTCATTACTTTTATCTTCTTCTTCTCAGAGGATTATCCCAAGGGTGCACCATTTGGTAATGTAATGGAGTTCGATCCAATCAGGCAGCACAGGCATTTTTGCTCTTGGATTGCCACAGGAAATGCGTCACCTGGATGGAAACAAACCCTAACTGCTTTACAGCGTGAAAAAAGCTCTTCGCCACATTCACCTAAGAACTCTCCATCAGCGTCTCTTATTAAGGTACGTAAGAACATCTAGTGATATTGTGGAGCAATGTAGATGGTCACTCTATCGATATTATAATGCAAAAGAGTGGTGGCACGGTAGATTGATTTTGCCAATACTATCTTTGGCCTTTATATGTTAGAAATGATAACCTAATTTTGAACAAACCATGTTGTAGGCTGAAGTTGGGACTTAGAACAAATACAGTAAACTGGGTCCCCAGTAGTTATCCATAGCATTCACTGATAATGATTGGAGCTGTAGTTGTCGCTCTATGCGATTGCGAATAATTTATCCATATATTCTATTCTTGGACTTTCAACCTTCTGCTCTTTAATGCCCTAATCTGGTGTTGCCCTTGTGTGCACAAACACAGGAGATACTTTACTTTATTATGACTTTCATCTCAAGGGAATCATTGCAAACTCTTTCCTTTTCCAGGTCGATGACCCTGTTAGATCGGTTCGAAATCTATTCACATCTTCTGCGAAGAAATTGAAAAGTAGTCTTGTCTCTAACGACAACACCAAGCACTAGACCGTCTTCATCGCATATAAACCTGCAGAGCTTCCGGGATCGAATTGCTGCCTCTTCTAAGGTATGGGATACACCCTTTGAAGAAGGGTTTTTCATGCCATGCCGCCCTCAATTGAGTTCCTTTCTACAATGAGGCCTCTGCTGTCGTATCATTCTCTATTTGTTCTCAAACTAGTTATGGGATTTTGTAATAGTATGAGTAATTTTGACTTGGCTTCTATTGGCAGCTTGCAGTTTTTCGGACCATAGTATTGAAGTTAGAGTGATGAAGTAAAGGGCTATTAATTTAGGGCGATAGTCATAAATTTGTAAGACGACGACGGTGACCACTATTGTAAAATTTGTATACGTGGATGAGATGAAAAATGCTAAAATACCTAATTTACATGTTCCATAATTCAAACTTTATAGAAAGGAAATCAAAACTAAACTTAATTAATCATGTTTGGCTTTTACATAATACCAAAAATCTCTTAAATAAAGTCACCATTTTAGAATTTAAACAACACATTAAACGAAATCACTGAGATTTCTGTTTAAAGATTGTAAAGATTCCTTTTTCTTTAATACAATTAATATGTATTTAGATGAGTGTGGATGTCAAATATACAATAATGTCACCGAATTAATATGTATTTAGGCGTAAGTTTGAATGGATAGGGACTAGTATCATTAATATACAATTAATTTAATTTATAGGGATATAATATAAAAAGATTTCAAATTTGATATGATATAAAAGGCCTCATTCATTCATAAGAATATAGTTACATTTAGACAACTCAATTAGAAAATGGCAAAACTGGGAGCATAACCATATCATTGCTCTAGCAACCCACAGTTTGTCACAATCACTTTTGAATAAGGACGGTTGAATCCTCTTTCTGCAACTACAGCTCTCTTATCTCCTATTAGCTTTGCCACCCTGCTCATTGATCCAAACTTAACGTCAATTCTTAAGGTTTCGTTTGATAACCATTTGATTTTTTATTTTTTGTTTTGAAAAACTAAACTAATAAATATGATTTCCATCTATAAGTTTATTTGTTTTGTTATCTACCTTCTTCCCATGTTTTTAAAAACCAAACCAAGTCAAGTATGAAAAACTAAGATCCCGTTTGATAACCATTTGGTCTTTGAAAATTAAGCTTATACACACATACTTCCACTCATAAGTTTCTTGGTTTTAGTATCAATCTTCCACCTTGTTTTCAAAAACCAAGTCCAATTTTGGAAACAAAAAAAAAATAGTTTTCAAAAACTTGTTTTTGTTTTTAAAATTTGACTAGGAATTCAAATGCAATCTTAACTAGGATAAAAGTCATGGTAGGAAATTTAGGAGAAAACAAGCGCAATTTTCAAAAACCAAAAACAAAAAACGGTCATCAAACGGGACCTAAAAAAATAGTTTTCAAAAATTTGTTTTTGTTTTTGGAATTTTGCTACGAATTTAAATGTATCTGAAAACCTTAGGTTATCAAACCGTGTTTAATCCATCCAAATGATAAATAATCTATGAAAATTATGCTTCATTGACTCATAAGAAAATGAAATGGAGATTACCCTTCATAGCAAAATAATAAATTTATCTTAGAAAATATGAACTTTACCTAAAGTAAGGAGAAGTAGTATTCTCTTTCACTGTCTTCACTTGAGCAATCCTGTCCACAACCTGCATCCCTTCCAAAACTGTTCCGATCACCAGGGCCGAATCATCCAGCTCCGGCGAGTCTTTGACGGAAATCGTGAACTCCGTTCCGTTCGGCTCGGTACCGACCTCTTCCTGATCAACCTCCAGCTTCCCTTTCCGGGCTACCAACTTCAACTTAGGGGGTGGTTTCAAAGGGTCTCTCACAATGATCCCCACAGTTCCAGCCAAGTTCTTAGTTCCAGGGCACTTCTCATTGACTCTCAACCATTCATCCTTAAGAGTTTCGGATGCTAACTCATTTCCTGTCCTCTTTGCAAGCTCAACATCCACTCCATAAGATCTCACTCCACTGTTTTGAACATAGTTTGGTGTGATCTTCACAAAGTCTTTTCTTCTGTAAGAAACCCCTGCAGCTCCACTCACAAGGTTGCGAAATCTAGCAACTCCTGCAGGGGCGTCATCACCATAAAGGCCAATGATAATGCGACCAGCAGGCTCTCCATCAATGGAGATATCAAGAAATGCAAGCCTGGTGGGGCTCTTCTCTGTGCAGCGAGGGCCATCTGTGGGACTCTGCTTTCTCTGTAATTCTTCTTCGTTTTCACCTAAGATTTCTTCAGCCTCTGCTTTGGAGGATCTGTAAAATGGGTCTAGAGTCTGAGAGCCAAAGAGAAGAAGCAAGAGGGAATTGCTTCCAATGGTGAGCTTCCGGCGGGAGATTCTGCAACATTGTTTGATGACTGGAAGATTTGGGGAAGTGGGGATGTTTTGCGTTTGAGAGGTGGATTGTGAAGGTGGAAATGAAGGATGTTGAAGCTTTGGGGGATGGAGAAATTTGGGGCTTCGCAACATGTCCTGATTTGCAGTGTTCTTTGCTGGGTTTGGTGATTTCAGTGCTTCAATTGTTTCGACAGACTATGAGAATTATTATCTTTCTAAGTCCTTTGGGGCAGAAGATTTCGTGGATAAGCAATATACAAAAAGATAACCACACAATAGAGAATGCTTATTTTCTTGTGGCACATAACAGAGTAATGTGGACCAAACTATATGGTCCCAGTGCAATCGGGATATAGAGGAGGTACTTATGTTATTATGATGCTTCAACATGTTATGTTAATATAGTCCATATAGTCCTATTTGATAACTATTCGGGATTTTATTCTTGAAAATTAAGCATGTAAACACTATTTTCACCTAGGGTAGTATAAGTCTTATTTGATAACTACTTGGTTTTTAGTTTTTGAAAATTAAGCTAATAAATACTACTTCCACCTATATAAGTTTTTTTTGTTTTGTTATCTACCTTCAAACAATAAAATTTTTAAGAACTTGTATCTGTTTTTGTTATTTGACTAAGAATTCAACTTTTTTTTTTCCTATTTGATATCCGTAAGTGTTTGATCCATCTTGCATGTATCTTGATCTTGTTGATTCTCATGAAACACTTGTTTGATCGTTGAAGTAACTCGTAAGATTAATCTTACACAAATAGTCACCATGACTTGAAGCCCTCTCGTTTGAATTAACAAATGAATGAATTGAAATGAAGATTTTTCTTTTTTGGAAACTTTTTTCCAAATAAAATAAGCATTTCTTCTTCTTTGTGTCTTCACAATTGCAAGTATATATTTCGCTTGTACGTTTACTAAGGTGTTGATGACTTGATGTACCAAAGGTCCACACTAAATGAAAGCTACAAATCAGCTTGGGGGCAAGAAATAAGGCAAGCGGTTTCAATGCTCGAACATGTATTCTAAGAAGGGATTCATGTTGTTATCAATAAATCATACTGCCTACAAGCTAAAAATGGAATTCAGAACTTCATTCTTGAAATTCAAAGATGTCCTTTTCAATGGACGAAGACGAGTCAATGGTATAGAAACATTATGATTCTACTTAGAGGAATTTTAACGCCAAATCATCAGCTTGATTCCCTGTCGAGAACTTGGTTGAGTTTTCATACCATATTGTTAAATATTTCCAAAGCAAGTAAGAGCAATCGCCTACAGCAACGAGAGAAATTAGGCAGGCACCTTTCAATTATTTAAGAGTTAAGACAAGCAACTTCGCTCAAGCCAATCATCTAGTCACCTTCTGGTTGCTACCTTTTTGTCACTATCTGCACAATAACGAAGAAAGACAATCTTCTGCATATTTTCAGAATCTATTTACTAGAAAAATCCACTTGCTCATTCAGTATCTATTATTGAAAATACATGGCATCAATGTACGAAACTCAATCATTCCCAATTATTGCATATTTTATTTTATGTTATCGTGTATTTGCATTTCAATTTTTAATCTACCTACTCATACATTACGTGGCTCCATTACTTACGCATGTGCTTCTTGCAACCCCATCAGAGTTTGTCTTGCGCTTTGAAAATATTGATATTGTTTCACAAAAGGCCAGCATTGACTCTGTCTAACCGAAACTATGCTCATGATCACTGCAACTATACAGGCAGGCATCTATAATCGTCACAAAAGAAATAAGGAGATTGAGAAACAATAAGTTGCAATGAGAGAAAGTCAAATCAACTTGGGATTGTAATTCTCTCTCAATAATGTAAAATACAGATATCAAAAACATTTGTCACTTAACAAAGGGTGGGGGGATAAGGAATCATAACGACGCTCGTAATAGATCCTTTTCCGAATGCCTTGCTACAACTATTTTGAAGTGAAATCACAACATTTACAGAGAAAAGTGGGTCATTCGAACCTTCAGATGACAAAATTGCAAACGACATTCCTCAGTAATAACCAACACCTTTGAATTCTGATTGAGTGGATTGTTGAACATCACCATCTCCCTTGCCCAAAAATACAAGGCGGCCTACATGACAACCAAACTTTATCAACGGAGATTGTATGTGATCCTAGGGCCAGTAATTCTAACATGCATGAATGGCAAGTCGCAGAAAAGCAATCAAATTTTTTAATCTCTCCGGTTCCACAGAAGATCAGGAAATGAAAAAAATGAAACAAGAAAAAGGAAAGTGGAAAGTCAAAGACCCAATATAAGAATTCAAACACCAGTCGGTACCCATATAGATTTTTCAGCCTACACAAGAAAAATACATTTGCTTTTTCAGTTTGAAAAATATAAAACATCCAAGGTAGGACATTTTCATCGTAAAGAGGTCACAGTTCACAACAAAACTTACCGAAATTTTATTTATTAAAGATGACACTGATAGTACGTAATTTAAGTAGCCAGAATACATGAGGAACTCTATATTCATAAAACAGGGTGAGTAAAAAACAATAAGTGCTGTACCATTTCGACGAATGGCAACTTCTCTAATACGTCGAACAAGACCAGTGGTTGGATCAGTGAAAATTTTAGTCTCCAAATTCCCCTCTAAATACAAAATTGAACTGAAAAAGACAAATTTGCACTGTAAATATGAAGCTGAAACAACGAAATACGGAAATTAAGACTAAGGGTAACAAAATAATTACAAAGTTAATAACAGGCTCAGTTTGAAATTGAAACTAATTAGTGAAACTGAAACATCACACCACTTTACTAAAATAACACAAGCTCGCTATTCACTATTATCCATTGGCCACTATCACGATCTTCATGGCAATTGATAGCAGAACATAAACAAATTTCTATGACATTTCTCCATTTTTCTCAGGTAGATTGATAAATGGGTAAAATCGAAAAGCTTACCCAGGAACAACGTGCTTCATGACAACATCGCCCAGTCTCTGAGGATAAATCGAAACCCGATGCCACTGAACTGCGCACCGATTAGCATACTCTCTGGGTTCCTCGTTAGCCAAGGGTCTCCGATTATTACGAATACCACCCGTCCCAACTGATAACAGCGTCACTGTTCTCCCACTCTTCAGCTGCTTCTGCAATGGACTTTGCCCCACCTGACCGACCAATATAGCCTTCACGCAAACACGAACAGTTATCAAAACAAAAATGTAAGCAATCAAACATCGAGAATAAAATTCCGTATACACTCGTACATCAATGTACCTTATAAATGCCGGCATCGAGGCCATTTTCCAGAGGTCGATTATAGATCGTTCTCGTCTGGGTTGATGATTGGGACGAGGACGGTGATACAGACGGTCGATTAGTTAATGAGTGCGAGTCCAAGTCCATGTCCGAGTCAGTGATGTCTGAGACCGAGCGGAAGAAAAGGTTGTTAGTGCAATAGGTCACCGGGAGGATGTCGTGGTGGAGAGAAGCTTTGGAATTCGACAGCAGAGAGCGGCAGAGCCTTCTTGAGAGTGCAGCCATGGCGGTCATCGTGTTCGTGATCGACAATCCAAAGAGAAAATCAGAAATTCAGCGAATGGCTTAAACCCTAGAAACCCTTCAGAATGCAGACCCGATTCGAGTTCGGACAATCGTACGGGTTGAGTTTCGGACCATTTTTCTAATTTTCATGCTATTTTATTTTAAGACTAAATTATAAATTTAGCCGATTATCTTGTCTCTATTTGAGCTTAAATTTAAAACAATTTTTATTGTTAATTCTAATTTTATATAATTTAAATTTATATATATATATATATGTCGCTTTAAGCGTAGCTCATTGGATAAGACATCAATTATCATTTCAAAAGTCGATGGTTTGATCATTTACTTGTACCATTGTTAAACTCTAAACAAAGAAAAGTTATGTTTAATATTATTAACTTTTTATTTTTAGATCACAGTCGCAAGGGTGGGTGGAAAATTCAACTATTGATATTTGGGATAATAATAAATGTTTTATTTAATCAGTTGAGCTCGAATTTGATCGATGGAACATAAATCTAAATATAACTTTTCATTATTTCAATAGAGGCATGGAGGGGCAGGGATAGACGTCCAACCATAAAACAAGGTATTGTATGTGTTTTATTCAAGTTTGTGTCAAACAAGAAACAAGTTTACTTAGTGAATACAGTGATTAGTTCTTCAACTTTCAAGTTTGTGCTGCCAACGTGTTTCTGAACTTTAAAAAATGTTTAATATATATCTTTAAACTTTCAATTTTGAATCTAATAAGTATTTGAATGTTTTTAAAAGCGTTTAATAGATCGTTAAACTTTCAATTTTGTATCTAATAGGTCAAATGTACTATACATTTAAAAAAAAAAATAACGGATTTAATAGACTTAATATTCACTGTGTCCAATAAGGATTTAAACTTTTAATTTTATATCTAATAGGTTGATGAATTTTTAAAATTTTTCAAACAAATTAAATAAATAATTTATTAAATCAAAATTGAAAGTCCATAGACTTATTAAATAGTTTTAAGAATTTAGAGGTCTATTGCATGCAAAGTTGAAAATTCAAATATCTATTAGACATTTTATAAAGTTCATTAACATGTATTAGACACAAATATTACAATTCAATGAATAAGGTGGTAATAGTTCCATAATTAAATTAAGGTAGGTTTAAATATTATTTTGGCTCTTATGTACTTTGGACTTTAGTTTAGTTTGGTCCTTATATTTCTAAAATGTTAATTTTGGTCTCTTTACTTTTAAAATTTTGGTCTCTTCCAATTTCAAAAAAAAAAATGGTCTCTTCATTTTCAATTTTTCTCTCATTCTTTCCGATCATAATTTTAACATGACACTTCATTTACCAAATGTCTTGAAATGTAGTCATAAATTTCATTAAATAATTCCAACTGTGTATAAAATTTACACTTAAATTTTGCAAATAGGGACAAAATTGGTCACTTTTAAAAAATACAGTGATCAAAATGAACCAAAATCTAAAGTACAATGATCAAAATCGACATTTTAAAAGTATAGAGACCAAAATAAACTAAAAATCAAAAGTACAAGGACCAAACTGATATTTAAACTATTAAGATATATCAAATATCACTCTACATTTATAATATTATATTGTAAAAAACTTATATGATGACGTAACATGATTACATAAAAATTGTTAATTAATTTGATAATTTTTTTTGAAGGCGTTGTCTATTTTTCCACCAAATACAAAGATTTATTCCTTATATCATAATCCACAATTGATATTGAGGCAATGGATACAAGTTGCAAAAGAGTATATATTAAATACATGGAGAGAAATATAATGATAAAGTGCCATATAGATTATTCTTTAAGAAGCAAGGTATCAAATACCATACAAGAATAAGAGCAAAATTAATTTTAAAATTTCTATTTTTTTAATGAATATATTTTAGGCTAAATTATAAAAAACACCCCTAAACTATGGGGTTTGTTTCAAAAAATGCCCCTGAACTTTGAAAAGTTTCAAAAATACCCCTGAACTTTGAAAATGTTTCAAAAATACCCTTGCCGTTAATTTTTGGTTGGAAACCGTTAAAGTTTCAGTTTGAAAAATACTCTTGAACTTTCAACAAAATTTAAAAAAATACCCTTATTGAAAAATGATTATTCTTTTTTCCTCCTCCCACCCTAAATTCTAACGGTTTCATCCAAAAATTAACGACAAGGGTATTTTTTAAACATTTTTCAAAGTTCAAGGATATTTTTTAAACTTTTCAAAGTTCAGGGTATTTTTATAACAAACCTCATAGTTCAAGGTATTTTTTATAATTTAGCCTATATTTTATTTTAAACTTCATGACAAGAAGATGAAGAAAACATGGAACAAACAAAAGCAAACAAACTACGTGAGCGCACGACCCATACTCTCCATTTTTTTAAATTAAATAATTAAATATAATAAGGTGTGGCAGGATTTATGAATTTTTTATGCAAAATCATCAATTGTTTATTCAGTATTATAGTGGCCGTACACGTGGCAGCTATCAATTTGAGTGGTGAGATCATCCTCCCAGAGTTTGCTTTTTATTATTTTTTGACAACAAGAGTTTGTTGTTTAGGCTTGTTGCATTATTAAAAAAAAAAAAAAAAAAAAAAAATCTCAAGATAAGGTTTTTTTTACACCATGCTTGTCAAAAATACAGAATTTAAATTAATTTCTAACATTAACATCAGAATAAAACACTGGCATATTTATGTGATAGACGGCTATATTAGTACTCCATTGATAAAATAAGAGACATAAATAAATAGTAGTTTAAGGTAATTTTTAAAATTAATTTCAGGTAGTTTTTTTTTTTTTTTTTTTTTTTTTGAAAATGAAGACATATTATTTAGATGCCACCGGGGCAATTAGAATGACAGTCATACAAGACTACAACTTTAATCCACTCTGGGATGGGATCCACCCAAACAGCATTTAAACCATAATAGTTGGCTTCTTTGGCAATTTCAGGTAGCTAAACATTTATACATTTCTACTCAAACAATATTTTCCTACTTACCCACAGAAGTTCTTGAAAAACAAAAAAGAAAGATGGAGGGAATAGATAGAGAACAAGAGAGAAAGGAAACATTATATTTTTTTCAAAAAATAATAAAACATCGATAAAATTTAATGGTGGTCAGCTACAGGTTATTGTTGCTCAGTCAATAGAAACAGTGGTGATTAATATAAAATTCTTATTGCTCAATCACTAGAAAAATATTGATCTTTTGATTAAATTTATAAAACCAAACTTTTTTTTTCTTTAATTCAACCACACATTTGGAAGGGGAAAATTCGAACCTCTAACCTCTTGATCGAGGGTACGTCAATTATTATTAAGTTATGATTACTTTGGTCCAGTCTCGCATATATGATCTAATATTTTCCTAAAGAAACCAACCCATATAATCCATATTTATAAAAAGTATGCACAAAACAGGGGAGTCTTGGAAAATGAAAATACTAAAAAATCAATTACAATAAGAACATAACTCAATTAGCATAAAAAGCTGGCACCTCAACCAAGTTTCAAATCTCCGACCCAAATGTTTCTTAAAAAAAATAATAATAATGATAATAAAAAATGGATGGAAGAAAAGGAAAAATGTAGTATAAGAAAAGCTCCAAATAAAATTAAAAGATGACATTTATTTAGATGGGAGATTAATGCTTGTCACTCTCTCGATTTCTTTCCAAAAAAAGTCAGCTTATGTGGCTTTGAGAGAGAGAGTTTCAATTTCAAATTACCATAAACCTAAACCTTTGAAACACTCTCATCAATGGCGGACGCGCCAGAGATTTGATCACCAAATTCCGCCATTAAACCCTGGGAGAACAGAGGGTTATCTTTACAGGGCAGCCAAGGCCCACGAACGCAGCAGAAAGAAATTTATATTTCAGACCTCCGAAAAATGTCAAAAGTTGAAAGATCAACGTCAATTTAAAGACAGCAAAATCCCAGTCGAAACAGTACAGAGAGAGATTTCGAGGCCATAATCGATGAATTGCGAGTTCCTTTTCACGAACTTCAACTTATAGAAGGCGAAAAGAGAGAGAGATGGATTTGAGGAAAATCGTGGTGATTGTTGAGGACGTTGAAACATCAAGAACAGCATTGAAATGGGCGCTCAATAACCTAATGCGCTATGGCGATTTGATTACTCTTCTCCATGTATTTCCCTCTACAAGATCCAAAAGCAGTTCCAAAATTCGCCATCTCCGATTGAAGGGCTACCAATTAGCCCTAAACTTCAAAGAACTCTGTACCGCTTTCCCCAATGTAAGTTTTCCGATTGTGGATTCAATCAACTCCTCTTTGTTCGTCGATTTCTTTTGTTATACTGATGATTTGAGTAACGATAATCATTTTATAGGGTTCTGTTACAGACAAAGGTAGAGATTATCGTAACGGAAGGCGATCAAGAAGGTACAAAGATCGCAGCCATGGTTAGGGAGATTGGAGCTTCTGTGCTTGTGGTTGGCCTCCATGTCCATAGCTTTCTGTACAAGTAAGTTTTCAAAATCAATCAAATATTACACTGTGTAATTAGGCATTAAATTCACTGTGTTGATGGATTAGTTTTTTCTTGGGACTGTGGGAATCTGTATTAATTATGATCCTGATCGGCCATTAATGAAAGGGTCCCATCCTGTCTGTTTGCAACTTCTTGTATGAGATGGATCAGAGGGATTTTCTATTCTTGATGTTTGAAAGTGAATAAACAGAGGATTCAGAACTGGAAACTTTCTGGGAAATTGCTCAAGAAATTGTCAAGGTCAACTGTGTTAGGTTAACAGAGTACCTGGGTGGGTTTAGATTTTGATCTCTGTTTTATTATGTGATTATCATAATCATTTCTCAATTAAGATTTTGAGCTTTCTTTAATGGCTGAGGAGTGGGTTTTAATGCACAGAGGATTTGCACTTTTTTTAAGAGCTAAAAGGCCAATGGTTTCCTCAATTGGGGGTCTTTTCCATTAATGAAGGCTATAAAGAGTTTAATTATCACAACTTTTTGTGGCTTCTTTTGGTTTGATTTTCATCACAAAAATGCCTCCCACCTGACAATTTTATTATGAGCCAAAACTAAAAGTGCCAATATTTTTGTGAATATTGGATGGGACCCATTTAATCACAGTCACTCTTTTCTTTTCATCCACCCAAAATATGTCATCTTTTGATATGACCCATAAAAGACTGGTGTGGTGGGAGGGAACTTTCCTTTCCTAAGCTTGGGATTTTGAAATTTCAAAAAAAAAAAAAAAAAAAAACTTGGGATTTTGAATCATGTGCTATGTGTGAGAATATGGTTCTTAGAAAATAGTCTTAGTTTTAGTTCTCTATACTATAGCAAATAAATATCTATGGTTTTTCTTATTGTAGATGTGAACTATATCAATTAGAAGTAAATAAAAATATTAGAAATGGAGATTAAGACAATTTTTTTTTATTTGTTAGTTCAATAAATGTGGGGTATAGTATGGATCAAATTTCCAATGTAATAGCCATTTTATTACCCATTTAGTTATATTCGGATTAAATGTACCATTTTTATTTTCATAATGTTTTTTTTTCCTTTGGTACAAAATAAGGTCAATTGTGCACTTTTCTTTTTTTAAATTCAACATGTGGAGGTGGAGATCCAAAGCTCTTCCCTTCAATTAGGACTTTGTTCAAGTTGACCGATTGTCCGTTTAAATCTTTTTTTAAAAATACAGTATCATACTATTATGGAGGGATGACAATATCCCTTTATGATTTCGAGAAAAAATAATAGCCAAAAGGTAGCTCATTTCCATATCGAACAAAATTCCCATATTTTATTGAATGCATATATATCCAATTAAAAGTGGGATTTCTTCTTCTTCTTTTGTCCCCCCTCTTTTTTCTTGGGATAAGAAAAAAAACACAATAACCATCGGTTTGTTGATAGGATGGCTATGGCCCAAGATGATTTAACAAGGAATTTCAATTGCAAAGTTCTGGCAATCAAACAAGCAACGACCCACCCAACAGAAGAGTCACAAAAAAGCAAAAATGTGGAAGTTATAGCAGCTACGGACAGTTCAACCAACATGGACTTTTCCCAGATAGAGATTGTCAAATTACAGTGAGCTAATCAACCAATTAAATATGATTACTTTATACAAAATTTTACAGGAAAAACTGTGTGACACATTAGCATTTGAATGTTGATTATATATTTTGCAGAGCTCCTGAAATTCCTCCGCAGAAGATTCCATACAGAATCTGCCCAGACCCTTCTGCAATTATCTGGAGATCGAAGAAATCAAGAAGAAGGTGGACTTTGTGACAATGGGACCCTCTTTATTTATCTCAAATTTCACTCACTGATGCATGCCTCCCCCCTCTCTCTCCCTCTCCACAGCTTCTTAGACATTGCCAATAATGGAGTTTGTCTTTTTTTTTTTTTTTTTTTTTTTTTTTCAATGAGGTTTTGAGGTTGTCAACATATCACACCCAAATTAGATGAAAAGAAATTGAACTGAAATTGTAATCCATTTGATCTGATTTATATAGGTTTTTGCAGTTTTTTATTTTTGTATATATTTTTACAATTAATTTCCTAATCTTGTTTCCTTGCTCTTGAGAGTTTGTTGATGCTGTGTGATTATTGAGCTTGCATTGATACATATATATATATGTCTGAGGAAACTTTTTATTTTAGTCTCCTGCTTTGTAAGATTAATTAAGTTTAATCACTAACCATTTATATGTTGTTCTTTTTCCATTTATTCGGGCTTATTTTAAAAATTAGCTGATTTGTACTTAAAAGAAAATATTGGCTGGAATGTAAAAAACGAAACCCTTAAATTTGACAATTTTTCCTTTAGTTTCTCTAAAATTGGTAGGATAGTAAATTTTTTTTTTTTTTTTTTTTTTTTTTTTTTATAAAAAAAAAAAAAGAAAGAAAAGAAAACGTAAAAAAGTTTTTGAGAAGTAGATGGCAAAATAAGTAATTATAAATTAAACAATTTTAATTTTTAAAATTAAAAAAAGGAAAAAAAAATAATAAAAAGAAGAAGATAGCTGTGCTACGAAGTACGAACAGAGCCGATGGTTTTTTTTTTTTTTTAGGTCAATAAGGGAGTGGGGAATTCCAAATAAATGATCTATTTTTAAATCTAATATTTTAAATTTCGATGGTCTACAAGCTTTAAGAAGCGAGCATACAACATTTTTTTTTAAAAAAAAAAAAAAAAAGAAGAAGCGAGCATACAAGAACATGCTCAAATAAATTTTGATTAGGAAGTCAAGTATAATTTTAAAAGGTACAACATTAAAAGAGGAAAAAAAAAAAAAGAATTGGCCTTATCTCAAGGAACAAATACACTAATGATATTCAATATTATAATAGAATTGTTAAGTTTCCATTGATCTTAAAAGTTCAATAATGCAAGTATTTTAAATAAACTTGATTATTTATATTATCACTGAGTAGTATCCAAGTCTGCTTGGAATTCTTATGAGCTGACATCATCTCAAGTGGATGAACCATAGATGTTTGAACAGCTTATACCAATGGCCACGTTGCCCAATGTTTTGACAATTAAATTCTTTTTTCAAATATAGAAATCAAGAGAATTTAATTTATAATTAAAATTTTTAAATATACACAGTCAATAATTTATCATGGTTGACCTATATTTAACCATGGATTAAACATTAAACAGTAAAATTTCAAAGGGAAAAAAAAAATGTTACCTTATTTGTAAACAGAGTTCACAAAACAAGCTAATTTTGTGGGATTTAATTTTGTTTAACAAAAACATAATATATTTTACATACACTCTCAACAAAAATTACTTTCACTCTATATACTATACAAAAAGAGAAATTTGCAAAAGAAAAACACATCCCATCCAATCACACGCTTCGGTGACCTACCTGAAATCACCGCCGCGTGACGTTAAGACTCTGAAGCTCCGTTCAACTCAGTATACCTGGCGGTGACTGGTTGCAAGAAACGCAGGCAGAGGACTGGCACGTGGCGACCGTAGAGGCACTTCGTTCAGCTGCTTCCCGTTACTATCGTAATAAATTACGCCCGAGAAATCCAACGGCTCGCACTTATCTCCCATCAAGATCGCCTTCTGCCATACTCCGCCGTCTCCCCACTCCTCTTCCGTTTCGCCGCCGCTGTGGTTCTTCTTCTTCGTCTTGTGCATCAGAGTGATCGCCGTATTGCTTATGTTCTTCAGAAACCTCTTCGGCCGGACCTGCGGCGATCGCAACTCCAATCGCGGCAATTGCTTCGATTTCAGTTTCGTTTGAAGCTTCTTCGACGCTCTGTTCGCTTGCTTCGCACAGAGCGCCACCAGTGTCGATAAAGAGACGAGCAACGTCGCCGCCGCTCGCCTCGGAGACGCCAGGACGGAGCTGGCGCGTTCCGGTGTGGCGTGGCCCATGCTTGGAGGAATCGGAAAACGGAATGTAAACGAAAACTTTAGATTTAGGAATGTGGAGATGAAGATTTTGAATTTGGGGATTTTTGTGTGTATTTATATTGTGAAGTCTCAAGTGGGCCCGGTCCTCGTTAGAATATCTAGAAACAAAACGACGCCGTAGAATCCAAGTTTCATCTATAGTTTATTTATTTATTTATTCAAACTATAGCTTTGAAATTTTTATTAAAGAAAAGACGGAAAGTGGGTTTTTTATTTTTTTATTTTTTTTATTCTCCGTTATCTTTTTTAATTGCGTCAGAAATACGAGTCCACTCATTCAACAACGGCCCGTCTTTGAATATATGACAAAGGAATTTTATTTTTCGTTTTTCTAAAAAATTGTGTATTGGAAAATAAGTAAACTATTGATAAACCCATTTGATATTTTTTAGCCATAAAAAAAAAATCATTAATTGTTTCAAAAAAAAAAATCATTAATGAATTAGAAGTTATTAAAACTTGAAATTTCTATACAAATTATAAAAGTTGAAGTAATTATAGATGGTGGAAGACTTTAGATTTATAATTCAATCAAATGTTAGATTACTTGAACATTTCTAAAGTAGGTTTAGATTCTAGTAGTCGCCTTATCTAGATGCCTAAAGAGCTTAAACCTTAAGCCTCTAAAGTATAGAGGGCTTCATATTATTATTCTTTTTTTTTTTTTTTTATCATTAATAGTTAACGGGCATTTATTTCTAATGAATATTGAATAGATGGATAGTGGAGAAATACAACATGTGTAAAAATTAATGAAAGATAGTGGAAAAATGATTTAATTATTTTAATTTATTTTAAGGGCGATAATTGTTCCATTTGTTTGATGTGAAAATCGTGGAGGATTTTTGTGTTCCACTAAATAGAGCGGATTAAAAATGGAAATAGCACTCGGGGGAATTTATTAGTGGGATTATCGTGAATGCCACGTGTCAAGTGGGGGAGAGGTGAGGTGGAAATAGAACAGTTGGGAAGTCAAGGAAGGAAGGGGTTGCCACGTGGATTTGTAAAGAAAAGGAATTTTAATGAAGTGGCGAAAGTGGGTGGGGGATGGAGTCGGACGTTGACTCAGCGTGCAACTTGGCATTTTTGGTGTTTCGCATTACTTTGGACCCCACCACTTTGGGTACTACAAAATTATATACACCCTCTAAAGTTCATGTAAGGTCGACCTTATCGAATACTTAAGAAAAAAAAAAGATAGAGAAGGGTCTACGTTGAATGATACTCTGATCAAAGTATGACCATTCATTTTGATTTGTTCAAAATAAAACATATGTTAGATTTTTTAAAGTTTGAGTTGAAGATTAGTGTGAATCATATATATATATATAAAGTTCAGATAGTGGTTTAGACCCATATTGTACGGTTTGGAAAGGCTCGTATATGTATAAAGATATAATTGTAAGAATTTGTCTCTTATGTTATCACGTAATATACCTTTTTTTTTTCACCAACGTAAGCATAACTCAACTGGCATAAAGCTTGTACTAATGACCAAGAAGTTTGTGGTTCGAATCCTCTCACCCCACGTGTTGTCAAATATATGACATTTGTGAAGGAGGGTATGAAGATTGTTGATGCCAAAATCCAGACAGGGAGGTCACCTGACATTCACGTGAAAGTTGAATTTATTTGTAGGGGAAGACATGACCCAAAACAAGTAAAAATTGCACATCGGTGTGGTGCTTGTCACACTGACCACACAGACTCTGATGCCTAAATCAGCAAGGAGGTATATTGATATGACAAGTAGAGAGCTCGAAGATGAAGAAAGAGTTTAGAAATCGAATAGAGTTGTAGGGAGACTCTAGGAACCGCGAACAAAGGCGAGACAGTTCGTGGGCCAACCTTTTGGGATGTCGAGGCTGACCCTTGGCCTCGACCTTGACCATGGCTAAGGCCGAGGCTCAAGATTGGGCCATTGGACCGAGCTTAATCATTTCTAGTCTTATCTCCTTCTGGGCTCCGGTCTTTCGTGGTTTGTTCCATACTTGATCCGTGTGGCTTTTTTTTCATTCTTCCATTATCGAGTTGGTTCAAAATCACCTATAGCAGAGATTAAAGTAGCTTTTTTACATATAATCAATCAATCATCCTTTTTTATGATTGTACCCAAACATCTTGGAGTATGATTTTGTTTTTGAAATGTTAAAGCACTAAAATGTATTTTATTTTCCATTTTAAAATGAAAGAACAAATAGTACAAATAAATGGTAAATAAATAAGCATGTTAAAAAGAAAATAAAAAAAAATTGTGTGGATATTTGTTTTTAGTTTACTAACATTTGTTTTGTTTTTTTCTAATATACTTTTTAAGTTATTAAATGTTGGTTAGATTTTCAAAAGTGTTTTTAACCGTGTGTTATAAACGGGAAAAAAAATACATATTTAATAATTTTCTAAAACAATGAATAAGTTGTCAAAATGAGTCTAACTCATTAACTTGTCTCCCTAAGAGTGGAAGGTCGAAATGTTCTATAAGATTGAACAAAAAAAAATTATAATAAGTTGCAATCTTATACCTAATTTTTACTATCTTGAAGATTTGTAAAATCTGATCTATTATTTATAATGGAATCCAACGAGTTTGATTGGAGAGGGAGGTCTTTCCAATTTGGCTTGCACTTCAACTCAACATTTTGATTACCTTTTAAAAGAAGAAATAATCATTATCATTTAATTAGGTATGAGATTTTTATTTTTAAAAATATTTTAGTACAAGTATGCAACTTTTATTGTTGGCCAAGATCTTAACTCAAACTTATTCTCCCAAATTGCTGGTACATCACTAAAAAAAAAGAACAATTTAAAGGATAAATAAGGACCCGTTTGATAACGTTCTCGTTTCTTGTTTCCGTTTCTTCATTTTTAATAAAGAAAAATATAATTTCATGACCATAACACCTATACATTCAATAATAATAAACATATATTCTTATTTATGTTTGGAAAAAATTGGAAACAAGAACCAAAAAGGAGAAACTAGTTTTAGTTATTCCCAAAAGTTCTATACAAATTTTGGGAGTGTTTCTAAAAAATGAGAAACAAGAAACATACATAGTTATTAAATGCTTAGATTTCTTAATAAAATTGGAAACAAGAAACAAGAAACGATAACGTTACCAAACGGGCTCTTAAGTTAATGGGAAAAAATAATGTTCATTATGGCTAAAAGTTTATTCTATTGAATGCAGTTATTTGTTTATTAACATACATTAACGTGAGAAAACTCAACTGATCAAGATATTATACATTCAACTAAAATGCCAAAGGTTTGAGTTTTCATTCTTACTTGTCGAATTAAAAAAGGGCAAGAATTAAAACCGTCGACCTATTTTTCAAAATAAATTTATTTTTTAAAATAATTGTTGAAAAAATAGTTAATGATCTAAATTGCTCTTTAAAAAAATATAAAAAATAAATATATTTCTCATTCATACGATTCCGATCCTTAATGTGGTTTAAGTCCCAACACGTCCTCTTAATTGACTATTGTATGTAAAAATTATAATCAAATTTGTTGGTATGTCTTAGCACACACACAAAAGAACTTCATTATCAAAAGAAATGACATTTATTTTCCAAACAAATTTATACCTATAAGACTATAACCAACCTTACAAGACACCCAACAATAGCTATTAAATAAAAATTATATTAAAAACACTCTCCTAAATAAGATAAATTTTGCAAGAAAACAACAAATTCATACCTACAACTACAATTAATAAGTTAAATATACATTTATTTCAATATATTCGAAGTTTTAAAATGTTTACTAATATTAACATAACTCAACTAGCACAAAGTACCTACTGTCGATCAAGAGGTTAGCGATTTTAGGTTCTGATCCTCCACCCAACATATTGTTCCAAAAAAAAAAATCTAAAGGTTTCAATCACATTCTTAAACTTAAAATTATATTTTTATTTAATCATCGTAACTAGTGCCATTAAAAAACACTAATGTAAGATGCTCCATCAATAATTTTTTTTAGTGAACTTGTATAATAATTAATGAGACATAGAGTCCGTCCTAATGGACATCCTATTAATAATATGGTAGGAACAAAACTTGGTTGTCTAACAGTGTGTAGTATGGATATATTACTACACCTCCTCCTAGATGTCAACACTTTAATAGTGGAACGTGTAGGAAGATACCTACACATCAATGCACATCCAAGTATTTTTCTAACATATTGATATAAACAATAATTTATAATTCAATGGTGTGATTGAAAATTTCAAAATCATTAGACCAAATATATATCTTCTGCCAAAAAGTTAGCGGTTTGAGTCCTCTTATTCTCATGTGTTGTCGAACTAAACAAAAGCAAATATATGTGGTTGTAAAGAATGCTAATACTAATTTAAATTAGTATTGGAAATGGAAAATGACTCGGAACCAAATGACGCATGTTGGTTGGGACGTTATTAGGTTACATTTGTTGCTCTTCTTATTATTTAATGGATAGAAAAGTCAGCTGGCTTAATTAATTTGGTCAGTTGTTCTCTCTGCTAATCTCTCCCCTGTGTCACTGTCTTCATAAATGCAGAAAACCATATATAAAGCCGTTGCGGCTCTGCCTCATGCAATTCAATTCAATATTAGGAAAAATTAAGGTCAAATTCTTTGTGGTTACGGCTCAAATGCTCATTAATTAAGAAAATAAGTTGAATAACTTGATGATGGTCGAGAGTTGAGGAATATTGCAAATAATTTGGCTCTTTCTCTCTTCTAAAGGGCATTCCTCTTGCTGCCTAATCGAGATTAATTAGAACTAATTGTCTCTTTTGTGCCTTCCAAACAATTTGGAATTTCAAGCCCACCAAAACTCTCTCGTCTCTTTAGATCTCCATTTTTTTTTTTTTTTTTTTTGTGTTTAGCGGTCGGGGTTGCCTTTTAATTCATATCCTTATCAACTCATATTTTTTAAGATTAAATTATAATTTTTTTGTTACAGGTAATTCTAGACCATTTCGAAATTCAAGAAGCAGACGAGGACAACACGATACGAAACCGAAGACACAACCAGGAAATGGACCCCAGATGGGAGATACGCCATAGGGTTGGGCCAAGGCCGAAGGGATTGGGCCTTGGCCCAACCCCACACTCGGCCTCTGCCCACTTGTGCTATTCGAGTCTCCTCCTCTCCGCTCGGTCGCTGGAGTCCTTTGGCTACCCTGGTTCAGCTCGAATCGTCTTCCCACTCCTAAAAACCTACTATGCTAACCCAGGTATAAATACCCTTCTTCACGTCGGGAGAAGTGTTCGAAACCTTAGTTCTTGTCACTCTTAACTTCCTATTGGGCTAACTCATCGGAGTATGTGTGGCAAACACCACACCAGTGTGCAGTTTTTGCTGGTTTTGCAGGTCACGTCTTCCCCAGACTCTACAAATTCACTTTAGTGTCACGTGAAGGTCAGATGAGTCTTCTGTCCGGATTTTGGCATCAACAATTTTAATCTTGTGACTTAAAAAAAAGTGTCTAATAAGTTCTTGATTTTTTTATTTTTTATTTTTTATTTTGCATTCAATAGGTTCCTATTATTTAAAGAGTGTTTAATGGGTTATTGAACTTCTAATTCTATGTTTAATAGATTCTTGAATTTTTCAATTTTGTGTCTAATAGGTTATTGACTTCATTCAATATATTTTAAACTTTACATATCTATCACATACGAAATTGAAAATTGAGGGTTTTGTTATACATAAAACTTAATTTTATATTTAATAGATCAGATAATCTTCGTACCAAAAAAATAAAACACAAAATTGAAAATTTAGAAACTTATTGAACACAAAATTGCATTTCTTACTACTTACAGTAATTTTTAAACACACACATAATCAAACTTCATGATAAATTTGAAATATATGAGTTGAGCCTATCTTTATACTCATATGTCATTATGTCTTCTTCTTTTAGCTCGATTTTTCTTCAACTAAAATTTATTCACGCTAATAAAAGTATTGATTTTTTAATTTGACACCTGTGGAATGATAGATTAAACCATCGATTTTTAGAATGGTAATTAGTATCTTATCACTCAGATTAACACTAACAAAAGTGTTATACTATATTTTACTTAGGCACGTGTATAACTTTTTTTTTCTTACTCTAATAGAAAATAATTGAAATTTGATTATAAACAAGTCAAATATTGGATATCTTCCAATTTTCCTATTGAACCATTGCAATACATCAACCCTTGGAAATCGTATAGAGACAAAATAAATAAATAAATAATAATTAAGCACGCTTGCGAATTAAAGCAAGCATTGTATTTATATATAATTTTGAGAGACGATTTTTTCTCAAAAAAAAAAAAAAATATGAGAGACGATTACAACATGCAAGAGCTGTTATTTTCAAACAAAGTCAAACAAAATTGCCATACAAAACACAAAAATATCAAAAAAAAAAAAAAAAAAAAAAAAAAAAAAGCATGAAATGCATAAAAAAAAAAAAAAAAAAAAAAAGATGCTGTTCCAGTCAAGTGTCGACTGTCGATCGAGCAAGTTGTAAAACGACATGTAGTTTTTGCTCAAAACACACTGATTAATGATGCAGAGGATTCGGCCCAGTCGGAACGATATGTTTGTCAGTGTCGTAACTAAACCCGCCACCGTCGATCTCGTCCCTTGTCGGCCACCACGGGTCCTTGGCGGCGACCCGGTGGCGACGTAAAGACGACATGTCGTCCACCTTCCTAAACCAACCACTGCTATCGTGGCGACGTAAAGACAACATGTCGTCCACCTTCCTAAACCAACCACTGCCGTCGCCACCGTCGCCGCCGGGGCTTCTTTTCCTTGAAACGACAACGAACCAGCCATGAAAGAGTAGCAACAATACAAAGACAATAAGCTGAAAAAATCTGATCGATTTCATTGCGAACAAATTGGAGAAAAATAAAAGCAAAAACAGAGGATTTTTAAGCTCGAGGAGAACGAGGACGAACCGAATTTTTGGTCTGTGTCGTAATCTTGACGAATAACGTTAAATTTTTGGACATTTTGGGAGCTCGTTTGTTTGGACTATGAATGAAAAATGAAAGGGTTTTTGAAAGTGGTGGAGATGGAGTCAGTGAGGCAGTGCAAGCTTTGTCGAGAGCATTAATTTTTGTCTTGATGAAGTTGAACAAAAACTGTGGGTTAAAGAACAAGAATTTTCAAACTTATAATTATGCAATGAATGAAACGATGATCCCAAAATTATGAAAAAAGGACGAGTTGTAATGATTGAAACCATGAATCAAACAAGTTCATTTGATGGAAAAAAAAAAACACATAGTATTTTCTTTATACTTTAGAATGTTATTTCTAATATATGGATGGTGATTTTTTTTCCGACCAAAATGAGTAGAAATTCAAACCTATGACATATAAGACAAGTGAATAGGTTTTGTATCTAATTAATAAGAAATTATTGGATGTGGCTATCACTCTCTTTTAACTAGTAATTAAATATATAGCTAGATAACTTTTTAAATTATCTCTCATGCAATTGATGATTTTTTTTATATCCGTGAGTGTCCGGGCTAGCTTATGCGCACCTTGACTAATCTCACGGAACAACCACTTTACCCTACTACATTTGGTTGCCAAAGAAACTCGTAGGATATTAAATCCTAGGTAGGTGACCATCATGAATTGAACTCATTTCCTCCATTTATGAGTTGTAATTCCGTTTGAACAAGTCATACCTGAGTACATCTCAATTGGTTAAAACTCATTATTGAGATCTTTTTATGAAAAAAATAAATAAAATGGTTGAGTCTTAGCCAAATTCAAAATAAAAAACAAGTTTTTGAATTTGTTTTTTCTTTCAAAATTTGAATTGGTTACATTGATGACATCAAAATCAAATTACTTAAAACCCTCTATTTGGCAAATGAAAAATAAATAAATAAAATAAAATAGAAATTTTAAATCTCTGCCTATTGCTTTTTTTATTTTTTATTTTAAATAATATTGTTTACATCAAATAAAAGAGTATTCTGCACTTCATTCAAATTCGGTGAGCATGAACGATTTGGGCCATTTGGGCTACTAAGATTCCACTCGGCCCATGCTATAACGGGCTTGCAAATGTTGCATCGCCAGCATAAACAAATTTTTCTTTTTTCTTTTTAGAAAAACACATTGTAGGGATTCAAATTTTGAACATTGACCTCTCAATTGAGGATAAAGGCACTTTCTCAAAAAAAAAAAAAAAAAAAAAAAAAAATTGAGGATAAAGGTCAATAATACAGCTTCGAAGACAAAATAATTTCGTAAAACTGACCACCTATGTATAGGTAGTTGTAAAAAAGCTTAAAGAGTTTTAATATTCAAAATTTTAAAAATAGTCACATTGAGTTTTGGATAAATTCACTTTTTGTTCCTTTTACTTTTTTTCCCCTTTTTGGAACTTTGACATCCATGAAATCAAACTACAGTAATTTCCATAATATAAGTAATTGATTTTTAAAATTAAATTGCAAGAAGTCATATTTATCAGATCTCTAAACTTTTAAAAAGTGTCATATAAATTTGTAGATCTTCAATTTTGTGATTAATATATCTCCAAATTTTTAATTTCATGTTTAATAAATGTTGTGTTGATGAGTGGGTTGGGATACTTTCTTATTCTTGCCATATTTGCTATCCTCGTTTTTTAAATCATATATAAAACTAAACCTAATTTTCATCTCTCTCAAATCATTTAAATGAGGATTCGGTAGGAAAGGCCAAAGCGAGCATAGCTAAGCGGTAATTGACATGTACCCTTGATCAACCAAATAATGATAGTGGACACTGACCCTCTTTTTTTATGTTTGATGTTTGATTTTAATTAATTAGTTGTTAGTCATTAACCAACCAGTTTTTATTTCTAACAAATAAAACTAATTTTGACTGTCATCAAATAGTTATCAATGGTTATTATGTCAATCGATTTTTAGTTTTATGTTTAATTTTCAATATGCCTATTAGATATATATTACCAAGTTTTGTTTTATTTAAAAGGTTAAAAATCACTTTTAGTTCCTGGACTTTCGTGAAGTTAACAATTTGGTCCATGAACTTTAATTTGTAATGATTTAGTCCTTATACTTTCAATTTTGTAACAATTTAGTCCATGAACTTTAACAAGTAACAATTTAGTCCCTATACTTTCAAATATGTAACAATTTAATCCTTGTAGCAAAAAAAATTCATCAAAATTAAGTGTCGATTTTTATTATTTAATGATTAAACTTTGTAGCTTATTAACATATTATATTATAAATTAGTTTATTGATCTATCTAGGTAAGAAATTTTATTAAATATTTACATTAATTTTTCACAATAGGGACTAAATCGTTACAAATTTAAAAGTACAGGGATTAAATTGTTACTTATTAAAGTTTGGGGACTAAATTGTTACAAAATTGAAAGTACAGAAACTAAATCGTTACAAATCAAAGTTCAGGAACTAGATTGTTACTTTCATGAAAGTTTGATTTTTAACCTATTTAAAAATAACCCTTCTCAGCCATTTATGTTTAAAATCTGATCCTATCGTATCCACTAGCTTCCAATCTTCGAGACCGTTGGATTAGATCAGTTGTAGAATATACGGTCGTGATTATAAAGACCAGGACAACTAAAATAGGGCACAGCGTTTCGAAGCGTAACCCATCCCTTATAAAAGAGCTGGTTGAAATCGTCTATATAAATCCCTCGCGTCCACCATCGATCGAACAAAGTTTGGATCGCGTTGCTCCCAGTTCCCAGGCTATGTGCTTGCTATGGCCAAGCCTCGCAAGCCCAAGAACACCGACGACTCCAAACCACCCGACACCGGAGCTGTAGTTCGTCACCAGAAGCTCTGTCTTTCCATCGACATTGATAAGCATCGCATTTTTGGGTTCGTCTTAGCTCCCTCATACTTGTTCAATTGTGATCGCTACTATCTCCCCTGTCTTCCCATTTTCGTTCTTTCTTGGTGGAATCTTGGTTTTGTTTCATTTCTACTCGTGTTGTATGCTTCGCCAAGTTTTTCCCCTAGGTTTGCGAGGTTGTGATTGGCTTTCTTTGTTGGAATTTGCTTTACCGATGTTCACCGTTCTTGTTGCTGGATTTTAGGTTCACTGAGCTGGAAATTGCGGTTCCGGATATTGGTATAGTTGGGTTGCACGCGGAGAATCTTGGGATTGTGAGTGTTTCAGTGGATGGTGACCCTACTGAATTCGAGTACTATCCGCGGCATCAACATGTGGAAAATGAGAGGAGTTTTAAAGCGGCGTCCTCGCTTAGCTCTGCTGCAGATGCTGCGGGGTCAATTTATTTATCTTCAATCGAGAGAGAGCTGGTTCCGAATTTGTTGATAAATTGCTGCAAGGCTTTCAAGACCGGAAGTGAGCAGCAGGACCAGCCGTTTCTGGAGAATGGAGTGCAACCTTCGGGCGAGGACAAGCAGGTTGTAGCTGTTAGTTATTGTTGATGTCATTCTTTTAGATGATGGAGAATATGCACTTGGGATGCTTAATGTGGCGTCTCAGTTTTGGTCTTCAATCAAGTTGTTTGTTACTCCATGTATTATGGCTTGTATATGTTATTGTTACGAAGTATATTGTACATGGATATATTACTCTCCTTTCTTCGTGGTCCGGTTAAATTTCTTATTCATTCAGTTTCTATCGCTTTCTAAATTCCTCGTAAGTATTTTGAAGCATCTACATGTAATGAGCAGAACTAATCATCCGTTTAGTAGGTGTTAGATTTGGAAATGAAGAAGTTATCTTTGTTTAAGCATCCATCTCTCACACGAGTTGAAAAAACCAGTATGATTCTTGCTTAGTTCAAACTGCTGGAACTGAGAGATTTGAGGTTAAAGTAAAGAAAATTGCACGTGAATAAGTAGATTAGTTTCAACCTGGGAACAAATAATTCTTTCCACATAAAGCCGTGTGCATATCACTAACCAAGTTAAACAGAAAGTATAATTAACGTAAGTCTACATACTTTTGTTAGAACCAAGGAAGAAAGTTCTCTTATTGATAAGTAGTTATTTCTCTGAAGGTATTGGAGCTTTATCACAAATCTTCTTTATAAAATCTTACATGTAGCATTTCGTGTTTTGTGGTGAGGTTTATTATTTTTTTTGTGGCTTCTCATATGGGTTAATGTTGGATGCAGAATATAAGGCTGGTTCGTATTGATTACTGGGTGGAGAAATCAGAGGTTGGTGTTCACTTCAGTAATCATATGGCTCACACTGACAACCAAATAAGACGTGCAAGGTGCTGGTTCCCTTGTATGGATGATGGCCTACAACGATGCAAGTAAGGATACCAGAATCTAACTGGGTTATCTTGTACCAGTTTTAGCTTTTCACAATCCATTTATTATCCTATTGTATCCCATGTTCAGGTATGACCTGGAGTTTACTGTCTCTCAAAATCTTGTAGCTGTCAGTAATGGAGTTCTGTTGTACCAGGTGAGAAATACTCTCAAATGCGATATTTGTTTATTAGTTCTGGGATTGTAAAGCAATTTTGTTGAGTAATGTGTACCATACATGATACATTATTTTTCTTCTTGTATATTTCAAGGTTGCTGGACAATTGTTGAACGTCCATTGAAAAAGATGATTGACTTTTGCTCCAATCTTCTCTTCATCATGTGCATTTTTTATTCAAGACTTCATCAAGTGCATTATAACCAAATCATTCATCCCACATCACTAAAATTCATGAACAGTACTCTTTTGAGTTTCAACTGAACCACTAGTTTTCATTTCTTCACTTCAACAATTTGTCGAATGAACTTGTGCTGAGAAGATCTATTATTCAATGTTCAACCTTGTTTAGCTAAACGATAAGTCTAGAAGGGTGCACTTTCTTGTAATAGCTTTTCAGGATATGATTGAGGATGCCCATGAGCACTCTTTCACCTTGTAATAGCTTTCTTTTTAAAAAAAAAGGAGTTTGTATTTGGAATCTTGGATATACTGAAAATCAAGTGCTTAAAATTAGTTTTTGACTTTTGTAATGTGATAAGAGTCGTTTGGATTCTTCTTCTTCTTCTTCTTCTTTTTTTTGATAGGAAGAATCGTTTGGATTCTGAAAAACAAATTCAACTGAGGATTCTATTTATTAGTCCCAACCAACTACAGTGGAGGCCTTTTATTGGGGCATATGGCTTGTAACATGCAAAATCAAACATTACTGACTGATCAAGTGACTTAACTACCACAAAACCACTGTAATTAATGGGAACAAATTAGTAAAGGATAAAAGAGTTGGGAAATGACAAAGGAACTAACAACTCGTGGAAGACTACAAGTTTATGACATAAATTCCCCTGCCCTTGCCTTGATTTGTAAGCTGCCAATTGAAGCACACTTGGAGGATGATATTCTTGGAGATTGGACACATTAATAACGAGATAGACATTCAAACCTGCTGGTAGCTCAACTCAGTAAGAATTAGGGCAAATTTTTTGGACTATCTAATAAGGCACAATGTTTTTCCTTGAAGTTTTAAGTATTGATCTTGAGTAGCTATTTTCTCATTCCCTGGATAAAGCACAACAAAGTTACCAAATGTCAAATTGCTTAAATCAACTAAGTTTGTTGGTTTCAGTAGTTTTTAACCTTATTACTACCGGAATTTTAAATGTTCATTTTCTCCTCGCCGAATTTTAACTGCATCAGTAGCCTAGTAGTCAGCATAATTATGAAAGTTTGGAACATTTGGCAGTTTGATGAATTCAATGTTGAGCAGAGAACTGTAGTATAAAATATCTCGAGTGTGATCCCTTAGTTGATTTTTTCTTCATGGAGTTAAATGCAAATTTGGCTCGAAGGAGAGCAGCATCCACCTTGGTGGATAATCAATGGAAATACGTCGTAAATTTCCCCTGATATCCAACTAGTAGCTTCTATTTGGCCAATTTTTGGAGGAACAAGTAGTGTATAACTTCATAGTATTAAATACTCTCCACAAAAAATTTCCAAAAGTGACTAAGAAATTTTGTGTCTCAATATGAATTACTGGCCAAATTTTGTGAAGTCAAATAACCTCTTGAAAGAGAAAGCTCGCTATAATAATCACATCAGATATCCTCCTACAGATAATAAAATGCGGCATCTTGCTAATTTGTTCATGACCATGAATTCAGACTTAACTCCTCTTTTATGATTGTGGGAGATAAGGACAAAAGCCATCAAAAAGTTTTTTTTTTTTAAATGTTATCTGGAATAGGGAGTAGTGAGTAAAGATCACTCGTTGACACAGTCACATTGCTTCTGATTTCTGGCCAGAAATCTAGCACAGATAAATGTTGAAGTCTTATCTGGACCAGATGATCGTTGAGCCCATTTAAATGAATCTTTCAATGTACATGTTCTCGTGGTAAAAAATGTGGAGGGAAAAATGGATTTCCTTTTGAGTAGGAATCCATCAACAATATGATAATCCTCTTGACTTTTATTGTCATGACCTGCAGTAAATAACTCGATTTTATGCAGTATGTGCTAGCTTTGTTCCTCGCTATAGATTAAAATATCCATATGTCATTGAAGTGTATTCAACCACAAGTTTTCCCAGGAAAAGTTGAAGAACCTTTTCTTTGAGAGAATAAAATTTCCTTATATACCGAAATATACAAAAAGGGTAGGAAAGCCTTTCCCAAGGCTAATGGGGCTACAAAAAAGCTCTTCAATTAGCACAAATCTCTATCAAAGAGTGCATATGTAAAATATTATTAATGCTACACTAATAGGTGGCTTTAGAAAATATATGATGAAAAAGGTTGGGGTATTTGAGTTATCAATCATGGTAACCAAGGAAAAAATATTTGAATTCTGTGCCTCTTAGGCTACTTGTTATTTAGCCGCATGGCTTCTCTTTACGTTAGGATTGAGCTTTATCCCCTGTAAACTCCACCATTTTGCTTCCAGGAATCTTTTCTTGTTACAAGTCTAGTTCTCAATCGTGGTAACCAAGTAGACAACAGTTCTCAATCACTGCTTCCAAGAATCCTTTTTGGTTGGAAAAAATTGCACTCCATTTTATTGGCGTCGTTGAGTTTGATTCTTTAAAACTTGGTGTGACCGAAGGCCTTCCTGGTGGGTTATTTTGGAGGCACATTCACGAGAGAAATAATTACCTTCTCATAAGGAGGTTTTCCTTCTTTTTCTTGGTTATTCTCCTTAACTGGAGCTTTCTTGGTGTGATGATCTGGACTAGCTTCAAGTCCTTGTAGCTGCTGTACCTACGCCTTCAGTGTTTGGTTCATTGCAGTGAATTGTGTTCCATTGTGGCCATTCAATCGTGTATGCTATTGATGGATTTCAATTTTCTGCAAATTGAGCACAACTAACATGCTAAGCTTTTCCCTGTTATTGCAACCTTACCACCAGTGGGAGCTTCTTGTTGGCCATTTTCCAAGAAGGCTCTAATACTCATGAATGTAAGTTCGGAAAAAAGATTCAACTAATTCTATCAATTCATCCCTACCAAGTACAACGGAGGATATTTTCAAAAAAAAAAAAAAAAAGTACAAAGGAGGCCCTTAAATAGGCACTTGGCCAGTAACTTGCAAGATTGAACATTACCGGCTGGATAAGTGACTAAACCAGCTTCGATCCGTAGTAAATGAACGGTATCATATTAGTAAATGGATAAAACAACGGGAAACAATGAAAGGAAGTCTCACAATGAAATTATCTTTATGGGATTTGCAATAAAGTTGTCTAATCATGGCGGATCACTACTTGTCTAGTTTTCATTCAAGGAAGTTTCTGTCGAGGCTCTAATTTAGTGGGATTTGCCTGTCTATTTTATGTTTGAGGTTTTTCTGGCCTTTATAGTTATAGTTTACTTATTACATTGAAATTATTAGTAGAAAATTTAATGTCTTTTGATTTAAACTCCCTCCCTCCCTCTCTCCATCTTAAAGCACTTATCTTGTATGCTTTTGGGGGTGAGGGGTTAGTGTAATATGTTTTATGGCAGAGAGATTGTTAGTGTATGTGTCCAGGTTAAATACCTTATGGATTGGCCTCTTTATTGAGTACCACTGTGCCTCCAATACAACTGGGTCTCGATCCCGATTGGTGCCTATTTGCGGGGATAGCTCAGTTGGGAGAGCATCAGATTGAAGATCTGAAGGTCGCGTGTTCAATCCACGCTCACCGCACTTATCTCTGGGATCGAAACTATCCTTTCTCCATGTTGTGAACCAATGGTTGGGCAAAATGACTCACCAAGAGCAATATATTGTTTGAAGGCAGTTAATCTTATAAATTGTTGAAATTATTGTCTAGCACCAACATCGTATCACTAGTCGGATTTATCACCAAGTTGGTAATGGAGCCTCTACATTATTCTGGACCGATCCATGGGTTTCAAATTCCCCCTTGGCCTTGAGGTATCCCGAGACTCTCTCAATGTAAAAAGGATATGATTAAAATTGTTTGGAATGCTAAAGATAAATTTTGGGACCTTAAACTTGGGAGAAATTTGAAGGACGAGGAGGTCTTGGAGTGGGCCGACCTTAATCTAGACCTTGCCCCAATTGTCCTCTCACAAGGGGAAGACACATGGAGATGTTAACTCCATCATAGTGGCCAATTCTCTACTAAATCTTTTTTATCCGATATAGGCAACTCACGGTGACTATTGGAGCCATCATTATCGAAAGGTATATGGAAGGATAATTATCCAAAGAAGATCAAATTTCTCAATGGGAAATATCTCATAGAGCCATTGATACCAAAGATGTCCTTCAAAGGCGTATGCCTTATCTGGCTATCTCCCATGGTTGGTGTCCATTATGTAAGAAAGGTGATGAAACACATAATCACATATTCATATATTGTTTGTATGCCTGGCAGTTTTGGAATTGTATTTGCAATTTGTTTAGTTGGTATGTGACATTTCCTGGAGGTACGAAGGATCTTCTCAACCTTCTTTTGATGGAGCACCCTTTCAAGGATGGAAAGGCCTTACTTTGGAAGCACACCGCAAAGGCCTTCTTTTGGATTCTTTGGAAAGAAAGAAATCAAAGAGAATTTTGGAATAAAGAACAAGCCTTTGAAGATTTCCTTGATCTTGTAATCTATTATGTTATATCTTGGTGTAAAATGTCTAAATTATTTGTTTCATATTCATGTGCTTCCCTTTTAATCAATTGGGAATGTTTTATGTAACCATCCATTGATTATCCATCCTTTTTTAAATTTCATACTTCAATGAAATTGTTTCTTATATTTCTAAAAAAAAAAGAAATTGTTTCTTATAATTTATATATATATATATGAAATAAATTCTTAAAGAGAATGAACTTAATAACATTATCTTATAGCATAATTTCGTCCCATATTGTACAAGAATATAATTAATTATGATATTATTTGTCCTGGCTGGGCCAAGGCAAAACCATGTCATTCTAATTGCTACCTTATTTAATAAATTAAAGACTCTAGTTAATACCTACTTAGGATTAAATATCTTATGAATTATCCTGACAACCAAATGTATAGGGTCAGGTGGTTGTTTTTTGTTAGAATAAGTAAGGTGTGTGTAAGCTAGCTTAGACACTCACGAATATTAAAAAAAAATACTTAAATAATTTTTTTGAGTTTATATAAATATATCCACACTTTCGAGGGAGGATTCTATTCATGTAGAAGTTTATCTAACAACCAACGACAAAATATTGAAATTTACTATGATATCAAATGGTTTGGTGTATACAACTTTTGTATGTTGAAATATTATTTTTCGTTCAGATGACTATCCCAAATTACTCTTCCAAATTCTACTATCCCTCATCTCCCTAACTCCCTTTTGCTTTGTAATGTCCTATTAATATTCCTAATGTTTCCATACTAATAACATATGCCTCCTCATGATATCCTTATCTTGTAAAGGTGGTTTCAAGATGTTTGTTTTGGGTTTCTGTTTTAGAAGAGGAGAGGAGGTAGGATGGGCCTGTATCCTATGCGAGATCCGTATGTGGCTTATATCCATCTGAATGGGTGGAAAATGTATAATTGGTTGTTAGTGTGTTAAATGTTTTTCGTGTGCCAGCCTTAACTATCAGTCTATGACAAAGTATTCTTATTTTCTCATTGTGATTAATTTGGAGATTTGAGGTGATATTTGTGCACAACTTGAATATTAGAAATATATCAAGGGATTAAATTACGTAATCAACATTAAGATCAGCTGCATGCATGTTCATTTATTTTGAGTTAGTTGTGAGGTGGATGATTGAACCATCGATCTTTGAGATGGCAATTGGTGCTTTATCCACTAAACTATGTTTGAATTAGTGATGCACGCCCGTTAATTGTATCTTGTAAACAAATCAATGTTGTTAACACGAAGATGAGTTGCATGCATGCCCATTTATTTTATCCATCGATGTAACTAACATTAAGATGGTCATGCATTTTTTGGCCTTGTACTGCCATGGGGGATCTGGAATTTTATTTATTTTTCCTTCCACTTGCATTTTGTGAGAGACATATCAGTACGACCATCCCCTCTAATAGAAATCTTAAAGATCAAAGATTGGTTAAAGGTAGCATATTACTTGCTGTGAAGGTGTCCTCTAATCCGACAATGCATATACATTTCATAAGCAGAGCACATCTAATTTTTTATTGTGCATATATCAAGTTGCACTGTACATGTAAAATCGGCTTTAAGCATTTTGGATATTTTGACTTTCCACACATCACCCTCCTTTCAGGTCTTGAGCAAGGACAATCCTCCCCGAAAAACCTATGTGTATCAGGTAGACATCCCCGTCAATGCACATTGGATATCACTTGCCGTTGGACCATTTGAAATCCTTGCTGATCACCAAAATGGACTTATATCACACATGTGCTTGCCAGTTAATTCTTTAAAGCTCAAGCATACAGTGGAATTTTTTCATAGTGCATTCAGGTTTGTTTTTCAGTTTTCTGAATGCTGCAGTTATGATTAGATTACAAAGAACAAATTCTATGTTTGTAAATTATTTCTTAATTTGGAATTTACTTTGCATAGCTGCTATAAGGATTACCTCTCAGTGGACTTCCCATTTGGGTCATACAAACAAATCTTCATAGAGCCGGAGATAGCAGTATCATCAGCAAGTTTGGGAGTTTCCATGTGTATATTTAGTTCTCATCTTTTGTTTGATGAGAAAATCATTGATCAGGTTTGTTTATTCATATGGTTTGTATGGCATGGGTTCAACAATTCATTTGTTTTGGAGTCTATATCTGTTGTAGGTGAACGGTCAGTTTCATATATATATATATATGTATATGTATATATATATATATATGCTTAGATCATGAGATTTCTTAGCATATATATATGAGTACGGCCGTATGGGCACACAATACCCCAGTGCTTGCAAATATCCGTAATCTATGAGGCACCAATGCAACCACCATGGGTTGATCAGGTGGTTTGTTAGGGATGGGGAAAAAGTAGAGGGACTTAGATGGGTTCAAACCCACGGTGGCCACCATCCTACAAATTTTTTTGGCAATCAAAATGTTGTAGGGTCAAGCAACTATCCTATAAGATTAGTCGAAGTGTAGATAAGTTGGTTTGGACAATATCTGATAGGAGAAAAAATGAATGAAGCACTAACACTTTCCTAAAGAAATGTCCTGACACTTTTGAGAAATGTATTAGATCTCTTTCTCTTGTTTTGTCTGGTTTGAGTCCATCTAAGTAACTGACAAGTTTTGATGGTAAGGTGTTTGGCTCAACTGTGCTCATGTAAATAGTTTAGATTGAAAGAAATGACTTGAATGCTAAAAACTCGTATGCATTACTTCTCTAATAATTATTTGTTCTGATCAATTGTCTTTTCCAGACCATAGATACGAGGATTAAACTTGCTTATGCTCTTGCAAGACAGTGGTTTGGCATTTATATTATGCCTGAAGCCCCAAATGACGGTAAATTGATATCATATGTTCTCATTACAATTTACTTTTTTGTCTTCATTAATCCTTTTTTGATCAGGCATGTGTAATTCTTGTTTCTAGAGTGGTTGTTGGATGGTCTTGCTGGGTTTCTGACTGATTTATTCATCAAGAAGAACTTAGGAAATAATGAGGCACGCTACCAGAGATACAAGGTTTGCTTTCCTATGTTCTTGGTTGCTTGCACTTATTCTGTATGAATTTTCTTCAATTTTTCTTGCCTTCTTTTCTACTTGATGCTTGGAGTTACTTTTCTCTTTGGTCATTCAAAGAAGTTTGACTATTTCTGGCGTCACTAAGTATAAAATGAAGGATAATTGCACTTTTGATCTCTATACCTTGCCCATTTAGCAATTAGAATATGTATTTGGTCATATTTAATGTATTAATCCTACCACTGATGTCTCTTGAATTATTTATTTATTATTATTTTTTATTTATAAAATATATATATTTTTATATATCAAGCTTTCATTGTTGAGAAGAAAAAAGGAAAGAATATTAGGGGCATAAAAAAAACCTAACCCCGAAAAGGAGCCAAACTAAGATGTCCTTTGTATCTAGTCCTTTGGTTAAATTCTACCAGTGATTTTCTTATCTAAAAAAAGGTTATTTCATGTTTTCATATACCAATACACCATGGAAAAACTTTTTTATGTTGTTATGCAGGCAAATTGCGCTGTGTGTAGGGCAGATGATAGTGGTTTGACCACCTTAAGTTCCTCTTCTGCTTGTAAAGATTTGTATGGGACCCAACGCATTGGTATATATGGAAAAATAAGATCATGGAAATCTGTAAGTTCACTTTGGTTGGTTAGCTTTATACTTCTTATTCAACTTTCTAATTATATCTTTTTGTTTTCAAAAAAGGTAGCGATCCTTCAAATGTTGGAGAAGCAGATGGGGCCTGAGTCTTTCCGCAAGGTAATGGTTCTGGTTCTCGAAAACTATGAGGATATTCTTAAGTTCAAGGATGTAAGGATGATTATAGATTGTGCCATTAGTTGCATTTTAACTTCTTCAGCTAGATAGAATAGAAGTCATTTCTTTATATTCGTGGTATGGTTTACCCCATTAATATACGGAGACAACAATATTTTCTTTTTCATTCCTTTTCCCTTGGAGGCTTATAACTCAGGGCAGTAGGCAGGGCAGTAGGCTAAAAACTCCATGCCCTAACCAATCGAACTGCCCCTTTCACAAAATAAAAATCTTTAAACAACCTACTGGCTGTAGTACATTTTGATGGTTCCTTCCCCACTTTCAACGGTCATAGTGAACCTTTTCTTATTGAGCTGTAGTAGGGGTGTACTCGGGTTGGGTTGGGTTGGGTTGGGGGGATTTTTTGGACCAACCCGAAAATTCGGGTTGGTCGGGTTGTCAACCCGAATGAACCGAATATAAATGGCAACCCAACCCAACCCAACCCTTCTATTTTCGGGTTGGGTTGGGTTGGGTTGTCGGGTTGTTGTTTTTTTTTTTAATTATTTAAAATTATTTTTTAAAAAACGTTTATGTTTATCCACAATACTATAATGTAAATCTCAATACATAAAAATCTAAATTATTTAGATTAAATAAAAAAGAAGTTAAAAAACAAAACATAAAAGGAAAAAATAATATTTTACTTTATGGAGTTTGAAGGAAAAAAAAAAGTTTATATAATTATTTGAAGTTTGAATAAATAAATAAAATAAAAAAGATAATTTTTTTTTGTAGCTAAGAACAAGTTATCATTGAAAAACATCAATAAATAATATATAAAAAATAAAAACGCAATTTGTAACTTTGGGGCTCGAACACTGGACATCCACCATCACAAATAGGAACTTAACCACTACACCAAACAGTTGACATGGAAATAATGTGGCATATATTATATATATTTCGGTTCGGTTCGGGTTGAACCGAGCCAAAAATTCTCAAACCCGTGAACCGACCCGAATTTTCGGTTTTATAAAAATTCAACCCAACCCAAACCGAAAAAAATCATAACCCAACCCAACCCTTACGGTTTGGGTTGGGTAGTCCGGGTTGTTCGGGTTGTCGGGTTTTTTGAACACCCCTAAGCTGTAGTACATCCCGATGTTACATATGTTATGTGCTTGATTTTGGACATTAGTTATCCATATCCTGATATGTTTGAGCACACATTGTGATGGGAAGACCTACTATTTACAGAAGATAAGTTTCTTTCTTGATCTTTCTGTTGGTTTCTGCCTTCTTCTGCTGTACCAGATTCTGCAAAATATTGTTTCTTGTGCTAAAGATACGACAACTACATCACAATCACTTAGCACAAAGGAGGTATTAACTTTCTTTTATGATCATTCTTTTTCATCATCCATTTAGTTATTTGTTCAATGCAGTGTTGAGTTAGAATACTGATTTTTATTTTTTTATTGTTTCAAGAAACTACTGTCTGGCAATAAGGACACGCAAATAATGTATGACATTATACAACATTTTGATTTTATATCAGCCAATGTGTTTTGCACCTGGGTCAGTTGAAAATTGTTGGGGAATAATGATTATAGAATACCTAATGAGTTAACTCCATTTTAAAACAAAAAAACCCCTCTAGGAAGGATCAAAGAAGATGGCTATAAGCATGTTGTGATATGGGATATTGCGTCTTCTTCTATGGAGAAATGGGGTTTGGGGGTGCGAGGTCAAAGGAAGAGAAATAACTTCTTGTCAAAATAGCTCCGGAGGTTCCTGAATGGATTAGGAGAATTATGGACAAAGTTAATTCAAATATGTATATGCAATTGAAAATGGTTCCCCAAGGATTTTATGGGAGGAAATATATAATTGAAAATCACTCAAAATAGACACGTGGTGATTGGATTAAAATCAGTTTCTTAAAAGATATTTGTGTGATGGAGGCCAGAAAGACCATACCATTCTTTTTTTTGGTCAGGAGGCAGGGGCACAGAAGGGAGAGTGGCATCTCATGGATTTGTTTCAAAGAACTCTCAGTGTGGTGATTAATGAGGTGAGGGAAGGCTTTCTTAAATATTTTTGGGTTGCTGGTGCATTGGCTAGGTTGATAATGATGATCAGAAACTTAATGAATAATTAGATTGAAGAGAACTGGCTGACTGGAGTTCTTAGTCTTTATGGACAAAGAATAGGGAGAACTCTGATTATCAAAGGAATGAAAGTGGAGGCTATTTGGGAAGGAATAGGTCCCAGAAAGTGAAGTTATTATCTGGTTTTGGTCCCTGAGGGTGCTCTGGGAGGGAAGGAGGATTAAAACAGCCAAAAGAATTCTGAAAATTTGGAGTAAAATGGTGTTACTGGCTACCTGGTATTTTTTATGCTTGAAATGGGAATGCAGGAGCGTTTTTTTTCTCTTGCCAATATGGGTTAAGATGTTGGTATGGTATTAAGGTAATTTCTCGACTCATCCTATTTGGGGGGGGGGGGGGGGGGGTTAAATGGGAATGCAGGGCGAGGGAAGAGATTGGATGAGGCTAAATATAAAGCTGCCTGTTGGAGTTCTTCATCTAATTTTTTTGACCAGTACTCTGTATTGGATTTTTTTATTTTTTGTTTGTATGTTATGGAAGTTCTGTTTGGATGTTTTGACGAGCTCCTTTGTAATTTTGCTCATACCTTTTCATAATATCAATGATTCTTAAAAAACAGAATAGCAACAAACAGGTAAAATTATATTATCATTTATTTAACATAATTTAATTAAAAAAAACACTTCTCCATTATGAGTGTTTTAGGGTATTGACATGCTGAATGGCATGTGGTCTAATGTCAAAATGTTCTATATTTCTGAGATGCAGTTTCGTCATTTGGCCAATAAGATTGGAAACCTTGAGCGGCCATTTCTTAAAGAGTTCATTCCCCGGTGGGTTGAATCATGTGGTTGTCCATTGCTGAGGTAAACAATATACCATCATATTATCTATGCTCTTATGTGTCTGCGTATTTTGCTTACCTTGGTTTGTATATAAAATCAGGATGGGATTTTCCTACAACAAGCGGAAAAATATGGTTGAAATGGCAGTGTCACGGGAATGCACAGTTACACCAGCCACAAGTGTAGAAAATCGAGATAGTGATACTGGATGGCCTGGCATGATGAGTATCAGAATTTATGAACTTGATGGTGTGTTTGATCATCCAGTTCTTCCAATGACTGGAGAGTCTTGGCAGCTACTAGAAATACAATGCCACTCCAAACTTGCTGCTAGACGCCTCCCGAAAACTAAAAAGGGGTCAAAGCCTGATGGTTCTGATGACAATGCTGATATACCTGCACTCGATGTCCGATCTAGGTTTATAATTCCCTCATCATTTGATTATATCACTGATAAGACAATCTGCTTATCATTTGCATGAATCCACTAAATTGCCTCTTTTGATAGTGTGGAATCTCCTTTGTTATGGTTGAGAGCAGACCCTGAGATGGAATACCTAGCTGAAATTCACTTTCATCAACCTGTTCAGATGTGGGTAAGACTGAATTTTGGCCCATTCTTCATAATATTTTCATTCATAGGCGTAAATAAGTCCTAAGCTTTGATCACTTCTGTAATTATGCACAAAATATAGCCTTGTGGTGGATTACTTTACACTTTTATATATATATATATATATATATATATATAATTATAGCTTGCTTATGATTATTAGCGATTGGTAGACTCTTTTAAGATAGTCCTCGGGTAGGAGCGATCTCCACCCCCGGTCCCTAGGTTGTATTTGCCTTTTTTTGGAATGTAATCCTCTTGATGTTTTTTTATAAAAAATATATATATTTTTTCATTCGTAGGCTACATGTTTGCCTGTATTTTGTTTCAGGTCTTTTGAGATGGTTTTGAGGAGTTTTAGGTGAATGAGCTCTGGGAATTTCATTAGCATGCAGATGCCTCATTTCTTTTTTTCTTTTTTTGGAAAGGCAAAGAGGCTTTTATAAGAAAATTAAATGCAGAAGGGATTAGGAAAGAAAATTATTAAAAGAAGTCACAGATATGATCCTATCTAATAGCGTATTATTTTGTCCAAAAGGCTTTTGCTCAGATACTTTAGGAAAAAAAGGGTGGAATACTGTAAATGTTGTTTTTGGGCCTTTTGGCTACTACTGCATCTTTTCTCTCCCATATTTTCTGGAGGTAGCAACAAGCAACAACATTATGCCAAGAAGATTTCCTTTCCAAAGAGAAGCTATTCAGCATGCTGCTTTTGTCTTTTTATTGTATATATGTATTTTCGTGTAAAATATTTACTCCAGTTTTCTTTCATAATCAGATTAATCAATTAGAGAAGGACAAAGATGTCATTGCCCAAGCACAAGCAATTGCAACATTAGAGATGTTGCCTCAACCATCCTTTTCTGTTGTTAATGCTCTTAACAATTTCCTCAGAGATCCCAAGGTTATAAATCTTTTCAAGATTCAGTAATTATATTCTATGTTTTAAATTTCAATGGATTGTGATTCACTGAACTTTGGTATGAAGGCCTTCTGGAGAGTAAGAATTGAAGCAGCATTGGCGATGGCCAAAACAGCATCAGAGGTATTATAGCAATTATTGTATTTCAGACACTGAACATCTAACCAAAACCTTCATTTCTCTATCTAAATTGGTTTTGCAAAATTTTCCTAATTATTTATTGACTATGCAATGTTGGAAGGTTAAATGGTAGTTCCTCGTTTTTCCAACCCAGTAGACCTTCAGGAGCTATAAATTTCTGGACTTAAAATTATTTCTTCATTGAACATGCTGATGATTTCTTCACTTAAACTGTGAAAAGTGACACGGGTTCCTCATACTTTTGGTTGAATTTGACTATCCTCTGCAGGATACTGATTGGGCTGGTTTGCTCAATTTGATTAAATTTTTTAAAAGTCAGAGGTTTGATGCAGATACCGGACTCCCCAAGTAAGATTCAAAAAAGTTTTGTTTTAGTGAGTTTACTCTTGGATTGCCAATTATGACTCTTGCTTGTTCTGATATTCTTACCAGGCCAAATGAATTTCGTGATTTTCCTGAGTATTTTGTTCTTGAGGTAATGCAATGAGGTAGGATTTGTGATAATAAGTTGTGGAACGGTCTATTTGGTTTCCACAGTTCTGAAATGGTTTCTTTTATAAATGATATGAAGCCATAAAATTGTTATAAATTGTTACATAACCTTTCTAGATATCTTATCATCTTATGTGGGCATCAGTTATTCAGATAATACTCATGCAAGTCAACCTTATATTTGAGCCTACTAAATGTAGATGTGGCATCTAATTCTTTCGGGATTATATTAGGATCCTTATTGGAGACGAACTGTAAGAGTAAATGAAATTAGGGGCTAGACTGGGATAACACTGGGGAGTTGGAGGAAGAGAATTGTGTATTTGATGAATTCTAACTTCTATTCTTTTTCAATTAGGCTGTGACGTTTTATCTTCAGCCGATATGTTCTCTTCCTTCTTCCCTATAAAAAAAAATAATAATAATACTGGTACTATAAAAATCATTGAATGCTGATGCATAATTCCAATTAAATCAGATACTCCCAAGTCCATGTAATCTTGAAAGCTTTGCTTGTTGAGATGACATCGTTGTGTATTTTCAAGTCTTCTTTCTCTAGAGTCTTATTCTTTTCTATATAGAGTTTGAAATGACTTTTATGCACACCAACATACAAGCAATACAAAAATGAGTGGCTTATTTTATAAGCATTTTCAGAATATCTCTCCAATGATGCAAATGGACTTCTTCGTTGGTCAGTGTGGTGTGGGCGTTGATGATTTCAGATTATTTTGTTTACTTTTTGTACCTTTACGTAATAACATGACTGCATACTTAGAAGTGGTGAAAATTTTCTGAGTTAGATGTGACTTGTGAGTAAAATGGTGCATCAATGTATTGTGAATAAATCCCTTCAATCTTGTTCTAGATAATGGAAATCGAGAGTTGTTGGGTGATTATTAAATTAATATTTTTCTTTTTATAATATCTGTACGCCTTTATTTTTTACTTTATTTGGTTTGGACTTGAATACTAACTGGCTATATTTCTCCTTGTGTGCGTGTGTGTGGCTCTTTCTCCTTTTTGGGGGTTCTCGTAGGCCATTCCTCATGCTGTTGCTATGGTCAGGGCCGCCGACCAAAAAAGCCCCAGAGAAGCTGTTGAGTTCGTTTTGCAACTTTTGAAGGTAGTGTTCTTTCTGCTTGTTTTCATGAGGGGATATTATATAAGACTAAAAAAGAAAAGTCGTGATTTTCACCCTGCTTGTATGTTTAATGCTCTTTAAGACTTCTTGTTCATTTATAAGGGGTTGCTGGGCAGTATTTAGGTTTGACCGTACTTGAATTTTCCGGTAAATGGTGATGCTATTCTTTGAACTTGACAGTTGACTAATAGTGAATATGAGAATGGTAAACTGTATTTATTAGGGTATGAAAAAATACTGTCAAGTTCAAAGAAGAGCCAACCAAAAATCATAATAAACACAAAAACATGTTAGAAAAAAATGCTTCAATTGTTAAGAATTAAAAACAAAGGGTAATTACAAACACCATAAAGAGATACTAAAATGAACCATGTACCATACCTTCCCCTAGAACTATGAACTCATATAAAAGTTCTCTTATTTCTTTACATAAGTGGAAAGACATGTCATAAAAACCCTTCTCTTGTCTCGAAAGATCAGGTGCAGCAATATTTCCTCTAGTTATGTGATGAGATCCTCTGCAAGTAGGAAACACATGAAACTCTTCCAGAAATCTTGTCCCAAATTGAAACTGCAAGCAGACAACCCTGTAATAGATGATTCAAATTCTCAGAAGCACAATCACACAAGCACACATTGAGGCCTAACATAGAAGAAAATCAACATTGTTAATCCTCCTCTGTACTACCAGTCAAGCAAAAAATTTTATCTTGGGGATTTTGACTTCCAAAGAGGAAAACAGATGGGAGGAATTGGAATAAATAATGGAATTTAATTGAGACAAAAAGGATTAATAAGAGAACACACCCGAGAAGGATCAGGGGTCCAAACTCAAGAATTCCTTGGCTCAAGACAGACATAAAACCCATGCACCAGACGTAACAAAGAAGGCACCTCAGAAGTTTTCCTTTTGAACAATGGTCTTAGTAGGTGGCGGGGGAAATTTCAAATGGCTTTGAGGAATATGATGATACAACAGTTTAGAACGATGCTAGATCACAAAAATGCCCTAGTACTTCAAAATTTCATTAGGGTAAACTGAGAATTTGGGATGATTTTGAACAGATTTGTCACAGGGAATGTTCTATGGGTTGTACTACTGTGTCCTTGAGTTCTAAATTATGTTTCTTTTTCTACTCCTTTTAAATTTTTGTTTGTTATTCATTTTCTAGATACTGATTTCTTTGCTATTTTGTAGTACAACGACAACAATGGGAATCCTTACTCTGATGTTTTCTGGTTGGCTGCATTAGTCCAGTCAGTTGGTGAGCTTGAATTTGGGCAACAGGTTGGAATATTCTCTTATCAGCTTGTATCATTTGGTAGTTTCTTGATATGATAAGTTGTGAATTTTAATTTTGGATACATTAATTTGTTATTGTTCATATTTATTCTTGGGCTCTTATATGTGACTGCACCCCTCGCTAAATTTTAAATATTTTGCCCACTTAAACAATCTAATGGATGGTTGTTATCATATTTACAAAAGTTCCATTTTATAGCAATTTTGCTTTCTGTTTTCTGTTTTAAAAAAATGAGGTTTGTTTCTTGAACACCTGTCTTCTTCAACGTCCTACTGGAACCGTTCTACAATTTCTCAAGTTATGGGGAAATCCATCTTCGTCTTCAACCACTATAACAATCTTGACAACATACATGGACACCACCATTTGAAGACAATATCCTTGCTCTAAAACACAAAAATGGCTCCACTCCAAAACTTATTCATTATACGTTTGAGTGGTCAGAAAAAAACATGTATCCTCCCGCCCTCTCCATCCCTCTCCTCCCAAACTCTCCCTCCGCCCTCCTCCCCCACCGGAAACCCTCTTTCTCTCTACCATGATTACCCCTCCACCAGCCCGCATTCACCAACACATTGCTCCTAGCCACGATGACATCGAAAGTAACACCTTTCAAGATCGAAAGGAAATCTTTCTCCATCACAGCAGATCCCAAATCACCAAACCTCTTCCGCCTTACTGAAGCAACCAGCGATAGAAGCTACACCTTGACTCTATCCAAAGAAGTTCTGTCATGGCTCCACACATGTTTTTCCAGACTTTGTGACCTCCCCCTGAACCAAAAGTTCTTCATTGAAACGAGAGTAGAAGAAACAGTCTTTTGGGTGGAAAAAATATCAAACAAAAAAGGCCACTCAGCAGAGATAGCCAAACTAGGACCAAAAGGAGGTATTAATAAGATTATAGTACCTGTGGGAGAAGACAGAAAAGGTTGGAAAAGTCTCATAGTAACCATTAATGCCCTTATCACCCCCACCAACCGTGTGTTAAATGGCCATCAAGTTGCAGATGTAGCAAAGAGGGGTGCATCATACAAGGAAGTATTAAAGAAGAACCAAAAAGGATCAACCTCCCTTCCCACCACAGACCCACAAATCAATGACCAACCATCATCCAACCGACAGTTTGCGGCCCTATACTTAACCTCTGCAGTTATTGTGCAGAGAAAGCACTTTCACGATAGTTGGCATGACATAGTGCGGGCTATGCAACAATATCTCACGGCATTTGCATCGATTAGCCCACTCCAGCCGGACAAAGCCTTGATGTCTTGTGAAGACAGTGAGCAAGCCCGTACTCTTGCTAATATTAAAGGTTGGTATCAGGTTGGCAGCTTCCAGGTGCGTTTCTTCCCATGGAGCGCGGAAACCATGAACAATGAACAAAATGTGCCATCATATGGGGGTTGGATCAAGGTACGAAACCTCCCACTCGATAAATGGTCTTTAGAAATCTTCAAAAGAATCGGGGATGAATGTGGAGGTTACTTAGAAACAGCCAACAAAACCCTATCTCGAATGGATTTGATGGAGATAAGCATAAAGGTTAAAGGAAATTGCACGGGTTTCATTCCTGCCGAAGTTCACTTGCCGTCTACCTCAAAAAACCCCACTGTCGTGCGAATCGACCCTTTCTTTGTAGAAGATTACAATATCGGATATATAGCCGGAATACATGGTAAGATTCCATCACCTTCGGCGGAAGAAGAAAGAACAGATGTTGCCAAACCAAGGGGAAAAGACACCAAGGCCGAAAGGATAACCTCACGCGCCGCCCAAGCGATTGAAGATGCAAAAGAGGAAAATCCTCAGAACAGGTACGATTACAGTGTTCAAGAAGACCCTGTAGACGTCCTTTTTTATGATAATGATCTGACTATTTCGGCTCCAATAGAAATGGGCCCACAACCAACCCATGGCCAGACGAAGCCCCCATCCCAAAGCCCAAACCCTAGTAGTCAAAATGGGACCCACTCTCCAAAAGCCACCAATAGGAAAAAGCCTTCTGACAAAATTGCAAACCCAACTTCCCAAAATTCCCACAAAAATCCCCAGGCCCCACCAAACCCCTCTCCCGAGAGCCCCATTCCTCTACAAAATCACCGTGGAGGGAAAAAGCCTGTGTTTATCAATAATAAAGAAACCTATCTCCTCACTGGCACCAAACACTCTACCAACACAGACCTTCTTTTATCCGATTCAGAAGTGGCCCTATCCTCTCCATGCTCCCCAGCCGCCGACGAATCCCCATTGATGCATCTGCCGCAAAGAGCCTTGCAGCAATCCGTCTCTCCCCCAACTATATCAAATTTATTTGATATGCAAGATGACCAGAACCCCCTTGTCGAAAATCCCATTCCGTTAAGGATTGAAGACCCGAATAGTAAAAGCTTGCACTTGAGCCACCGAGAGGAAGAGATAGCTATTGCTGAAAATTACACGGAAGACATAGAAGAAGATGAATCTGACACAGAGAAAGAAGTGTCTGACCCAACAGCTTTTTTGCCCTATCTTTTCCCTTGGTTGGTTGAACATGGGATGTGTATTATGCCTATCCCAAACAGACAAAAACTGTCATCTGCCGCAAAGAAGAAGAAAAACTGGATCAAGGAATTGGAGAACCTTCAGACTTCTGTTAATTACAACAGACCGTCAGCTAATTCCCATATGGAAGGGTCGAGAATCTCTCAATGATTATTATATCCTGGAACGTTAGAGGTCTTGGCTCATGGAAAAAAAGAGCCCTCATTAAGGATTTTCTCTCTTCTCAAAATCCGGCTATTGTGATCCTCCAAGAAACAAAACTCTCCTCCATTGACAGAAAAATCATCAAATCGATTTGGAGCTCCAAAAATATTGCCTGGGCAGCGATTGATGCAGTGGGAGCCTCGGGGGGGGGTCGCCACTTTATGGTCGGATCCCACATTCAAAGTGCTGGAAGTTGTAGAAGGTATTTTCTCCTTATCCATTCATCTATCTCTTGCTGATGGCTACTCTTTCTGGCTTACAGGGGTATATGGCCCAAATTCCTCTCGGGACAGAAAATTTTTATGGAATGAATTGACCGAATTACAAGCTCTGTCTTCCGAATTGGATCATGGGCGGTGACTTGAATATTACTCGATGGTCCTGGGAAAAGTCGACTTTTTCAGCTCCCACTCGGAGTATGAAAAAATTCAACAAATTCATAGAATCAGCTGCCCTCCAAGATATCCCCCTCTCAAATGGCAAGTACACATGGTCCAGCTTTCGCCCAAGTCCCACCATGACCTTTATTGATCGATTCCTAATCTCAGATAGCATCCCCAACAAGTTTGTTTCTGCAAAGGCCCGAAGACTTGATAGAGTCACCTCGGACCACTATCCTATTTGTCTCACATTGGGTAAAGAATCTTGGGGACCATCTCCTTTTCGCTTTATCAATGCTTGGCTCTCCCATCATTCATTCTTGCATACAGTAGATTCTTGGTGGAAGACAAACCCTTATTATGGTTGGCCGGGTCATGGTTTCATTCAGAAATTAAAGGGCTTGAAAACAGAATTAAGAAGCTGGAATTTGCAGATTTTCGGACAACAAAAAGAGAAAAAAATCAACTTGGGTCGGGAACTTGCTATTATTGATAAAAAAGAGGAATGTGCGCCTTTATCTGAACAAGATTTCAGAAGAAGAGTCGAGATTAAAGCAGAATTAATTTTTTTATCAGCTAACGAAGAGATTATGTGGCGCCAAAGATGCAAATCAAAATGGTTTGTCGAGGGAGATGTAAATTCTGCTTTCTTCCACCGCATTGTTGCTGCAAATAGAAGGAAAAGCTCTATTTCGGAGATCCTATCATCCTCGGGTATTAGCCTTGTTGATGATATAGACATTGAAAATGAATTTCTCTCCTTTTATCAAAGACTTTACTCCAAAAAAGCCAGCAGAATGCCTATCCCTGATATTGATGACTGGAACCCTATCTCCATGGATCAAAAGACAGCCCTTGAGCTCCCTTTCACAGAATCCGAGATATATAGAGCAGTTTGCGATTTGGGTACAAACAAAACCCCCGGCCCCGATGGTTTCACAGCGGAATTCTTTAAAAAATCATGGAACATTCTTAAGCAAGATATTATAGGGGTGTTCAATGATTTTTTTAAGAAGGGAATCATCAACGCCAATCTAAATGAGACATATATTTGCCTTATCCCTAAGAAGATTGGAGCGAAATCAGTGGGTGATTACAGGCCGATCAACCTAACTACTTGTCTCTACAAGATTATAGCTCGAGTTCTCTCCGAAAGGTTGAAGAAAGTTCTCCCTAGCACGATTACGGAGTTCCAATCAGCTTTTGTAGAAGGCCGTCAAATTATGGATGCATCCCTTATTGCCAATGAACTTATTGATGAATGGAACAGGAAAAAGAGAAAAGGGGTGATCATAAAACTCGATATCGAAAAAGCTTTTGACATGGTAGATTGGGACTTCTTGGACGATATCCTTAAAGAAAAAGGTTTTGGTCAAACATGGAGGAAATGGATCAGAGGTTGCATATCATCTGCAAACTACTCGATTATCATCAATGGCAAACCCCGGGGAAAAATCCTAGCGTCTAGGGGTCTTAGACAAGGAGATCCCCTTTCTCCCTTCTTATTCATTATTGTGGTTGATTGTCTCAGCAGGATGCTTATCAAGGCGGAAAGATCTGGTTTCATTAAAGGTTTCCGTGTGGGAGATGGGCCCCATGTTTTATCTATCTCCCATTTACAGTTTGCAGATGACACTATTTTATTTTCCTCCCCAGAACAACAGCTCATTGAAAACCTTTTCAGCATCATCCACAACTTTGAAGAAGCTTCAGGTTTGAACATAAATTGCCATAAATCTGAATTATTGGGCATTGGCATAGACTCCATGGAAATCTCCTCCTTGGCATCATCCTTCGGATGCAAGGTGGGCAATTGGCCTATCACTTACCTTGGCCTCCCCTTAAACGGCAATCCTCGATCATCCAGTTTTTGGACCCCGGTTATTGAGAAAGTGGAGAAAAGATTATGTAATTGGGGATCTTCTAATATCTCGAAAGGGGGGAGACACACTCTCATTCAAGCAACTCTCACAAATCTTCCAATTTACTTTTTCTCCCTTTTCCTTGCACCAAAGAAAATTACAAAAGCCATTGAAAAGCTGTACAAGACCTTTTTATGGAGGGGAGGTATGGAAAAGAGAGGCAGTCATCTCCTTAAATGGTCCCAAATCCAGAGTCCTATGGAGGAGGGAGGTTTGGGCCTTTTTGATATTCACAAAAAGAATATCTCCTTGTTAGCCAAATGGACTTGGAGATTTTACAAAGAAAAGGATGCTCTATGGAGGAGATTGATTTCTATTAAATTCGGAGTTTCAAAAAATAACCTCAAGCCCGTCAGCCGCTCTCTAGGCACATCCAAGGGCCCCTGGAAATCCATCCAAAAGATGCAAGGACTGATCTTCAACAACATTGAGCTAATAGTTGGTAAGGGAGACAAGGCCATGTTTTGGGAAGATGTTTGGATTGGATCAACTAATCTAAAGTCTCGGTTTCCCTCATTGTATAACCTATCTTTAAAAAAAGAGGCTCACATCCAAGATTTTGGGAACCCTCTGTCCGGAGATTGGAATCTTCACCTCAGAAGAAGACTAAATGATGAAGAAACATTAGAATGGGCTATGATGTCTCACCAACTAACATCTTTCTCCTTTAAAGATGAGGAAGATTATTGGGTGTGGAATCTTGAAAAATCTGGAAACTTTTCTTCTAGATCTCTCACAAAAAAGCTGGCTTCTCGAGCAAGCTTCGCAAATTCTGACCTTTACAGTATTTTATGGAAAGGCCCTATGCCAAAGAAGGTCAAATTTTTCATTTGGGAGTTAAGCCATGCTTGTATTAATACATCAGATGTAGTCCAGCGAAAATACCCAGGGCTGTCTCTCTCTCCTAGTTGCTGTAATATGTGTATAAGGAATCATGAGACCCAGATTCATCTCTTCAGTCTTTGTCCTTATGCTGCTGCCTTTTGGGATTACCTTCAACAAGCGTTTGGATGGCACACTCCTAGACCGGGTGACATCCTTTCTCTTCTCAAATTATCTATCATCGGGCATCCTTTCAAAAAAGAGAAGAAATTTCTTTGGCTCAATTTCCTCTATGCTTTTTTGTGGAAGATATGGCTGGAACGAAATTATCGAATCTTCAACGATAAGTCTCAAAGCATTAGCGCCTTCATTGATTCTACTATTTATCTTGCTATGTATTGGAGTAGTCACTCCCCCCCCCCCCCTTTTGTAATTATAGTTTCTCTTCCCTCATATCTCAATGGAGATGTTTTTTGTAATCTCTTTCGATAGGCCTTTTGTATCTATTTCATACATCAATGAAATGGCTTCTGTTTCCTATAAAAAAAAAAAAAAAAAAAAAAAAAAAACGTCTGAGTGGTCTTTCACAAGTGTTTCAAATGAGGCTGTGATTCACCTATTTTTCGTAGATGAGTCATTTTACCTGTGCTTTTATTGGCAATGTTTCTCTCTCCCCACAACCTTGTTTTAATTTCTTTTCTTTTTCTTCCTTGATAAATTGCAGAGCATTCTCTTTTTAGCATCACTTCTTAAACGGATTGATAGACTTTTGCAGTTCGACAGGTTGGTTAACCTATTAATACTTGACCATGTGGATTATGTTTTTGAAGAATTACTAGATTTTATGCATCTCTAAATGATATGTGACAGGTTGATGCCTAGCTATAATGGGATCTTGACTATTAGCTGCATCAGAACCTTGACCCAGATTGCACTGAAACTATCTGGACTTCTCTCTCTTGTAATTTTCTTTGGTCTTCCTATTATTTGTCAAGAAGTGCAATTTATAATAATAGAATGATTATATTGTGTTTTAACTTCCTACAGGATCGTGTCTTTGAACTGATAAGACCTTTTCAAAATTTTAATTCCATGTGGCAAGTTCGAATTGAGGCAACCCGAGCACTTCTTGATCTTGAGTACCACTGCAATGGAATTGATGCAGCATTATTATTGTTTATTAAATATTTAGAAGAAGAGAAATCCTTGCGAGGTTTGATTCAATCATTTATCCTTCCCTTTTTTTCCTCCTATAACTATTCAAGTCATCCTTTGTGTTCTATGCTTTTGATGTCTTGTTTTATTTAATCTTTGGTTTCTTCCCATGACTATTCCATTTATTTGTTCCTCACATAATGGGTTTTCTCTTAGCTCAAGGAAAAAAAGTTCTTATATTGCAGGGCAAGTGAAACTGGGGGTTCATGTTATGCGTTTATGTCAGATAATGAGACGATCTGATTCGAATGATTTAGTCAATAGTGACACTCTCGTTGCTTTGCTCCTCCTACTTGAAGGCCACATGGCATTTAACAATGTCTATCTTCGTCACTACTTGTTCTGTATTTTACAAGTGCTTGCTGGAAGGTGGGTTCCCTTTTTCTTGTAATCCTAGTGTTGAATTGAGCAGAGATCCAAATACCTAACTGTTTTCAATTATAGTTCAATGCATGTTTTGCTGTTTTTACTTAATTATTGTATTTGTTTGTTTTCTATTCTTTTTACCCCCCTGACCATGTCTCTCTGACAGATAAACAATTCCTAGAAGTTTGTTTTTGTGCTACTCATTTTTCATGAAAATAGAAGACAAATGGGCTTAACATGCTAAGTAGTAATGGTTATGGTCGTTGATAGGTCTATTAGATTTAGTTTGTGCTTCTTCAATTTCTGCTGCTCATATCCAAGCTTGTCCTTGTGGTGGGTCTTTGGGATAAGTGTTATCGTCTTCCCCAACATTCTTCATGAGAGCGCACATTACTGTTCTATCCAATGCCGACATTTTTGTTCAATTTTTCTACTATTTTGTTCAGTTATGCCAATGTGTTATCTATTAGGTTGACCTTTATCCTCCTGTTTTATGAAGAAATGCTCTATACTTAACTGAAGCGATCTTCAGTAGTGCCTGTGTTGGTTTTGTATGTGACCATCATTTGGCACATTTAAGATTTTTTTTTGTTCATTCTTACTAATTTGGCCTTTGGTAAAATTCGATACACTGCCATAAATAACATTGTCAACCATTGTCACTTAAAACAGTGTACTAATACATTCTTAATATAGGAAAGTAGGTGCCAGGAATATGATTTAGTTCCTTGCTTTTTTTCCTTGTAATTATTTACTCGTCCTTTTGAATTCAGACTTACCTATTGAAGTTTGCTGAACTTGCGTTTGTGGTAGATGGTGCTTGTATTTGACCTGGATTTTTCAATATCATGTAAGATTGGGTCAGAAAAAGAAAAATAGAGAACAAGGATAGACGTCTTTTCTGTTTCTTTATAAATTATCTTTCATACTCTGTGTAGAAGTGGAGAGAAAAGGAAGCCAAGTTTTTGTAATTGCAGTTGTATGACAATTATAGTGTTCATGGAGCTAACAATGTTAAAAGTTTTTAGTTTTTTTTTTATTCCTTTATTTTTTGTCCCTTTTATGATCAAGCATGGGCTTGTATAAACTCTCTTTTTACTTCATTTTCAGGCCCCCAACACTTTATGGAGTTCCTAGAGAATATAAAATATTGCATATGGGTGACACGGGAACTTGCAGTGAACAAAAGAAGGTTTTAACTTCTCTCATTCCTGAATTTAATCCACCAGAGCCATCATCAGTCTCTGCATTAGCGCCAATGCCATCTATTCCAGCAAATCTATCATCAGAACCACTTGATACTTCAAAACTGAGGCCCGACAGCTTGGCAATTCCGGAGCTTTCCAAGGAAGGAGGAACAATTCCAGAGGTTTCCAAGCAAGCTACGGCAATAGCAGAACCTCCTAGAGAGGCAGCCTCTGTTTCCAACAGTCACGAGAGGAAGTTGCCTGTTGTTAAGATCAAAGTCAGATCATCTGCTGCTACAAGTAGAGCAGATGCTGATAATCAAACCATTGAAAGATCTCATGCTGCACCCCATGAAACTGATGTTGGTCCTAGTAGTTCTGTTTCTGTTGATGCACCCCAAAGAAATATTGCTGAGGCTACAAGTATCAGCAACCATATTCTGGAGGAGGTTAACTCCTGTCATAATCACAGGTCTCATGATCACGGGTCTCACATGACAGCCAGCATTGGCAGTGCAAAACTTGCGAGTGATGGTGATGATCTTGGGAAGGAGTTCCAGTGCACTGCTGATTCCAGTAGGGCTTTTGGACATTTTCAGCCAGAAGATCCTTCATCATCGAGCATCATACAAGATAACAATGTTGATGCTGATGCACAGAAGTATGCAAGTCTTCAGACTCTTTCCTTACCACAGAATGATCATGGCTTAGCCTCTTTGCACTCTCGCCATGGGAAAAAGGAGAAAAAGAAAGACAGAGAAAAGAAACGAAAACGAGAAAGTCATAAAGAACACCGCAATGATCCTGAATACATCGAGCGCAAACGACTGAAGAAAGAGAAGAAGCAAAAAGAAAAAGAGATGGCAAAGCTATTGAATGAAGAGGTTAAGCCTGTGCCAATTGCAATGCCTCGTATAAAAGAACCACCAACCAAGTCAATACCCGTGCAGCTGGAAACAAACGAACCCAGTGGATCAAGATTAAACGTAGGAATTCATAGTAAGCCCGAGGCATCAGAAGGTACTACTTCTGCTGCCCCCAAACTTAGAATTAAATTCAAAAACCGGACGTTGAACAAGTCATAATGGATGTATTCTGCTCTTGTTAGTAAATTAGTTGAAATCCCTACCAATTGTTGGCTTTCAACGTTATCCCTCTACCGGGGCAAGGCATATAATCTGAGCTTATATCACAATGAAATTCAATCAATTCAAAGGTCCCCCTTTATCACAATTGCGCCAGGAGTTATTCTATCATTCTTTATCCTTCATCACGAAGCTGTAGAGAAGTGATCATTTCTTTTGTTATTATCTGCCTACCTAAATGATTAGCATTGTTATGAAGAAAATAACGTAAATGATCATTTCTTTTGTTATTTGGCCTGAGGGAGACGAGCTGTGGAAATTGTTCGAATGAATTATCTACAGAACGACAATAATCTGTTCGTTTTTATGTTTTTTGGCTCGTTTCCATTGAAGTGAAGATAAATTATCAGTCACAATTTCATAATTCGATCAGTTGGAATTTGTTTAAGTTATTATATGAATGTCAAGTAGAAATGGATCTCGAAGGAGGAAGAAATGGAGCCAAGAATGACCCACCTCTAAAATGAAAGTTTATGCAGCTTTGCAAGTGTGGTACTTCCATTCAAAGATCCACTTAGAAATGAGAGAATCTTGGTTTGATCTAGAGGTGGATGCCATATGGTGGCTACAAACCATATAACAATCTTGACTGGCGCAAAGATCATTTCTAGATCCAAAGTTAAATTAATCAGTGAAGATCTCAACTAATTGCCTATCTAAAAAGAACTTTAGAATGGTGGCTACAAACCACTGAGAGTCGAGCTTCAACTAAAATCATGGTAGACAGGAGTAAATGTTCCGAGTGCATGGTTCAAGATCTTGGGTGAAAGAACGAGCCCACAATTAAGAAAACATAAACAAATTTTTGGTTCTCAGATGGGAGTGAATCTTTTTCAGCTTTGCTTTGTTAAAAAGACCAAGATCTTTAATACGTAGAACATCCTTCCTTTGATATGCAACATCATTTCCAAGCCACTTGAGCTAGCTTTTGGCCATTAGTTGAACCCATCGGAAAGCAACATTGAAGTCTTCGAGAGAAGAAGGCTAATTGGATAACGATAAACTTGAGAGACCTGAAATAGTTTTTTCTTTAGTACAACAATGTGAAAGTGAGTGGTTTCAACCTTCAACCTCACGAAAGGTAATAGGTGCTTTTATCTTTTAAACTATGCTTTGATTTGAATAGTTGAACTGAATGGCTGAACTAATAAGACATAAGAAGTTTACCATGAACATGGTAACGTGCTTTTAGAACTCCACTTTAATGTCTATCAACGTAGGAGATTAATGGGTCCATGTTTGGGAGCAAAGAGGGAACTCGAAAGAAAGGTGACAAAGTCTCATTCTTCATGTATTCTTGAGAAGGCAAAAACAAAAATTAGTTAGGTACTTGAAATAATTTGATAAAATATTCCACGTCACTAGCTCAAAACTAAGGAACAAACCTCACATTTTCATTCAAGCACGGTGGAGCGAGCGAATGAGAGGGAAATTGCCCCTCGTAGTTGTCTACTATTCAAAATATCATTGGAAAATTTAAGATTTTGACATTCTTTCCTCTAAATTTTTAGAATTAGAACGTTATATTTATGAAAAATTAGAAGCCAAGATTTTGTCCCACCCTATGAAACTTTTGGCTCCACCCCCACCTTTAATTGTCAAAATGTATACTTTCCAAACAAGGTAGTAAAGATTTCAAATCATCATCAATTTGTAACAAATAATTGCTTCAAAATGCCTGATCTGCCATTCTCCTCACTAGAAAAGATCAGAAGCAAGATTCAAAAAGTTAGAGTGACAGTAAAAATGAATGAACAAATAGTAATTTGATGGACAGAAAGGAAAAACAAAGAAGGTGCTAGAAACAACAAAAAGAAAAGATAAAAGAAAAACGAAAGGGAAGTTAGTCAAAACAAAGGACAAAAGAGACGTGTTAGGTTTACAGAAATCTTTTTGTAGACTGTTTGAGTGTTACAATAAATGTTGATGTTAGGCTCTATCACTGCAAAAGAAAATAATAAATGTCTAAAATTAATTAATACAAAATCAGAGTAGAGATTTTGTTGTTTGTTCCATTGGATATTGCAGCAGATTCTCTTGTCCATCCTTACTTTTCTGCCAAAACGTGTCGACTGTCAACTGCTCATTGACTTGAGGGCCCAATCTCACTGCCTTCCATCACCATTGCAACCATTTCAAACTCCTCAAAATCTGCCTTTTCTTTGGATATCTACAATTCCCTTCTAATGGGGAGGACCATTTTTTGATACTTAGTCAAAAAAATCTGAACTTTATTGGTTTTTATTTGTATCTAATGATCATAGAAGCAATAGGTACATTGTGCCAATGATTCTAAGTGATCTTTTGGAAGAAATGGTTCAACCCATTTCTTGAAAATGTAAAATAATGCTACTAAGTACATTAATTTGGCTTCACTTGAAGTTACATAATTCTCCTACTTTGTTGTTTTTTATGTCATACAGTGGCAAACATACATTAATTTGATGGTATGTTTTCTAAGTAAACTTTAAGGTGGTTAACTTATGTGCTTGAGACATCTCTCTTTAGATACGACGTGTGAAAATCTTCCAACCTTCCGACAAGAATTTTCTTTATGAAAATATTTTCATATTTGTTTGCTCGATCTGTACTTGTTAAATGAGTTTCGGGTCATCACAACACTTCTTTTAAAATTTGTAATCTTCAATAATTGGAATGTTTAAAGTAGGAAGAATGCAAGTACATTGCATGGTTTTTCTTAGCCATTTGAGTATTTAAAACCTATTCTCATGTCATCCAAGCACTGTCATCTCAAACTTTCCTCCCTGTGGGTGTAGACAAATTTTCTTTGATCAAAGATTTCTTTTCAAATTTGCATTATAATGTATGAATTGAATATCATAAAGATCCTAATTTCCTTAATACTAATATGTACACTTTTAATATATATATATATAACCAAGACTTTTAACATCTCAAACTGTGGGCTACCTAAAAAGAATATGAAAGATGTAGAGAGGTATTAGAATTGACAACCATTTGAAATATGAGGCAAAGTTATTACAAAAATTCTGTCATTGGTTTGACTTGCACACTCTGATAGGGATATTGGACATATCCATATATTTGATTGCATATCCCACAAAATCTTAACTTTATCCCTTCCCATGCCCTTAACTTCAACCACATTCTAAACAGGGATAAGGGTTGCTCATGATAAACCTACCTTTCCTCTCAAGCTTATCCAAATTTTGCATACCATACATTATATACAATGTGTCTATTTTGGATGAGTTCATATTCAATCTTACCTGCCAACCTGAATATAGTAATTCAACTGATTAACACATATATCATCAATCAAAAGGTCAGAAATATGTATAAAATGTATACAATGTTATATATCTCTAATAAGATCATGTTTATTAGGGATGAAAGTCGGTTGGAGCTGATTGGAACCGTGCGAAAACCGATACCATCACGATATATATCAATGTTGATGTCAATTGGTTTTTCGAATTCTAACTTTCACACCCTCTAGTCACATAATTGGGGCAACCTAACACCATAGTTCAGTAAGTTGGGATATCAGTAAAAAGCTGGTGGAAGCTCCTGCAACTTAAATAATTAATGGCATTTTCCAATGTAATTTAGTGGAGTATTGGCTTAAAGGATGGTTTTTTAAGCTTTAGAAAAATCATATATATATGTATATATTAATCGCTGTTCTGAATTCTGATCCAATTCATCCCTATTTGAATTCTAGGGTTGAAGCACATATTAAATGCCATTGGAGGTTGTAGGGCAAAGCCAATGGAGAGGAAGTGCTACTAATAAAGAACTTGAATTTTAGAACATCCTCAACCAAATTGAATTTTAGGGCTTTTAGGTTCTTGAGGATTTCTATATATGTGCACCAATAAAACTTCTTTTGTCACAATTATTTTAAGGGAAATGATCCACGGTTTTTACCAATAAATTTGATGATGTGTATCAATTTTTACTCTAAACTTTCGGTTTTATCAAAAAAAAATTTTTGAAAAAGAGATACTTATATTAACGACAACAGACACGTATGTGATAAACATTTCTCAAATTAAACATAGAAACTAAACAAGTACCACAATTTCTACCATAGATTTAGTTTATTTGAAAATGTACTAATTTCGCTTGGTTAGTGCACATGAAAATATTTTTTTTAATTCAATTTAAAGATCATAACATTTATTGACGTCTAAGATTCAATTTGATGAAATTGAAAATTAATGATAAAAATTGACACATTCCGCCCTATTTCAAAGATAGAAATTAAAAAAAAATTCCTTACTTCAAGAAGTAAATTACTACGGGGATTCCCTTCCTATACTATCGGTTAGCTTCTCTAATTACAATTTATGATATAAATAAGTAAAGTATTCGAAAGTTAACACAAGAAAGACATGACTCATTTGAGCATAAATTAATCGACACTTATTACTATTTCAAAAGTCGAGCAATCCGGCTCCGTCTCCCTATGGTTGACCTAAAGAAAAAGAACAGAACAAGAGAAGGGCAACTAATTATTGTTGTAATTTGTAAAGGCTAACGAGGGACAAAGGAGACGTGTTAGGTTAGCAACAATTATATTATTACACAGCTGACATCCAACACAGTAACAAATTAAAGCCTGTCTACAATGAAACATCCCTAAATTATCCATTCACACAATTACATTTTGCTGTTTCTTCGACAGATTATTGGATTTTTCAAACAGATAATTCTCCTCCACAAAATTAAATACATTCAAAAGAAAATTGTCTCTCTATCCTTTTCCACAAATTTATATAGCTTGATACATGAATAAAGTATATAGACATAAATTCCGATGAAAATAAGGAAGATATTTAAATAATTGGAAGTGTTTTTTTTTAAAAAAAGAAATGTCAGTGTGTTTCTGTTCATCATTTGAAATTTAAGAGCACTCTATTGTTATAGCTTTTCCCTTTTTGTCTATTGCTTTATTAGCATTGGATCCACGAGCTTCTGCTTCCTATTTTACACATGGTTTATAGTGTAGCTTTACAAAGCTTTTAGGCTCTGTAACTTTATCTACTGCTGTAACTTCACCTAATGCTCTATTGCAACTAGTAATTTACACATTCAAAATTTTCAATAAGTTTCAGCTTCCAAAGGGTTTGTTCATATCTTTATTTGGAAAATGGTTTTATATTTTAATCTCAAAATAGTTCTAAAAGGTCTGATCTTTAGGATTATATTCGCTTGATACTCCCAAATTGAGGGTAGGAATCTAAATAAGCACAAGCAAAAACTATAGGATATGTAAATCTATAATTAATTTATATGTAGATGACAAATGAAATGACAATTATAACGTTTGAGTTATCGAATGAGCATATATGTGAACTACATGTTTATAGACTTTTCATATAGTGGTGTGAGACTGTGACCTATAGAAAAAAACTAGTCTACTAAGAGTATAACTCAGTGGATAAGACATTAATTACTATTACAAAGGTTGATGGTTTGATCATTATTTTCACTCTTGCCATTATTGAACTAAAAGAATTTTAGTCTATCAACTCTAAGATATCATATATTTGCATAGTTCTTTTTAGAAAAAAAAAAATTAAAATCATATAGTTGAAGAAGACCACAACCATTTAGGGTCAGTTTGGAATATATTTTAATTTAAGGGGCCGTTTGACCCACTGTGTTGGTTATAATAGTGGGGGCTATTATAACCAACCCAGTGTTTGGGGCATCAACAAAAATAAGGGGTGGAGTTGGTTATTTTTCCCCTCCGTGTTGCTACAGTAACCACTATTCAACTCACCCAATTATTCTATCCATTCTCTACAGTAACTCTTTTCTCTCTTCTTCCATGTGACTGATTGACTTTTCTACCGACGACTTTTCCGGCGACCACCGACAACTTTTCCGGCGACCGCCGTCGACTTTCCGGCCACTTTTCCGGCGATCACCGACGACTTTTTCAGACAACTTTTTTTTAAAAAAAAAAAAAAAATCTTTCTTCTCATTTTCATTTCGAAAAATATAAAAAATGAAAATAAAGAAAGAAAAAAAAAAAAAGAAAAGAGGTAGAAGAAAATGAAAGGAAAAAAGAGGGGAAAAAATTTCAGTCACCGAAAAATTTGTTGGTGGTTGTCGGAAAAATCGGAAAATTTCTAGGGAGTTAGATACTTGGTTGTTTTTGTACATATATAAATATGGAGTTTTATTACATAATTACTTTTGATAATGAAGTATATGAATGTTTACTTTCATCATACCATATTTTTCATTTCAAATTATACTTATCGTATTTAAGTTTACTGTGATAATAATAATTTTTTTAAAAAATACTACTCAAGTTTTTATTTTATGTGATTTCTATTTTATTTGATTCTTTTGATAATGAAGGTAAAATGAGTTTTGAATAAGCATCACCATTTTTATGTTGGAAATACATAAATGAAACAAATATGGTTATGGTTTTTCTATATGAAATTATAAAATGACTTATTTTGTGAAAAAACCATGACTCTAAAACAGAGAAAATCAACCCTTACTTTAGGTTATTTTTATTTTCTTTTAAGTTAAACACATAATTTAACCCATGTACCCAAAACTTTATTTTTTTTACAACTAAACCCAATATATTTGTTTTTTTATTAATATTTGAAGTACAAAGTTGTATGAGGAAAATAAACAAAAAAAAAAAAAAAAGTCAGGAAAAAAAAATAGTCAGCTTGAAACATAGACTATTTGAACCCAGACTAAAATAATCTGCATTTCAAACACACACTATTTTATCCCAGACTATAATAATCTGCACCCCAAACACAGACTATTTTATCCCAGACTATAATAATCTGCACCCCAAACACAGACTATTTTATCCCAGATTATAATAATCTGCACCCCAAACACAGACTATTATAATCCCCAGACTATTATAATCCCCCAGCTATTATAACCAATTCAGTGCCCCAAACAGCCCCTAAATGTTTTTCACGAATGTTTTTTGTATAAAAATTGTTTAGAATTTAAACACTCATATGTTTGGTTGCATTTGCTCGTAGGTGTTTTTATACACAAGTTATTGTATACTAAAGACTCTTTTTAAAAAAATTGGGTTCAACTGTTTCTCTCAAACTAGTTTATTTATCAATCTCATTTTCTAATAAGTCAATTTTAGTGTTGTCAAACACTAAAAAAAAAAAATTAAAATGATTTTTTTTAAAAAAATTAAACATTTAAAAGTTAAACCAAACACACCCTTAGATTCTTATCTTTACCAAATTACATGGTTAATGATCTATTATAGATGATCCTTGGTAGTTTTGATTGAACTCTATGATCTTGGTTATCCTCTCTATGCATACATCTGAAAGTTCATAATTCTTCTTGAGCAGAGAAAAATTATTTTAATGATTGTGCATTAGGATCTAATGATGTTCAACGATATCTTTGCATGTTTGAAAACAATAAATATAACACACATTTACTTAATTTATGTCAATAAATTTTTCCATTTGAGATTAACAAATTAATTGAACCACTTGTATTAATCTACCAACAAGAGCATAACTCAACTGACATAAAGTTTGTATCCTCCCAAGAAGTCAGAGGTTCAATCCCTCAACCCTACATGTTATTAAAAAAAAGTTTGCATTATTCTACCTTGAAAGCTTAAATTCGATAAGCATTTTTTTAGGTTGAGTTAAACCACGTAGAGACGAAGATTTGAATTTCTGATATTTTGAGAGAGGATAGTAATGTCTTAACTATTTCAATTAGACTCAAATCAACCTCAACTTTTTGTCTTTTAAAACTCTACATGTTGTCGTTGATGTACTAAATATTCTCAATTAAATCAGAAAAAAAAAAAAAAAAATCTAATCGGTTAATAGCTAATGTGATATTAAAATTTTATATTAACATATTTGGACACGTATACCTATCACTTGAACAAAATGAATTTTGTTCATTTGTTAATTGAATTTTAGTAATGGAAGAATTAAATTTCATTTGTCAAATAATATCTAAAGGTGAGACACTAACGTGTCCAAATCTGTCAGATAAAATAATAATTTAACAATACATCAACTAATACTTTTTGTGACAAGATACCTCTCTTGGTCATGAGCACTTTATACCCGTTGAAATGTTTATATTAACAACAATACATCAACTTTTTGTTAACAAATTTAAACAACTTTTTATGAAACGGCGAAACCTTTCGATACATTAAAATAAATATTAAAAGCTTTAAAATATTAGTTACACTACCCCACCTTGATTTTTTTTTTAGTTCAACAACATTTGCGGTAGGAGATTTGAACCTTTGACCCCTTGGTTGAGGTTACATGTCAATTACCGTTATGTTCACTTTGGCACCCAACCTTGAATTCTTAAACATCAAAATCTTGGTTTTTTTTTTTAAATTTATTTATTTAATCTTAAATATTAAATTCGAACATAGATGTATAAATTCAAATTTTAAGATCTTCTTTCCAAGAAAAAAAAATTAAGATCTTACGTCAAACATTCTTTAATGAGTTGGAATTCTTGAATCCAAAATGAAATTTAATAACTGCTGGATCCGTCCTCCCACATTCCAGCCTTCAATTTCGGTAAATTTTGTCTTCTTTGATCTCCTCTGCACAAGTAATAATTTCTCTCTCTTTTTTTTTTTTTTAATTCCCTAAAAAATTTCTACAGTTATAGTGTGAGGTTCATAAGAATTCATACAGTTCAATCAATCCTTTCAATCCAATCAGTCAGATCACCAAAGGTTTAGAATTTATTATTTTCTTGCTGAACTCAAATTAATGAACAACTAATAAAGGAATTTGGCGACAATTTCAAGACTATTCTCATTGTTTTTTATTACAAAATTAAAAACAAAACATTATTATTAAATACAACCTTAAACAAATTGTCTCAATCAACCTTGTTATTATTATTGTTGCTGGTAACCCAACAAAACATTTCAAAAAGAAATACAACAATTTAAGTTTCATCTCAACATAATCGTACCAAAATCCAAAGATTTGAATTATTTATTCAAGTAATAAATATTATTATCAGTACACTTTAAAATTTATTTAATCTCAAATGGACAATTCAATTGATCTAGACTGGTATGAACGAGTGACACGTTACAAAAGTTCAAATCTTTTTTTTTTTTTACTTTTAATTTCCTCTATAAAGAGACAATGAAACTTTTAAAAACTTATTCAAAAAGTTTCCATCAAAGCAATGTTATGAACAAGTACGTAGTTGTTTATTTGCAATTGTAGTGCTCATGGCGGCCATGGAAGTCACTCCAAGTGCTCATTTTCAAAGCACTTGGCCATCTTGTATTTTCAGGTACTTTTTAACTTCTCTTCTTCTTCTTTTTCTTCTAATCTTTTTGGGGTTTTTCTTTTATATTCAGTTTAAGATATTAGAATTTTAGTTCAACCTTAAAAATAAAATTGGAACAGTGATTTTTTACCTTTCTTAAAAGAAACATTTCTCTGGTTTTCTTATTGGGTTTTCTTCCTTCTTCTAATTCTATGTTGGGATTTTGGTTTCTTTTCCATCTTTCTTTTTTCTTATATCCAATTGGGTTGCTCCATAAAATTAGCCATGTTAATGTATTATAGCAAAGTTTCATTTTTTTTAAATATATAATTTTCAAATTCCTGGTTTATTTATTTATTATATGTTGGCTTTTAATTTTTATTTTTTAAATTCAATAACATTTGGAGGTGGGAGATTCGAACCTCTAACCTATTGATCAAGGATACATGTCAATTACTACTTAACTATGTTCGTTTTGACATGTTGGCTTTTAATTTTGGGAGGCTTATTGTATGGTAGCTTATAGATTGTTTTAAGGAAGAAGCCCATTGGCTTTATAGTTTTAAAATTTACCCAGTTGGCTTGAATAAGAAAAAGAAAATAATTTTCTTAACCTAGTTTACAAGAATTGGATGGCCCAAAACTGTTCAGGGAACTTTCAGTTCCTTTTGTCTAAGGAGAATCTTTGGCCTATGTATTATGTCTAGGAAATTCCACCCATGGAGCCTTTTTTTTTCAGTGAATTTAATTCCTAATATAATTGAATCAGCTCTTTGCATTTCATTATGATTATTATTCTTTTGATAACACTCTTTGCATTTATTTTTGAAAAATGAAAAACCAAACAAGTAAAAACTGTTGGTAAATAAATTTAATAGAAAAAGACAAAACTGAAAATAGAATCATAAGGACTTAATGTTTGAACGTATGAGGTTAAATTCGAAAATACTGCTGAGGATTATAATAGACAATAAACAAGTGCTCAAAATGAAAATAACAACAATAAAAAAAAAAAAAAAACTTTATTAATTGAATTTAAAAACAAAAAAGAGTTCTAATACTTTTCTGAACAATTTATTTTACCTAAAAATGAAAAAAAAATAGCAAATCAAAATTGTCCTTTTTTTTTTAATTTTATTTTACCTAAGGAGTTTATAGTTTTACGCTCACAAGTTTAATTGTTAATGTCTAAATAAGTGGAAAGAAAAGAGAGAGAGATAAAAATATCAAAACTGATTACTAAATACTAAATAGTAAGTGGGTAAAAATGAAGAATTATATCAGAAAATTTTTAATTTTTTCTACAAAATTCTAAAAAGTCCGTAGAAATTTTGATTTTTCCTTGTGAAATAGTGGGTAATCCTCAAAAGAAAAAACTGAACTCTTGATCCTGCTATAGGAATCTTTTACTAACCACTATTATAATTTTGACAATATAAGAGTAAAGAGTGCACAGATCGAGAGAGAAAAAGGAAGATTTTTACCGGTGAGTCGGACTATTTTTTTAGTTAGTGAAAGACGTCGAAGATACATGTCAATTATCGCTATGCTGCGGTTGAGCGGTATTCCTCAGATTGATTGTAAATAAAAATAAAAAAACTAAATTTAAGTTAAAAAATGAAATTGAAAAAATATCAAAGGGTTATTATGATGGCCAAGTCATCTAGGAATCCACGAGTTGAATCTGGTAGTTCACGGCCACAGGTTTACTTTAAACGTTATCGTCCACCGCCTTCCACTTTCCAACCCTATTTAACTGCTCCGTCTCCGCCGTCGCCGTTAGGGCTTCCGTTCATCTAACTTCACGCAGGGTTTAGATTCCCTGTGGCGGCGCTCTCTGAAACTGCTCCTCTTCCTTTTCTTCCTTAACTTTCTTCAGTTCATTGTATATTCTCTCTTCCATCTTTTTTTTTTTTCAGCTTTTTCTTCGAAACTCCAGTTCAGATTTTTTTTTTTTTTTTTTTTTTTTTTTTTTGAGATCTATCAAAGAAATGGGATCTTAATTATCTGTAATTTCTTTAAGTGAATGATCAGATCCGGCAGATTCTTTTCCTCTTCCAGCTTTATTTAGGTATTTAATTTAATTTTCTTTCAAGTTTTTTTTTCCTTCATATGAACACAGATCTAGCTCTCTAGGGTTTCCCTTTTATTTTCCTTAAAAAAAAAGTATTTTTTCTCTTCTTTTTGAGAATCAAAATCCTGGGTTTTCTTCCTTTTGCTAAAAAACTTTAGATTTGAAGCAAATTTCTTCTTCTTCCATTTTTAGGGCTTGCCAAAGCAGCTCTTTTTATTTTTTTAAGATCTCTCTTTTATTTTTTTTTCTTGGGTTTTTGTTGCTTTTTGGCCTCAAATAGTAATCTTTTATGTTTTTTTTTCTTGTAATATACATTTTGTTTCTGGAGATGTGCAGAACTTTCATTCCTATTTTTCTTCTGTTTCATTTCTTCAAGATTGAACATTTTTTACCCTCAAAATTATAGGAAAAAAAAGTTTTTTTTTTTTTCCTTTGCTTTCTTTTTCCAATCAAATTTAGCAGCTGAGGAGGAGATGGGTTTACTGCTAAAATGTTTTTTTTTTCTTGAATCTCGATCGATAAATTTGAATTATTGGGTTCGTTTTCTCTTTCTTTCTCTCTTTTGTTTTTGTTTTTGTTTTTGTTTTGTTTTTCATTTTTGGAGTGAGAATATTGAAAATGAAGGAATCTTTGATGTACCTCAAATGTCAAAATTCATTGATTTTGGTTCATAATGGTGAAGAAGAAGGCAAATTAATTATTTGTGATTGTGAGGAAATTACAAATTCTCTTCACAGTTTGAGCAATTAATGAGGCCCATTCATTTTTTCCCATCGGATTTTTGTATCAAATCAAAGGGAATAATGAACCAGAGAGATGAAGTAAATACAATAGAACATTATTATATCGTCTGATCTGATGGACTAGCTGTTTTTTCTTGGTTACACAAATATAGGCTTTTAACATTTATTATTATTATTCTAAAATAACAATTAAATTAAACCAAAATAAACATCAAAAGCTAAAAATCCAATCACAAATTTAAGCTTTATTATTATCCTTAAGTGAGTTACATCAACCTAGGGTTACACAAAATATAGGCTTTTCACATCTATTTCTAAGGTCATATTTTCGTTTAAGCTTTTGTTTGGATAGTTATGCGAGAGATGTGAACCAAACGCCTCAACTTTCTCCTAAAAGAAAACCCAATTGAGATAGAGAATGATTTCATTTTGAAGTGGTGATGCTTTTGAATTGGAAGCACTTGTGTAAGTGCTCTAATATTATTTAGGTTAGATTTTTCTTTAACTTTAAAAATTTGACATTGCTTTGTATTAATAGTGTAGATATCCTTAGATCCTTAGCTTAGGAACCCTAGGAAGGGATTAACTTTTTCTATAATATTATTGGTCACTGTGCAAAAACAAACTTTATGGGCTCAGTGCTTTTGAATTTTCTTTTTTTTCTAAATCTTTTCCTAAGAGGACACTCATTGTGACAAGACCCTTATACTTTTTCTGCTTTTCAAATGTCATGTTCCTCAATTCATTATCCACAACTAACTAATGTTTCAAATCATTGGTAAGTTTAACAATTTTAATTCATTATTAGCAAACATCAACTCTAAACTATACCTATCTGATTTTTTTAATTATATATTTTTGTCTAAAGTGTTTGGATATTGTGGTTGGGGTGTATTGGGTATATATGTGAAAGTTTTCTTATTGATCTAAATTACAAAATTGCCAAGTAACATACTGTTTTGAGTAACCAATTGTCTTAAAGGAGCTATTTCTTTTCAATAATCTTAAGTAACATGTAATTTAACATATCTAAGATCTGCTTAGATTTTCTGACATTAAGGAATACTTTATGTTCCGTTTGATAACGATTTGGTTTTTTAAAATTAAGCTTGTTTTCTTCCAATTTCTTTATAATGATATTCAACTTTGTTCTCTTTCTAAAAAATGATATTCAACTTTGTTAAGGATACATTTAAATTTCTAGTCGAATTCTAAAAATAAAAACAAGTTTTGAAAATTACTTTTTTATAGTTTTCAAAACCCAACTTGGTTTTTTTAAAATATGAAAAAAAGGTAGATAACAAAACCAATAAACATATAGGTGAAAGTAGTATTTTTAAGTTTAATTTTAAAAAACCAAATGATTATAATATACCACTATATATATAGATTGTACTAATCATGGGTCCATGTATGGATTTTGAAGAGTAAATTAACCTAATACACTAAAGCAATATTTGGATAATTATATACATATTTGCATCTATATATATAGTGGTATATTAAATTACTTATTGAGGTCAATAAAAATGTATTGAATAATAGAAAATACCTTTCTCTTTGTCATTTTGAAAGCATAGTCTTTTCCTATTCCACTCATAATTAAATTATACTAAAACACCCCTACATTCAAACTTTAAAGTATATTTAGATGAAATAATTAGTTTAAGTATCTACTATATTATAAATCTCAACCCTACTCGATCAATTGTAGTACTAAAAAAAAATTAAAATCATTATCTAAAAAAAAGAAAAAGCTCTCCTCGTCATGTACGATTCATGTGTAGGCTCCTCGTTAATTTATACTCCGTTTGATAACCATTTGATTTTTGAAAATTAGACTTGTTTTCTTTAAATTTCCTTACTATGGTTCTCATTTTTGTTAAAGACAGACTTGAATTCCAAACCAAATTCTAAAAAACAAAAACAAGTTTTTGATAATTACTTTTTTTAGTTTTCAAAAAATGGCTTGGTTTTTTAAATCATGGGAAGAAGGTAGATAGAAAAACAAAGAAACTTAGAGTTAGGAGTAGTGTTTATAAGCTTAAAAACCAAAAACCAAATTGTTATCAAACGAGGTCTTAATTTACTCTACCAAATGGACTATTTTTCTTTTTGAGTTCAACAACGGTATAAAGATCAACCTTTATCCTTTGAAACTATAGGTTTCTTATCAAACCTTTATCCTTTGAAATTATAGGTTTCTTATCAAACCAACTACATTGACACAAAACTAAGGTCCTATACCCGTAACTATTTGGTTTTTAAATTTTGGTCTTTGAAAATTATGCTTGTTTTCTTTCAGTTTCTTTACCATGGCTTTCATCATTGAAACCACATTCAAATTCTTAGTCAAATTAAAAAAAAAAAAAAAAAAAAAAAAAGTTTGAAAACTTTTTTTTTTTTTTTTTCAAAATTTGACTTTTGGAGAAGTAATATTTATAAGTTTAATTTTCGAAAACCAAATGATTATCAAATGGGGTCCAAATAATATTTTTTTTCTCTTTTTTTTAAGGAATAAAACTAAATAGACTCTTAATTATGTATAATAAACCAAGAGATGATATCGTATTGATTTAAACTTCAATCTCTCTCTATATATATGAAAAATTATTCACTATATCAGCTATACCACTTTTATTTATAACCATATATTAGAATTAGAGGTATGAAATAGGGGCAAAACTATATATTTTTTAACCATGTATTATAAAAGTGATAATCATATTTCAGGTTCCAAAAGAACAGCATAAGCATAGTCAGTGACAAACCCAGCAGAACAACTTTGTAAACATGTCAATGAGCAACAAGCAACATATAAATCAGCTTTGAATTAGGTAATATTTCTTACCCCCTTCATATATCATTCATATATGTTGACAACTTTTAAAAAATGTGCCAATTTTAGAGTCACCATCCAAGAGAACCTTCAAGATCAAAAGAAGTTATGATCATTTTCCTCAACTATGTAGGAAAACCTATGCATCTGAAATCACAAACAACTCCACATAAAATAGTAAATTTAAGACGTTCTGTTAGAAAACGCTACTCTCAGTTGCTATTGAATCTAAAAGCTTCGTCGGTTGTTGAATTAGGGTTAAATAAACATCGAACATGTTCACGAACAATTCAAATTCTAGGTAAAAATCTGAAATCAAACCAAACTAATTGTATTGTAAAAGAGGAGCTTTGTTACAAAGATCCTTAATATTCTCATCAGCTAAGACAGAATTATAGTTGGCAACTTGTTGGTTCAATTATAGCAAATTTTGTCGAGCAGTTTGTTTGTTGATAAAGCTAAGGAAGACAGCAAGCTGTTTCAGACATTGGATAGAATTGATTTGAAAAAGACACTCAAAGTGAAGCCAAACATTGTTGATAAAAACTGGGATCGCATTTTCATTGACATGACAACAACATATAAGCTTTGTGTACTTGATAAAGTCAGTTCCACTACAATTATAATCACCAATAATAAACCATATTTAACCCTCAAATGATGATGAAACAAATAAATTTTTCTAGATTATGACCTTAGGTAATTATTAGATGCATTGTAATTCATTTAAGAACTGCTTTCAAAAGCATAAATTTACTTTAGATCTTCTTCTACCTGATATATATTGTATTCCAACATGTTAATTCTTTCCAAAAACCTTGTAAAGGGTAGATTTTTTTTCCTTTTGTTTTAATTTTAACGTGTGGAAGTAAACTTCTTGATCGAGAGTATATGTCTTAACTAATTGAGCTCATTAACTAGCAACTCTATCTGTAGTATAAAGTTTTAATATTTCTTAGTTTCTATAACCTATAGTTAAGAAATGGACAATTTATTTGATACCCGAGTTTGTTTATTCTACCTTACCCATTACGTATCTTCATAAGTTCAAATTTTCTAAACCTCCTTCCTACACAACAAATCATAAACTTACAAGTTACTTCTAATCACAGATTATATAAAATTAAATTTCTATAACTTATCTGTATGAGCTGATGTTTCACTAAATTTCATTGCTTATGACATGATTTAGTGGGGATGTGTTTAGAAGTTAATGGAGGTACTTTTATTGTTAAACATAATGAATGATTCAAAGTTTGAAAATTTGTGTCATTAGTGTGTAAGAAAATTGGGTATCATGCACAATTTGAGAAAGTGGATATGGGTAATTGCTCTCTTAGGTCTATTCCATCACATCCTAAAAGGTGTGCTCTAAATCTCTCATTACTGGCTTCAGAGTAATCCACAGACTAAAACATCATGCACAGTTTTGAGGAAAATAATAAAAACATGATCCTTTTGGGAGAAAAGGAAATGTGGATAAAAGAATAATGAAGCAATAACACACTACTAATAATGAGTCAAATATATAATCATCTAGGGGCATAACAAATTTTATTGATTTTTTGGTGCATTTTTCTATAGTAAATCAATCCTTTATGAATAATAATTAGCTTTCTTCTCACTTGCAGGCTAAATTGTCAGATAGATTAGAAGAAGATCAATAGTTTCTCATGATTTCAATCTTTTTATTCCTTAGACATCAAATTCTCAACAAAGGGGTATCAAGAAATATCTATAAGAATCAAGAAGATGAAGAGAGAAATAGAGAAAAATTAAACTCTGCACAATTTGTGTCCCCAATATAGAAAGTCATGCAAATATATTGATCAGAAATATTTCTATGTTTTACATTAATTTGGAACAGAAAGTGAAGAAGAACAATACAACATGAAGTGCTCATAATAATAATTAATAATAACAACAATATTGTTTTCCACTTGATACCTCCTAGGTTCCTTTGAGAAAATTAAGAAACAAAACCCCATGTTGTTGGATTGTAACATGTGATCTGCAGCAGCCCAGATACCTATCCAAAGATACCAGAGTCTTCAAATTCATTCTGCTGCAAAAAAGTTAGATGGGTTTGGTCAGAATCAGAAAAATTTCTATCCCATGTACTTCATTTTTGTCTCAGACAAAAAAAGTCTCAAACTTTATTACTATTTACAAGTATAGAGCAACTGTTTGATTAAATTCTTGTGTCTTTGTAGCATAAAGAATTAAAAAAAAAAAAAAAAATTAACTAGAACTCACCTCTTGAAGATCAAGATTTTCAGTTTGATGCAGATAATTGAAAGTGGAATCAGATGGGCTCCACTTAGCCATAATCTCAAAAGAAGAAAAATTTTGGAATTGGTAATCAATGATGGGTTGAGATTGAGATGATCCAAGCTGAGAGGTCATTGGTTTTTCAACTTCAATGGCAGGGTTGAGATTGTAGCTATGAGTTCCACCTGATTCCTCCCCAGTTTCAAAGGGACTGCTCCAAGAACAAGAAGAAATTTTGGTGAAGTTGTTGTTGTTGTTGTTGTAATTTTGATGATGATCATGATTTTCAAAGTCAGAAACTGAACAATCCCTAATCTGATTTTTCTTCTCCATAGTCCTTGCCCTTGCTCTTGCCCTAGCCATTTCTCTCATCTCCTTGGCCAAGGTTTTCCTTGGCTGTTTGACCCTCTTCTTCTTCTTCCCATCACTCTTCAAAGATTTCATCTTTTTAACAAAATTTTCACCATTTTCTTCTCCTCCAATAACTCCAACCTCATCAATTCCAGACACCATGTCTCCTTCAGAATTGGAATTAGAACAGACAGCACTGCTTTTGAAGCTATTCATGATGAGGCTGCAGTTTCTTTCTTTAGCAAGTTTCAAAATTTCAGGCCTGGCTTGAATCAGCAGCCATTCAACTGTCTTGCTTCCTTTGTCGACACCCAACATGTCTTGTAAACCAAAGAACTGACGAGCCACTGGCAGTGAGAGCCTCATTCTACGGTCTCTCAGTCCTCTAGCTGTCGTGATTTTGCTGTGCCTGTCCTTTTTTGACAACCTTTTTCTTGGGATTTTCTTCTTCTGATCTGAATTGTTGATGGCCATGGAACAAGTGTTTGTGTTTGTGTTTGTGTTTGTGTTTGAGGGAATTTTGTCAAGAGTGGGAGTGGTAATGGGAGCAATATTATTGTTCTGAGAATTGGAAGTGAAATTGTGATCAGGTTGATGAAACAAGTCATCATCAAATTGATCAAACTCAAAAGGAGAAGGAAAGGGGAAGAAAGAGATGGGGAGATGAAATGAATGGTCAGGAGGGAAAGAAAATGGATCATGACCATTTTTAGTACTACTGTTGGTGGAGAAGAACATGTTTTTTGTGTCTCTATATGATTTAGAACAACCCCAAAAAAACAAAACAAAAAAAAAAAAAAAAGAAAGAAAGAAAGAAATGGAAGTTCTCTTCAATTGACTGTGGACAAAGACCTAGATTTGATGATGAAGTAGCTTCAATTGATGACAAGTGCAAAACTTTGAAGCAGAAAGTAGAAAGAAAGAAAGCTTCCCATCCTTTTCACTTCATTTCTCTTCCTCTTTCCCAGTAATTTTTGCTGCTCAGAGTGAAAATTAAAAAACAACATTAATAACATCAATATAAAAATAAAAAATATCAGGTTTGCAGAAAGACCTGCACAGCCCTTGTATATTACATGTTTTTACTTTTTTTTTTCCTTTGGAATCTGTTTTTGTGTGAGTGAGAGAGAAAGAAAGAGAAAGATGGTTTTTTTTTTTTTTTATTTTTGGCAAGGACAGAGCTAGGTAGAGTTTTGAGAAAGACAGCACAGTGGGGATTACTGTATATGGACTGGAGGGAGAGCTGAATAGAAAGAGACAGACAGAAAGAAGAGTTTGAACAACCAAAAAAAAAAGAAAATCTTGGTGCAAGTTTTGTAAAGAAAGACAGGAGAAGGAGAAGGAGAGTGAATTTATTTAATTTTGTAAAGAAAGACAAGGATCCATCTCTTTCTAAAGGCTTTTCCTTTTGAGCAAAAAGTTTGCATCTTTAGAGCGATATTATGGGAAGTTATTATAACTTATAAGTGAGCTGAGTGAGCTAGTGAGTGTGAGTGAGTGAGTGGGGTTGAAAAAAAACATACATATTGGCAATTTAAAAAAAAAAAAAAAAAAAAAAAAAAAAAAAAAAAAAAAAAAAAAAAAAAAAAAACAGGTTTCTGTGTTCCACTTCACGTGGTTTGCAGCAAAGCAATGTTTGACAAAAGGGAAGTTTGGTCTTGTTTTGAACCCCACACCCCACCAAACATCTTTCTTCTTAAACCCTCTTAAAGATCGAGCCTTTGCTTAACAATATTCAATTCCTTGCATGGGTCGTTCTAGGGCTAATTAGGGTTAGGTTGACTAATTATTATGACCCGTCATTGACGGTTCGAGAGTAACAAGATTTGATTCCTTTCGGATTTTACTATTTAATCGTCAAACATGAACATAACACGATGATTATAAATAGGCTCGTATACTTTAATCTTGTTTTTATATCAATAAGTGAGAAGTTTACCAAAGGTCAAGAGTCATATTGGATCATTTGCTTAAATTTTTAAATTGGTATCTTCAATTGATGGTAGTTGTATCTATTAAGAGTAAGTGTTTTTTTAAACTTTTAAAGTACACACACTCTACAAGATCTATAGGCAAGATTCTTGCTAATAAAGATATCTTCTCCCCCTTTGAATTCATATAGCCTAAAGCTACTAAAGCCTAGATTTGTATAGTCTATTTTAAAACACAAAGCCCTAAAATTCACCCACTTTGTATTTGTTTCTAAATTCATCAATTTCTCACTTATTAAATGGGTTTTAAACTTTTGACCCTACACACCCGTGAGAGTAATAAGCTTGTACTGTTATGTCGGACCAGTACTCACTCACTCGCGACCACAGGTGATGTAAACTCAACCAGTGAACCAAACACGGTATTCCGAAGAGAATAATAAAATTAACCCGTCATTTCACGAGTAATCACCTTTATTTAGTTATGATGGGGTGACAAAATAGCATTCGAGAGTGTCCACGTGGCCGTGTCTAAGATTTATAAGTGAAAGGACAATTATTTCACTCAAAGGGGCACGCTCTAGTGGTAGAGAGAGAGAGAGAGAGAAATGAAAATGGAGAGAATAGAAATTGACTGGTGTGTGTTTGTGTAATGTGTGTATGAATTGTTAGCCAATGTCACTTTCTACAAAAAGAGAAAACACTTCTCTTCTCTCTCATCTTCACCCATTATGTGTCCATCAATCAAACTCACCATGGAGAAGAGAATGTTGTTGTTATTGCCTTTCCCTCCATGCGTGCTTATCTGTTTACCTTTTCTTTTTTCATTCATTGACAAGAAAGAGAGAATTTAAAAAAAAGAAAAAAAACCCTAATTTTTTTTTTAAATAATAATAATAAATAAATAAATAAAAAAGAAACCTTTTTTAAATGGCCCTCTTGTACTTTGTTCACTATTCATACAAAGACCTTCTGAAACCCTAGCCAATCACCAACTTCCATAACCACACTTCAAAAAATGGCAATATTCCCATCTCCAATCCAAACCCTTTCTCCTTTTTTTTTTTTTTTTTTACACATTTCTTAAATTCCATTGCTTCACTAAAAAAATAAAAAAATAATCCTTTTTTTTTCCATTTTTACATGCCGTCCTTCCCTCTCCCCACCCACTTATCCAAGAAAAAAAGAAAAAGAAAAAGAAAAAAAAAAAACCCTTTTTTTATTTTACTTTCTCTTTCATTGTGTACTAATTAATGAGCTAGGGCTGAAACTGACTGCTTTGTACTGACATTATTACAAAAGGACCACACAAGATAATGCAAAGCTAGCTGTGTGTTTGTGTGTTGGTGTTGTTGATGTTGTTGTGTGTTTTTGAGGGTTACTTTGAAAAAGATAACTTCAAAAGATAAGGGGAGTTGAATAATATTGTACCAATTTGTGGCAGTGGGCTGATTGATTATCAAGGCATCAATTCATATGAATGTATATATATGTGTGTGTGTAACCCTAGAAATCCATATGATCATTACATTTTATGTACTTTCTTTTTGATGTGAGCATACATTTTTATTCAAACCCATGATAAGTTTTTCACCTATGTGGCTTGGATCTAATTTATGTTATTGTAGAATGTGAAAGTACTATGTTAGTCCAATCATTTTTACTTTCTATGCATAGTGTTTGTTAAAAGTTTTGAAAGAAAATGAAATTTCAATTTTTTTTTTCTTTTTTTGAAAAACCAACCAACACAACAAAATCCGACCATTAGGTTAAATTATAAATTTGATATTTATGGTTTGGGATTTTGGGTTGCAACGAAGTTTTTATGGTTTGGGATTGAGTTTAATTTCATTTTGGTCTCTATAATTTTATAAGTTTTAATTTAGTCTTGTTAACTTTAGTCATAACTTCACGAATTGTCTCCATCTTTACTATATTAAATACAAAAGATGTTCTCAATTTACATTATAATAAGTTTTGTGTTCTTTCTCTATTTGGTTTATTGTGTTATATATCTAACTTAGTGTTTACATCTAAGAAGGAAATAAGGGAAAATTTTTAAATTTTTCAAAGAGTAAAAGACGGTTTAGTAACTATTGGTGATGGTTAATAAGGACTAGATTGAAACTATGCCCAAACTATATAGGGGCAGTTGCATAGATGAAAAATTGGACTAAATTAATAGAAAATGTAGCATAGTTGCAAACTAATTGCATATAGCAAAATTAATTGTACAAGACCAAAAAGCTGCGTCAGATTCTATTCATGTCTATCACTGATAGACTCTGATTATTCAAAGTCTATCAGTGTCTATCGCTGATAGACTCCGATTAATCAAAATCTATCAGTGACTATCACTGATAGAATTTGATTAATCAAAGTTTATCAATGATAGTCACTGATAGATTTCGATTGACCGGAGTCTATCAGCGATAGACTCTAAATAATCAGAGTCTATCAGTAGACTGATAAATTCTAATTAATTAGAGTCTATCGTTGATAAACTCTAATAATCGAAGTCTATCAGATAGATTCTAATTAACCAGGGTCTATCAGTGTCTATGAGTAATATACTCGGATAGATTGTGCTATATTTGCAATTATATAATTCTTATTTGCCACCCACTGCAAATTCTCAACTATATATTAGATTCCAAATTTGAAATTCAAACCGACCAACAAATAGGTTTTCTTTTTTTTTTTTTTTTTTTTTTTTTTTTTTTGAAAATGATACTTCATTGATAGGTATGTGAGCAACATACAAAAGGAGAGGTTAGATGAAAGCTCTCCAATTTAAAGCAATGGAAGAAGTATCATAATTACAAAAATGTTAAACAAATTGAATAATTTTATTTTAAAATTATATAAAAACTAGCTTACTGTGTAGCACTATATAATATCAAATTTTGCACATGAAATTTGTTTAATCTTGTTACTTTCTTTTTATTTAATATAATTGCATTTCCAATTATTCTATATATAATACTAGTCCATTCTTAATTTAGGAAATCACCGGAGAGGACAACTAAAGAATAAACTTTATTTTTTTTTTCCCCTCAAATATCGAACTCAAATTCATAGAATAAGAATATTTTTCTTTTAAAGAAAAGAAAGAAAAAGAAAATCACCGAAGGGGACAACTAAAAGAAAAAGGAACAGCTTTCTAACAAACACTTATCGAACACACACACACACAAAGAAAGAAAAAAAAAAAAAACTTTATCTATAAACACATTTACAAAGAGTTTTTGCTTTTTCTTTTTCTTTTTTCTTTTTTTTTTAATTGGGAAAAAGAAAATATAGCCTCCAAATTACAACTAATAGAAAATGTTTGACTTACGGTTTTGGTAAGCTAAGGGTTTATGAAAAGTCTTCGAATTAATGTATAATCTATATTTAGGGCATGCATAAGAATGACTTTAAAAACATGAATATATGTGTAAATTTGTATTTAGTTTATAAATTTATGGTTTATGAAAGTTAATAGGTAGTATAAAAAGTGTTATTTTTTTCTTTCTTTTTATTTTTTGAAAAAACCGTAAAAAGGTGAGTTTCATGAGCTTGAGTCGACGTAGTTTGTGAGATTAACAAATTCAAAATAAACAAACATATGTACAAACCATAAATTTGACTTCTCAAACTAAAAATTACATAAATTCAAACAATAAACTTTATCCTCCTATATAATATCTCATTTCTTATAAGTAATACAACGATGGTTTGACCATTAATTAAAAAAAAAAAAAAAGTACTTATTATAAGTCTACCGTTTTTGTGAAGCAAAAACGAAATGTTTTGAAAATTTCATAGACACGTGTATATATATATATATTATGAATTTGGAGTGAATGACCATCTTGTGATCCTAAAAAAAAATATCACATCAATGGAAGGAGAATACTTAAGATCGTCATAATCATTTTTAAAGTGATCCCTTCAAAATTTTAATATGTAAAACTTTTTTGAAATAAGAATAACTTAAACAAAAGCGATCCTCCATACACCTATTTTCATGGGTTTTTTGCTAAAAAGATATGGATTTAACTTTCTTCTTCCTTTTTTTCTTGAAAGGAACTTTAAACTCAAATTTGAAACAACCCTAGATTCTTTTTTAAATTAAAAGATTACTTTATTCGAGTGTGTGAGAAACATTTCAGAATACGGGTGAACATATCATAATACACAAAAGTCATATTTGGATAACCATAGTGAAGCACCGATGATAATGTCATCATAAAGCTACTTTGATGGATCTAGCTATATCATTGAAAATTCAATTGTTACGACACTCCAATCAAATATTTCATAGAATCGATCCGATAACATTAGCTCATAAGATGTTTCTTTTTTCTCTATATATTAAGGTAAGACTCAAATATTTCTATAATGAATTCTTAACTATGAAACAACCCCTAGATTTCCACCACCCATAGTTTTTTTCCCCCAAACTTTTCAAATTTGCTTCTCATGTGACATGTCTACTTTATAAGTCCAAATTGGCCTTCTTTTTTTTTTTTTTTTTTTGCCCCTTTCTATTGTGCTCTCTTCTGTTTCTTATCTTGCTTGGTCAGTGCTCTCATTGCTTCCAACTTTCTACCTTTTAAGATTATTATTCATTCATTTTGGCTTACTACTGTATTTTTGGCTTGGATGACATGTCAATGTCACACCCATGTTTAAGGGGACAGTTTTTCAATTGTTTATATCTGATTTTAGTTGGTTTTTTTTTATTATTATTATTATTATTATTTTCTTACTTTTTGGTGGGGGAGAGAGGGGGGGTCAATTGGCATTGAAAAGACATTAAAATTTCCACAATAATATGATGTTCTGTTCCACAAATGATGTTATCTTCTTGGTACTCTATGTCATCTTCATATTATAATATTATATTAATATATATATGTGTGTGAGGTTTCTATTTTCTCATTTTAGTATAATCCAAACTTTATGGAAAAAGGACAATGATATTATATTATTTTTATTTTTAATCACTTGCAAAATAATGTTAAAAGAAGGAAACATAAAAAGAAAAAGGGAGATAGGTTAATTTGCCTTTATTGTCTGTTCATTGAATATGATTTCAATGAATGAGCTAGCAACTCAATTTCATTCTTTTCCTTTTTTTGTCACAGTTGTTTGCCTTTTACTTTTCTTTTTCTTCTTAATTCATTTAATGAAAAATATATGGAAAATAAACAATAGGATACGTTTTTAGAATATGCTCGATATATGACGATTTGAATAAAACCTACCCATTTAACTGTTTTTAATTTTTTAGTTCAATCGCAGATGGAGTGGAAGAATTTGAACCTCTAACTCTTTTGGTAAATGTGTCTTGACCGGTTGAACTATGTTCAAGTTGGTCGAAGTGATGATTTAATTTACCGGTAAAGTTTTCAAATTTTGATGTCACTTTACACGTGCGACTTTCATCAGTCAAACTAAGTGGATTCCCCTAGCTAGGGGCCTGGGTGGGTTTTATCTACATCAAATAATGGTTTCAATTGTACGGATAAAGGTTTCTCACAGAGACAAAGAGAGAAAAAGGAAGAAATTCATATTGACTATTTTATTTGGCTTTATCTTATCAATAGAATATTCCTTGGAATTTCTTTTATTGTATTTGTGACATTATCAATTATATGTCTATAAATGTTTATAAATAAACTCATGGTCTTTTTTTTAAGCTAAAAATTGAAATTAATATATGTGACTTTGAGAATAACAAGATTGGCTCAAGAATTATATTAAAGAAGTTTTAGTTTAGCTCTTTTTTTAATGGATGGAATTGATCATGCTAATTTCTGAAAAAGTGAAACTATTGGTTGTCTTTTTAGATAAGAAATCACTTGAGCCAAAAGGAGGCTTATATAAGAATTTTTTTTTGGAAAAGAAAAAAAAATTCTTATATAAGCCTCCTTTTGGCTCAAGTTAGAGCTATAGTTTCATTTAGGTTAGTGCCAAATCTCCTTTGGGTTTTACATTTTGAAGTTTAAAGATAAATTTATGATTAATATTTTTTTTTTTTTTTTTGAATTCAACGACATTAGGGGTGGAGGGATTCGAACCCATGACCTCTTGGTCATAAGCACACACTTTATATCAATTGAGCTATGTTCTTGTTGACAATTAATATCAAACTATTAATGGTAGCTCGATGATGATGATGGAATTTTGTCATGACTTCACTCGTGAATAGGGTTAGGGAGACCTTAGAGATGTTTCAAGATTCTTCGTTCTTAGCTCAACACATACACATTTATTATAATTAAGGTCTAATTTGATAACCCATTTAGGTCCTAGTTGATAATCATTTGATTTTTGACAATTAAGTTTATAAACACACTAGCTACTTCCACTCCTTAAGTTTTTTTGTTTTGTTATCTACTCTCTTCCCATATTGTAAAAAATCAAGTCAAGTTTTGAAAATTAAAAAAAAGTATTTGTCAAAAACTTGTTTATGTCTTAAGAATTTGACTAGAAATTCAAATGTGTCATAATTAACAAAGAGGAAAGTTATGGTCAGAAAATTGGGGAGAAAACATAGTATATATATATTTGAAATTTGACTAAGAATTGAAATGTTTCCTAAAAAAAAAAATAAAAACTATTGTATAAAAAATGTGAGAAAACAATTCTAATTTTCAACGGAGAGTGTAAAGTTTTGAGTGGGAAACATACTCCAAAATTGTAATGTTTTGGGATAGAATAAAATATCAAATATGGACCAAATATTAATACTAAATATAGAGGGGAAAACATTTGGAAATGTAAGCCCAAAGAAGGAAATAATCCGAGAGATTTGAGCAATGAGTCTAATATAAGAGGATAAAGACAAAAAGTCCCATTACGAGAAGGAAAATATATTTAGAAATTATGCTAAATATATATATATATATATATTGTTATAGGTAATTTTGGACCACCCCGATGTACAAGGAGCTGACGAGGACAATCGGGCAGAAATCGGACTAGAGGATGGGCCCCAGAGGCGAAACGGGCCAATGGGTCGGGCCGAGATCGAAAAGCCCGACCCCCTGCTCGTCCGACTTCGTTTGGTCCCTGCTACCTCTGGTCGCCCCGACTCCACCTGGTTCATCCCGAAAAACCTCTGAATTCCTAAAAACCCTAGGAGCATGAGCAGGTATTTATACCTCCCTTCGCCATTGAAGGAAGGGATCCCGAACTCTATTCTCTACTCTCTCCTCTTGCTCTCTGGCTCTCCTCCTTCTGTAATCTGACTTAAGCATCGGAGGCGGTGTGGCTAGCACCACACCGGTGTGCAGGTTTTCTGTCTTGCACGCCACGTCTTCCCCCCTTTCAAACAAATTTACCGTTGGTGGCACGTGAAGGTCAGGTGAGTTCCTCCCGACCAAATTTGACCATCAACATATATCTATATATGAAATTTATAAAATTAATTACATATTTAATAAAATTAAGGAAAAAAAATCATTTTTACTCCTCAAACTTGTCAACTTGTATAACAATTTTCATTCAAACGTCCAATTAATGGACCATAAACTTAAAATTGTGTTGCAATTTTTATCCGCTATTTAATTTTCGCTAATTTTCCACTAATTTAAAAAAAAAAAAAAAACAATGTTATAATTTTTATAAATTCACTAAATTAAATGAAATCAAGTTTTGCACAAAATTAAGTTTGATTGATGCACATATTAATCATTGGATAATTTTGTCCAAATTTACAAATTTCAATAAAAACTTAGTGAGTGCCAACATGAACATGGTTTAACTAGCATAAGGCTTGTACTAATGACCGAAAGACTTTTGGTTCGAATTCCCCCACCCCACATACTGTCAAAATAATAATAATAATAACTTAGTGGGCTCTAAATGTCATTTTTTTCTCTAAAATCTTATCAACTTTTTTATAATCATACATATATATATTTTATAATCCATTAAATGCACATGGGAATATTACTTTTTACAATTTTTCCAACGAAAACTTATCATTTAAAATTACAACACTTTATAAAGTTTAAAATTAGTATCATAACATTTATCTAACTTTGAGGGACAATTTGATGAAATTAAAAGTTTAGAGTAAAAATAGATACAACTTAACAAAGTAGTGGTAAAAATCGATACTTTCCCTAAAATTAAATTACCTTTTAGTCCAATTTTATGTTCAAATCACGGTATCATTTAAAAGTTAACATAATATTACTTATGAGAATCAACATATCATGTCATATTTCAAATAATTCATCAAATAAAATTTTTCAAAAAAAATAATTCATCAAATAATTAACATAGAGAGTGAAAGCAGATAAGTGAAGGAAATAATATCAACATTAAAGTCATTTTATCAACTTATGAGAAACTAATAAAGTTTCGTTAATTCGTTTTTCTTTTGCCGTGGGTTTGCCATAAATGAACTTAGATTTATTATTATTATTATTATTATTATTTAAATCTCGTACATTAGATTAATATGCGACATAAATACCCTTTTATCATTCATACCTAAATCTCGTACATCAATCAAAATCATAATTAGGCTCTACCCCACATCAAAAGGTAAAAGAAATTCCATCTCAAAAAAAAAAAAATAAAAAAAAATAAAAAAAATAATCATTTGTTTGGTAAATTAATTGTACGAATGAAAGCTTAAACCACCTTTCGTTAGTTAAGCTCTCATTAGTACAATTAATTTACTTGTCACTACTTAGCATTATTACATACTTCATTTTAGCTAATGAACACATATTAATAGAAATTGTTGCTGGTGAAATTCAATCTCCCACATGTTCTCTAATTTAATGGTAGAATAAATATTCTAGCCATCATTATGGATATTGAAATTTTAGCCTCTATATCTTTTAATCTTTTAAACATTAAAAAGAAAATAATAATAATATCAAATTTTGACAGGACCAAAAAACGTGTTTTAATTCCCCAATATACTATTCTTAATAATTTGTAATATAAAAAATAAATAGTCAATAATTTATTCGAGTTACTATTGTTAGCATTGATTTACATATTAATAGTTACTTCTATATAATTATTTTATTCTTTAAAATATATATATATTATTATTTTATTTAATAATATTGTTTAAAATTCACTAAAATCGCTATTTCAAAAAAAAATTCACTAAAATCGCATTCTCAGAGCTAATGTGTCCCAAGTTCAATCACCCATCCAAAGAACCAAAGCAATTTTTCATTTGGGCCTTAGACGGTACTGGGCCCAAACAGGAATGTCCAGGCCCACTGACTAAAACCAATGTAAAATGCAGAAATCTCTCTCTCTCTCTCTCTCTCTCTCTAAATTCTTCATGTATTGCTTAACTTTAAAGGGGTTGAGACAAATTTACCAATCAGTACTGAACTTTCCTCAAATGATTGACCCATGTAAGACCAGTGAACAACGTTAATATCAAATCAAATTGGCTAAAAAAGTCTTCTTCAGCTTGATTTTACCTGAATTTCATTAACCATTTCAATGATTTTCAAACAATCATATCAATTATTGTGCCAATTATAATACAAGAACGTCTCTTATGATGATAAAGAAGATTAATTTTCATTCTCAATGTGGACATAATGTAATCAGAAGCCTTCATATTCATCAAAAGATTACAGTACATGTACAGATTGATATCTAGAGATACAGAGGAAAAAATAAAGAAAGAAAGAAAGAAAATTACTAACAAAAAAAACAGATGAATGGGATTTCTTACAATTAATTGCTTCAATCATGCCAACAAAGAAGCATAGCAACACATCTGCCAAATATATACAGCCTACCTTTGCCTTCTTGTACAAATCCTCCAGCTTTACATGAGGATTTTTCCTTAGAGTTCTCAATGGTGGAAGCACTTTTAATCCCCATCTCTTCAATTTCCTTCTTCGTGGGCCTTCGAGTGATCAAAATCTTAGTGCTGCTTTAGGCAAAATCACTTTCGTGGTCCTTGTTCTTACTTAGCATTAAAAAAAAAAAAAAATCTGTGAGAAAGTGATGGAAAGTGCAGGAAAATTGGATGTTTTTAAAGGGGGAAAGATGGATGAGATCAGCTTACACTTGGACCAACCAGAAGATCCAAAAATCAAAGGCCATGACTCCACAGGCCTCAAATAAGACAAGGGGTCCCACCATCTTACTTAAGAGAAAACACTAATTAATTAATTAACAAAAATCTAAGCTTAGAAGTCTGATAAATCAGTGAGCTTTTGGTCCCATCAATTAAAAAAAAAAAACTTAAATCACAGAGACGTTTTGCTGAGAGAAAGGAAGAAAGTTTCAGAGCTTTTTCTTCCTTTCTGTGAGAGGTTTTAGTCAGGTAGGTGAGGAAACCAATATGTTCCAAATTCAGATTCCACAAGAAAGAATTCAAAATAACGAAGAGAAAGGGGGGGGCCCAGAGAAAACTGGGTAAATTTGTCTTTAAAAGGGAAAAGTCAATATTAAAGACATTGTACACGTGAAATTGAAAACATGCACGTGAAGTTCACGGGGGAGGACATGGCAAATGTCTGACATGGAGGACAACCTTAGTTTACATGTATGGTTCAGAAAGAAACTCTTAAGCTTATGACCATATGTTAAATTAATGCCACTATTTCTGTCGGTCCATGTTACAACTAAAGTGAAATTTCTGCCTCAAATTGTGCATTTTCTGGAAGCTTTTATGGATGTGAGGTTTTTAAAGTGATAATCTCTATTAATGACATGGTAACCTAGTGCAATCTGCCTTCACATTTTGGGTCATCATGAAATATCTAAAAATGAAGTGAACTCACATAAAAGGGCTAGCTAGACTATGCTTTTCTTTTGTGTGTATGTGCGTTTGTTGGCAAGTCAATCGGATAAGAAATGTAAGCATAGTTTTGATTCTATTTCATGTGCTTATCACCAGGGAAAAATGTGGAGTTAGGGAGGACACTTTGCACCATGTATAATTAGGATAAATACCTGACGTGAATTGAAATGGTACGTCAGAGTGTTTGTTGATCCAACTCATGCCTGGTAAGATACAAAAAAGAAGGGTCACTGATAAAAATATTTTACTAAAACTCCGTTTGATAACAATTTCATTTTTTGTTTTTTGTTTTTCAAAATTATGTTTGCTTACTCAAAATTTCTCTCTACTAATGGTTTACTTGCATTTTGAAAAGACTACGAGAAAGTAGATAACAAAAAAGAAAAAGAAACTCATGGATCATATAAGTGGAAGTAATATTTATAACCAAAGTGTTTACCGATCCACCTCATGCTTAGTAAAATACAATACAGGAAAGACAATACAGGAAAGTGGGATCATTGGTGTAAAACTTTTACTAAATTCAGAAACTTTAGGATAAAAGTTGAAAACATAAATCAAGATTATACAGTTCACCTAAATCCTGTCACCAGATAAGAAGTGTGGCCGACCTAAAAAAATCTTATTACCTTGAACACACCCTTCTCTGATATTTCCTTAGTCCATATTTGAAAGCAAAGCTTTTGGTCCACATACAAAAGTGAATGGGAAACCATTTTTGTTTCCAAAAAAAGACTTATCTGAACTAGGAAAAAACACAATTGGCTACCACAACAACATTAATGGTCAAAAAACAAAGCATCATTGTAATTCAAAGCACCCAATAAATAATGATTTCCTCATGGTCCCTGTCCATCCATTTCTGTAATTCCCTGCCCCATGGTTACATACATGGTTAAAGTATTTCCACGTTCACACCTTTACTATCACACATTGTAATAAAAGAAATTTGTTCCTGCAATTCCTACAAACTACAGAGGCCCTGTTACTTTACTATCTTCTGGTTTTGTTTTCAAATGAAAATGTACCACAGTCAAGTTAAAATTGATAGGAACAATCTCAGTTGGAACCATCTTTAAGACTGTCCTTGTTTGGTCTCACTCCCTTATATGTTGAACAAGTACAATGCTCCAACCTTCCGATTTTTGCATATACAACAAGAGAACAGCTCATTATCATTCAAGAATTATGCCTAAATATAAAAATAATATTTATGGACCATATGGAATTTTAGGTTGCCACCTGGACCATGGATGCTTGAGGCTCCCCCCCACCACAAACTCCCGATAGCTTTGTGTACACTCCAAGTCCAACCAAGTGGTTAACTATCACTGCAGTTGCTAATATTTCAGAAGGAAAATAAGTATTTTAATTTTAATAACAGAACATAAGAAAGATAAATAAACTGCCATACGTAAATAGGAGATATCACTCAATCTTTAGCAACTTATTTTAATTTTAATAACAGAACATAAGAAAGATAAATAAACTGCCATACGTAAATAGGAGATATCACTCAATCTTTAGCAACTTATTTAGAAAAAAAAATAGATGAGTTACATTAATAATGCATAAGTTTTGAGCTGGCAACAGTGACAAACTTTTTTTTTCAATGAATAATCGATGCATATTAGGCTAGATTTTTATTAATCTTTTATGTTTGTGGCACTCTTACTCTATTCTCTCTCTACTATCCAAAATAAAGCCTCCGTCACTTCGCCCTCGCTAGAGTGACCCAGAAAATAGTGGAGATTTTATGCATCGATAGACTCTCTCTCTAAATTATGTATTAAAAAAAAGAAAAAGTGGCTAATCTGAGGGAAACGAAATCGATCACCTCCACAAAAATGAAAATTTGATTCAATCCACCTCCCCGTTTCGAATCAATGTTCGAACATAGTGAGCGTATTCAAATTTAAGCTCTTTCCCCCTGCAAAAATGGTGGCTAGTCCGAGCAAGTATCTACGAATCAATGTTCGAACATAGTGAGCGTATTCAAATTTAAGCTCTTTCCCCCTGCAAAAATGGTGGCTAGTCCGAGCAAGTATCTAAAATCTCTGTAAATGGGTGTCCTTTTAATCTGGTCAGTATTCGGACCTCTCATTTTCTGCCAAAGAAAAAAAAGAAACGGATGCGAGGAAGATGGCAACAGTGATTGGAGCGCGTTCAGTGTTCAAATCACTATGCCGCAACAATATTTTGTTAACTTTACCAACAACTGTTTGTTCCCAAGAACAATTTAGCAGCTACTTCTACAGTTGAGGATTAAATTGTTGGGCCTGTGAAAACTAGGAACTAAAACAATATACATTAATTTAGCCTACAGAAGTCCAATATCTTTAAAAAGAAACTGACATTGTTCGCACTATAGATCATATCTTGATCTTCACAGAAAACAAAGGAAAATGTTAGCTACACAACTTCATACAGGAACCTTGTCAAGAGTCTTCTAAGCAACACTGATAAATGGGCAGGGCAACTTCTTGTACTTTTCATTCCAGTTATTTTGGAGTAGAAAGCGAGATGTTTTGGTGGAATTAGAGAACGTTAAGAACCAAAGGCATGAAGCATAGGAAAGCAACCAATGTGGAGATAACGAACTTCTTTAAAGCAACGATAGATGGACGGGTATAATTGTATGGTACAAGTATTTGTTTGCTCTCTTACTCGTCTGACCAAGTCTTGAAATACTGAAACTACACAAGTCTGTGGAGATAGAATTCCCCTCTATTTCACCCTTTTGAATCCTAAAATCAGAATCAGGGAATAATCAAATTGGACACCTATTTCTAGGATATCTTACGCACTGGTGTTATTGATAATCAACTCCTATGCAAGTCGGTAACATAATCTATCCCTCTGACCCATATTCAGCTATATCAATTAGCACACTATTAGACTCTAAGGATATCCCTGTTGACTAAAGTCTTTGGTCTTTGAGTAATACCTATCTAGAAATTGTGAGTTGGAATCTTCAAGTGACCTTAATAAGAAAAATCTTCCATATCTCCAAAGTTTGGACCTTGAAACAAGTGTGGACTTTATAAAAAAGAGAATTGGCACACTATAAGGACTACTATGATGTCTAGGTTGAGCTATCCAGTCATAGATCTATACGAGGAGTAATTTGTTTGGTCATCTATATCAACCTTACAAGAGAATAGAGAATTGTTATCAATCAAATTTTTACACGCCGTTATGAACAAGTAAGAAAACATTTTCAAGGTGGATATCTCATGCCGAAGACTTTGAAAATTATAATAAGTTACATTGTCGAGATTTATCTCAAGCTTAGCTACTCTTAAAATTCCTCGAAACTACTCAGATCTCTACATTTGAATCAAAATAAGTAACATCTAGGGGAAAAGACACTCAACCCGTCAAACTTGATAGTTTGGTCCCATGTTTAAAATGCAATGGAAGTACATTATTTTATTTCATTCAAAGAAAATTCTTCCTTCAGTGTCCCTTAAATGAATGGTATGGACGGTGACGTGCACTGCAAAATAGATGGCATGGCCAATCATATCACACCTCAATGTCTCTGCCTATTTCTCTAATCTCACCCACTTGAATCCCTATTTTAATCTCTCCACCCTCCCTCTACGGTGATTTCACCATAGGTATCCTCCTCTTCTAGAAGATCGTGTCATCATTTTGAGCCAAGAAAACAAAATTAAGTACTAATCATAGGTGATAGGCCAAATCATGTTTTACCCTGCTTTGGTGTTTAAATTGATTAAGAAAAGGAAAATGCATAGCCACCGGTCGATACAAGTAAAACTGAAAGTAAACTCAGAAGAATCATCATGGCAAACCAAATGCATAAATGGTGATTAAAAATCAAAAAGTTCAAACAAAAGGAGATCAAAGCAAGAACTTCACAAGAGTTATCACCTCACTCACCCACAATACGACACTAGAACCACCTCCATACAATCAAATAGAGTTGATATACTCATAGCATCCAACCATTTAGTCTTAACTTGGAAGAAGAGAGGGCAAGTTTCGTACACTTGCAAATTTCTATACCACATAAACAATCATTCCAAAGTTAAAAGGACAATGGCCAACTACCTCTTGTCATATACTCTTGTAAAGCATCTGCCAGACTGCTCCAATTTAAACAAGCAAAGTTCCTTCTCCAGAAACTCAGATAAGTCCTTGACTCAGCTGCAATAACAAATAAGCCAACCGTAGTAGTATTAGTATAACGAGTTAAAGAATTTTCAAATGGATGCAGAAATACGAGAGAAACAAAAAAGGAAAACAGAGGACCAGAGCGATAAACTAGGCAAATGTTCAGACATCTGCTCCTCGCTTGATATACGATGTATTCCATTTAATATTTAAACAATCTATCTTGCCTAACACTGATCGGAGACCTGTGGAACTGTCACTGAAAGTTGGCATAATTACATTTTACATGGTAGAGAAAGTAAAACAAAAACAAAACACACCATTGACGCTCCAGCAAACCGCTGAATTCGTACTGATTTGACTGGTTATACCGATTTCTTCATTGACCTACCAAGATATGCATAACATCCTTAGATCAAAAACTGTACAGAGCTAAAACAAAAGGTTCCTCCTCCAAAGGCAATGGCGTTTACATTTTGCAATGGACGAGTTTGACCATACCTGGTCAAACATTGATGTGATCTCCGCCTTCAAGCAGCGAAATTTTTGCTAGTTTTTCTTCAGCTCCTTCAAAGTCAGAGCTCTCTTAATTTTTATTTTTTTTTTTTGAATAATTATGATTTCGATCAATTGTGAAGAATATGATGAATGCAACAAGTTCCAATATATCATAATATGAAAAGATTTCAATTCTGTAGTATACCAGAGAAATAACACATAACAGATGTGGCATCCTCAGTATTTAATAGATGCCGTCTATTTCAACTTCCACTAATATTATATGAACAAATACTACATATTTAAGTTACAGGCTACAAAGCCCACGAATGTCTGGTCTTCTATAAGCACACAGAATTCAAGAACATCATCAAGTTCAGATAAGATCACCTTCAATTCATTCCCTACGAAAAAAATTGATGGGACGATTAACCAAATCCATGATGAGGTGACGCTTAAACTGAAAATATACAAACTCTATTCCGAACTCTATAGATACATTTACACGACCCCTCCTATAGTATAGATCCATCATCTTTATCCTTGTGCTCCTGTTGCCAGATTCTGGAAATTAAAAAAGTGGGTTCTTGTGTTCTGTAAGGCTAGCCGTCCAACTTGTCTTTTCGTTTCAATTTTGGCACTTTAAGCACTTTCTGTAAAGGCTTCGGTTTCGATCCGGGTTCATTGACCAGAAGTAGACGAGACATCACATAAGCCAAGAGCTCCTCACGGTGCGAGAAAGTGAAGTCCAGATGGGCGTACTCAAATTCATTGAATGATACCTCAACACCAGCCTCTTTCATCATTTTGTAGTACCTTTTCACCATTGTTGGTCTTATTACCTGGTCCTTCCGTCCAGCAACTAAATCTACAGGGATATCGAAAAGCCCGAAGTATTCACCCAAGTCCAATGGCTCTGGTGATCCATAGGCTTCCATGTTCAGGGATGCATTCCCATAATCGAACATTCTAAACTTCTTAGCATGCTTCATCTGAGCAAGATGGAGACCTACTCGAAATGAAACTCCGGGCATATCATTCATGTTATAGTGCGGAGTTCCCAGTACTCCGACCCAATTTGAACTGTCCCCACCTAAAAAGTAACTCACGATGGTTTGAACCAAACCTCCAACAGCAGGATAGTGATGAAAGTCACGAGCCAACTTGTTTAGAAGCATACGGAAAAACCTTGTTGGTATGTACAAGCCAGGCACAAATGGAGCTAAAATTGGAGCTAACAAGAGCAAGAGATTCTCAATCACGGTGAAAATAAACGGAGCATCGTCATGGAAACCAGCAGGTGATAGTAAGACCAATCTAGACAATCTATGTGGCTTTTCTTCAATCCTCCGTGTTATAACATACATCAACATACCAGCCCCTCCCATGCTGTGGCACAGTGCACAAAGCTTGAATGGTTGATCATTATCAGTTTCTTCTGCAAGTTCAGGTTGGCTGAGCTTCAATTCAGAAGTTTTAACTTCATGAATTTTTTCAATCATCGCTGGAATATCCTCCATGGCATGTTCGTTTATGGAATATTTCCAGTACCTGGATAGTTCACAAAATCAGTCGGTAAAATGACATCCCCAGTAACACATGAGGACATCGAGCTTCCACATTATTAGCCCTCGATTGAGGATTAGTATGTTAAATGAACTGAATATACATGGAAATGTGAAAAACGCAGAGACTTACTGTCTTGAAGATATATTCTTATCAATATGTTCTCTAGAGACCAAACCACGGAAATTTCCAAGATAGACATCATACCCTGCAATAGTAAAATAAATAAATGATTTATTATTTTAAATTATTAAAAAATTACAAACGAAAAAAAAGAGGGGGAAAAAAGTGGTAGATAAACAAAGCCTAATGTGTCATTGCAAAAGGCTAGAACTTCTGAAGCAAGCGTAACATACCTTGATCAAAAGCTGCAAAGGCTGGCGAACCAACAACCCCATTGGACACCCAACTAGTCAGACAAAAGAATTAGCACAGTTAGAGAACAGATGTAGATCAATAACAGAAGCATGCTACATCATAGTTCCCCACCCATCCAACCTAGACAATAAAAAATTAATGAGTGCAACCTTGTCTTTATGCTCCGTGCGTGTGGTTGTGTGTGTGGGTGTATGTGGTGGGAACATGTGAAATAACAATCTATCTCCTTAAGATGTTACTTTGTGTTATCAGAGTTCGAATATTTTTAACTACATTTGCAATTCAATAGCCTGCCAATAAATTTAAGGATGTCATGGCCCCTAACCAACCCAGCATAAAGTCAGAATGCATTCCCTATCTATCCTACATCACAAGATTAAACTAACAGACTATGTACAACTATGTACAACTGTGAAACAAAAACTGGCAAGAAATGGGAGAGGAAACCTCACCCCATTGAAGAATCAAATATTCCATGCTGCAAATAAAGAGCCTTACGTGCATCCCGCCTGAAAATCACAGTGCAAGCCTTGACCACAAAACATTCGGACAAAAAATTGAAATAGGCAAGAATAAATTAACTAGAATTTATACCTGGGGATTCTTTCCAGAAGAAGAACATATCCATCATTAGTCACAACACGAATAGCTTCATATGGATACCTAAGATAAGAAGAAAGACAGAAGAAATATGAGAAACCAACAGCTTCATGCTGAACCCAAAATTTGGAACTAAATTGAGAAGTCACTAGCACTAATCTTACCCAAGCTCCGTTATAACATCTTGGCATGTTCTGGCATCTGTATTCAGTGACTGATGAAAAGTGTAAGTCCTTTCACTAGGCACAGGATCATCATCTCCAAGGGTAGCTGTAGGTACGATGACATCTGCATCATGATCTCTCTCCCAAGTGCCGCGAGAAAAAAGCCATCTGAACAAAGTTCTAATTGCATCTAATGGCGAGAGGATAAAATGTGCAGCCTTATGGACCATTTCAAAGACAGATTCAATAAAGATTTCACTCGCAAGATGAAGATCCTAATTAACAAGTACAGAAAAGAGAGATTAATAAATAGAAATCGGTCAAAGTAGAGCATATCTAAATGTATCAAGTGAAGTCAAGGGTAGGAGAACCAGAAACTACTAGACTACTAGTAGATGTAAGGGAGAAACCTCAATAACTCCACGTCTCCGGTCAGTGGTGCGATGAACAACATTATGGTCCTTATGGCTATGCGCTCTCTTAATTGATGGCCAAGGACTTCCAGGGGTGGATGAGGACCCTGACCATCTAATAAAAAAGAAGTGAAAAATACGAAATGGAATCCCCAAGAGGAACTTTGCGGATAAAAGAATCCAAAAAAAGATGCTTCTGATCCTTTCTGTCCAGTGCCAAACATTCTTGACATGAAAACCAGCCCTGGACCTGGAGCCTCGAGAACTCTGAGATAATGGTGTTGCAGGATATTCATTTCCAAAACCATCTTCCTCCCCAGAGGAATAATCTAAGCTTGAATCATCAGAGTCCACAGAAAGTTCGTGAATGAACTGGTTGAAAGAGGACACGCCACTATGTATCACAGGAAAAAAAAAATATACATGTCAACCATTTATTTACCTAAATAGCATAAAAACAAAATGTAATACGTGTCCTCTATGGCAATGACATGACAATTCAAACTACCAGAGGGTAAAAGAAAAGAAATACTCATTCCATCTGGAAAAGCAACTGCTTATCGTCAGGAAAAAAGGCACTTGTATAACCAGTGGGGAGTCCTACTTATCTTTTTTACATTATCATATAACTTAAAGTTCAGAATTGCTCAAGTGACTTCGTCAACTCTTAAAGCTGCACGGTTATATGGAGAACATAAAATTACCACCCATGAGGGTACAATGGTTCTTTCCAATAAAACTAGGGTACCAGCACACAATCATGCTGGAAGGTGGAGCCAATAGTCATGTTTCAAACAGGTGAACGCAATATCACACTGTCTTTCTTTCTTTTTTTCTTCTTTTTTTTTTTTAAGAAAAAAGATTTAACTTGAGATGACAATGAATTATGGAGGACATCATTTTTTCCCCACTAAAACAAGTGCAATTGTGGATTCATGCATTCAGGATACTATTCCAAACTTCATCTCAAACATTGTCCTTAACGCACTATAATTTCACGCAAACATGATAAACAAATTTTAATTTCTCGTAGTGCATCTGACTTTTCCCGAGTGGAAATGTCCGCCTCTCCAATCCTCTACATTACCTTGCAGGAATTCCATCCTCAATATTCCTTTGGCCTTATTAGTTGTTCATCCTATATCCTACATATCTTCTCGAGCATTAAAGGTATTTTCTCAAAAAATAAAAAAATAAAAAATAAAAAGAAGTGTATACGGTGAATATATCCTACGTAGATTAGGAATGATTTTATCGAAGTATGAATGAATGGCAGAAAACCACTTTCAACCATACGGTGAATATAAACGTTAAAATTAGTAACTCAAATTTTCTTGATAGAAAAACAAATTAAGAACTGTGCTGAAAGATTGGTTTTGATACTTTTGAGGTAGATTGAATGAATCATGGCAATCTTATCCCGCTTATCCTTATCACGGAAAGAATAAACCAAAATTTCCAAGTATGTCGGGAGTGTGAACATCATAATAACCAGGGACTTCCCTAACGGGAAAAAGTGAATTTAAAATCATGCCGAGAAATCAATTTGGAACGATTATTTTGGACATCCTAAATACGGTGATAGAATTCAGGTCAATCGACATACTTTTCCATCCAACGAGGAAAACGAGGCCCCCGAAAGGTTGGTCTGAGCTCCCAGCCATGAACACCTTCGAGTACAGAACCTTTCCCTGGTAAAAGAGTCAGCAGAAGTGCAGATAATCCGTTGATCAGCCTCACAACATTATTCAAGGCCTCGTACGTGAATGTCTTCACCGACCTGCACTAAAAATATACATACACATAGGAATGAAGTTACTTCGGGAAGGAGATAAGCTCAACTAGTAACAAACGAAAGCCTGTAAGAAAATCAAAGTAGGCAAACAAAAAGAAGTTCTCAGACGCAAGTTACAAATGCACCTAGAGATTAAAATTGGCTACAAAAAATGTCAAAAAAAAAAAAAGGACGAAACGAACAAATGGGGGAAAAGGTGGTAGCAGTCTACGGTACGATTCAACAGCAGCAATTTAATTAAGCTATTGCAACATTCAAAAGAAGCAGTCAAATCCGTTTATACTACATAGCTAACTCGTACAAATGATTTCCAAAAATTTCCTCCCTCGACAAAACAACGAGATGAGATAATCTAGAAAATCTGGCTCGATTATAATAGAAATTCCGACAATCTTCCCCCGCGCAACCAACCAGCTGAGAGAACAACATATATCATCAACCGCGAAAAACAAAATTCCCACCAAAAACGATGAAATCGAATCCCCCGTTTCACGAAACCAAATTGATCAACCAGGAAATCCGACAGAAAGAGGAAGAACAGAGGAGAACTCACTCTTTGGTAACAGCAAGAACATCGTCGACAAAGCGTTGAATCATTTATTAAGTTCTTCAATCTCTTCCCGATCCGAAAAAAATTACGGAATCGGAGAAAGAGAGAGATAAACAATATCCAAACCTAATTGGAGGCGTGAATTCAGGCAACGAATCGGAGAAAGAGGCGGAAAGCCGGAAGAACAAAACTGGGAAATAGAAAAAAGAGAGAGATAATTGGATATTGAATATACTGAAAGAAAAAACAACGGCGATTCTTGACGTAAAATGGAAGTCGGTTATTGTTGCCTTTGGCCGGTGACTGTGTCAGGTAAAGGCCCGCGTGGGAGCTTTCTGAATAGGGAACAGCTAACGTGTCCCTCTCATTTCGGATTTGAATTACACGTATTTCTGACGTGGATTTTCTCCCATTCATTTTTTGACACACGTGCTTCTGCCCTGATCTTGGCCGTCTATTTTGGTGGGGTCGAACACCTTTGCATGGCTCAGATGCGATTGTACCGGCCTGTGGGACCCCGTCCTTGGCTGTTTCTAAAGAAAAACCTGAAATTTTTTTCTTTGATAACAGAAAAAAAAACCTGAAAATTGAAGATAAAGTACAAAAGTCTTTTTATTTATTAAATTACAAGTTTAGGTTATAAATTTTCATTCTTAATTTTGTATTTAATATATTTTTGAACCGCTAATAAATTTCTAATCTTTCGATTTTTTTATTGAGTAAGTTTTTAATTTTATGTTTAATATATTCTTGATCTATCCAACCAATTTCAGAATTCACAAAACATAGAGATAGAAAGTTTAATATATACATAATTCAACTTTATATTTAATAGATTTTTTAAGTTTAAAAAATATTAAATATATTAGGGACCTATTAGTCCAAAGATCAAATGTCTAAAAATTTATCGGATACAATGGTGAAAGACCATAAACTAAACTTGTAATATTGTAAAAAAAAAAAAAAACTTGTAATCCGACAATAATGAGAATTAAAAAAAAATTAACTTTTGAGATTAGAGAATATTTTATATATTCAGCCAAAACTAAAAACACGTGAAACATGTTAAATAACGTGTAATACGGTTTTCTCTCCTTGTGGATTAATATTCATGTGATTATTTCTTATTAAAAAAAAAAAAAAAAAACTAATACTCATGTGCTATTTAATTATCGTTCAAAAAATGCGTACTCATGAGTCATTTTATATGTGAAGTCTTTTTTTTTCTTTTGAAACTTTATATGTGAAGTCTTTGATTATTAATGGATGTCTTTTTAGATACGGTTCCCTGTTGAATTAGGAATTAATTTGAATCAATAGTTAAGACAAGTTCTTTGGAAAAGAATGGTAATGAAATTGAATCGGATTAACATAATATGAATTGTGAGTCATATAAATTTGACCAAATAGGAATTACGGTCATAACTTCATAAATCACGTTGAATATGTCGTATATGAATAAGATATAATTGATAAGTTTACTGAGACATTTTTTTAATGTTAACAATTACAAAATAGAAATCGAACCATCTATATTTGAGATATAATTTGTGTTTTATTCATTGAGCTATGTTCAAATTGACATATTAAAACAATTATAAAGATATAATTGTGTCGTTGCAACCTTTGAACTAATAAATGTTGGATTTTATAAATGAACATGTACCGTAAACCCTCAATTAGATTTTTTTTTCATAACATTGTAAATTACAATTATGATAAATCGCTGACTAGACATGGATATGTAGGGTGGTGCCTTTAAATAATTTACTTCTCATGCTATAATAATGTATTTGCCTCATTTAAATATAATTCAAATCGTCATTAATGAACTTGTTTTTAAATCAAAGGGAAGTTGGAGTCTTTGGCTTTTAGGTTGGTGACAATTTTCAACATTTTTGGCTTTTTAATTTAACTTGTGGAGGGTTTTCAAGTCTTCAAAATTTAATTCATGGAAAGCCACATATTATTTATATTCTTTTTATAAGTTGTAATTTCTAATTCTTTTTATATATAAAACGATCCAATTGTGGACGATTGTGGCCATGTATTTATTCATTTTCAAACTTGAATATATTTAAGATGTACTAATATACAAAAACATCAATAAAATATTTTCTCAAATAAAAAAAAAACATCAATAAAATATTTATAAAAAAACCAAAACATAAATAAAATACGTCGTTGAACTAAAAAAAGAAATAAATAAATAAAATAGGTTGTTTGCTGTTTATATACATCATTGTAAAGTTCTCTCTCTGTTTTTCAAAAAATGAAAGCCAGTACTCTTAAAACTTATAATGTAGGGAATTTGAATCAATTTTTTTACAATAACTTATTGTTTTAACCCCTAACTTTTAGATATTATTTTTAATCTAGTTCTTACTATTTAAAAAGTTTTAATTTAATTCCTCATGTAAATTGAATCTCCAAAAGTTTGACATAATACTTATGAATCTCCAAAAGTTTAAAGGAAAATTGAGGAAAGTTTTAAATTATTGTTCTAAAATTTTAAAAGTTGAGTAGAAATTTTGAGTTTTCTTATTTTAGATAATATTTTTTTCTCATCTAAATTTTTGTCAAATCACTAAATATTAATTAGGTATGATGCTAAAACAAAATATATAGAACAATATTTGAAAGTCTATACGTATTTTTCTACATACTACCATTAAAATGTCCAACTGAACATAGTCAAGTATTTTGGGAGCATATATTTGACCCATTTTATATGGTTGGTTTGTGTGTGTCATTTTCCAATTTCGTTTTCCATGTTTTTTTATATTTCAAAAAATCTTACGCCTTATGAGTGATAGAAAAATATTGAGCCACTCAATCGCTTTGCTCATTGAAGCTTTTAAAAAAAAAAAAAAAATCATTTTTCCTTGTTTTTTCTTCTTTTCTTCGAAGCCTTTGTCGTGTTTTGAATATTTGATGGAGTTGGACCATTTCGTCTTATCGATATTTCTAAATAAGAATCTAAGATATGTTCTTAAGAAAATAAAATAAAATTTTAACAAAATTCGTTAGATTTTAGATGTAGAAATAAATATTTCTTTTTCATTGAAAAAAAAGAAAAAATAAAGATTTCTTTTCGAATTAATTTTGGTTTAACAGAACCTAACCACTAAAATAACAGAAATCAATGTCAATGTAAACAGAAAAAATTCTTATCCTATTGTATTAAGTTCTTTATTTATAATAAAAAAAATACATTCAAATCCGTATTATTTTAAAATATGATCAATACGACTTAAATAAATGATAGTAGTTTGGAAAATTGTCCATACTACTATTGTTTGAAATTTTACTAGACTTGGAAAATTGCAATTTCAAATAATATTGATTTGAGCTTTATGAAAATGCCGCCCTATGAGATAGGTACATTCCTATATTATTTAAAGAAATATTGGACTAATAATAAAAGGAAGAAAATTCTCTAAAAAAAATAATAATAATAAAAGGAAGAAAATTGGTAAGACATTAATATGTAGATCCCTTTAGTATTTACAATACACATATAGTTGCAATTTAAGTAAATAGTTTAATGATTTTTTTTTTTTTGGAAAAGAAGTATAGTTTAATGAGTTAAAATACACTGGCAAAGAAGTAAAGTCATATATGTGTGGTGTTGTACCTAACACTATTTGATGTGTTAAGTCAGTGCTTATACTAAAGAACCGTTGAGCTAAGATAAGGTAAAATTGTGTTTTTTCTATGTGAATTAGTAGACTACATTATTTTATATGATTCCCTACCATTAGTCGACTAATCCATAATTGTGTTGTAGCGGAAATTTTGCTAGTGGTAAACATGTGGCTCGATTTGATTGATACCAAGCTCTTGGGTCATTCTAAAGATAGTGAGCTAGTCTTATTGTCCTAGAACCTCTTAGAGACGATGTCCTGACATGTGGCCGATGAGTGGACGAGGCTACATAGACTAACATGTTCCACACCCCAACTTAGATTTTTTTTTTTTTGAAAACATATGGGGTGGGAGATTTGAACCACAGACCTTGTGGTCATTAATACAACTTTATGTCAATTGAGAGTTAGACTTATTAGACACTTTTTGAAAGTTTTGCGACCAAATTAACATAGCCCTAAAAGTTGGAGAGTAACTTATAATGTAACCAAAATAATACGAATAACAACTTGTTAAAACTAAAAGCAATTGTTCAAGTTCGGTTCAATTATAAAAAATACCCTTGAACTATGAAGTTGGTTTCAATTATACTTCTTGAACTTTCAAAAATTTCATTTTAGTCCTCGAAGTTTGAATTTTGTTTCAAAACAACCTTTAAAAGCATTTTTCATTTAATTTATGGACGGAAAATTACGTGTTTGATATGTATTGTTGCTTATGTGAACATATTTGAACATATACGTGGAAAAAACAATAAAAGCACATGTAAAACATCATTTTTCGTGAATAAATTTAACGGAAAATGTTTCCAAAGGTCATTTTGAAACAAACTTCAAACTTTGAAGACTAAAATGAAACTTTTAGGCCCCGTTTGATAACCATTTGATTTTTGGTTTTTGGTTTTTGAAAATTAAGCTTATAAACACTACTTTCACCTACAAGTTTCTTTGTTTTTCTAATACCCTTCTTTCCATGTTTTTAAAAACCAAGCCAATTTTTGAAAACAAAAAAAAAAAGTTTTCAAAAACTTGTTTTTGTTTTTGGAATTTGGCTAGGAATTCAAATGTATCATTGACAAAGATGAAAACCATAGTAGGGAAATTGGGAGAAAATAAGTCTAATTTTTAAAAACGAAAAACAAAAAACCAAATGGTTATCAAACGGGACCTTAACTTTTGAAAGTTCTGAAGTATAATTAAAACCAACCTCATAATTAGGGATATTTTTTATAATTTAACCGTTGAAGTTCCGCATGAGAAGTTTGGACGATTCGCGCAACGACGTCGTAAAAGGATGTATGGCTGAGACTCAAGGCTAATTGGGCTCATGAAAAGATCGAGGGAATGGGACCCGCGACGAATAGCATTTAGCGAAGAGGAAAGCCACGCGTCAGCAAATAAGCCACTCAGTCGAAGCTCGTTTACATTTTTCTGTGAACCTGCTGCACCGAATCACTCTTCATCTCTCAACAGTTCTTCGAGCAGAGCGAGAGAGAGAGAGAGAGAGAGGCCATGGAAGCTGCAATTTGCGGTCGAGTACCTCTTCCACCCAACCATTTCTTCAATCCGACCAGGCCAGGTATTCAGAGTTCTAGGAATTTTCTTCGCTAATCAATTTATCTGTAGTTCTTTCGGCTGTGGTTTCTGTGTCCTTAATTCAAATTTAGAGGAAAGAATTGTGAGAAATTTCGCTTCGTTGTTGAATATTTTGCTCAATTCCTGGCTTTGTGGAGAGACCGAAGCTTTTGGCTCCTGTCTGAGTGGGATAAAGATTCTTTACCGGGAAAATATTCGTATCATTTGCACGTTGAATGATAATTTTCCAGTTTGTATGGATTTTATTTTTCTCGAAGAGGGAAACTAAGTGTTGCATTATGGGGGAAAAACTACAAATGGAACGAAATAGTGCAGAGGAAGATCTGAAGCTGTTTGTTTGTGTGTTTGAGTGTATGGTGCAGTAGTATAATACTATAATGCTTACATGATTGTTTATTAAAATCTTGTATATGTGATATGAGTACACGACATTCACATAACTCTAGACATTCTAAACTTTTTCTGGAGTAGTAGTAAGTTAGAGGAATGGGATGTATGCTTTCTTAGCATCATAAAAGAAATAAAGGCAAGAAGAAAAGAAGAAAATATGCAGGAGAAAACCCTATGCTTATATATATGGAATATAAGAATGATCAAGCCATATATATAGGCCTGGGGAGAAAAACTCCTACAAAAACCCTGATAATTTCTCTCATCCTCACTCTTCTCTCGAATCTTCTTCTGTAACAGAAAATGCATGAAATGAAAAATAACAAACCCTAGCTGAGGAAGACAACAATACAGAGAAGGGAATATAAAGAAGCAATGGGCCGAAACACTGGGCCAGAACAAATACAAATAAAATGACTTGAGCCCAATATTTAATGGGCTATCTTAACACCCCCCGCAAGCCAATGGCAGTGGCATCACGAACATTGAGCTTGTATTTTAGTTGATTGAAGGTCAAAGGAGATAACGACTTGGTCAGAATATCAGCTATTTGCTCATGAGCAGGGAGATGCCGAATAGAGAGTTTCTTATTCTTCACAAGATCTCGAACAAAATAGATGTCAAGCTCAACATGCTTGGTTTTAGCATGTAGTATCGGATTGGCGCTTAAATGCACAGCACCTAAATTATCACACCAAACAACAGGAGGTTTAAGAATACAAATATGTAAATCGGAAAATAAGGAAGATAACCAAACCAGTTCTGCAGAAATAGCCGCCAAACTTCGATACTCAGCTTCAGTGCTAGATCTTGAAATGATACTTTGTTTCTTAGAACTCCAAGAGATCAGGTTCCCACCAAAGTAAACACAAATACCTGTTGTAGATTTTCGGTCATCCGGGTCAGAGGCCCAGTCCGCATCAGCAAAGCCCATTAGAGACAGATCAGAGGGTTTAGACATGAGTAAACCATTGTTCAAGGTACCTTTGAGATATCTAAGAATCCTTTTAACTAACTGCCAGTGAATTAATTTTGGCGAATGCATAAATTGACATGCTTTATTAACACTGAAGGATATTTCAGGCCGGGTTAAAGTAACATACTGAAGAGCACCCACAATGCTACGATATAAATAGGGGTCAGAGAAGGTCTCCCCATGATAAGCAGAGACAACTGAACCGCCCACCATAGGAGTGGCAATGGCCTTAGCATCAAGCATTTTAGCACGAGATAACACATCAGAAATATAAGAGGATTGAGATAAAAACAGGCCACCTTTGGAGGGATATGATACTTCAACACCTAAAAAATAGTTCAACCGCCCAAGATCTTTTAAGGAGAATTTAGCATTCAAAGATGCAATTAAGGTATCAATATCAGTAGGAGAACTTCCCAGAATGACAATGTCATCAACATAAATAAGCACATAACAAGAGGCAGTAGGGGAATGGCGCATCATTAAAGAAGTATCAGCCTTAGAAGTAACGAAGCCAAGACTTTTAAGAAACATACTTAACTTATCATACCATGCCCGAGGAGCCTGCTTAAGGCCATAGATTGCCTTTTTAAGTCTGCATACAAGCTGATTGGACCCTGCAAGTTTAAAACCGGAAGGTTGTTCCATAAACACAGTGTCAGTAAGAGTACCATGGAGAAAAGCATTATTAACATCCACTTGCCGAATAGACCAGCCATAGTAAAGAGCAAGAGATAAGAGAACACGAATGGTAACAGGTTTTACAACCGGGCTAAAAGTCTCAGTATAATCAATGTCAGCAACCTGATGAAAGCCCTTGGCCACTAGTCTAGCTTTATAACGATAAATTGTACCATCCGAATTACGCTTGATGCGAAAAACCCATTTGCATCCCACAATCTTTTTATCAGAGGGTACAGGAACCAAGTTCCAAGTATCATTATTAACCAAGGCATCATATTCGGATTGCATAGCCTGGCGCCAATGTGGTGACTTTAAAGCCTCCTTAACATTGGGCGGTTCACAATCAACATAAGCCTCATTAGCAGTAGCAACATAGGCCTTAGGTTTAAAAATACCTCGCTTTCCTCGAGTAACCATAGGGTGGTCATTGGTGACAACCGGTAAAGGTGGTGAAGTGGGAGGAATAGAACTCTGGTTATCCAAACTCAGTGGACCGTCAGAAGAGGAAGCAGGTTCATTCGGAGATGGAGCAGGATCTATATTTAACTGTGGCTTCTCTTCCTTTTCTTCTCCTACCAATCGTATTTTTCATTTGAATAATCTTCTTCATGTTCCTTCCATCACAAAGAATTTAATTAGTGTAAGTCAATTTGCCAAAGATAATGGTGTCTTTTTTGAATTTCACCCTACTCTGTGTTATGTGAAGGATCAAGCGTCTGGTCGGGTTCTGCTCCAAGGGACTCTCCATGAAGGTCTTTACCGTTTCAATCTGTCCATCCATCCTTCTTTGCCTATTTCTGAGAAAGCTACTGTGCAAGCACTATGTTCCACTTCGAGTTCTTCCTCCACTCCTTCTGTTTTATCAGTTTCTACTATGTCTAATCTAGATACGTGGCATAGGCGTTTAGGCCACCCTCATATTGCTACTGTTAAACTTGTTCTTAAAATGTTCAGGCCAAGCATGTCCATAAATAATGATGTCTCTTTCTGTAATGCTTGTGCAATGGGGAAGTCGCATAGCTTACCCTTTCATATTTCAAATACTATATATACATCTCCACTTCAGTTGATTACATCTGACTTATGGGGTCCTGCTTTTATTCCATCTAGTGCTGGACATCGTTATTACATTTCCTTTGTTGATGTGTATAGTCGTTATACATGGATTTATTTTCTAAAATCTAAGTCTGATGCACTTCAAGCATTCATAAAATTCAAACTTCATGTTGAAAAATTGTTGAATACTTCTATTCGTTGCTTTCAATCTGATGGTGGTGGTGAATTCAAATCTTTTGCTTCTTTTCTTTCTCAACATGGCATTACTCATAGATTTTCTTGCCCTTACACTTCCAAGCAAAATGGGATAGTGGAAAGGAAACATAGGCACATTGTTGATACAGGTTTGGCCTTGTTGTCTCATTCCCCCTATCTTAACATGCTTCAGGTTATGTGGATGCAATAGTTTACCTCTCTTAGGCGTGTCCTGGTGGCAAGGATGTCCGGTTGTATCCTTCAAAGTTCTACGTTCAAGTCTCCGGGCTAAAAATCTGATAACTTAAAACCTTTTTGTCTTCTAGAGTTGGCTTTGGAGTGGGCAAAAACTCCGATTAGTGAGGTGGGCCATGAGCACGATGTAAGGAGTGGAGTGAGAATACTTCGGTTATTAAAAAGAAGTGACTAAACATAGCATCTTGTAAACATTTCGTACTAACATTTTAAAGGTTGGCCTAGTGGTCAATAAGGGCCATGTAAATAACAAAAGGCTTATAGTGAATAAGTTCAAGCCATGACGGTCACCTCCCTAGAATTTAGCATCCTACGAGTTACCTTGACAGCCAGATGTAGTAGGGTCACACGGTTTTCTCGTGAAAATAATCGAGGTGCGCGTAAGTTGACCCTGACACTCACGGAGTCACGGAGTAAATTAATTCAAAATATAGGGAACAACATGGGACTAGCAAGAAGGCTCTATTATTAAGTAGAACTTTTAGAAGTTGAATGATAAAAATGAATAGGAAAAGGTATAGTTTAGCTACCAAAAAAAAAAAAAAAACTTAATCTTCTACTTCATTTTCTTGTACTTTTGTATCCATACAGAGAGTTTTGAGACAAATATATAAATTCCATAATTTACTAGAACTGCTATTAGAATTGCTGCTTAGCGATTAGTTTTCATTAGAAACAGAGGTGCAAGTATAAAGGTGCGGCAGAGTGGACCTTAAGTGGATTGTGGATATTGATGAAGTTTGTTTGGAATTCTTTGGAAAAGTTAGTTTCTTTCTGTAAGAGGTGGTAGATTATACGTGAATGTTGTTTAAGCTCAGATTTCATGTGATTGTTGTTTATATATAGTCTATTGATGATTTATCTTCTCGGTGTCTATTCATTGACAACACTGGTGTCTTATACTAATGCAACCTACGTTGCATCTAAGACCTATGAAATTGTGATGGATTAAACACTCGTATAAGATTGAAATGTTCATTTTGGTTATACTTGGAACAACTGTTATATGAACTCTTCAAAAGAAAGACTAGTATGTGTTGTGAACCATACATGTTACTTAGTGGATCATCCAAATGGATTTCTCCATAAAAAAAAGTTCATGTTAAACATGTAAAATTGCAAGGATCTTGAGATCTTTATATCCTCTTCAAGAAACCTTTAAATTTCTAGTTTAAGTTAAACATTAATAGCCTATTTGAAACGTTTATGTTCTTGGATAATCTTGGACAACAAACTGTTGGTGATTGTTAAATTTTACCTGGTCCGTAAACTGAGTTTGTTAGAATTTAGAGTCTAGGCTGCATTTAACTCAGAACTTCTTGCATGTAACATATGGCCAAAAAATGAACATTAAGTATTGTATCCATGGATCTGAGTCAGATTTGGTTGCAATTTTCATAATTATCGTACATTTTTTTACATGCAAAGGTGTGGAGGCTGCTCCTATTGTTCGTTTGAACTTGCACGACATGCTTATACAGTATTACCCATTTATAATTGCTATTTGTGTCATAGGGGATAAATACTATTTTCATAAACAATGTAGAAACCGGAGCATCTTAATGATGCTTTCAGTTGCTGAGCTCGGAAAAGGTGGAGGGTTGTTAGAAAAGCCAACCATAGAGAAGACAACACCTGGCCGTGAATCTGAGTTTGATGTTAGGTATAAAACAATTCTCCTTTGAATGTCACGTATAAGCAACTAAAGATCTATATGCATTAGAGAAGGTTCAGCTTCCAAAATAATTTTGATCTTCAGGAAATCGAGGAAAACTGCTCCGCCTTACCGCGTGTTGCTACACAACGACAATTACAACAAGCGGGAATATGTTGTGCAAGTTCTGATGAAGGTGATCCCTGGAATGACACTTGACAATGCAGTCAACATAATGCAGGAGGCACATTACAATGGGATGTCAGTGGTAATTATCTGCGCTCAAGTGGATGCAGAAGATCACTGCATGCAGCTGAGAGGCAATGGTCTTCTAAGTTCAATTGAGCCTGCAAGTGACGGTTGTTGAATAGGAAACATAGACTATGTAATGTACTCTTTTGCCCCTTAATTATCAGCCATATTAAAATTGCATGTCCTCAGGATCTCAACTGCTACAGTATTGCCAGTTGCACCTATGTACATAAATAGCGATACTTCATAAAGAAATAAACTTCAACTTACGAATACAATTTTCACTCTGGTTTCACTAATCAGTTCGTTTATCTTATGAGTTGTTGATCACACAAACACGTCTTCCTTGACAGTAGATCCTCTTTTTGTAATTTGAACTCCATATGGTTTTCTGTACACTTATGCATAGAGTGCATACATGTGGTTTTTCCTTTTTAAGTAGATTGTAGGACTTGGCTTGAGAAGAACAATAGAATCTTTAGAGAGTTCGAGAGATCAAGTGAGAAGGTCTGAGAGGTGACTAGGTTTAATGCTTCCTTGTGGGCATCGGTCACTAAGCCTTTTTGTAATTATGAGCTTGGCCTTGTTCTTTAGATGGATTGGAGTCCTTTTCTATAGTTAGGGTCAGACTTCTTTTTTGTTGGGGCTCGTTTTTGTACACCTTTGTATATTCTTTCATTTCTCTACATGAAAGTGTAATTTTCTTACCAAAACCATATGCATATAGTGGGAAATTTGGTAGGAATCAACTTCTGTATTTATTGTTGTCTTCACCCCAATATCCCACACATAAATTGAGAAGAATTCTAAGAATGGGGGAGATTTTGCAAGCCTCTTTGTTCTATCTGTTGCTTGTTTGGGATAAAACCTGTTGATGCAAGAAATATTTTTCACACAGATTGAGACGTTAAGAACTGAAACTCTATATTTACACAAAGTTTCCAGTTCCACTCCTAGTCATGGGAAATAGCTCTGAACAAATGGGGCCACTATATCTATCTGGAATTTATATATTCACCAACTTCAATTCCACTATTCTTGCATTCTTTACCATTTTCTTGGGAGATCATAACATTGCTTTCCATATTAGTTTCTTCATTGAATCTCTTAATCTCAAATATTGTTGCAACCATGAGAAAACTAGTTGCAGAGACTTTTCAGGGAAGCTGTGTTTACAACTTTACATACCATATACTTCAGAAAAAATTCAATACACCTATGAATGTAATGAAGTAAAAATCATATGAATAGATTGAGAAATTTATTTCTAAGTTTTGCAGGACTGAAAGAGATGTAAATGGGCTGCACCAACTCCTGCAGGACTCAACTTGGACTGCTCTTGAATTACTGCAGCAGGAACAGCTGCAGGTAGGTCCAATATCCAACCTATACTTCTATTATTTCTTTCCTTATTTATTGTAACATGACAAATTAACTTTGAAAAATGTTATGAAAACTGACTTTTCTATCATATAATAGAAAGTAGGTGAACTAAGGTACCAAAAATTTTCCATTCTATTTATCATTCCCTATAAAACATTTACTTTCTTAAGTATGGTTGGTGAATATTATTAACTGTCCGCAACTATATAAAATTTTAAACTTGTTACTTTATAACTTCTATAATCTTATTGAAATTAATCCATTCTATTAAAAAATAAATTATCCAATTTTTTCAAAAAAAAAAAAAATAAATAAATTATCCAACCAAACGCCAAAACTGTTCCTTCCAATAAATTTTGTCTCATAACCTACATGTGATGATGTGATGTAGTAGTGTATGTGACATTTATTATTGACTACATATGTTCCGACTATAATTTTTATTTAAATTTTTCTTCAAAGTTATGTTTTTTTCCATCGAAAACGACATTTTTCAAATCAAATCTGTTGCAATTGCAAATTATATATTTAAAAAAAAATTATTGAAATTTTAATAATTTTCTAATTTTGAAAAAAAAAATCAGATAATGCCAACTAGGGAGCAGTGCCTTGCCTCCAACCTCAAACCAAACTCAACCATTTCCCAATTAAAAACCTTCCTTTCTTTTTAAACCCAACTCTCTAACTCTACTTCTCACTGCAATTTTTCTCCTTAACAATGGCGTCTGCGAATCTGCTGCCTCTGTTCGCCTTCGCCGTCTTCATTTTCTCTCTCTTTCCCTTCTCTTTCTGTCGTAGTTCGCCGGAGCTTTCTCCCTCCTCCTCTGCTTTTCTCGATGTTTCAGCTTCACTGAAACAAGCCGACCAGGTCCTCAAATTCGACCCCAAGGCTTTGACGTCTTTCCAGCAGCTGGAACGGCTTGTTCCGGCGAACTCTTCCTCCTCCTTCTCTCTGCAACTGCACCCTCGCGATGCTCTTCGCAATGCCGGACATAAGAACTACAAGAGCTTGGTCCTCTCCAGGCTCGAGCGGGATTCGTCTAGAGTTAAATCGCTCAACGATAGGCTTGAATTTGCCCTCAGTGACTTGAAGAGGTCGGATCTTCAGCCGTTGAAGACGGAGATTCTGCCGGAGGATCTGAGCACTCCGATTGTCTCTGGTTCCAGTCAGGGGAGTGGCGAGTACTTCTCCCGCGTCGGCGTCGGACAACCGGCAAAGCCGTTCTATATGGTTCTCGATACTGGCAGTGATATCAATTGGCTTCAATGTCAGCCTTGTACGGATTGTTACCAGCAAACCGACCCGATTTTTGAACCGAGAACTTCGTCTTCTTTTACTTCTCTTCCCTGCGAATCTCAGCAATGTCAAGCTCTAGAAATGTCTGGTTGTCGTGCTGCGAAGTGTCTTTACCAGGTCTCGTATGGCGATGGCTCCTTCACCGTCGGCGAGTTCGTTATTGAAACGCTGTCGTTCGGTAACTCCGGGGCGATTAACAACGTCGCTCTCGGCTGCGGCCACGATAACGAAGGATTGTTCGTCGGATCCGCCGGATTGCTCGGACTTGGCGGCGGAGCATTATCCCTCACTTCTCAGATGAAAGCGTCGTCGTTTTCGTACTGTCTTGTCGACCGCGACTCCGGTTCATCTTCAAGTCTCGAGTTCAATTCCGCTGCACCGAGTGACTCAGTGACTGCTCCATTACTTAGAAGCGGAAGAGTCGATACATTCTACTACGTCGCACTCACCGGATTGAGCGTCGGCGGCCAGCTACTCTCAATTCCGCCTTCTCTGTTTCAAATGGACGATTCCGGCTACGGCGGCATCATCGTCGATTCAGGAACCGCCATAACTCGGCTGCAGACTCAGGCCTACAACTCCCTTCGCGACGCCTTCGTGAGACTCACACCGTACTTGAAGAAGACGAGCGGCTTCGCATTATTCGACACGTGTTACGATCTGTCGTCACAGTCGAGAGTCACCATTCCGACGGTGTCGTTTCACTTCGCCGGCGGAAAGTCCCTGCTGCTGCCGCCGAAGAACTACCTCATTCCGGTGGACTCCGCCGGAACCTTCTGCTTCGCGTTCGCCCCAACGACGTCGTCTTTGTCCATCATAGGAAACGTTCAGCAGCAAGGGACACGTGTCAACTTCGATTTGGCAAATTCGGTCGTAGGGTTTTCACCCAATAAATGTTAAAAAAAAACGAAAATTATAAATTAAAATTAGGGTTTCATTTTTATTTTTTGGATTGTCTTTTTTTTTTTTTTTTGGTGTACGAAATTACGAAATTAGGGTTATGGTGAATTTAAAAAAATAGGGTTATTAAGGGAAATTAAAAGGGGTGGGGCAGGTGGATGTGGATAAGGAAGGAAATCAATTGGGAGATGGGGTTTGGCATGTGCTACTCATAAATCAATCATAATTGTACTGTAAGATTCAGTTGAGTGGCATGTATAGTAAATAGATGCAAATTTGTGGGCAATTTTGATTTCTCTCCTTGTGTTATCTTATTCACTTCAAACAATAATTAGTTGAAGGAAAAAAAAAGGAAAAAAGACTTAGCAATTAATTTACTATCCCCTTTGGCTAATTATTTGACTGGTTTTTAGCCTCCATGTTAGTGTTGTAATAGTTTAATGCTTATAATTTTTGTGCTAGCAAAATGGTCTTAAGAAAAACAAATAAGATATGTTTAAATTTCATGAACATTTTGATTGAGTTTTCGTACCTTGAGCATTGGATTTTAATCTCGAGAAGTTTCAAATAATGTTTAGTATAAAGTTTTTGATCATGATTCTGTCTAATCTATGTTACTAATGTCAATCATGAGATGCTGATGCAACATGCTTATCTAATAAATTTTGGTCCAATTATTGTTGCAAGTCAAATTGCTGGACAGACTTATTGATGTGTCATAATTTATTCTATCAGTGACTTTATTATATTTAGACACATAACCTAAACACAACAAGATATCTACTAAGCCAACCAAACTGAGCATAAATCAACCAACATAAAAGTTTTCTTGACTAATAGGTAGTTTCCCTCATCCCACTTATCGTTGAATTAAAAAAATGTATACCAAGTAAAATAACTAAATTTGAAATTTAACCAACATATTTCATTCTACTATTATTCATTGCGAACTATATCAGTATCATCTAAGAATGACGTAGAATCCGACTATGAAATATGAATATTGTAGGGTAAACAAAACAAGAAAACCTACAAAATTTTCCTCCACATTTAAACTAAGAAGCAAGAACAAGAACCAAGGGCTTGGGAGAATGGAAGAAGTGGGACCCACTCTAGAGAGTGGAAGACAGCATAATAAATGAATAATTAAATGCTAAAATTGAGGGACAACTCAAAAATGATAGGGTGCAACAAGGACCACGATAATGTTTTGTTGGATCAATTCATGGCCACCGATTTTAAATCGATGTGGGCGCCACGTGGCGTGATCGTCGGTGAGGTCTTCCAAGTCATTTATTATTATTATTATTATTTTTTTCAGTCGTTTCCAACCAACAAACTTTTTCAGCTGCCAGTATAGTATTTTACGTTCAATGGCTGCCTTTATTTAATTGACTTTCATTTTCTTCAATCCAAGGTTAAAAATGTAAATTCACTGACTTTCACTAATCCCACTCACATAATAAAGAAATTCAACTTTGTTTTGATGGAAAATCAGAAAAAGAAATTGAATTTCTTCCAAGCTTACAAGTTGAGGCTAAATAAACTATTAATACTTTCAATTTTTTTATATATATATATATTGTTGATGGACAAATTTGGTCAGGAGGAACTCACCTGACCTTCACGTGCCACCAACGGTAAATTTGTATGAGAGAGAGAAGACGTGGCCTGCAAGACAGTAAACCTACACACCGGTGTGGTGCTTGCCACACAGTCTCCGATGCTTAAGTTAGAAAACGGAAGGAGGAGAGCAAGAGAGCGAGAGGAGAGAGGAGAGAGTAGAGAATGAAGTTCAGGATCCCTTCTTCAGTGATGAAGAGGGGTTTAAATACCTGCTCATGCTCCTAGGATTTTTAGGAATTCGGAGGCGTTTCAGGACAAACCAGACGGAACCGGAGTGGCCAGAGGCAGCAGGGACCAAACGGAGGCGACCGAGCTACGGGCCGACCATATGGGTCAGGCCAAGTTGGCCCAACCGTTTGGTTTGGTCTTCTTCTGGGTCGGTTTCTTAGTCATATCTCTGTCCGGTTGTCCTCGTCAGTTCCTTGTGCATCAGAGTGGTCCAAAATTACCTATAACATATATAAAAAATATAAGTTAAAAGAATAAAAGTTATGTAGACCAATAATTGAAATAGTGCATCATTAGTGGGAAAAAAGTTAGGATGAATGTGAATTTGAATAAATAATTAAAAAGAAAAAACTTCGAATTTACTATTATAAGTTTGTAATGAGGACTTTTTTTAACTTTTAAAACACGATTTGTATTTTATGCGTTAATATATATAAAGAAATCCTAAAATGAACATGTGAATGTCAACTCTTCATTTTAATTTTTAAAAAAGAAAGCTATAATAATACACTTATTTGACAAAAATAATAAGGGGAATAAAATTTCCAAGAGAGACATCATGTGGGTTGGAAAACAAAATATTCTTTGCAAAACAAGAAATTAGAGAATAAAAAGGAAACTAATGTTAGATTAGATTGATTTGATTAAAGAGAGCACATGGGAAATTTTATTATGAATAGGAATAAATAAATTAAATAATAATAATAATAATAATAATAATAAAAAGTTGGAGTTTGGAAAAGGACAACAATGGGGGCGGTGGGTTCATGTGAATGTTTGAAAAGAAAACGACATTAGTTGGTTTTTTCCAACCCCCAAGTGTGAAATCTGCTGAGATTTTGCCTTTTTATGTGTTGTTTTCATAGGTAAAGAGTTGGGGAAAATAATGTAGTATCAAAAGGAAAATATGAAATCAGTAATTTTTATCATCGATGTTCTAATCTTGACCTTAAACTTAAATTGGTCTTGCAATTTTAACTCTCGATACACTTTCATGTGAGAAATCGTCAATAGAAACATTTTCATGATTATGAATAAACATATACCTAGTATGACATTAATGGAACTTCAAAGAAACACAACACATAAACTAAATTTTTGTTGAAATTTGTGAGTTTTAAAAGATTCACTCTTGATTTTGTGTATTAATCATGCTTAATTTTGAGCAAGACTTGATTTTTACTGAAATTAATGAGTTTTGGAAGGTTTTTACTATTTTTTTTAAAAATTAAAATTAGAGAGTGAGTTTAGAAAATTGAACATCGAGTAAAATTGTAACATAAGTTTGAGTTTAGAATTCAATTAAATGAAATTAAAAGTTTATGAAAAAAGCTGATGCAATTTGTCAAGTTCAAAAAGACAAATTTCAATTATATTTCTAAATATTTGTCGTAGTACCTCTATTATTGTTTGCCATAACATAAAAATTCAAGAATAATATGAAACTCATAACTTAAAACAATATCACCGAAACTCAAATTATGAATGAAAAGAGTACGTAGATATAATAACAGAAATAGTAGAAATTCTTCCCTTAAAAACCCACACGAAAAGGGAGAATACTTGACTGCATATTGATACGTAGAAATCTCTCTACACACCACCATTAAAATGTTAACAATTAGGAGAGATAAAGAAAATTTCTCATTTTCTACCCTTTTTTTTTTTCTTTTTGGTAGTAGTCAAGATTTTAATGGGATGTGTCGAGAGATTTCTACCCACCCGATAAACCGCCAAGTATTTATCATAAGAGAGAAGTAGAAGGAAAGATAATGAGAGTGGGAGTAGGTGAGGTTTCCCAAACGATAGAAAAGGAGAGTAAAGAGTTGAAATTGGTTGGGAGTTTTGCATTTATGAAAATGAAATGAAGGCAGCCATGCAATTGCAAGCTGAGCACTGCACAAATGTCTAATCTTTGCTACGCCATATGTTCTCTCATTTCTATACAAATTAATTCCATGCTGCTCTTACTATAAGTGGGTCTGACTCTTAAATGACGTCTAAATAAAATATTTCATAATTTTGTTTTTTAATATTCTTTTATGGCTTCGTACTGACATAGGAAAGGTGAATCAAAGGACAAGGAAGCTTTATTTTTCAAAGTTGCTTCACTTGCTAGGTGGGTTTTGGAGTACTTGGCACCTAAAATTGATTTTGATAGTTTAAACCACTTTGATTACATTGAATAATACTTTACTAAGTAGAAATATTCCTATTGAGTAATCTTGACAAATTCATTTTTATGAAAAGAGAAAAATCTTCCCAAGTGTCCGGGCCAGCTTACGCGCACATCGACTAATCTCACAGGATATTAAATCCTAGGTAGGTAGCCACCATAGATTGAACTCATTCCCTCTAAGCCCTCTATTTTTTCTGTGACCCTTATTGACCATTAGAGCCAACTCATGATGGTTCATATATGCAATGGTGATTGATAAAGAAATGAGTATTATTGGATTTGATTTTAATCCGTTTTGTTAGCTTGAGTCAATATGGTTCACGAGTCAAACTACCCATTTGATTTTTTTGCTGAAGTCAATACCAAGTTACCAACCCACTCACATCCCCAAGATAGATACTAACATCATCTAATAACTAATTAGATTTTATTCAATTGTCAGGTTTTTTTTCCCCTAGAAAATGATTTCATAAGTCAGTTTGGCCTAAAGTCAACTTAAACCTACCTACTTACTCCCACAAGAAAACTATTAACATTTAACAACAACAAAGATATTCAAAGAGATTTAGCAAAAGCATAAAAGCCCAAATTAAAATTTAAAAATAATAGAAATTATAATAAAACCAAATATAAACGAAACCTAATCAATTACCCATCCGAGTATAGCATAGTAAATACGATACCAATTACTATCCTAGATGTCGATGGTCATCCCAAAACAAAATAATAATAAATAAATAAAAGCCTAACCAAAAAAGAAAAAGATGGGAGTCCACAAATAAATACTATGAAATCATTACTTTTTTAACTCTAAATCCTATATTTAAAATAATATGGGATCCACTTGTTTCCAAAAAAAAAAAAATATATAGGATCCACCTACATGAAATCATCTACGCATGAGACAATTCCATAGGGAAGGTATTCACCAGAAACCTGAAAACACAGGCAGACAAACATGAAGAAGAGGATGCGAATGAGATGAATGGTTAAACTACAGAGAAAATATGGGCCACCAAACAGGGGAAATGCATAGAGAAGATTAAAGAAGATGACAAGACAGGCAAAGAAAGAGCCTCCGTTGGTGATGCCAAAATGAGATAATTAAAGCATTAAAAGTTAGGTAGAGCCGTAGAGGTAGCTCCCTTTTATCAATTCCTGTCTTTCTCAACTTTTATCGGTTTGTTTGCTGATTGTGGGGGAGGTTTCTAGCTTTATTGATCTCTTCAAAGATCACAACTTTATGCCTAAGAGATTTCAATCCAAAAGGAGAGAGAGAGAGAGAGAGAGAGAGAGAGAGAGAGAGAGAGAGATCAATAAAAGAGACACTGTGATTACCATTGATGGGGTTCAAAATACTAGACATTGATTGTCTGTTACTGCAATACGTCTTCCTCCCTAATAATTCCATCCAAAGCTTTCGAGAAAGTGTGTAGTTGAAACTGTAGCGAATGCCGCCCGTGTATAAAGCAATTTATAAAGCAGTTTGATACAGTAAACAAAATGGAGTCCTTGCAGAATCGATTAAAAGGTTTAAATAATGAATGCTTTCAACCTATTTGTTCCAGAGGTTTGTTGGTGTTGACAAATGTAGCACTTTTGTTAAACCCCTCGAGCAAAAGAATCCGTATTGCATCTACTCCAACTTGCAATGTAAAATTCAACTGAAAAGAGATTCAACTTGGATGGTTAAAACTGAGTTCGATTATTAACAAACTTCATTTTGTGGAATATGATGACATTATACACACCTCTTCTCGTTCTTGTTTGTTGAAGGGACGCAGAACAAAGTTTGCAGCATCCATTTTCCCGGGAGGGCGTCCAATACCTAGAATGTTTTCACCCTTTGACAGCTGAAATTATATTGAACCAGTTTGGAGGGGTTAACAGAGCCCGAAGGAGTAAGGAACGTACCAATTCTTAATCGAGGGAAATCACGACTGCCTTTCAAGTGATCAATAATACTCCTCATCCTGCCACAGGTAGCAAATAGGCAAATTAAAAGTTACAGTTCTATGTCTCTTTAACTTCTCGATGTTTATTCTATTTACAAACTTAATCATACAATAAAAACTCGTATTCCTGGATCCTTGTAAGGAGCTTAAATTCTTTGATCAAGGGCACAAAGTATCTTTCAATCTCTGTACAACTTTCACATTTACTATACTCAGTCAACCCAATATATATATTTCTTTTTCTCTTAAAAGCTGCAAAAACTAAAAAGTAAAAATCCATATTCAGATCTGAAAAAAGTATGTTCTTTTATAGGACGAGAACTTTTGCGGTCAAAACTTTTCAAGTAAAAAAATCCTTTTTAAAGAAAGTATACTTTTCCTTGTGGGACAAAATTCTGCAAAAACACAACCTTTCGACCAGAAATCCAGTAAAATGGAATATGCTACTTTTTTTCCGGATGGACAACACATGCACTGCTCCACAGAATGAAAAAAAATTAAAAGAAAATCAGCATTGTTCAAATACAAAGTCGAGAAATAGATTGACCAAAACACTGACAGAAACCTTTCATCATGTAGTAAATCAAACCTCCTTCACTCTCTCACCTTTTTTTTCTTTGAGAAGCTCACTCTTTAATTAAATGAATGAAATTTCTGTTAATATATATAAATATATATATATAAAATAAAAAAAAAAAAAAAAAAAAGAAAAAAGGAAGGGGGTATGAAACATGACCCCGAAGAAATTATATGAAAACCAACCATGTACCTCCTAGTATTTAGGATATTACAAATGAATGCCACAAAGTTCAGAAGACACATCCGAAATGAAGCATTAAACTGAATTATAATCCAAAAAAGGCAATTACCCATTATGTCCTCCATGCCCACCCTTTGGTAGCATCCGCAATTTGGCAAAAGGCAAATCTAAGTCATCAAAAATCTGTTGTATGGATCGCAATTCATGGCTTAGATGTGGCAGGAAAAAGGAAAAAAACAGTAAATCACACAGATCCCCTCCCCACAGCCCCTCCTCCCTTGTCCTCCCTAAAAGTAGATGCATCACTTGCCAAGAATACTGATAATCTTACATGGGGAATAAAATACTTACCACAAGTACTTGCTTCAATGGAATTTTATAGTAGGAAACAATAGCACCAACCTGCAATCAAAGGTTAAATGCATAACAAATCAATCATTGAGACTAAAGGATAGACCCAACAATTAAAATGGATGAAGATCCTTGAGAAAGCTTACTTACAGACTCACCACTTGCATTCATGAAAGTTTGTGGCTTGGCTAGCATTACAGGAACATCCCCGATGAAACCTGAAATACAACAAGTAAACATTGATAGAATATCTTCACTATTTCAATAGTCTACAGCTGGGAAATAATCATATCCCCAGTACTTTTTCCTAGACAACGACCCTGTTTTGGGGGAAGAGACATTCGAATTTTCTAGATATTTTAATTGCATTACGATAAAATAGTGGTTAAATTACAAAATTAGTCCTTTAACTTTTAAGTTTGTGTCTAATAAATCTCTAAACTTTAAAGTGTTTAATAGGTCCTTGAACTTTAATGTGTCTAATAGGTCTTTGAACTTTCGATTTTGTATCTAATAGATCTCTGAAATATTTGAAATTTTTAAAAATTAACTGATCTATTAGACATAAAAGTGATTTTTTTTATTCTAATAGAACCCTAAACTTTGAATTTTGTGTCTAAAAAAATCATAAATTTTAAAAAATGATGAATAGGTTAGGACCTATACACAAAATTGAAAATTTAAGGACCTGTTGGACACAAAATTGAAAGTTTAAGAACCTATTGGACACTAAGTTGAATGACTTATTTGACACCAAACTAAAAGTTCATTGACCTATTAGATACTTTTAAAGTTTAGAGACTAAATACAAAGAAATCTAAAGGTTTGTTAAAAGGGTTCAACATGCAGCCAAACACCCAAGTGCTGCGCCATTACTATCTGGTAATACAAACTCCAACTAGCAAAACATGCTTATCAAAGATTGAGAATGCAGAAATAGAATTATAATGTCAATGGGAGTCAGATTACAGACAATCTAATTGTTACTTTACCAAATTATAGTCCGTGATTTAACCATCCCATCACTTAGATAAGGAAAAAGATTTAACACATTCAAAGAGGAAAGGAAGGAGGCAGTAATCTACCAGCAAGTCAGTTCAAGTCCACAAAACTAGCAGCTACATGTACCTTTTTTTTTTTGGGTGGTAAGATCAGCTACATGTACTTCTAAGTTCTAACCAGATATTTAATTCTATCAACTGTCAAGAATTGTCAAAAGCAGTAGGCAAAAACAACAAACTCACTAAAAACTGCACACCTTTCCCGATCAGAGCTTTGAAGGAAACACTACTCATGGATATCCCTTCAGCTTCAGCTACAGAATCCACCATCTCAAAACCTACCTGGAAATTTAATCATAGAATTGGTTAATGCTAGTGCTTCAATTCGTCTTCATGAAGGGCATCCAAATAACACTGGTTATGACTATAAACAAAAACAGCAATAACCAATATACCATTCCACAGTTTTATAAATCAACATTAAATCGTAATTTTAAAGAGGTTTCCCACACGACAAACTCCTAAGGGGTTTCCGACATAACAAACAAACATACCCAATTAATCACACAGAAAATAAGGCATAATCTTCTCGATCAACATAGCCCTCAATGAAACAGAAGCTAATTTTCCAAACAAATGCTTAGAATTAGAAAGAAAAACCATTCACGCTCAATATAAAAGAAACAAAAAATAAATGGCAAGAGCAAAAGCAACTTCGAATTCGATTACGCAGAGATAGGACCATACGGACATTATGGCGCGTGCGATCATACTTCTTCCCGGGATTCCCAAGGCCGACGATCAGCCATGGCTTCGGCGGCGGGGCGGGCTTATTGTCATCTACAGGCAGCTGATCAGTGGTCAGAGGCGAGGAAGTGGACATCGAAGCAGAAATGGAAGAAGCCATTGACGAAAAGATATGCAAGCTTCCAGAATTTAGGAAGGATAGAGAAGGGAAGGAAACAAGGGTTTTGGAGGTTCGAAAGCAATGGAGGGAAATGGGAAGGCGCAGGGCGGCGACTGAAGATATAGAAGCAGCAATATTCATATTTCGTGAGGCGTTTCTTCAAGATTTGCTATGAACTTCGAGAGTTTGAAAATGGGGAAGAATTGGAAAGGATTAAAGTGACAGAGACAACAATGGCGGGAGGAGAAGAAGAAGAAGAAGATGGCAAGACAAGAGGCTGGGATTTTTGTTCATGGAACGATTGGATTGAGGAATTTAGCTTCACAATTGGCGGGAGAAAAGTAAAATTGATTTAACCTAATTTATCTGTCTCTTCAGTTGCATACGGGTAATGAATGATAAATCACACACGATTCTTTATTTAAAAAAACTAGTTTTATTACAAATTTAGTTTCAATTAGGTTCCTAAACTTTAAAATACTTTTAATAGGTCTCTGAACTTTTAATTTTGTTTCTAATGGATCCCTAAACTTTAAAAATGTTTAATAAGTTCCTGAACTTTTAATTTTATGTTTAATAGATCCTTGATATATCTGATATTTTTTAAAATTAACCAATCTACTATATATAAAATTAAATTTTGTCTATTGAGACTCTAAACTTCCCATTTTGTATCTAGTAGGATTGTGAATTTTAAAAAATGTTGAATAGGTCAAAGACTTATTATATACAAAATTAATAATTAAAGGATCTATTGGACACAAAAGTGAAAGTTTAAGAACTTGTTGAATACTTTTTAAAGTTTAGGAATATATTGGAAACAAAATTGAAAGTTTGAGAACCTATTTGAAACTTTTTAAAGTTCATGGACTCAATTGACACAACCCTGAAAGTTCAGGGATTAAACATGTAATTTAACAAAAAAACAAAAAAAGCGACACATGATTCTCGTTAGCCAATTTCATCAATTATATGTTTTGTATATTTTAAAAACATATATATTAAGCATTTTTCATTTATGATTTTCCAAGTTATTTTGTTAATATTAACAAATTACAAGTTTTTCAACACATTGACTTGTATCAATATGCAATGCTAGAAAGCAATGAATATATTTTTTTTTTATTGAGATTTCATAATGATAACTTGCTCCAATTGATTTGGTTTATTATTTTTGGTTGGTTTGATTATCTATAATTTTAAAATAAAATATAATGTGATCAATTTTGCTTTGGTTCTTAGTCAATGAAAATCCAAAGATGAATTGCTTCTGCAATAAGTCCCCTCCAATTAATATGGAATCAAAACTTTAATTGTTCTAAACAAACATACATTCGACATCAATTGCAACAAAAAACTTCAGTGAAACTAATTCGCTTGCACTTTTAAACTCACCTCTCTCTATATACTTATGCTATATTCCAATATGTATATAAGAGTAAAGAGTGAAAATAAAGAAAATTGGAACAAACAGACAAAGTATACATACATCTTAAAACCTTAATTTAATCCAAATGTGATCCAAAACTTTGATAAGCTAACAAAGTCGACCACTTAACCATTGATGACAAATTTCCACATCTAGCCGCCGCAAAGAGCGCAGAAAAATCAGTGAATGTTGGGGCTTGGCATTGGCCTTTTGATTCCATGATGAGTCCTCACTTTTCTGTACATTTCACCTCTGAAATATTACATCAACCAAGTCCACTTTTTAACTGAAGCTAGCCAACTCTTTGATTCATATATCCAAATGCATTGATGAAGCCAACTGAAAGAAGCATTGTAAACAAACAAATGGCATAAACCACAGTAAGGCTTTTGTAAATTTTTTGAAGAATATAGAAGGTAATATATAGAACATATCAGCATAGCATTTGAACTCACAATGACAATGTTGCCTCAGATGTTAATTGTTGCTTCCCAGAGCCTCAGAAGGCCGTTACGACCACCGGTGCATATTCTTTTCCTTTCGAGGTCTGAAGCAGCGCATCGTACCTGGATGCATAGAATAGGTGAATTTAAACCTTCTTAAAAAATAAAATAATAATACTAAAAATCAAAACCAGGTGGAACTAGAAAAGCAAGAATCAAAACCCTAATTTAGTTAAATGGGAGTGGTCAGCTTTGCCTATTATTCATGGCGGTTTGGGGGTGGGTTCCTTAGACCACAGGAACATCTCTCTTATGACAAAATGGTTGTGGCGGTTTTCGCAAGAGAGGAATTCCTTGTGGAGGAAAGTCATTGTTAGCATCTATGGCATTTCTTCCCTCGGCTGGAAATCTAATAGGCTCAAAGGAAGAAGAGGCAATAGAGTTTGGGTGGACATTGCTTCAAACTACCCACTTTTTGAGGAATTTACGGCTTTTACAGCTAATTGTGAGAATAATATAAGATTTTGGGAAGACAGATGGTGTAGTACACAGCCCCTCCAAGCTCTTTTCCCTGATTTGTACGTGAACTCTCGTAAGAAAAATGCTCCAATCGCTGAGTGTTGGAATAGTGCAATCGTGGAATTTAAACTTCAGAAGAGGCCTCTTTGACAGAGAAGTGAGTAGCAGGATGGCTTTGGTGGAGAAAATTAACTTTGTGAACCTTGGCGGTGGCCAAGACAATATAAGATGGACTCTCAATGTTTCTGGTAAGTACACAGCTAAGTCCATGTTTCAAAATATAACTAAGGCGTCAACTAAAGTCTCCCCCTCTATATGCAACACAATCTGGAAGCACAAGTGCCCGAATACCGATGATAGACTTCAAAGGAAATTCAGCCATTGGTCTCTATCTCCATCGGCATGTAGATTGTGTCCTAAATCTGATGAATCTTTAGACCACCTGTTTATTCATTGTGATTTCGCTAGTAAGGCGTGGAATTTTATAGCAAATCTAATGGGCCTGTCCTTTTGTGCCCCAAAGAAGGTTGAGGACCGGTTAAATGAAGGTTTGGCAACATGGAATCTTAAAGGGGAAGGCCAAGATCATTGTTAGCTGCGCATTTAGAGCTGTCCTTTGGTTTCTCTGGAAAGAAAGAAATTTCAGAACCTTCGAAGATAAGTTCATTAGCCTTGATTTTTTTTGTGATAATGTACAAAATACAGCCTCGTGGTGGATATCTTTATATAGAAATTCTTTTTGTAATTATAGCCTGCTTATGATTATTAACGATTGGCAGGCTCTTTTGAAATAGCTTTTTTGTTCTTGGGCAGGGGTTTCCTCCACCCCTGGCCCTTAGGCTGTATGGTTGCTTTTGTCTGTGAATATATATCCATATCGTTTCTTATCCCAAAAAAAAAAAAAAAAGATATGTGGACAAGGTAAGATTGTTCTGGTCTATATCGGTAATTCAATTTTTTGTAGGCATACCCCCAATTGACAAACTACGTGATAAAATTATATGGGATTCTAGGCGTACAAAAACTCTAAGATGACAGAAGAGGCTACCAAACACTCATTACATTACATTCATGCATTCGACCTGACATACTTTAACATTCTTAACATTTGAATATTGCATATAGTTCTTTAGTTTTGTCGTCATTAGCCTGGGTAAAGAAAGTCACCAGGCAACTACTAATTTTCTTCTGTTCTCTAAATTTATGCCTTAAATGAGAAGGTAAAAATCGTTTCCTCAGGATAGAATAGAACTGATGCATTAAAAAAAATCAGAACAAGCAGGCTGTCAAAAGAATCCAAAATGCCCAAGAATTCAAAAAAAGAGAGAACTTTATACCATGGCTGCAGTCTTTTGTGGGGTTCTGTACAGTTGCCAACCAGCCATTTTTGCACCCGTGTTAGAGAAGCCACCGTGTCTCTCTTGTGGCCGATGAAAGAGGGACATCGAGTTATCTGCCGCACCAATTCCCAACCAATGTTCCCCAGCACTGATGGACAGTATGGCAGCACTATGAATGGTGACATTCTTCACACATCTAATACCTCCTGCATATACAACCAGAAAAGTTTGCATCACAGTTCCACGTAGCAAGAAAATGAAAAAGTTTCGATCCAAGTAACCAAAGTCCATAGTTGACACTTGATGATTGAAGAGGAAAGTTAAATAAGTAAAAAGACCACACCATCAATAACTTCAAATTTTTACAGATAATTTACCATCCTCATTTTCCCAAAAACGGAGAAGTCCATCAGTTGAACCTGAAAGGAAAACACGTAGCCATTATTCCAATTTGAAATTTCCATTTTCTTTAACTGCATTAGTAACCTGAAGAAGGTAAGTTAAATACCAGTTATTATTCCTTTATCCAGTGTAGAATACTCGACGGCCAATATTGGGCCAGCATGGCAGGCTAGAACAGCATCACATGTTCCTCGAGAAACAGACCACAATCTAGCGGTCCAATCATCACTACCAGTAACTACGGTGTCTCCTACCATTCTTATTGAGCTGCATGGATGTCATATATGTATTAACTTTACCAATATATTAAAATACCCAAAGAGGCAATTATAGGAAAGCCAAGAAAAACAAACATTATGATCTCTAGACTAGGGTGTAGCTGAAGACGCTTGCCCTCTCTGTCTGGAATGTTAACCTTGCTTTTAAACTTAGGTTTAAGTATTTTATTTATTCTTTAATTTTTTGTATTTTCTGGCTCGCAAGTTAGTATGTGGGCCTTATTTTTTTACAATGCACTTGGTGGGCTGGTAATTTGAGTTATGTAAACCAGTTTCCCACATTTTGAGCCTATAAATATTGGCTCCTTAAGGTGGTGTTGGTATCTTGCTTACAAATAAATAAAAGCAACTACTATGGGTTACATACACCACTAACCGTATCCATTTCGTATGACCTAAAAGCTTGTGCATTTGCCGGCCAGCACGGATGTCCCAGATAATAGCTACTCTGAAATGCGAGTATCCAGTACAAAGATAAGTTAGTGATCGTATAGTCTCAAAATTGACTTATATAGAACTTACTTTCAGACAATTAACAACGTATCTCTACCAAATCAACATACACAGAACATATCTAATTTCAGTGAATTTTAACATACGTGTCTCTACCACCAGCAGCCAATATTCCTGTAGAGTCATCATATTCCATGCATAGAACTGCACTAGAGCAACGACCAACAGTTGCTACACAAGTATCAGTTCTAACATCCCACATCTTCACAGTTCCATCATGCGCAGCTGTAAGGACACGTTCACCTGATAACATACGCACACAACTGACCTGCAAAGATCAACATACAACACATTCAGGCATTGCAGACTCATTTAGTTAATAATATGTTAGGCCTCCAATCACGATACAAATATTTCATTACTGAATAATTATTTGTTTTAACAAATTTATTCGTTTAAATATTTCAGTGTTACATTTTAGTAATCTTTTAGACTCTAGAAATTTGATTCATATTCATTCATAAATCAATTAACATTTGTAGTTTCAGTAGTTTAGGAATAGATGAAGAGGAAAATCCTTAAAATTATAAGTTTAGTCCTTGAACTTTTAAGTTTGTTTCTATTTGGTCCCAAAACTTTAAAAGGTATCAAATAGGTCCATAAATTTTCAATTTAAGTCTAATAAATCCTTGAACTTTAAAAATGTCTAATAGATCCGTGAACTTTCTTTTTTATAAGAAACTTGAGTATATTAGATGGAAAATGAAGAAAACAACCTAAAGGCTAGGGGAAGAGGAACCCCTCACCCACAAAAAACTAAAGAAGAGTTCTCCAATCGTTCATAATCATAAAAAGGTTGTAATTAAATTTTCTCCAAAAAATCTTACAGGAGAACAACTTATCTTCAAAGGTGCGAAGTTCCTTTCCAACCAAATATGCCAAAAAATGGCTCTAACCACACAAATCCAAAGGATCTTAGCCCAAACTTTCAATTTTGTGTCTAATAAGGCCGTGAATCATAAAAAACATCAAATAGGTCAAGGACCTATAAAACACAAAATCAATAATTTAGGGACCTATTAGACACAAATTTGATAGTTTAGACACCTATTAGATACTTTCTAAAACTTAGTGACCAAATAGACAGAAATTTGAAAGTTCAGTGAGTAACTTGTAATTTATTTTGTCTATCACCCTTATCCTTAAAAACTTAGTCCTTCGCTCCAAACATCAGTGACTTTAATTTGAAACGAGATAGATACCAGGCAAAACTGTTTCCCCATACTACCCTTGCATTCTAAACCCTCCTTCATTCTCTCTCTCTATCTACTCTCCTTAATCCCTACATTTATAACCTATTGTCGCTCAAAACATCACCTCATACAAAACCCTTTCTGAGGAGCCATCCTTATATAATGAAAGAATATAAATGATTCAGAGAAAATTGAAATACAGAACATTTTGAAAAGTAAAATTTACTATAAAAAAATGGTTACGTCAAGGGAAATTATAGATAAGTGAACGGTATTCGTTAGTCATTACCACGTTACAATACTTCAAAGACAAGACTATTGCACAATGTTATGGTGCTGGACTTCTATTGAAGTCAACAGTATTAGTAAAACCTAATGTGACATGTTCATATGGTATCTTTAAAGTTCATATCTTCAGTCTCATGAAATCCAAGGTTTCAAACTTTCAAGAAAAAGTAAAAAACCTGTGCATCGTGGCCTTTCAACTCTTCTAGAAGCTGTGTTGTTTGCTTATCCCATACAATAACTGACTGATCATCAGACCCAGAAACTACTTTTCCTCGATCAGAATTAATCGCACGAACAGGTCTGTACGCTTGCAAAAAAAGGGTACAGAGAGCTCTATATAGGTAAAACTTAAAACAAAGAAGCAAAAGAAGAAACTTTTGATTTCTCAGAAAACTTTGAAATGGAAGGGAATAAGTAAGAAAATTCAAGGACCAAAAAGAACGAAGTAGTGGACCTTTATAGAAGAAAAGAGATTAAATCAAACTGATCGATCAGAATGAGAATTTAAGTTAGAGGAAATACCCTGTGTGACCCTTTAAAGTTGCTCGCAGTTCAGAACCACGAAGACTTGGATCCCATATCTTGACCTAAGCAATTTCGCACAATATGATTCAACACTTTATAATCTATATACCATACAAAATCTCTAGTCCAAATGGTTCTCCCAAAGATGAGAAAAATGGAATATGCAAGATTTTACCGAGCAGTCTGTGCTTCCACTAATGAAGAAACCTGCATCCTCACGGTCTCCCACCAAGTCCCACACCTCTCTTTTCGTAACACAATGAAGTGCTGTCACAGCTCCACTATGACCCCTAAGAACACGAATATTGCTTTGAACTTTTTTCTGTGCAGCTGAGGATAAATCTTGTCTTTGAGGAGTACCACTCTCACTCGTGGCTGAACTCAAAAGAACAAATAAACAACACAAAATCTTTGATTGTACTGCTCATATTAATCCAAAATATTGATAAAAGCTACATATGAAGCACCCACCATCAGTAGACCAACGACCACTACGACTCAAAGAGTTAATCCTTGCAGATGTATCCCTGCTGAACATGCTCTGAACCCAGCTTCTTCCAACAACAGAAGGCTCGGCAGGTTGCTGATTCTGATCAGATCCATCTTTGGGACGCGGAGATGGCAATGCATGAGCAGACATGGATTGAGACTTAACAGCAGAGGGTCCCCAATAACTAATGCGCAGCTGCTGGATATGGGATAAGAATCCTCGAAGCTTTATCTGGAAATCATTTAAGTAGGACTGTAAATGAGAGAATCCATATGGTAATCTAACTGAAACTGCTAACCTAATCCAATCTAACATTTTCCAAACTGCAGCCTGCATGATGCAATTTACAGGATCCAAACAAAACCTGGGGAAAAAATAATAGTAACCAACCAACCAACCATCTTTTAAAATTTTTCTTAATTGCAGATGAAGCAAGCATTGAATGTTCGCTGTGGCGGATGTGAACAGTTCTGGAATGCATTTACAGATAATGATTAAAATGATAATTGACTTACAAGTTGCTTGTACCCAATGCTGTTTTTCTCCGCAATTGTCTCAATCATGTACCAAGCATCAGTGTCAGGAAGCCCAAGCCCAGCCTTTCAAGTAGGCAATAAACAGAATTAGTTTCTGTTGGGGGTGGGGTGGACTTGATTGCAAAAAAGAATGATAAAAAACAAGATATCTAAAGTAGCGTTTTGTTCTCTCTCTCACACAAAGACATTATGTGTGTGTATTTGTGGAGGTTGAGGAGTACCATATGCGATGCCATAATAATTAGCTGTGCAGAAACCAGAGATGCATAATTGGCAGTTCTGCATTCAAAATAAAATAGAACAAGAACCAGTCAAATGTACAAAAAAGAAGTAAAAGAAACTGTAAACAACTGAAATATATATATATAATCGGAGATGGTATAAAGGCACGGGTTACCAATGCTGGTGGGAAATGCAAAGGGAGATGTTACATAGGTGATCAATGTCAGTTAATGGTCCTGTGAGAAGTCTGATGGAGGAAGAACAAAGAATACGAGAATGTTCCACAAATAGACTGATGTGTTGGGATTATGTGGAAATTCTATGACTAATGGTAAATTTACATGGTCCAACCTGGAAACACAAGAAAGCCACTTTTGGATTTCTAGCTTCTCAAGAATGGCGGTGAAGTTTATTGACTCAAGACTATTGAAGAAATCTAGAATTGTAGTAAGATCATTTTTCTATCCTATTAGAAATGGCATTTATCTTGAGTACTCTGTCCTTTTATGTTAATATTTGTGGACCCTGGAACCAGACTTTGTGAAATCAGTGGAGTTCTGGTGAACAAAAAACTCAAATTTACAACCTGGGTCTAAACTGCATCATCAAAAGTTGGGAAAATTGAAAGATTGACTGAAGGAATGCAGTTTAAAAGGAGGAGCTGAAGGGGCAGATCAATAAAAATCAATTTCAAAGAAGAATCTGGCAGTTGGCAAAGTAAACATAGAAATCTTTGATGTGACAAGTTCAACTATATGATGCCATCCTAAAAGGTAAAAGACCAATTTAAATTATTAGAGAAACTTCAAGGAATGAAACCATTAATTAAACCTTGGAAGATTAAAAATGCACCTTGCTCAAAATATTATATAGAGCAGCCACATAAAAATTAGAAAAGAAAAAAAAAATAGAGAACTGCGAATAAAGTAGTGACCAATTCAGCTCTTTCTTACATAGTAAAAACCATGTAATCCTTACTTGTTTGAAGACCGTTCCATCAAATAATCAAAATAACCTTCCCAAAACCTGCAGAAAATCAAATATCAAACCTGAACCCCAAAGTAGTCCCAATAACAAATAAAATATTTCATGGTAGGATGGACCAATTCTTGAATAAACTAAGCGTATACTGGTATGATACTGAAAATCAAAGGAAAATCACAGATCTATAATGTCATATACTTGTGATTCAAAATAAAAATCCAGATGATTCCAACAATAATCCAATGTAATATCACGTTTTTTTTCAACCCAATATATGGAATATGAATATCATTGTTGATAAATAAAAACATAATAATAGAAATATATGTATATTAAAAAAAAAAAAAAAAAAAAAAAAAAAAAAAAAAAAAAAAAAAAAAAAACTACACTTGAAAAAATGAGAAGAGAAATGTTAGAAAACTAGAAATAAAAAATAAGGAGAAAAAGGAATACCACCAGAACTGGTCAGTAAATTTTACCTTAACTCCTCCCATATAGATAGTGAAATAAGATGGCGTTGGATGTAGTCAGGAACATTATTTTGGTCTTTCTTGTACATTTCACCAGACACTTCAAGGGCATCCCTAATTGTCGATATATCATTTCGTGAAGTTGCACGACTGATCGCTGTTTTTAGCTGATAAGAAAAACAATTTTAATTTTAAACATTAAAAGTAAACTACTAGAAAAGTAAAATTTCCAAACTCTTATTCAGTTCTACAACACAAAACGGAAATTCAACTTTGTGTGTTTTCTAAAACAGTTTGTGACTGCAAGTAACTACTTTCAGGAATAGTCGGAATAGTTTTTGTATACACCAAACCAATTCTAAGCTTAGGTGAATAGTTATTTCTTATTTGCAAAAAAAGGGCCCAAAATTGACAACAAATTGTATACCGAAGCAATTGTTAGAACTTTATGATATGGTTGTTTTCTAGTCTCCAATTAGAGTATTCTCATTCAGCGTTTCTATAATTATTCTCTGTTCAACTTTTCACAAATTGGAGCCCTTTGTAACCTCCACTTGGTAGACTGATTTCCCCCCTCTGCTTTCTTTTGTATCTTTTCATGATGCTTAATGAAAAGTCGCTACCACCTTCTCAATAAAAAAAAAAACCTAGAATAAAACCCCAACCCAAATTTCTGAGTCAATGAATCATTTTGTTTCTAATAAATCAAAACAATTTTAAACTCATCTCAAACAACTTGAATTCCCTTCTTTTATTTAAAAGCAATTGAAAAAAAAAACAGCAGACAATATAAACAAAACTAAATTGCTGAAATCAATTTCACTCATTTTAATAATAAAGAATAAATTGTCGGCATAAAAAAGTCATAAACATGTCAAGTTGCATCCAATTAATTCTGATCATGAATTACATACCAATTCTTTCACAGCAATAAATTGTTCATCAGTTAACTGACAATGCCATCCCTGAGAACACAAAACCAGTCAAAAGTTAACCAATAATGAACCTATCATCAATGTCTTCATACCAACTGAACTAAAATACCAATAACGGCCGCAAGATGTCTTCAAACCTTTCTATGTAGGTTTTAGATTGGAATTATCATATCCTCGTTATTTTGGTTTGTTCTTTTCTTAAATTTGTTTATTCTCTGAAACTTTGCAATAACAAATGTGATGTGAATTGTAGGTCTGAATTTGTGGGAAAGAGAAATAGAAAAGGTATTGATAATGAGAGTAGATATCACAAAATGGGAGTTTGAGCATGAATGACCAACTCTTATCAATCCCACAAGCTACTTACTGTATTTATGTGCTCTTTAATACACTCAACAAACCCACTACCACCAATTCCCTCTGCATCAGATTCTATCAAAGCTGCAAAGAGAAAATCATAGAAATTTTTAATTAAAAATTTAAAAGACTAAAACATATTTGCAACAAGAGACAGATATCTTCTCTCATCAATAAACCAGCAATAAATCAGACGTTAAAACAAGTTACCAAGAATAGTGCCATATTCAAATGAAGAAAGAGGATCATCAGTTGCACCCAGTTTCAGAAGACGTAGCCAGAGACCCTAATCAACAAGAAAATGTTAACTAATACATAGAAGCCTGAAGTCAATACCCTCTATGATTGAAACGAAACATTCTTAGAAGTAAATATGGCAATATAGCAAGTAAAAATATTGAACCTGTAGTTTGACTTGTATGTCCAAAACCATGCACGCTCTCTCATCCTGTGAGTTAACTACGCAGTAAATTTCAGGACAAGCCTCAAATTATATTTAAAAGTTCAAGAGCAACATAATGTAAAGAACTCACAGCCCTCTCCTGACTGAGGCTTTCTGCTTTCAGATCATTGCCCATCAGCATAGAAGGTGAACTGATAACGGAAAGAAAGATTAAAGATTAATGGAAAAGTTTGACGACCAATTCTAGGTCTTCAGAATAGTTACAAGATTTCAAATGTAAACTCATACCTAGAATTATGCCTTCCTGAGTATTCAAGAGCTCCACTCACTGCAGCTAGAATTTGCTTTCTCTTTTCGTCCTGCTCCTCAGTTCTGATGTTTGAAGGAAATCTATCATAAGTGTACTTGGTACCAGAACCTGCAAAGAAAATAGGGGAGAAAAAGCAAAATCTTAACACCAATCAAAGTTTTTAAGAATACTTTTATGCCTGTTCATAAAATCCTCATGTGGCTCACCATTCGAGTTGAATTTGATAGTCTTTACCTGATGTTCCCATATCAGGGTCAGAAATTGTTATGATCTCAGGTTCAACAAATGGGGACGGAAGAATTGAAAAAGGATTTTGACCCCTCCCAATTGCATCTTGTAACTTGTCAAGAATATTGTTATTACTTTCATCAGAACCTATGCATCTCTCTAGATAGTCCAGGAACCCATGAGACTCCAGGAACTGAGTTATCTGAAAATACAACAAAAGATAATGGGGAAAAGAAAAAGAGAATTTTCACAGGAAAAATACTATTTTACTCGTAGCAGCAATAAGATACCATCACGTGAACTATCTATATGACTATATGAAGATAAACCAGTTTCATTGATAATTCAAAAAATAAGTACATAGAGGACAACATGCTAAGGATTAATTAGATGACGTCACCATGGGATCTTCTGGTTGATTAGTTGATCGTGAACGCTTCTTCAAGAATGCTTGTGTATTGAAGACATCAGTCGCACTGTTTTCCTGATTAAAAAAATTTCATTGAAGAAAAATTGTAGTAAATTATGATGCTTGTTTGTGTGTGTGTGTGTGTGTGTGTGTGGGTGGGGAGGAGAGAGAAAATTACATACTATAAAATTGCGATAGCCACTTAAGAGTGATGCAAAGAATTTTAAAAATATCAACCTGCATGAAGGATGGAGAATATATTATCATACTCGAGTTTTGTTTATGAAGTCAAATCTACAGACCATGTTAAATTTAGCAATCATGCTTGAGATAAAAGTTTACTTAACGTGCCGATGCCCTAAAAACATTTCTTGGATAGATATCAGAGAGATCCAAGACTAACAGCATCATTCAAGCATATAATAGTCATATACATTGAATATTGATTACTTCAGAATCACATATGCCAAGAATTAGTTTCTGAAACGTCACTAGTACACATACTCTCCAGGTCCATATATTAGTACATTCATACATATGATGATGGCCAAATCAATGAAGACAGGTGATAACAATTAACAACCATGCAGAATGAATTCAAGCGATGGGAAAGATTAAACAGTAAACCATCGATTACTTCTACATGGTGAAACTACTTTTTACCACAGTTTGAGAAAACTTAAAATAAGAAAAGGAACTATCTGGATATACATGGTGTCCTAAGCTAAACAGTTAAAAACTTGTAAAAAATGTTGAAACGGAGCAAAGAATTTATTCGAAAACATAAGGCATACTTGTTACACAGTCTTGATATTGAGTTCCATATTTAAGAAAATAATAAGAATAAAACTAAAGGATCCTGAGTCTCCAACAAGTATCTGAGGTTCTTCACAACAATAAGAAAAGCCATAAACCTAAGATATAGTCTACAACGATAATTATTACAGAGGAGAATATATAAATATTAAGAACGCGTATATGAAACATTATATAGAAGTTGTTCAAATGCAAGTAAACTTTTAAAAAAGAAAAGAAAAAAGAAAAATTGAGTAGGAAAGCATAAAGTACTTCATAAGTATAAGTCTTGACATCCAATTATCACCTAAGCTGAAGGTCCTGGTCTTCTCCCCAAGGCTTGCTGCTACCTCTAGGGTACTTCTCGGATGAGCTACGCAAATCATACCTCATTTGATCAATGCTGACAACATTGGGATATAATAACTTCATCAGCTCACCACGCAAAGATCCCAGCTCAGGTTCAGGAATGGGTGGTATTTCCTCAGTAGTGGTGATACAGTTATGCTCAAGGTCCACTACAACAACCTACGTTTCAAAACAAGCAAACAGTAAGCATTTAGCTGATTCAATTCACTAGATAACTCCACGATAGAAACTTTAAAATTCAAAAAATGATCTATGTCTGGGCTCAAATAAAAATATTTGAAGGAGAAAAAAAGAAGGAAAGTAACGTATAGAAAAACAATAAAAGTAATAGCATTCCAGGAAGCTCCAACCTACAAATATAGAGCTCTAAGTGGCTATTGTCACATTTCTATAACTAATATAATTCTAATTGGTGATATCTTGTTATTGAATCCCTTTTGTGATTAATTCTAATTGGAGTGGATTCTTGAAAGCTTTAAAGTGAGGAGGTTCACTTTCCTCTTTTTGTAATTGTACTATATCAATAAAAAATTATGTTTTCATGAAATTCAACGCTGGCATGAATGCAATGGATGGTTTGTACAGGATATCTTCAAGAAAGAAATAAGAACTCGTAAAAGATGCCCCTTCTGTCAAAACAGCAAACTGCACAGAGGATTAACTGTGATATTTAAAAACCTGAGCATAGTTCAACTTGTTTAAGAAATATATTTTTTACCAAAAGATCAGAAGTTTGAATCCTCACACCCACATGATGTTGAAGTAAGAGAGAGAGAGAGAGAACAAGATCAGGAACAACTAACATATCAGAAACTGGCCTCTTTTGACATAATATCTTAATCTATTACACATAAATTTAGGAATCAAGAGGCCACATACCGAATATGCTGCTGACCTCAAATGTCAATCAGGGCAGTACATTTTAACATAGCCTTGATAAATATTATTTGTCATGAAATTTGATTATTTAAAAAAAAAAACATTAAAATATAAAAGAAATTGCTTACACCATCCATTGCCAGATAGGATATATCAACGCCTGAATAAAGACCCATCATATATGGTGTGGGAGCATCAATATAGTCTACTCCACTGTAAAAGAGTAACGGAATGTAGACATGCTTCAGGACAGCATAGAAAGATTGGGTTAGAGTCTATAATAAAGAAGCAGTAAAGTATGCACGAAAACCCACTCACTTATATCACGCCAAAAATTACTAATTGTGGCTTTCAACTGTCATATTTTAAAAATTGTGCAGGAATTACAAACATTTCCAATTAAAAAAATCACCCAAAAAATGAAAATTTGAAGTTAGGTAACTGACCTGCCACCTAAATGGATATATTAAATGACAGATGGCTTCTGATACAAGAGTTAAAAGTGAATACCTGCCAAAAAAAAAAAAACATATACGAAAACACGTTAGCACATACTAAAAAATGACAATTATCTTTTTTTTTTTTTTTTTTTTTTTTTTTTTTTTGATATCCGTGAGTGTCTGGGCCAGCTTACGCGCACCTCGACTAATCTCATGGGACAACCGCCTGACCCTACTACATTTGGTTGTCAAGGAAACTCGTAGGATATTAAATCCTAGGTAGGTGGCCATCATGGATTGAACCTATTCCCTCTAAGCCCTTTATTTTTTCTATGGTCCTTATTGACCATTAGGGCCAACCCATGATGGTTTAAAAAATGACAATTATCAAACTTGGAACTTACAAATCATACAAGAGTATGTATGACAAATAGCAAACAATTTGGTCAAAATGACCAGTTAAACCAAATCGTTCCACAAGAAACTGATTAGTACTAGGAGAGAAGGGTTTTCAAGGACAGGGACTAGGGAAAACAAAGCCAACCAAAAAAATACATTTGTTTTTTAAGATTACAAGAAACCCTGAATTCTCATGTACTTAGTTCCATCATACATTGACTGTCTTACACTTTAAACAATCAAATGAGAATTTCAGTAACCATAAAAAAAATAATAATAATACTAATAATCCAATTATTCATCAAACAAATGAATATGATAATTAAGTTTTGACAAATATCACTTCAAGAAGTATATAGATTCAAAGAGATACTTGTCTGATCGAAGAAGAATCCTCCTTTCCAGCAAGACAGCAGTGAAAAGTTTGATTACATTTTCCAAATCCAAGCACTGCATAAGTGGCTGAAACGAAATCTGCACTCATAAAGAAGATGATCGTTAGATAAGAAGATAAACCAACATTTCACTTTCTGAGTTACACTGCTTGCGAGGCATATCGGCACTCAGCCTACTATTAAAAATATATTAAAAAAAAATCAGCTTACATCAGCATGGGGAAGCCCATCCTTTGGTGGTGCCTGAACAGAGAGAAGGCAATTCTCAATACCAAACAAAATCCGATCCTTCCCAGGAGTAGGCAGAGGTACATTGGAGACCACGTGTGCTATGATATCCCAAAGAGGCTTGCTGAAATGTTGGATAGCTGAGAATATTAATAGCGAAGGGAAAAAATTCCACTAAAATTCAAATTCTTAAGCCAATTGATTTTTGTAATGAAGACTCTTTTTTGGTTAATGCCAGTTCAATAAATTTTTATGATCCCCTTGGCAGTTGGGTTGATTTCTCATCGTCCTTGTATATTTCTTTTCCTTCTGGATGCAAAATTGTAAAATGAATCCACTCATGTCTATAAAATCAGCTTTATAATTCACGCTGTAGAATTTGCTTCCATATAAATAAATAAGATGTAATGGAGAGAGTATCTAATTATGTACTGACCTACTTCCACTGCTGGAGAAGCACAAAGCAAATATTTCCTCCAACGCATCTTTAAGGACGCGGAAGCTGGGTGAACGCGAAACAATACAGATACATTTATCAGCATACGAATTTGGTGGAATGCGGTAAGCTGTAGCAATATCGTTACAGACAGGGTCCTTAAAAGCAATGCAACTGACATAAATTTTTGACCCATCGCCCTCTGCATTAGAATTTCCACAATCGCAGTGAGTGAAGATACACAGATGCCGTACTAACAAACTACATTCCATTTAAATGTAACACACATCCAGATTGCCAAACCGAGTCATCTTCGAATTATGGATGCTGAAAGAAATTCAAAGTTAAGCAGCACACATACCCGTCAAAACAATTGGGTAACTCCGCGGAAAAGTGCAGTCGTCAGTGGAATCGAAACCCGATTCCGAAAACTCGATCCCAGCTGGTAGAACACACTGCAAATGCGGATCATATGGGGGCTCAGGTTAATCAAGCAATAGACAAATTCGACACCTCAAAACTAGAAAACAGACAAAAATATGCTCGAAAGTGAATAGACTTGCTATTGCTATATTGGAACTCACCGTTGGGAGCTGAGGTGGCGGCGGAGGATAAAGAGCATGGTTGGTGGGAGGATACTGATCGAGAAGAGAAGGTAGATACAGGTAACTGAATCCATGAAATCCCTTGTTTCCATCTAAAGTCCGAATCTCCGGCCCGATCCCACAAACCACGAAATACTCGAAGATCCGAGCCATTCAACACCGATGGCCGATTATACTCACTCCGTAATTGATACCAGAGAGAGAATCGACGACTTCCAGCTGATCTTCAAGGTCGATTCCAACTCAGAATGTGCAATTGATGGAAGAAGAGATTAGTAGAATCATATGGAGTAGAAATGAAGGAGAAGAATTACTCTGCACTCCGTACTGGAATGACGCGCGATTAGATTTTCCAAACCGGAAAGATGAATGAAATGTATATATGCGGCCGGTTGCCGGTTAGCCTGTTTCAGATTAACCATCGCAAAATGAAATGAATTTTTTTTCCAAAGGAAAATGAAAATTATTGGTTATTCTCGTTTTTTGATCTAAATTTTATCACTTTTGGTAGTTTTTTTTTTTTTTTAAAAATATTGTTTAATAAGTTGCTCAACTTTAAAAATATTTTATAGCTTCCTCAACTTCCAATTTGTATCTAATAGATCATTGATATATTTGATATTTTTAAAAATTAACCAATCTATTATATATAAAATTGAACTTTATGCTTATTGAAATTCTAAACTTCCAATTTTGTATCTAGAAGGCTTGTGAATTTTTAAAAAAATGTTGAATAGGTCAATGACTTATTAAACATGAAATTAAAATTGAAAGATCTATTGGACATGAAACTGAAAGTGTAAGGACCTATTGAATATTTTTTAAAGTTCAAAAACCTACTAGAAACAAAATTAAAAGTTAGAAGATCTATTTGAAACTTTTTAAAGTTCAGAAACTAAATTGACACGATCCTAAAAGTTCAGGAATTAAATATGTAATTTAATTTTGAATTTAAATTAGGTTTGATATTTTAAATAAAAACAGTCTACATGTACACTTGTTTTTTTTTTTTTTTTTTTTTTTAATCAGAGTAGTCATTTTTTCTTTGTGTTACTTAATTAGCCCTTTTCTTTCGGAAGCTGATTTTTTTTTTTTTTTTTGAGTAATTGATTTTGCATTGATCAAATCAATTTAAGGTAGATATTACTTTTAAATAAAATTTATGACAATAATGTTAAAGTGAACATAACTCAACGACATATACTCTTGATTGAGGTTGTTCGAACTCTCCCACCTTCAAATATGGTTTTTTTAGTACAAGAATTCGAACCTCTAACCTCATGGTCGAGTGTATATGCCAATTACGGCTAAGCTAAGCTTGCTTTGGCACCTTCGAATATGGTTGAACTAAAAGATTTTTAATTATTTTAATTTAATTTATTTAGTGTCTAATTTAATTTAAATATATTAATTTAAAGTATTTTATCTGCAAACAAAACCTTAAAAACAAATGGATTTAAAAGAAACTAATTAGAGGGAAAAGTTAATTAAATGCCACCAAAAAGTAGAAAAAGAATTTGTTAATAGTTTCCCTCGCGTTTTCATCTGAAGAGGGAAAATGGCCCACCTTGACTCTGTTCAACCTGTAAATTTCCGATATCCTTCCCATCGTGGACTTTCCATTAATCTACTCCCCGATCCCAATCCGTTGATTTGTTCATAATTTGACTTTCAGGCGTTGAAGCCCAGACAAAAATGGAGATTGTCACCAAGTAACGAGCAGATTCCACAATCAGTTCTCTCATTTGGAACTTCTGCAGCTCCTCAGTGATCGAAGATGGAACCTGATAAGATCAAAGGGGTTGTCGTAATCACTCTTCCGCCGCCGGACAATCCGTCGTTGGGTAAATCCATCACTGCTTTTACACTCACCGACGACTTCCCGGAACCTCCTCGTGAATCCGGCGCCGTTCGTCAAGAAGTACAAGAACCCAACAGTAACGATTTGACTCTACCACCGAATCTTCCGATTCAAGCCCCTTCGAGTCAGCGAAGTAGCCCATCTTCGAGGGAGCTTTTTGTTGGTACTCCTAGAAAGCTTTTTGTCTTACTGGGTATTGCCCTCGTTGCTATCTATCTTTATTCTTTCAATTTCCCGGAGACCCTTCAGGAGCTGCGGAATTCCGAGAAGAATGATGACGATCGCCCTAAATCCTTGCTGTTTCCCCTCTATTTCGAATCGGTTTTGGGTGATAGCAGTGATTTCCAGCTTAAATTGGGAAGGACCGTGGGTGTAAATAATGATGTGCTTGGAGTTTCCAAGTCGAGCAAATTGATTTCTGCTACTTTGAAATCTGATTCCTCAGCCGTTTTTCCTTTGCGGGGAGATATCTATCCAGATGGGTATGGAAGTCCCTTGTTTTTTTTACTAAATTTGCTTTCTGTCCAGCGATGATTATGCCAATCATCAAACTGCAGGGAACTTTTTAGCTTAAAGCAGTTGAAATGCTTTTTAAAAGCCTCTTTCGTTTGGAACATTAAGAAGAAGAAATAAAAAAGATACTTTCAACTAGGGGAGAATAAACGGCTAGAAGAATAAATAAATATAGTACTTTCAGCTAAGTTGATGTTTGGTTAATGATTTCAAAGTTTAGAATGATGCCATGCACGTTAGTGGTAACTGCAGAAATCATAATCCCGATCGTTTGTTGGACGTTTCTTACTTAAAAATATCTGTGCTCATACCAACTCAAAACTTTTTAACTGACTTTATAATGGTGATGTGGTTTAATGGCACTTTGAATGACCTAAGAAATTATGTAAAACAAGTCACATACAGAGATGATTCTGCTGGTTTTAACTATAAATAGGATTCTTAAGTTTATGCATTTGACCATTATGTGTAGATAGCATACAGTGTTTGTCATGAAGACGTCATTATTTGCACTAACATGGCTTTTCTACAACATATAGATTTTATTATACTTACATCATGGTTGGAGAGCCACCAAGACCTTACTTCCTCGACATTGATACTGGGAGTGACTTGACGTGGATTCAGTGTGACGCTCCTTGCACCAGTTGTGGCAAGGTAATGTCCTGATATTCAATTCGTGCTTTTGGAAGTTGGAACACATAATTAATTTCCTATTGTTTTGGAGCCGCTATCACAAACTTTTTTTTACAACATTCTTTCTTCAAATGTGATCTTACCTGGTTCTTGTATGGGGATTCTTTCGTGTGTAAACAATCCATTTGTTTGACCATGTTTTCTTGGTAGTGCCATAATCCTCATGTTAGTGGTAACAAGTGTTTTTTTAATTGAGATCTGTTGAGGACGTTCACATAATTTCAATCGCACCTGCTTTGAGCCTACCATTTATCTCTTCGTAGTTGGAGAAGTTGAATGAACTTTCTGGTTTAATGTTCAAACAATTTTTTTATTCAAATGAATGATGAATCTTGTTTGATGGTCTTCAATGGAAATATTTTAGAGTTGTAGTTTGATCAAATTTTAGAATGTCAAGGGAAGATAAAGGTAAAGGAAGGAAAAGACAAATAAATTCGCATTAGGAAAACTAAAAATTTTAAGTGGGTCGAATGGCACCAGCTGAACCAATTTGAATGGATAATCAAATTTTTATCATATAGAAGGTTCAGAGAGACTAGCCAATATAATACAGAAGGAATTATGCACATAAGCATTTTCTCCCTTTTACAAATGAATTATATACGGCCCACCTATGATTTTCTTTTCTTATGAGTATATTGCACTATGCAGTCAATATTTGTTGCAACATTTTGTAGAGCAACCAACCATCGTAGATTACAAAACTTTGTAGAGGACGACCAGCACATTAATCTAATGATATAGTTAATGTAGGGAAGAAATCCATTATACAAGCCAAAAAGAGAGAACGTTGTATCTTTCAAGGACTCTTTGTGCATGGAAGTTCAAAGAAATCATGATGGCGATCAGTGTACAACCTGCCATCAATGTGACTACGAGATTCAATATGCCGACCAGAGCTCCTCTCTAGGGGTTCTTGTTAAAGATGATTTTACCTTAAGGTTGTCCAATGGATCATTGACCAAGTTGAATGCCATTTTCGGGTATCATGTTTTCTCCTTGTACCTCCATAGTGTAAATTATCCAAGTTTTAGTTCTCATGTCAATACTCTAATATTTTCTGGTTTATTTTGTTACAAGGTGTGCTTATGATCAGCAAGGTTTACTATTGAACACTTTGTCAAAGACTGATGGCATTCTGGGACTAAGCAGGGCTAAAGTTAGCTTTCCTTCCCAGTTGGCAAGTCAAGGGATCATAAACAATGTGGTAGGTCACTGCCTTACGGGTGATCCAGCAGGTGGTGGATATATGTTTTTTGGTGATGATTTTGTGCCACAGTGGGGGATGGCATGGGTTGCCATGCTTAACAGCCCTTCCATGTGAGTATGGATTACACCTGTTATGGGTGTAATTTTGTCTTACTCAAGAAGATTTTTCTTCCAACTAATTTTTCAAAGATTAAAATAAAAATTGAGGAGAAGAAAGCTAGAATGGAATTTGGATCCCAACATAGGTGCTCATACGCTTCATAATTTTAGTAGCTTATATATATCTCTAATGAGAAATTGAGCTTTGAGAAAAACAAAAGAATATACAAGAAATGAGTCCATACAAAAAAAACTAACAGGATGAAAGGGGCTTCGATCCAAAAGAATGAGACCTAACCCAATAGTTAGAAAAAAAGTCTAGGAGACTGAAGTCAACATAGAGGCATTAAATTTAATGAGAGACCGGACCTCTCAACCCCCCTAAAAGTTCTCATATTTCTCTTTAGCCAAATGCTCCATAAAAAGGTGAAAAAACAAGCATACCAAAGAACTATGCCCTTCTCACGAAAGTATCCCAATCAAGCATGACAAAGTTCTCTGCCACAGAATTTTGCAGCGTACATTTAATTCTTTGTACTTTGTGGATTTTACATCTGCTCCACTGTAATGGATCTTTAACTGCTTCAATTTTATAATTTCAGAGATTTTTACCAAACAAAGGTTGTGAGAATTGATTATGGAAGCAGCCCACTGAGTCTTGATACTTGGGGTAGCAACCAGGAACGAGTAGTTTTCGATAGTGGCAGCTCCTACACATACTTCACAAAAGAAGCATATTCCCAATTGGTTGCATATGTAAGTTTCAACTTTCAAGCATAGTAGCCTGGAGTGAATTTCTCTCTGGTTTCTGCGAAAAAGTTTTATCTGCTGATTATGAATTTCCATTCATCTGCAGCTTGAAGAACTCTCGGCATTTGGGCTTATTATTCAAGATTCATCAGATACCATTTGTTGGAAAACTGAATCTTCTATCAGGTATAAGACAGATATGAAGACATTCCTCGATAGAGTAGGACTGCGTCATTGATATGGATAACATTTACTACTAAAAATTTTCTCTTACAGCTTTACTCACGAGTCACGAGTGATCTATTACCTCATCAATGTGGATTACTTGTACTAGCAAACTTTGCTTATTTCTTCTGTTTCTAAAACATCTCGATGAACAATGATGATAGAAGGAGAAATGAAGGAAAATCTGGCCAAGTTTCTAGCTTAAAAAAGAACATGAAATTCTCAATAGAATGAAACATTTCCTTAACCATGTTGAATTCGGCAAAACTTGTTCCACTACAATAATTCCACACCCAATGCAGCTCTCCACTAATGCTAGAACCTAAATTTTATGTGAACACCTGCAGATCTATTAGAGATGTCAAGCAGTTCTTCAAGCCTTTAACGCTTCAGTTTGGCAGCAGATTTTGGATTGTGTCCACGAAACTCGAGATTCCTCCAGAGAATTATTTAGTCGTCAATGTAAGTCTCTATTTATTTCCTATAAAAAGTTTACATATTTCTGTTGCTGTTATATGCATGTTTTTCAATTGGATTCATATTTATAAATATTGAGGAAGGACTGCTCCTTGTTCTGCAGAAAGAAGGAAATGTATGCTTGGGAATTTTTGATGGAAGCCAGATACATGATGGGTCCACAATCATTCTTGGAGGTAAAAACAGTTTTAGAAAGTTCAAGAATTTGTATGAACTTTTTTGTTTTTTTTTAAGACAAGAAAGTAAGTTCATATTTTTCTATCTTGCACTTCACAAAAAAGAGTTTTCATGTCTTTTTATGCTCTGTGTTTAAGCTCTAGCACGTTTTTATACTTTTAGTATACTTTCACGCTTTAAAAAACATTGGTTTTGAATATCAAAATTGGATCCCATTGAGTTTCCAATATTGCAAGTCTTTGTGGTACAAATATTTACTGGCTTGCAACTACTGATATTTGCCACTTAATCATCATCCTAACATTTCCTGGATTCAAATTTATATTTCACGTTTTATCTTTCAGACAACGCATTACGTGGGAAATTGGTTGTTTATGACAACGTGAATCAGAGAATTGGATGGACTTCATCCGACTGTCACAAACCAGGAAGAATTAAACGCCTCCCATTCTTTTGATACACTGTCAGTCTACAGATAAACTACTTAGTAATTGTTATGTGGCATACCTAGATTGTTCTGTCTATAAATACGAATTGCTTATTTGTGAATAAATTAATAAGCTTTTCGAATACTTGTCTTTAAACACTGGGATTCATAGTTCTTACATAATCAACTGTAGGTTAATCTTTTAATCGACCAGTAAACAACAAATTGCATTCAGTTTTATGAAGTAATTTGCATGCATGACACAGAAAAATGGCAAAATAATATGAAAGATGAATAATTGTTTATGCTATAGAAGAAGCTAATTCTTCCTTTTCTTCTGTGTCACCTTCATGCTTACAACAAGTTTCTGCTTGATCATAGTTGGATTGGCATTTCCAGGCATTGATGATCAAGGGTCCTTGGATATCGTTGTTTTCAGTGAAGGTATCACACTCTTGAATCTCCAATATCTCTACTCTGCGGTTGGTCTTCTTCCTTATTTTGATTGCTATATCTTGGGGGCTGAACTTTCCACAAACGCTTACCCTGCACTGCTTTTGCTCTATCAAATGTTCCTCCAACTCTATCAAGATGACAAGGACTAACATGTTATTAAGTTACCAAGTAGAATCAATTGAAGAGTCTAATTTAGAACGAAAGAACAGAGAAGTTATTTAATCTGGCCGCCACAGTATGGCTGCCCCTTTCAAACTCTAAGTATTAATTGTATAGATAGGTCTCCACCTCTATCAAGATGACAAGGACTATCTATCATTTCATTAGTTATCGAGTAAAATCAATCGAGAGTCTAGTTCAGAACAAAAGGAAAGAGAGAGAGAGAAAAGGTAAATCTGACCGCTACAATATGGTTGTCCTCTTCCATACTCTTAACTAAGACTCAGAACATAGTTTTCACTCTCTTACCTCGAGGTATAAAATAGCTAGTTATATTGTTTGTGTCTCAAATAATTTCTCGAGAGAGAAAGAGAGATAGAGATTTCACCTTTTATACTAAGAAGGGCTCGTCTTACTTTCCTGTAACATCCATTGCAGTCCATATGAATCCTCAAAACCATGCAGCAAAACTGCCATAGTTGTCAAGGGAAAACAGTTCAATAATGCCAATGAAGCTTGGAAGGAGAAGAAGAATGGAGAGAGATGGTGAGTTTGAACTTGCCTTTCCTGTCATTAAATCACTGACAAAAACAGAACCTTCTCCAAGAATCTAAACCAATGGTGCTTAAACACAGAAACAGAGAGAAAACTGATGGGTTTCTCAGAGAACGTGAAAGGGATGGACTTGAAAATCTGGGTTTAATGATGGTATTGATTGGCGAGAGAATATTAAGCCAGTGAATAGCAACAATAATATTTGGAACCTGATTCGGCATTGTGGTGTGTAGGTTGTTCATTATTCTTGGCTTCTTAGCTTTGCTTTTCCTTTTCAATTTCTTTTTCGTATTGAGAAAAAGAAGGCATCCTTTTTTAAACCAGAAAGCCTTTCTTTTTTCTCATTATGTGGCTGTGCTTCTCCTTCAAAAATAAATTAAAGGTTCAGCACAAGCAATGGCAACAACCATATAGAAAACTTTTTTTCTCTTTGTATGAAGGAATATTCCAAAGTATTCTCAGGTTTTTATCCTTGGGGGACATTTGGTTCCTAGGGTTAGACTTGTGTAATCTATAATCTTTTTAAACAATATCCATCAGCATCTGAGTCAGTTTGCGCACATCTCGATCATTCCCACAGAACAATTGTCTAACTCTACTATATTTAGTTGCCAAGGTAACTCGTAGGATATTAATTCCTAGGTTAGGCTTGAAAGGTCGAGTTTAGACATGTTATGTGTTTTATCCCGAGTTGTGGGTTTGTTAGTCCCACTAGCAGCATATTCGTATGTTACAAACTTATCTTTTATAATACTACATACAGATAACTTACAAATTAAATATAAATTACACAAGTTCAAGTTTCTATAACTTATTTCTTTATACAATCTTAAGATAGGCTCTATAAACTCAAATTTCTTCGGGTTAGACTTGACAAACTCAAATTTAATAAGCCTACACAAAGTTGATAGTCAAACGATACTTCAACGTTTTAGGAGTCTCATTGATATATTAAATTAATGTCTTAACCATATGTGATGCATTATTTATTTATTTATTTTAAAAAAATGTGATACATTAGTTTGTTAGACTTGGTTTCTGTATTTAAATTAAGATAATTAGATATTAAGTGACAAAGACACGCATTGACTTTCTTTCATTTTGCATTATGTTGAAACAAAACAAAATTTCTCAGAATACAAAATTCATACAATTCACGTATTTTCTATTCATTTTGGTACGAAATTTATTGTCATTAAATATCTAGACATCCGTATTTGACTATTAAAAGCAAATCATATCCTACATGTCAAATTCCAATTATTTGCCCAAAAAAAAAAAACATTTTTAAAACAACTAATAAGGTTTAGGGCATTATTGAAATTTTGCTTATAGTTCCTAAATGAAAAGTAGATTGCAGTTAAATTAAAAATACTACACATAATATTTATCATAATTGGGATTTAGTTTATAATATTGGAGTAAGTTTCTTGTTAAAGGAATTGATTCAACAGGAAAAAAAAAATAGGTTAAGTCTTTTGCTTTTCTTAACATCAAACTTTGCTGCTGTTAAGATTCTAATTGTACTTTATTCTTGGTTGCACTAAAATTGAAGATGATACCATTTTTTTATGCCATCACAAACAATTATTTTGAAAAAAAAATGATTTTTTAAAATTAAATTAAATAAAGAATACAGAGAAAGAACAACTGATTTCTATTCAAGTTAAAAGAGGAGAAAAATTGAAGGATGAGAGTTGTTTTAGTGGGTTAAGTTCATATTAAGAATTTCCATTTGAAAAAACAAGGAAAAAAAAATGTAAAATTATATGAAAACTTATCAACAGATACGAGAGAATTGAACCTTTCACCTGAAAGTTATAATAAGTGTTTTTATTCATAGAATTATTGTTTGGATTGACCATTGTATTGTTGTGTTAAAACCCTGCAAACGAAGTTCGAGTTACATCATTTCCAATGGTACATTAATTTAAAGCCGTTGAGAGGACCAAGATGCAAATAAATGCCTTGGTCTCCAGCAGCCCAAAGGCAGCTATTATGCTCACATTGCTCACTAAGCCAGGTTCCTTTCTCTGGCCAGAAAACATCACCAGTAACTTGCCCATATTTGCTACTAAAATTGCACCAATACAATGTTGTTTGCAAAAGATTTTCTTTAAACGTCCAGTCGTATTTGGCTAATGTGGCGAGTACGTGCTCGCCCAAATCGTCGTCTTTCGATTTGCAGTGAACAACCAGAGTTGAAGCTGCCATCTGATTCAAAATGGTCACCTGCCATTGGGACAATGGAGCTTGTAGCTTGGATGCTGCAAAACATGACTTGATCATGTTGGATTCCAAAGCAAGCAATAAGATGAAACAAAACATGTTTTGAGGCTTCATTTTCTTGGAGTTTATGGTCACTTTTTACACACAAATCCTTTTTATTTTGTTTCAATATATATATGGTCAAATTGAATTAGTAGGGAAAGATTCGCAGGTTGTGTGTACCGTGTACATCACCTTAATTTTCTTACCTTATTTATCCAAACATTCAATACATAGTATGTGTTCGTTTGAGATGAACCGTTTTGATCTATCCAATATTGATGGATAATACAAATTAATGATGCAAGAGTGACTTAAGTTCTAGGTACTAAATTCCAAGATCAATGTACAATACATAGTATATGATGTACATTGTACAACCTTAATTTTCTTACCTTATTTAATTTAAACGTACAATACATAGTATGTGTTCATTTAGGATGACCCCTTTTGATCTATCCAACATTAATTGACAATACAAATTAATGATATAAGGGTGACTAGTGATATGGAACAATATAGCTTTTTTTTTTTTTTAATAAACATTATGTTATAAATTAGGGGAAGCTTAGACTCTAATATCTTATCGATAAGAGTTTTTTTTTCTTTTAGTTGGGTGAGATATTAAAACAAATACCGTGATAAATGATAATACTTTATGTGGACTTCTTTTTGTTAGATTGTGAAAATTGAATTTTTAGTTCAAATAGATTTTTCAAATTGAATAGGAGTTTGGAGGATATTTTACGTTAAGAAAATTCGACAATAATATATAACCATATTTTTAAATATCGCATCACTATTTCATTATCTAATTTCAATAACGCTATTGAGTGAAATGAGATGAATATTAAACACTAAAATTTTAATTAACATAAAATGATTTTTTTTATTCAAATGTCACATCAACCTTTTATTGTTCAATTTCAACTACATTATTAGGTAGAGATATAATTAAAAGAAATTGAAACATAGCAAATGATATATATTTGGATATGTCTTTATCGTTAGAGATAACGAGAGGTTTTGAACCTAGATTCAAATCTCCGTTACTTTTAACTTTTTTTTTTCTTTTTTTTTTTTTGAAAAAGTGTTACCTTTAACTTGATTATTAATGTCAACAAAATTTGAATGAAGAGTTTTTGTTAATGAGATCTCAAATTAAAAACCATGGCCAAAGAATGTACGGCTCAATTAACCTTATCATTTGGTAAAGGAGATGAATTCCAATACGAAAATTACATATAAGGCCAAACGTATTTGTTTTCAAATGCCAAAAAAAAAAATTATTACAATACATTACATATAAATTGTACCTCTTTTTAAGAGTAATATATAAATTGTACGTAATTCTTGTTTTATTTTCTTTTATGTTAATTGTATTTTTTTTTAAAAAAAATATAATACTTGTACTTTATTCTTAGTTGTTGCACTAGAATTGAAGATGATGCCACTTTTTTGGTGGGTTAAATTCATATTAAAAAAAAAACTCTTGAGAATAGAGTTCAAATGTATGTATTACTGTCTCATCTTAAGAATGGTAAATTTATTGATCAATTAAATAAAAAATAGGTTTTTGAACTTTCAAGTTTGTCTTATAAACCGGTTTTAGAACTTTAAGAAATATCTAATAAGTCTTCAAACTTTCAATTTTGTATCTAATAAAGTCTTTGATCTTTAAAAATGGTCTAATAAGTCCATAAACTTTGAATTTTGTGTTCAATTCTTGAGCTTTCAAGTTTGTGTCTGATAAGCCTTTAACCAATTCTACATTTTAAAAAATTTACGAGCCTATATATTGTATACAAAATTGAAAGTTTAATATCCAATTTTGTGTTTTTGTTATTTAAAAAAATGCAAAATAATAAATATGTTAGACACACCTACTCGGAGACAAGAAATTGAAAGTATAGAGATTTTATTTGACATTTTTAAATTTTAAGAATTTGTTAGACATAAACATGAAAGTTCATGGACTAAACTCATAATTTAACTCCAAAAAAAAAAAACAACTATTATCATTACTATACTTTTTTTACCCCAACAAACCTAAAAAAAGTAATAAGTATTGTTATTCATAGAATTATGCTTGGATCGACAAATGTGTTCGAGTTCAAATCATGCAAATGAAGGTCAGGTTACATCATTTCCAAGGATACAATAATTGAAATGTCTTCAGAGAGTCAAGATGAAAGTAAATGCCCTGGTCTCTAGCAGCCCAAACACAGTTACCATGAATACAATTATCAGTGAGGAATGTTTCACTCTCTGGCTAGAAAACATTACCAGAAGCTTGTCCATGTTTTCTGCTAAAATTACACCAAAACAATGTTGTTTGCCAAATATTTTCATCAAAATTCCAGTAGTATTTGCCTCCGACGCCAATTATGTGTGCTTGCCCAAATCGTCGTCTTTCGATTTGCAATGAGCCACCAGACTTGAATCCTTCATATGATTCAATATGGTCACTTGCCATGAGGACAATGGATCTTGTAGCTTGGATTGTGCAAAACATGATTTGATTATGTTTGATCCTAAAGCAAGCAATATGATGTAACAAAAGATATCTAGAAGCTTCATTTTTCTTGGGGTTTTGGTCACTTTTTTTACACCATTCTCTTTGGCTCTTTGTTTCTTATATAGTCAAATTCAATTTATATATGGAAAGATTCATGGGTTGTTTAATGTACCTCGCCTTAATTTTCTTCCCTTATTTATTTAAACGCGCAATAATACATGGTATGTGTAATAAGGTGTTCTGTTACTTGATATTAAACCATCTAATTAATTATGTTCTTTAATATTTATTTGAATCAGTTAGTCTGTTTATTATTCTTCTTTTCGAGGTTTAGAACGTCAATGTCAAAGGAAATGTTGAAGTCTCAATTTTGCAAATTTGAAATTCATTTAGGATATGAACCTTTCTTATCTATCTAAATATGGATATATGGACAATACAAATGATACGATGGTGACTTTTGTTTTGAGATCTTGAAATATCAATATAGTATATGGTATTGAACAATATAATCGTCTTTTTAAATAGTATATCTTATCATAAAAGTTTTTGAGATAGGAAAGAAATACCATGATAAAGGATCATACCTTCTATGATGGATTTTCTTGTTAGATTGTGCCAATTGATTTTTTTTTTTTTTTTTACCTTTCTTTCTTTCTTCTTTCTTAGATAGAGTCATTTATGATTTCAAATTGAAGAAAATTTAGGAGACATTTTAAATTAAAAAAACTAGTTAATACAATATTTTAAAATATCACATCAATATTTCATTATTCAATTTCAGCCATGTTACTAATTAGTGATGTGAATATAACATTAAAAAAAAGAAAAACTTTGTTGAGTTTTATTTTTATAATTAATATTATACTTCTTATCTCAACAAATTCAAAAGGATTGAATCATCAACTAGTAATAGTTACATGTTGTTATTCATAGAGTTGTGTTTGGATCGGCAACTATGTCGAGTTGAAATCATGAAAATGGAGGACGGGTTATTACATCATTTCCAAGGATATATCAATTGAAAGTAATCAAAAGAACCAAGACGCAAGTAAATCCCACTCTCTTGAGCAGCCCAAATGCAGGTATTATGATCACATCGATTACTAAGCCAGCTTCTCTTTTCTGGCCAGAAAACCTCACCAGAAGTTTTCCCATATTTGCTGCTAAAATTGCACCAAAACAATGTCGTTTGCCAAAGATTTTCTTTGAACATCCAATAGTATTTGCCTCCGACGTTGATCACGTGCTCGCCCAAATCATCGTCTTTCGACTTGCAATGAGCAACAAGAGTTGAATCCTTCATATTATTCAAAATGGCCACTTCCCATGGGGACAATGGATCTTGTACCTTGGATTGTGCAAAACCTGACTTGATCATGTGTGTTTCTAAAGCAAGCAATATGATAAAACAAAAGATGGTTAGAGGCTTCATTTTCTTGGAGTTTGGTCACTTTTTTACACAATTCTTTTTGGTTTTGTTTCATATATATAAAGCCAAATTGAATTCGTATATGGAAAGATTCATGGGTTTTGTTCAATGTACATCGTCTTAATTTCCTTATCTTATTTATTTAAATGTGCAATATATGGTATGTGCAAGAAGGTGTTACATATGGAAAACTGTTACTCAATGTTAAACCATCTAATTAATTATGTTCTTTAATATTTATTTGAATTAGCTAATCTTTTTATTATTCTTCTTTTCAAGGTTTAAAACGTCGAAGTCTCAATTTTACATATTCGGAATTCGTTTAGGATATGAACCATTTTGATCTATCTAAATATGGATATGGAATGGACAACACAAATGATATGATGGTGACTTGAGTTTTGAGATCTTGAAATATCAATAGTATATAGATATTGAAAAATATAATCTTTTTTTTTAAATGTTATATCTTAACATAAAAGGTTTTGAGATAGGAAAGAAATATCATGATAAAGGATGATACCTTATATGATGGATTTGCTTGTTAGATTATATTGTGCCAATTAATGTTTTTTAATTTTTAATTTTTATCTATTTATTATTATTATTGTTATTATTATTATTATTTGGCTTAGATGGAGCCATTTATGATTTCAAATTGAAGAGAAGTTTGGGGACATTTTAAATTATGAAAACTAGTTAATATATAACAATATTTTAAAATATCACATCAATATTTCATTATTCAATTTCAACAATATTAAGTGATGTGAGAGGTAAATATACTATTAAAAAAGAAAAACTCTGTTAAGTTTTATTTTCATCATTATTATTATATACTTCTTATCTCAACAAATTGAAAAGGTTTGGACCTTTGACTAATAATAGTTAGTGTTATTATTCATAGAGCTATCTTTGAATCGACAATTATGTCACGTTGAAATCATGAAAATGGAGGTCGGATTACATCATTTCCAAGGATATATTAATTGAAAAGAATTGAGAGGACCAAGACGCAAGGAAATCCCACGCTCATGAGCAACCCAAATGCAGGTATTACGATCACATCGATCACTAAGCCAGCTCCCCTTTTCTGGCCAGAAAACTTCACCAGAAGTTTGTCCATATTTACTGCTAAAATTGCACCAATACAATGTCGTTTGCCAAAGATTTTCACTGAACATCCAATAGTATTTGCCTCCGACGTTGACCACGTGCTCGCCCAAATTGTCGTCTTTGGACTTGCAATGAACAATAAGAGTTGAATCCTTCATATTATTTAAAATGGCCACTTCCCATGGGGACAATGGACGTGCTGCAAAACATGACTTGAACATGTTTGATTCCAAAGCAAGCAATATGATGAAACAAAAGATGCTTAGAGGCTTCATTTTCTTTGCAATTTGGTCACTTTTTTGACACAATAATGTATACCCATTTGGCTTTGTTTCATATATAGCCAAATTGAATTCCTATATGGAAAGTATTTACTTGTATTAGTTATTTTATATTTTTAACCACAGTTAGTTGAAGTCTATTATAAATATCTTGGTTAGTTAAGGTTTGTCTTAGTTTGTTATTACAGCGGATCTTCTATTCATAGTTGAATTGATAATAATTTAATCCATTCATTACGTTTTTTTTCCTGTAATGAAATATAATAAGAAAATCTTATCGTATATATTACGCGTGGAATGATAAGATTTACAAATTGGTAAAATGTACGTCACCTTAACTTTCTTACCTTGTTTTATTCAAACGTATGGTACATCATATGTGTAATAAGGTGTTATATATAGGAGTGGTTTGTTTGAAGTTCAGATATGTTATTAGATGGAATAATTTTGAATTGAATCAAACCAAACCGATCGTCACATTGTTAATATGACTAATGCAAAAGCAAAATTCAAAACCACAAAAGAATTGCATTCTTAGATTGACTTCTTTGGTTGGTGACACAATTTAGAATTCGTGTTTAATTTTTTTTTTTAGGATATGAACCATTTTGAGGTATTCAATATTGATAGACAATTCAATAATACAAGAACAGTGGCTTTTAAGTTCAAGGATCTACATGAAGATAAATGTTTTTGTGTGAGACTAGTAAAATTAGAAGTATATGTTATTGAACAATATAATTGTTTTTTAAATACTATATTACAAACAGACGAAGCTTGGAACATACAAACTGATAAAAATAGACACTAATATCTTATCATAAGAGTTTTTGAGATGTGAAATAAATCCCATGATGTAATGATGATACTTTATACGATCTTGTTAAATTGTGCTAATTGAGTTTGTAGCATAGACAGGACCATTTAATGTCTTATCAACAAAGTCCAAGTCTAAAAGGTTAGAACCAAAACCAAATGGTGGTTGAGCTCAAAAGTCATCAAAGTCTAAGTCCACAATATATCTCTCAAAAAAGCCCTATAAATATAAAGAATTATTCTTCATTTCAAAAGTTCACAAAACTCAAAACCCAAAGAAAATTGGAAAGTCAAAGACATTCATAAAGAAATTTGAAAAATTTAGCACTCACAAGACTTCTAGAAGATCAAATTAAAAAAATAAAAAATAAAAAATAAAAATAAAAATTCTGTAAAGCTCTTAAGACGGAAGACTTTCTGGACACTGTTGAAGACCAAAGAGTACTCTTTGAAGATCAAAGACGCTTTGACTATTAGATGATTTCAAGACTTTGAACACTTTGGAGATCAGAAGGCTTTGAAGACTGCAAGACTTTGAAGACCAGTTAAAGACATTTGAAGGACACAAGACTTCAAGACTTCAATCGATTCTTCAATAAGATTAACAAACCAAGGATCGATCATCCAAAAAGATCAACAAATTAAGGCCGATCCAAGAAGATCAACAACCTCAAGAAGAAGCACTTTGCCCTCGAGTCCAAGTACAATTCTATGATCGTTGATTAGAGATTATAATACATTTACATACAAATTCAAATACACTTCCACAATTTTTTTTTTTTAAAAAAAAAATCACCTATAAACATAGAGATGAATATTAAACATTAAAAAAATGTAATTAGAAATACATGTAAGGGCAAAAGTATTTGTTCTCAAATACGAAAGAAAAAGTATAGAATACACTATATATAAATTGTACTTTATTCTTTTTTTATTATTATTATTTTTAGTTTTATAATAATTGTACTTTATTCTTAGTTGCACTAAAATTGAAGAGGATGCTATTTTCAAAAAAAAATTGAAGAGGATGCCACTTTTCTATGCGATCACAGAGAATCATTTTCGAGGGGCAAAATTATTGGAACCAGCTTTTTTATTTGTTTCGGGGGAAGAAAAAAAAAATGTGGAGATGAAGTACAGATAATCATGGAATTTTTTTAAGAATTAAAGTTTTTTGGTGGGTAAAAATCATATTAAGAATTTTTTCTATAAAAAGAAATTATTTTTTAAAAAAACCAAGGAATTTGCCATTTATCCAAATAATCTTGAGAATATAGTTAAATTGTACGTATTACTTTCTCATCTTGAGAATGGTAAATTTTTTTTTTTTAATCAATTAAATAAAACTAGATTTTCCTGACTAATTGTTTTTTAATTAAAATATAGGAATTCTCGAAAATATCTTAATTAGAAAAATCTCCTTGCTGCCCTTTTCCCATACAAAAATGTCACTTTCGCCAGGAGTATGAAAAAAAATATAAAATACATCGAGTCTTTCTTAATAATGTCAGATCAAATTTTTCCAAAAAAGAAAATGTCAAATCAAATATACTAGCAAATTACTTTCATGTCCTTGAATGCCTAAGAAGTTGACCAGCTTTAGTATGTACTATTTCTGCCAACAAGAGTTTAGTTTAATTGGCATAACCTTGTACTGATAATCACAAGATCTGTGGTTCAAAACTCATTCTCTATATATTGTCAAAAAAAAATATAATAATAATATGTACTCTTTCTTCTTCTTCTTCTTTTATTTTTTTTACAATATATGTGGTTGAACCATAAATTCTTTTTATCATCAATACAAACTTTACATTACTTGAAATATGCTTCGTTGGCTTAATGTGTGTTTAAACTAACCATCCAAGTACAAAATTTAAAAATAATCACAACAAAAGTACAAAAGTTGAAAGTATAAAAGGACACTATTTAAAAAGTTTCATTAATTGTTTGATAACTAATGCTTTCACTTATAAATCTTGTTGTTTTGTTATGTACATAGTTCCATGTTTTAAAAACCAAATTGAAAAATGAAAATTATTTTATAATATTCAAAAAATTTTGGAAAAAAACAATCACTTTTTTTTTAGAATACTAACAATTTACTTTCAAATTTGTATTCTCTAGATTTTAATAAGTAACAATTTGATTTTGTACATTAAAATTTGCAATAGTTTGCATTAAAAAATAATGTTAAAATTTAATAAATTTTTTTAATTTATGAACTACAAAGTCTAATAATTAAGACTCCATTTGATAATCACTTAGGACTCGTTTGATAACCATTTGGTTTTTGTTTTTGGTTTTTGAAAATTAAGCTTAAAAATACTACATGCACCTACAAGTTTTTTTATTTTGCTATCTACCTCATTTCCATGTTTTCAAAAACCAAGTCAAATTTTGAAAATTAAAAAAATAGTTTTCAAAAACTTGTTTTTGTTTTTGAAATTTGGCTAGGAACTCAAGTGTGTCTTTAACAATAATGATGAAAACCATTGTAAGAAAATTAGATGAAAACAAGCATAATTTTCAAAAACCAAAAACCAAATGGTTATCAAATGGGGCTATAATTGTTTTGTTTTTGAAAAATATGCTTGTTTTCTTCCAATTTCTTTACTATTAACTTTTTTTTTAAAAAAAAAAAAACTTACTATGGTTTTTTTTCTTTACTAAAAACACGTCTGAATCCATAGTAAAATCCAAAAACAAAAACAAATTTTTAAAAACCAAAGTAACTTATGAGTGGGATAGGCTTCATTCTAAAAAAAACCAAAAATTAAAAAGATGAGTATTAAATTGTTACAAATTTAAGATTAATTTTTTTTTGAAGACGACAAAGCGATTTTTTTAATCTTTTTCTTTCCTATTTTTTAATTGCACTAAAATGCGTCTTAACAACAAGACTAGTTTTCAAAAATGAAATTAAAAACCCTAAAATTCCAATGGTTATTAAACCAAAACCTAAATTGCCCAATTTTTAAAATAAAAATTAATTAAATTTTCAATCACTGGACAAACCTAAAACAACTTTTCAAATTCATGAATTAAACGCCTCTTACAAAGTCTTCAAAATTAAATCATGTAGGCTGAAGCGTAGCTCAGAAGGAGGAAAAAAAAAAAAAAAAAAAAAAAAAAAAAAAAAAAAAAAAAAAAAAAAAAAAAAAAAAAACTCATCTCTTTCTGAAAACCCACACTCCATCAACGTTTTCAACTCGAAACTGGTTCAACCTTTTTATCTTTTAATTAATTTCCCAAAACTACCCCTCCCCAATCGATAAGTAACGCAATAAAAGTGAGGACAAAAGAGGGAAAAAACCAAAACCGACAGATACACAGGGTTTTTACAACGGTAAAAATTAATAATCGTTTTTTTTTTAGAAAAAGCAAAACAAAACCTTTTCTACATTTTTTTTTTTAATTTCTGCATTTCTATTCTAATTGTGTTTTTGTCCTTTCAGATTTACAACCTACAGACTCGAAACGACGTCGGGTCCACACCAACACGTCGAACCCAACTCCAAAAAAACCAAAACCGTCTCTACAAAGCCGACAACGACTCCGGCCGAAACGGCACGTCCGAATAATCAAACAAACCGCCCAATGCAACAAACTCCCCGCCCAAACCACTCTCCTCCGCCGCGCCGGAATCAATGCCGATCCCGATCTCGAACGAGTCGTAACACGGTATCTCATCTTCAAACCCTAAGTTCCCGTCCAACTCGAACGCATCAGGCGAGGAACAAGCCGGCATAAAATCGATCGCCTCGATCTTTCCTTCAGTACTCGAGCCGCCCGTCGGCGGCAGGCCTAGTTCATCATCCGACGCCTCGTAAAGATATCCGAGTTCCGCCTGAGGAGTCTCATTCTGATCCGACGCCGTTTCCGCCGGCGGAAGCGCTTGAATCTCCTCCTCGAAGCTTTTGATGAAAGAATCGAGTTCGAGGCCTTGAATACTCTCATCGCGCTCCGTTGCAGCGTCGGAATCTTCAAGGATGTTAAGCAACTCATCCTGAATCTCCTCCGACTCCGCCAAATCGATCCTCAAATCATCTCCATCGGAACCTCCCTGCTGCAACTTCGACGAGTTAACAACATTCCAGTTTGCCTTGGTGCATGGCTTCAGAAATCTCGATTCGGCTGAGTTGAGTCGTCTGAGCTTGGACTCGGCCGAATCGGCAAGCGAGTCGTCGAACTCGTGGCGAAGTCGCTTGTTGTTCTCGGAGCAATTTTCCATGGAAGAAGAAAGAAAGATAGAAGAATTAGGGTTTTAATTAAACCGCCATCAGAGAGAAGGGATTGAAGGAATTGCAGAAAGCAGGTTGAAGTGGTGTGTGAATTGGAAGGAGGGAGGTTTAAAAAGAGGAGAAATGGGGCCATTGGAATTTGAAATGTAGGGTTTGAGGGGAAGAAAGAGACAAGGACACGTGGCGAATAAAGAAAGGCTTTGGAAAACCCATTCTCGGTCTTCTTGTTCCCCTTTTTCTTTTCTTTTTTTTTATTTATTTAAATTTAAATTCTTCCAATTTTATCCAGTGTGTTTGTTTTCAATGATTCTCCTCCTCTTTTTCATTTTCTTTTTGAAAAAATATATATCTGGTTATGGTTTTTGATTTAACTAAATTTAAATGAAAGTTTGAAGTCCGTTGCGGGGCCCACTGACTTGGCATTGAATTTCGCCATTTTTTCCCTTTTCGGTTCATTTACGTTTTTTATTTTCTTTTCGGGTGTGGAATTTTTGATTAATTGCATTCGTTGGGCTCGGCGTTGAATCGGACTACGGATTGCCCCTTGAATTTTGCATTACTGTCCTTTTCCTTTTATTTTCTTTTTCCTTGACCATTCTTTATTTTGGCTCCTCCCTAAAATTTAATCAACAAACTTCCACAATTTTGTTCAAACCCCCTCCCCTTTCTTTTCTTCACATCAACTAACTACTCCTCTCTTTTCAAAAAGAAAAAAAAAAAAAAAACTACTCTTCTTTTCTTTTCTACTAGATCAGATATTACAGCCACCAATACCGCTACTATTATCTTTGTCAATTGAATTATGTTTAGACTTTTTTTTTCTCAAACGAATCACGAATAGATATCTTTTTTTCGCTTTTTATCTATTTCTAACTCATTTTCTTTAATTTATTTGGATGGTAAAAAGTTCCTAATTTTGTATTTTTTATATTTTGATGTCTTTTAAAAGTAAAGTTTATCCTTTATTTTTCCCCCTTTTTCTTCACTTTTTGTTTCGTCGATTTTATTCAAATCTTCTTTGTCTCAACAAATAAAAGAAAGGAGAAAAAAACATTTTTCTTAGTTAGTTCCTCTTGTTAAGCAAGGTAGTAGTTTACTTGTAATAGCAATCGCTATCTTTTTAGTTCGATAATTATGAGGCGAGAATTGAATCTCTGATTTCTAAAATAGTAATCGGTGTCTTATCTAATAAACTATGTTTGAGTTACTTAATCATTCAAAAGTTGTTAAAAGAAACATTCAAATTAATAGATAATTGTATTTTTGTTTTTTTAATTATTTTTATGACGTATATGTCTTATAATAGGCTTAAATTCCTAGAAAAACTTTCAACTTAATCTATATACTAATAGAAATTTAAAATCAAAGATACAAATAATTTACTTTAAAAAGACAATTTCAATGTTGAACTTCTAAATAATAAAGCCGAGGATTGATTCTTTTCCAACTAAACACTTCAAAATTTAATAATAATAAATAACATATTACTATTTGACGAAGATGACTAATTAGTAATAAAAATAGTTTATACGTTGAAGATCATAATCTCAAGATAAATTGTTAGACTTTTTTTTTTTAGTTCAACAATATTTGGGGTGAGAGATTCGAACTTTTGACCTGTCGAGGGTATATGTCAATTATCGCTAAACTATACTTACTTTGGTGATAAATTATTAGACTTAACAAAATATGGTGGTAGGTTGCTCTAGTGACTCGATGATTTTGAGATTCAAGTTTTAGTTACGGTATGTTACATAATTCTACATTTTATGAGATTAGCCAAGGTGTATAAGAAGTTGGCTCAATACATGAAATCATGCATGAAGAAAGAAAACTTCAATAATATCACTTGATATGCAGATATGTAATATTAATAAGAGTCAAACCATCTATCAGAATATATATCTTAACTAGTGTAATGAGTTATGCTCAAATTGGCATATAAATATCAGTTATTATCCTTAAACATGACAAGTGTATCTATTTATCCTTTGTTCAAATCTACCACAATCCATTAATTTTATCAAAAAAAAAAAAAAAAAAAAAAAAACGAAGAGAGAAAAATCTTTCCAAACTTACGAAATTTTAATTTTAAAAAAATGGCACAAAAATAAGTTAAAAACTAAAAAATTTCAACAAAAATCAATTCTAAAGTCTCCTTTTTTAAATCTCGTTAATTTTTGTTACAAATACATTTCTAATTTATTAAATACACATATTTTTTTTTTTAGTTTAACAATTGCAAAGGTGAGTATCAAACTGTTGAGAATCTCATATTGAAAAGATACATGGAGACCTCCAAATTTATAAGATGTATGGGGTACTCCTCTTATTACCAATTGATTTTGAAATTGAACCTCATGTTATCCAATACAAATTATTACCTTTGTCATATCAAATTGATACATAAAAATATTTTTTTTTTACAACTCTTAAAGCAAAAGTAGCTTAGAAAATATAATCTTTTCTTTTATTAATAGAGGGAAAATTTATAATATATATTTAGTCCAAAAAAAATTCTTCAAGCTAGTTCTTTAATTCAATCAGTTATTCAACTTCTCACCGTATATGGTTGGGTTCAACACAAATAATGATAATAATAATAATAATAATAATTCAATGGAGTTGGAAATTAAAGGCAAAATTTATTCTCGAGTTTTTGAGTGAAAACTGGGGTTTTTTTTTTTTTTTTCCTTCCTAAATAATAATATGTACAAGTGTGATGTCAGCTGAAAACGATGGGTTGTAAAAAATTTAATAATAATAATAAAACGACAGAGAAAAAAAAAATAAAGGAGGAAAAAAAATAAAAGAAAGGTGGTTTCGCGTCAGGCGTGTACTACAATTTAAAAATGGGAAAAAAATCTGAAGAAAAATTAAATAGGAATTAAAGTAAATAATAAATTATAGTGGACGCAAACGGCTGCCGTTCACGTGAACCATTTAAGCATTTACGCCGCCTGAAAAAAACATAAATAAAAATCGTAACGATCGATATCTTCCGTTTGACTGCCGTGCCGCACTTCCCCAGCCGTAAACGGCAACTTTGTCTGCAACTAATTGCTCGTGGGTCCCATCTCCGACTTCTAGAGTTTTTTACAAATTTACAATCCAACGGCTCATATTTATTTTATTTTACAAGTCAACTCGATGTGCATCAACTTTTTATCGGTTAAATTAAATTATCAAAAACATATCTTAATTATGATTTAGTTTCAATTATATCTTTCAAAGTTTATTTTTAAAATTACCTTTAAAGATATTTTCTATTAAATTTATGAACGAAAAATGACGTGTTTCATGTGTTTTTATTGTTTGTTCTACGTATATGTTCACATAAACAATAATACATGTGTAAACTTGTCATTTTTTGTCCATAAATTTCGTCCATAAATTTGACGAAAAATATCTTCGAGAGTTGTTTTAAAACAAATTTCAAAAGCTAAAATAAAACTTTTGAAAGTTTAGGGGTATAAAACTTTTTTTTTTTTAGTTTTAGACTTTTTTTTTTTCCTTTCTAATACCATTATGATATTTATATCTTGTTCACTCAATTTTAGTAATCATATTTTCAAATGTTGAATTTTAATCTATATACTTTAGATAAAACCTAAAATTGGTCCCTACTATTGGTTTTTTATCGAATGTCCTCGAAGGGACCCCACTATTGATTTATTGTTAATGTTTCTAATAAAGAATTAGATTTTATATATTAGTATTTCGCTATAAATTTTAAAATATATTCATATTTTATCGTTCCTTATATGAATATTATTGTGATCATTTAACCAATTTTGATAAAAATTAACTTAAAAACTAACGAGTAACAAAAAAAAAACCCATAAAACTAACAATGGGAACCAATTTTTAGCTTTATTCAAAGTATAGGAATTATAATTCAACATTTGATATGAGGTAATAAATAAAGGTAGATATGAGCATATGAGATGTATTTAAATCAATTAATCTCTAATGAAGGAATTAGTCAACTTAAACCCGGTTCAAGTTCGATGAATTAAAACATTACAAATTTGACAATGTCAACAATTCTAATATCTATACAATTATTGCACCCAGTAAAAAAGATAATCTCTTTAAAGGTTAGGGAAAAAAAAAAAAAATACAACTAACCACGTTGGAAAGAGTAAAAGATTCAAACCCTATAAAAGGACCCAATAATTGATCATTGTAAATGTGTTTTAGATTGGTAGCTAACTTTTTATTTTCCTTTTTAGTCAAAAAAAAAAAAAAAAAAACTTTTTATTTTCCTTATTCACTTTGACAATATTATTTATGTTAATAATTATATTCATTAGTCTTTTTTTTTTCTTTTTTTAAGATGGATTTAATTCTCTAGCCTCTCTTGATTGTAATGAAATCATTGTTAAAAGTTTTTTTTTTTTTTTTATGAATTCTCATGCCATAAATTTAATCCATCTCTATTTTCCTTTTTTCTTGTTTCCAATGTTTAAACTGGTTTAAAAAATTTTAATGGATAAGTAATGTTAGTTAATATTTTTTATTTATATTCTTAAATACTTTTCCCTCACTAACATTTTTTTTTTTATTTATATTCTTAATACTTCTCTCTTTTGTAGGCTTTAATAGGATAGACCCCTAAAAAAATAAAATAAAAAAAAACCAACAAAAGCTACGGACAATATTTATTAAGAAATAAATGTAATTACAAAAATTCAAACATGTTTCGTTGCAGTGTAGAAAATTTAGGCTTCCTTTCATAATCATTTTTGAAAATTAGGTTTATTTTCTCTTAATTTTCTTATTTTATTAAAGATAAATTTGAACTTTTAACCAAATTTCAAAGACAAACACAAGTTTTTTGAATTTTTCAAAAAAAAAAAAACACAAGTTTTTTAAAATCAGTTTGTAAGATATAATTTTTCATTTTATTTTCTTCGAAAACAAGGAGATTTAAATCTCTGATCTCGATCTATGACATATATTAATTAATGTTTATTTACACTCCCTTTGACACATAATTTTTTTTAAAATTTTATGTTTAATAAAACCATACGTTTTAAAAAAGTAAAACAAATCATTAATTTACCATATATAGAATAGAAATTCAAAACATTATAAAAATGAATGAGAGCTATTACGTATAGAATTAAAAGCAACTAAAATTTTTTAGTTCAACGACAATTAAGAGTGAGAGATTCGAATCTCAGATATCTTAGTCGATGGTTCATGCTATAAGTAACAAAAATTTATTAGAGACAATTAAAAAATTTATGAAACAACTTTATAATTTAAAGATCTGTCGATAACCATTTGATTTTTAGTTTTTAGTTTTTGAAAATTATGCTTGTTTTCTCTTAATTTTTTTTATCATGACTTTCATTTTTGTTAATGACACATTTGAATTTGTAGTCAATTTTTTTTTAAAAAAAAACAAATTTTTAAAAAGCTATATTTTTTTAATTTTTAAAACTTTAGTCGAATTTTTGAAAACATAAGAAAAACGCACCTAAAAAAAAGAAATTTATAGGTTGAAATGGGGTTAGTGTTTACATGTCTAATTTTCAAAAACAAAAAAACAAAAAACAAAGGTCTCGTTTAATAATTATTTCATTTTTTGTTTTTCGTTTTTGAGAATTAAGCCAATAAAAACTATTTTTACCTACCTTCTTTGTTTTTTATCTACATCTTTTCCCATGTTTTCAAAAGCCAAGTTAAATTTTGAAAAAAAAAAGGTTTTCAAAAACTTGTTTTTGTGTTAAATGTCTTCTTAACAAAAATGAAAATCATTGTAAGAACATTGAGAGAAAACAAACACACTTCTCAAAAACCAAAAACAAAAAATGAAATGGTTATCAAATGACCAAAAGGATTATAATTTTGTAGGCATCCCCCTACATACCTCATTAAAATCTTGACAAGTAAGAAAGAGGAAGGGAAAAAATGAGAATTTTTTGTTATCTCTCTCAGTTGTCAATGTTTTCCTTTGATTTACCTTGTTTTAAAACGGTGGATTCTCAAACTCTAATGTATGAACTATTAAAAGTTATTTTTGATTTTTTTTTTTTTTTTTAAGAAAAGATATTGTTGATATATATTTTTTTTTAGTACATCAATATTTGGGAGTGTGGAGATTCGAATCTTTGACCTTATGGTCGAAGGTACATGTCAATTACCGCTGAGTTAAGCTCGTTTTGGTGATATTGTTGATATTTTAAGTAGTAGGCCACAATCACCGATGTTTAATGATAATCCGATAAAAGCACTTGGATAAAAAGCGGAAATTATAGATTATAGAAATAGAAAAAGGGCAATGATTATTCTCGTTCTCGGGCGGATAGCCGGAGCAACAGGGAGAAGCACTGTCACGAAAAGCAGTTTTCACGGATTCCAAAGCGGTTTGACGTGGAGGTGGAGGTGGAATAGTCACCCGTTGCTACAGTACATGCATAGTGCCACATCACATAGGTTTCGCCACGTGGCAGTATGCGGGCCTCAAAAAGGATTCCACACGGCACTGTTTTGGAAGGTGCTGCCAACGGCAATTTCCAACAAACCGCTTTACAAACTACCAGGCCGGATCTTCCGGTGGGGGCATTAAATTAAACTGTGGGCCCTTAATTTAAATTTATTAAATTAAAAAAAAAAAAAAAACTGACAATTTTAGTGAGAGTGTCACGTGGGAGCGGTGCGATGAGGGAAGCGTCACGTGACGCGTGTCCATCTTACTTGTGTGTTGGGCTTGAAGACACGACCCACAAACCAAACCCCTTCAATTTATTCCGTTACAATTTTCGAATTGGATATTTTGTCGCTTTTGTCAAATAAAATACCACATGCATTTTTTAAAAAATAAAAATTATGAACGAATCTAAATTTTAATAATTTATTCTCTAGATTTTAATTTGTAATGGTTTTGTTCGTGTACTCCCAATTCATTAACAATTTAGTCTTTATATTTTTAAATTTGTAACGACAATGCCAACAAGAGCATAGCTCAACTGGTATAAAGATGTATTGATAACCACGTGGTCTGTGGTTCGAATCCCCCACCCCTATATTGTCAAAAAAAAAAAAAAAAAAAAATTTTATAACGACAATCATTGTCACGAAAAAGATAATCAAAATTAAATATCTATTTTTATTATTTAATGACTAGACATGGTCGTGTCGCTCATAAATATATTTGGTTTTAAATTAGTTTATTAATCTATAAATGTAAGAAGTTTCATTCATTTTTAATATTAATTTTCATGATAAAGAATAAGTTGTTACAAAATTTAAATTACAAGGACTAAATTGTTACACATGAAAGTTTAAAGACTAAATAATTTTTTTTTTTAACAACAAAGACTGAATAGTTATTGAAAGTATATGTATTAAATTGTTATAAATCAAAGTTTAGAGATTAAATTATTATTTTCATAGAAGTTTAAAGATCAAAAGTGAGTTTTAATCAAGGATGTCTTCATGTAAGTATAAATTTATGAGTTTTTTTTTCTTCTCTTTCGGTTTTTGAATTTTGAAAATATTGTAGTTTAGTTGTGATTTTTTTTTTCAATTTACTTAATTTTAATAAATCTATTTATCTAAAAACAATAACCATTTTGATATTTTAATTTAATTTACTTTCAAAAAAAGTGATGCCGTATCTTTGAGAATGCATAATGTTTTTTTTTTTTTTTTTTCCTATCTTTCTTTTTCCTTTCTTTTTTTGTTCGGGTCAAGATATGTTTAAATTACATAGGTTGGAAGTGAGGATTAGATATGTGAATAATTTATAAAAAATATATATTAAAAATTTAGAATCTATTTAATAACGATTTGGTTTTTGGTTTTTGGTTTTTTTTTTTTTTTTTTTTTTTTTTTTTTTTTTTTTTTTTTTTTTTCAGACAAATCTTTTAAGTTAAATTGTTTTGCTATCTACCTTCTACAAAACTTTTCATAATCCAAGTCAAGGTTTAAAATTAAAAAAAAAAAAATAATTTTAAAAGGATTTGTTGTTATTAGAATTTGATTAAAAATTCAAATGCTTCCTTAAGAAATCAGAAAAAACAGTGGAAACCAATTAAAAATTTCAAAAACCAAATAATCATCTAAAATGCCTTCAATTGATTACTGCTATTGTTTTTTTTTTTTTTTTTTTTTTTTTTTTTTTTTTTTTTTAATTTTATTTTATTTTAAAGAACAAAACAAATCATTAACTTAAAGCAATAACTTTAGCAAAATTGTTCCGCTGATTATCACATATAGGACAGGATCCCCTATTTTTGTGATGTACACAACCGGTATCGACCTCATTCTCCGCTAAAAGCCAATTTAAAAACGAATTACTGTTATTGTTATTATATATATATATATATATATATATATATATATATATATATATATATATATATATATATATATATATATATATATAATTTGGCGAGAATAGTAGATAATTTGAGAATTTTAAAGATGAAAAAGGTTAATTTTTTTTTTAAACATTTAAGATAAAAATAAATATTTTCAAAGTGTAGAAGTAAAATAGAATTTAAGCCTATAAATTTGAAATTAAATATTAGGCAAATTTCGGTTTCACGAAGTCTTTGGGAATGAATATTCTAGAGAAAGGGAGAGAGAGTGAGAGAGAGAGTTGATTTGTTAAATTAATTTGTTACGTAATTTAAAGTATGACTCGGTTAGCAGTATAGTACTATAGTTCATTTAAGTAGCATTTAATTAATCAAATTTAATAATATCAATTTATAAATATCCGCCATATAGTCAACATGACATAATTCAATTGACATAAAAATTGTATTAACGACCATGAGGTTGATGGTTCAAATCCATCTACCATATCTATATATATTTTGAATAAAAGACAAAGGCACAAAATAGTTACCAATTGAAGAAGAAAGTATAGAATCTAGTATTGTTTAATAGATAAATAGACAAAATTAGAAATTGTTAATATATTTTACACGTTTCCTCATAAATAAGTTGGATAATATAAAAGAAATTTCCATTATTTCTTAGATCAAATTTGTATATCTATAAGTTAAGACGAATTAGATGTTGAGCTAATCCAAATTAGATGATGAGGTATATCTATATCTACACTTCTTCTGTATTTGATTTTATTTTAAAGAAATTTAAGAGTGTTTGGTTTGCGCTGAAATCAGGTGTTTGTTGAGAGAAGAAATTAAAAAAAAAAAAAAATTATATTAAATTACAAGTTTAGCTCCTAAACTTTTAGGATTGTATCAATTTGGTTTAGGGTTTAGTCCTTGAATTTTCAATTTTGTGTCTAATGGTTCCTGACATATTTGAAATTTTTTAAAATTAACCATCTATTAGATATAAAATTGAATTTATACTTTTTTTTTTTTCTTTTTTGAGTACATTAACATTTGGAGGTGGGAGGATTTGAACCTCTAACCTCATGGTCGAGGGTACATGTCAATTACCTCTTAGCTATGCTCGCTTTAGCAATTGAATTTATACCTGTTGGGACTCTAAACTTTTAATTTTGTATCTAGTAGACTTGTGAATTTTAAATAATGTCGAACAGATCACAAACTTATTAGACATAAAATTGAAAGTTAAAAAGACCTATTTGATATAAAAGTGAAAGTTCAAGGATCTATAGATGCTATTTAAAGTTCAAGAATCTATTAGATACAAATTTGAAAGTTTAAGGACTTATTTGACATTTTTTAAAATTCAGATACAGAATTGATACAACTCTGAAAGTTGATGACCTAATCTTATAATTCTAATCTTCTTTTTTTTAAAAAAAGTGAAAATGAAACATGCTTTGATTTTGATTTTGATTTTTTTTTTCCCTTTTTGAGTATTAAAATGCTTTGATTTGGTCAAGAAATTGTGGTTAAATTGTTGACGTGTGAAAGCAGTTTATGACCATATTTTCTACAATGTGTTTGTCTACCGAGAAAATGATAGGAAGCTTCCTGAAAGAGAGAGTCGAAAAATCCCACCTCAAGAAAATTCAAAGATACTCAATTGGAGTGGAAAAAAAAAAAAAAAAAAAATCATTTTTCAATGTCAAGTGTTCAAACAACCAGGTTTTAGGGTTTAGGTTTTTTTTTTTTTTTTTTTTTTTTTTTTTTTTTTTTTTTTTTTTTTGAAACTGGTTTCGTTTTCTCTTTTATTTTCTTCTTATTTTTTTTAAATTTTATATTTTAATATAGTATTACAATTGTAAAGCGAAAATTTGAAAATTCAAATTAAAAAAAAAAAAAAGAAAAAAAAGAGATAGTTTCACCACCTTCTCCCTTTAAGTTCAATAATTGTTATTGTTGAGAGAATTAGAAGTCACTAACTTATGAGATGATAATAGGTAAGATTATTTAATTCTTGAATTGACATATGAATTAAAAAATACAGATTTTTAAAATTGGAAAATAATCAAATTTTATTTTTAAACTTGTGAAATTGTATCAATTTTATTCTAAACCTTCAATTTTATCAAATTGTACCATAAATTTATATAAGTATTGTAATCTTAACCTCAAGGTTAAAAAATTGTTGCTATTTTTACACTCAAATAGGGTTTCTTTTAAAAATTCGTTAAAAAGAGCATTCTCAAATGCTTTCAATGAATTATAAAACATTAAAATTTGTGAACTTTGACAAATTCACTCAGAAGTTAATTTGTACGTTAATCAAACTTAAATTCTTGCAAATTGGGATAATATTGAAGTTAGTACATCCATAAAAAATTTTACACTGTTTGACTAAAATTAATGGTTGAATTAGCGAAAATTGAATAAAAGATAGAAATCGTAAACTTTTAACTAAGTTTAGACCTAAGATTCAATTTTATAAAATTAAAAGTTTAAAATAAAAATTGATATAACTTGGAGTAATAGTGTTATTCCAATTTGTCGATGCCTTATCTATGAAGTTGATGTCCAAATTGACTCTTTTTTTTTTTTTTTTTTTTTTTTTTTTTTTTTTTTTTTTTTGGGTCTATTAAAGTATGCTGGAAAATGAAAGGCCAAACGAAGATTTGTCACCAAAGTAAAGAATACGAATGACCCACCATCCAAATAGATATGATTATACACATAATAACAAACAAAAGTCTTATTCAATACATATATGCCATAAAAAGTTTAAGAAAACGTTAAATTACACGTTTAGTTTTAAAACTTTTAAAAGGACATCTATTCGGTCTCTTTACTTAACGTGTTTTTTTTTAAAAAATAAATCCATAAACTTTTAAGGTTAATTATATTAATCTAGTCCTTGATCTTTTAATTTGTATTTAATAGATTTTTCAACTTTTAATTCTATAACTCATAGATGGTAAAGATTAAGTGTCAAGATAATTTTAAGTAGCCTTATACTGGTTGTGTAAATGTTAAAACAACAAACCTAAAACTACATACCAAAGATATAAAGTTGAAAGTTATAATTTTTTTTTTAATGAATTATATAGACAAGCCTAAAAGTTCGGTAACTTATTATAAACTCTTTAGAGTAGAAAGACGAAATAAATAACTCAAACTAGGGCCAAATTTATATATATATAAATTATTCTATAATTTGACATTTTTATTGAACTCATAAATTAATAGCCAATAAGTGCAGTTAAGAAAAACAAGGAAGAAAATCATTATCAATGGGGATGTGGAAACCATAATTGGATTTCTTTTAAGAAATGATAGGAAAAGAAAAATTAGATAACTGGTAAACCTGACATATAGTTGGAATAGAGATGACAGCTATTATTTGTCTACTTTTTTTTAATAATAATTATTATTATATTTCATGTGTTAAAATTAGGTTAAATTAAAAAAAAAAAAAAAACCGTGAAATATGAAGTTTGTTTCAATTTTATCCATGAATTTTCAAAAATTTTATTTTAGCTCTTGAAGTTTGAATTTTGTTTTAAAACAACATTTAAAGGTATTTTTTCATTAATTTTATAGACGAAAAATAACGTGTTTGCATATGTATTGTTGTTTATGTGAACATTTTTTAACATATACATGAAAAAAAACAATAAAAACAGATGAAAAACATCATTTTTCATGCATAAGTTTAACAGAAAATGTGTCCAATGGTCGTTTTGAAACAAACTTTAAATTTCGAAGACGAAAATGAAACATTTGAAAGTTCAAGAGTATAATTAAAATCAGTCTCATAGTTCAAGGGTATTTGTTATAATTTAACCTTAAAATTGTTATTATTATTTTAAAAAATAACCTTAAAATTATTTAATAGTCCAGTCTTATCACCATTTCATAGAAAGTCTAATAAGCTTTGTAATCATAAAATTTTATTAGTAAATTTATAATCTAACCATTTTTTTTTTGGTTTGAATAATCTAACCAATTTTAAAAAATAAAGCAACATTAATTCAATTTGTGATTGATAGGTAATGTGGAGACAGTAGATTAGATTATTATCTAACCTATCTAAATTAAGTAATGATATTTTTGTTCTTTTTATATATAAAAGAAAATATTTATGTGGTGTTGTATTATCGAGGGACTATAATTAATTAACATTAAAGGAAACAAAAAAAAAAAAAAATTGATTTAAGTTTTTATTATTATTATTATTATTATTATTATTATTTTTAAATGAAATTGATTAAGATAATGCTATAAAAAACAGAAGATTTCAATGGACGTCGTACTCAAATAATTAAAGCAGCCGTCTCTCACTTATCTCATGGATTACGCAACTTTCATAAAATGCCACATCCTTCCCAATATTATCTTATAAATTATAATTTCAAACCCGAGTTTTAGGGAAAAAAAAAAAAAAAAAGAAAAAAGACTTTATAAATAAAGAAAACTAAAAATTTGTGAAGAAATTTTTAGATTATGTTTGATCATAATTTTACATTTTATTTTGTATTTTTAAAAATTAATTTGTTTTTTCCGTTTTCTACTAAAATATTCAGAAAAAAAAAACTAGAATCATAATAGTTTATGATAATTATTTAAGAAAAACTATTTAAAGCTTTCTAAAGTTTTTTTTTTACAAAGTTCAAACCTAAAACTTAGTTTGATTAACAATTTTTGTCAAATTTGTTTATTGAGGATTACTTAATTATTTTTTTACTTTTAAATTTTAATTTTGAAATTTCAATCAAATTCTTGGAAACTACTCTGAAATGGGTTTTTTTTTCTTCCTAATTTTATTTTTTAGGATTTTGAGAAATCTATAAATTTACATTATAATTAAATAAAATCAACACTTTCGAGGAATGTGTTTGATTTAGGTGACTACTTGCTTGGGTTGTTAAAATCCTATTAGTTTTCGAACAATTAAGGATCTGTTTGGAATACATTTTAGTTTAAATGTTTTTCAAAAATGCATTTTTTTTAAAAACATTTTGTATAAAAATTGTTTAGAATTTAAACACCCATATGTTTAGTTGCATTTATTCGTAGGTGGTTTTATACACAAGTTATTGTATACTAAACATTTTTTTAAAAAAAGTTGGTTTCGAGTGTTTCTCTCAAAATGGTTTATTTATCAATCTCATTTTTTAATAAGTCATTTTTAGTGGTTGCCAAACACTAGAAATTTTTTCAAAATGATTATTTTTCAAAATTAAACACTTGAAAAGTTAAACCAAACACACCCTGAATATTGTGGGATGAAATGATTTCTTATAAAATATTGGAGTGTATATAAAAGACTTAAACAAAAATATTTATGTACAAAGTAAAAACAAAAATCGTTGTGGAATGAAATTTTAGAATATTTAGATTTTATTTTAAAAAATTATTGGTGAGTTTAATAATACTTATAGATTTTTTTTAATAGTAAAAATAGATGGGCCTTATTTTGTCCTGAATTTTTAATTTCTTTTGAGAGTTCATTTCTCCATATGAAAAAACTTGATGAGATTTGAGCTACGTTCATGTTCGTGGTAGATTTTATCCTTTAATTTCATGAAAAAGAATAGATGCATTGACTTTTGAGCTATGCACATGCTGACAAATAATATTCTGATTTAAATTAGGTCAATTTATAAAATTCGACACATCACATTAGTTTGATTATTTAAATTTAAAATATTAAAGAGTACGTTTTTTAGACGATACTATTTAAATTGGTATGTCGATATGATGCCGATTACGAAGGATTTAATATTGTGAGAACATGACTTATCAACTTGCTTCTAACTTTTCTTAGTGCTTTTTTAATTGAACTATAATTCTGATCTCAAATTCACTTTTTCCTCTATAAATTTTGAAGTTTAAACTCCATAAATCGTGAAATTATGTACATATATATAATATTGTTGTCAATGGACGTGCTATTTTTCAAAAAACTTGTTGACTTGTTATTTTTCAAAGAATTGTGGCTAGATGTGAGTATTTGAACAAGATATTTTTGAAAATTTTATTTTAGTTTTTTTTTCCACTTATTCAAACACAACTATGAAATTATAGCCAATTTTTAGAAACTACTTCTTTATTTCCAAAATTTGACCATAATTTTGAAGATGTTTTTAAAGATAGTTTCAAAATATAAAAAAATAATAATAATAATAATAAACAAAAACATTATTAAATGGGTCTTTATTTGAAATTTCCAACTTAATCATGGGGGCTTTATCACTTTCACTACCTAACCAAATTACGTCCAATTGGGGGGCATTTTTTTTTTTTCTTTTTATCACAATGGAGCCAATGATTTTATTTATTTATTTATTTATTTATATTTTGCCAGTGAAAAATTATTCCATAGAAGAAACAAAATGTGGTACCTTTTTTCCTACCTTTTTTTTACTTGAAATTAAAGATTTAAAGATCCTCTTATCTTCTCCCCTTTTCTCCTGTCTTAACCCTCCACCAACTATATATCAAATCAAACTAATTAGTTTTAAATTATTTCTTTCTTCTTTTTTCCATAGAGAAACTCATATTTCACAAAAATATTGTTAAAGCAAATATTTCACGTCCCTTTTTAACATTAAAATAGGATGCTTAAAGAATAATATATTTCTCTATCGTATATCAAATAATGCCACCACAAAAGGTTTGGTATACCTTCCCAAAGAAGTTAGGGAAGACTTTGCTATTGATGTCAATTTTATGTAGTAGTTATATATATTATATAAGGAAAAAAAAAAAAAAACTTTAATGGTGTTAGGTAGGAATCTCTAAATAATACCGGTATGTAACCAAATATTATTATTTATTTTTTACCATGAGCTCCTCGTTATTCTTATATGATTTTTGAACTTGAATTTTATCCTTTATAAAAATACTAGTTATTATTATTATTTATTTTTTTACCATGAGCTCCACGTTATTAAATACCAATATCATATATCCTATATATTCCGATTTTGTGCGATTTTTTTTTTTTGGAATAAGTATTTTGAGAAAAATCAATTATGTTTGAAAAGTTGGGTTGAGAGATAAAGATTTGAGTCCTATCGATATATTCCTCCACCACTATTTTTTTTTTTTTTTTTTTTCTTTTTATATACTTTTATCTTTTTCTTAGTCTCAAGATAGAGAGAAAACAAAAAGAAAAAGAAAATGACAAGTTTGGGAATCTAGAAGAGAAGCATTTTAACCCAAAAAAAAAGAAAGCACAAGTATTAATGTATGGTAAAAATAAAAAATTGTTCTTGTGGTTAAGTTATTAGTATTTCAGGATTATTTATAATTTAATATTAATATGGGGCTATAATTAATTAGATGAAATTAATTTATAGGTAAATACGAATTGATTGGAACTAATTAATTAATTAATTAATTAATTTATTTATAATTTAATATTAATAGCATTCTCTTTCATTGATTTTAATAATTCTTTAGTATTGAAATATCAGATATATTCTCAATCAAAAGATTATTAGTTCAAATTCTCCACAACTAAAAAAACATTTTTTTAATCATAAATTAAATTAAGGGAGAAAGTGAGAAAGAAAGTGAGAGAGAAGAGGTTAAGATTAGTACTAACTTTGCAATAACATAATTGAAAATTTTTAAAATACATGACAATTGTTTATTCGAACACGTGTCTTTCGACTTCTATTGTTCAAATGGCAAAGTACAAAGAATATTCTTTTTCAATTTAGACCATTATTTAAGAAGTTTCAATTTAGTCCTTTATGTATTAACATTTTTCAATATGAGTCTATGATAAGTGAAGATTGAAACTTAAAAATTTGTTTGCCAAAAAAAAAAAAACTTAAAATTTGTCAAGGATAAACTTACATAGAATTAATACTTAGTCACTAAGTTAACATAAATTTAGAGGAGAAAGAAGGTCACCTAAGAGAAGAAAACTTAAAAGTTCTATTAATTTCTTATAAATTTGGTGGAAAATTAGAAACTTTTCTCTCTTAGCTGATATTTTTCTTCTTCTAAATCTCGGTTAATTCATTAGGCATTATATCATGTAAATTTATCATTTATAAAAAAAAAAAAAAAAAAAAAAAAAAAAAAAAAAAAACCATAACTAAAAACCAACCTTTTGAAAACAAAGGAATACAAACAAAAACATGATCCAACATTACAACGCAAAGGTTTGAAAAAGAATAGCAAATGGTTTGGCATTTGAGTTCAATAGAGTTGGAAGATGGGACAAAGACATTTTCAAAACCCAAAAAATTTCAAATATTGCAATCTTTGAATTTCAGTGTCTCATATGCCACTTGAATTAGTCTCAAACCCTTCATTAAGCATTAAAATAAAAATTAAAAAAAGAATTAGACCCTCCTCTGCAAATGTTATTTTGTTTAGGTGGGCTAGCTGACCTTCAATAATCCAAGGTTTTGGTTCAACTCTTCATTGTTAAATGCCTAGTGGATTCAAAAGTTCTATGGAGGAAACAAAAGCATTTAATCTTCCTTGTAATTGAAGCCTTTCTAATATTTTTTTTTTTTATTGTCTTTTGTGGACTTAATCTCCTCTCTTATTATTAATTGAATTATATGTTTGTGTAACATTCATGTTAGACCCATCTCAACCTTGATATCATTTTCACAAAGATAGAGAAAATTATTCAATATGACTGTTATATTGTGGCTGTGACCATGTAAACCATTAGATATATGATAGTTTCTCTCTGATATATGATAGTTTCTCTCTTGTATAAAACTACCAGCCACAGTATTGGATCAACTTCCTTTGATTATTTCTAAAATAAGGTGGAAAAAAAACAACTCGAGGATTTTGTTTCTTTTTCTAAATTTATCAGATCCACAAAATTTTTTTTAGAGGTATTTCTCTCATTTTTACTTGACATGATTGGTTATAACTAGACTAGTCATTTGAAGAGATTGCACATGACTATCACGTGGCATTTCGAGTTAGGCTTTTCGCTTGGACAATTATCCCCTTTCTAATTTCCACAACATGTTTTTACTCTACTTGCATTGAGTTGACCATTCTCACTTGGAACATGACCAAAACCTCAAGCTCTATTCAAACAAATATTTGACTATCTTATAAACTTGGCTCATGGTCAACATTTATTAGGTTATGGGAAAGAATTTTAAAAAGTTGCTCTGAATGGCTTCATAATAAGATATTAGTTTTGTTTCTTGAAGCCAAAGCGAACATAGCTCAGCGGTAATTGACATGTACCCTCGACCAGGATGTCAGAGGTTTGAATCCCCCATTCTCAAATGTTGATGTACTAAAAAAAAAGTTTTGTTTCTTGAAGAGGAAATTGTGTACTTGTATTGTAATTACCCAATTGTGTCCTAAGTTTTTTTTTTTTTTTTTTTTTTTTTTTTTTTTTTTTTTTTTTTTTTTTTTTGAAAAATTCATGTCCTTTAAGTTTAGTCTAAGGTTAAAAAGTTAATTGCCCTTTATTGAATGTAACATTAATTTCCTTTTTGAAAGAGAAACTATGTTGGTAGGCAGTATTATTTTTCAGGAAAAAAAAAGGTTGGTAGGTAGTAGACTAATATTTCCCTTGTTTTAAAAATTAATAAAAATGATTTTTTTTAAAATGTAAAGTTTAAATAAGACTAAAATGAGATATTTAAAAATTAAGGAACCAAAATAGAAAAAAAAAAAAAGTAGGAAGAGAAAGTTTATAGACTAAAATAGGATTGAAACTTAATTTTAAAAAATTTTGACCAAATAATTTTTTTTCTCCTAAAAAAATATTTATGTGCTCGTGATTTTTTTTTTCCCTATCATTTATGAGAATAGGTGAAGAGAAACAACATCCAAAAAAGCTAATATGTTTATGTTTATCTCTTCTTAAATTGTTTATCCTCGTTGATTGCTATGTGCAAAATATTTTAATTTGATGGTAATATTGTGCCAGGCCTAATCTATGAGTTCGGGTCTGTTTTCAAGTTGAAGTCGAGATAGTCCGGAGCAAAACCAGTAGCTAGCTTGGAGTTAAGAGGATCGAGGATTTGAAGGCTTGCTGGATTTTAGATGGAATCAATTGGCTGTCTGCTTAGTTTTGGATCACTCTTTTTCAGATGAGTTATGTCTAATCGTTTGTCTAAAAAAAAACACATAAAAAAAGAAATAACCAAATATATTTTCATCAATTTTTTAAACGATAGACAACTACTAAACAGTTTTTTTTTTTTTTTTTTTTTGAATAATTTTTTTCTTTCTTTTTAAGTACAAAACTCTTAGGTTTATTTAAAAGAAATGTTTGGTAGAACAATTGAAATAAAAGACGAAATTGAGTTTAGAATTATTTTCGTAACAAACTATTCATATATTTTAAAAATATTAATTTTAATTTCTTTTAACCTAACAACTTAAGACTTTATGTTAATTGATTATTACACATCATAACAAGGTATTGGAGAAGATTCTCCAACATCAAATTCACATAGGACATTTGCTAATATGGTTAAAAAGCAAACTTTACCCAATAAAAAAAAAAAAAAAAAAAAACAACAGTTTGATGACATATCTACTTTGAATAAATAAATTACCAATGATATCGAATCATTGGTTACCCAACAACAATGTTTAATTAATCAAATATAATTAATTACTTGGTTACTCTTTATAATTTTTTTGAAATTTACAGTCAATTGATGCACAATGTACGAGGATAATTAAATATATTTGTAATTCAATGAACTATTTTGTCATTTTTTTCAAAAAAAAAAAAAAAAACTATTTTGTCATTGGAACAAAAAAGCTTTTTTCTTTTTCTTTTTTAAATGTTCGAATTGTCTATAATTTATGTAACATGACTTCGCTTTTCTTGTATTCAGAAAGATAATTTAAAATAGGCAAATTAACTAAAGATTTGTACTTTACTAATTTAAAAACCTCATGACCTCACTTTTCAGGTAGCATTCTTTCAAATATAATACTAAACTTTTAATGACAAATTGCTTCTTTTATTTACATTTAAGTTGTGGAAAAATTATTGACTTCAGCCATTGGATTCAAAGTCTTTTAAGTCTTTTTTTTTAATATATGTTTTGGACTTTTTAATAAAAATGAAATAATGTAGCTTAACTTTTAATTAAAAAGCATTTGATTCTATTTCTCTACACTTATAATACTACGTCGACTACTTCAAACATAAGAGACAATTAAAATCGAATAGTTTTTTTTCTCTCTCTCTATTTTAATTTAGGAAACAAAGAATGTTTCTAAGTTGTTTAATCTCCATCTTTTGTCGCTAAAATGATTTAACGACATAAAAATATTTAAATGAATATGTAATAGTTTGATTGTTACCCAGTATTTTTTTTTAAAGAAAAATGAGTTGTCTTTTTATATTTCTAAATATATCATAAAATATTAGATCTCAATTTAACTAAAATATGTAAATTTAGCTGAAGCTTTAATTTAAAGATTATATATTAACTAAAATATTTTTAAATATATCAACTTGTTAATAGCATCATTAGGTTACTCCCCTATTTTATGTACTAAAAAATTCATTTTTTTTTGTTTTTTTTTTTTAAAAAATGGAGTACAACAATAGATTTCTAACATATTTTGATTGATGAAATAATGTCATAATAAGTTGAACTATGGAGCTATGTTTATATCGGTTCAATTGTCAATCTAAATCAAATCGATGATCTTTTGCAATTATAGATTAACAAATCTTTTAATTAAGAAAACCATAAATTTGAAAGAAAAAAAAAATCATCAACGAATATATATTCTTTTAGTTCATCAATTTGTGATAGTGATAATTTGAATTTTAACCTTTTAACATAAGGTATAATGAATTAATTGAGGTACATGTCAATTACCGCTGAGCTAAGCTCGTTTTGGCGAGACGGCTAGAATTCTTGCACAGAAAAATGTGAAATAAAATAAAAATTAGGATGATAATCAAGGAGAACTAAAAACGTTATTAATTTAAAATATGATTTTACGATTAAGATTTACAGTGGGATTAGCATAAGATGAACGAACAAAACAACCACGAGAGCTTCTCGTCTCAATTTCGATTGCTTTAACCAAAATTAATTAGTAGAATCCGCCGGCACTTCATTCAAATTCAGTTCCTTATTTTCCCCAACCTCTCCGGTTCTTACCGCCGCCGTCTCCTCCGCCGTCGTCCTTCTCTCCGACAGCCTCTTCTGTGCCCCTTTCAAGTATCGCAAAGCCACATCCATCCTCCTCAAAATGGCATAGAACTCCTCCACCTCCTCCATCGTCGGCTCCTCCACCTCCACCTCCGCCGCCGACGCAGACGCCGTCTCTTTCTCCTCCTTCCTCGCCTTCTTCTTCTTCTTCTTCGTCTCCTCGACCACTCCGCCGTCGTTCTCCTCCGGCGACGCTTTCTTCCGCTTCTCTTTCTCCATTTTCAAACTCTTTCTTCTTCTCCGATTGAATCTGAAATCGGAGCGCCGATCAGATCATATCAGATCAGCACATTTTCATGATTCGGATGAAAATTGTTGAAATCAGAGGCGGAGATTTGTAGGAGCGGCCACTAATTTTTGTGCCGAATGATCACGCTTCCTTAATCTGTTATAATTGTGGCCCTTTCGCTTTCCACCGTTCGATTGGAAATTTTCGAATCTATGCTGACGTCATCGTGGCGACGTCACTCTGTTAGAATTTTTGCCCATTGCGTGGTATTGGCATACTCTCACGCGCTTAATCTGAAACGACGACGTACTCGCGGCGATGTACGGTTGGATTTGGCGCGTGGAGTTAGTGTGCAGTAGTTGACGGTAGGCGGTTTGTTTCATTGATAATTCTTTAGTGGACCAAAAGCAGGGGCATCGCCATAGGTCTTCTTTTTTAAATGAGAAAATTTCGGTGTCGCTTTGAAAATTTTGCAAGATATCACCTTGTGTGAAATTACATTTTAATCCTTGAAATTTGTATGTAATTACTTTTTAGTCCTTACACTTTTTTAGTAATGAAATTATATAGTTATATAATATATTATATCTTAACGAGTTTCGCTAGTTTTTTTTTTTTAAAAAAAAAAATAAGAAATTCATTAAGATCTTCGTTAATAACGACATGATAGTCAAAGAAGGAAACCAGTTTCGTTATGTTCACGTTGAGAGTTCTCGGAACTTTCATAATTTTTATTTTTATCTATGATGTTATTTTATTTTGCAACTTAATATCTACTTACTCAATATTTGTCTCAATTTTATGTAGCTTGAATACATATTCATATTAACACGTTAGTACAACACCTAAAGTTCACTTTACTCATATGAAGAAAACATAATAACTAAAGATATTTTTTAAGGTTTAGGGACCAAAATAGAGATTTTGAAAGTTGAAGTAAAAAAAAAAAAAAAAAAAAATTGAAACTAGTTTTATATAATTTCTAGAGTGGATTGATTTGACAATTAAAATAACTTAATATTAATTACATCATATTTACATGATCCATATCATAAAAAAATTTATGTTTGGTGCAAAAGCACATTGCAATCTATCAATTTTATGATTGATATCTTTTGGGAAAAAAAAAATTATGCTAAACAATTTAAATAAGAAAGAAAGTTGTATACTTGTATAGGAAGTGAAAAACAATTATTGTCTCAAAAAAAAAAAAAAAAAAACAATTATTGCTTTTTTTTTTTGAAACTAAACAATTATTGATAAATAGTTCTTTCCTTTTAAAAAAATCTCTATATACTTATCAATGATGGTATGGTATGGTATGGGATAACTACTTCACTAACAAGTTTGGTGGGGAGGAAACACAATTTATTTATTCAAGTCCAGTAGATAATAGCCACATTTTGCCTCTCATTGATATTAATATTTAGAATAAAAATATTTATTCTAAAATCGACTTTTGTTTTATTTTGTATTTTTTAAAATTAGAGTTTAAAGATTGAAGCATTCGAACATTTGACTTCGTAATCAAGTTTGTTCAAACGTGAAAAAGATATTTTAGTTTGGCTCTTAAATTTTCAAACTATTCATTTCAGTCTCTAAACTTTCAAGTTTATTTCATTTTAGATCAAAATTTCTATAATGTTTGTTTTAATCTTCTAGCTTAAAAAAAAAAAAAAAAACTATTTTAATCGTTGTTATATTATTTTTCTATTTAATATAAGTTTGTTCAATGCTCGTTTCTAATCTATGTCACTTACATCACATGCTTGTATTAATATGCTAGAACACATGCTTGAAGCTACATGTTAAACCATCTATTTAATCTTGTATTCTTGTTGTTCGCCTAATATAAATCTGCCCACTGTGTGGGGTTTTGATCCAAAACTCCCGCATCTTCTTTGTATATGTCTATCGTTTTCATTGAATTGGAATCAAAGAATATTCAATTGTCTTTCTTGTTTTTCTCTCATTTGACTCTAGTTTTTACTACATTAATTTGTTGAAAATAATATACATGTAAAAATAAATAACTAAAATGTAGTTGTTTTTAAAAGTTCATGAACTATCATAGAGATTTTAAAGTTTAGAGACTATTATAAACCAAGATTTGATTTTCATTTTTTTAAAAAACTAGGTTTTTACCACGTGCGATGCACGTGTAATAATTTGACTAAGTTATTATGAAGTAAAGTTAATTTAAAATTAATTAAGATTGTATGTATATTCTTATATTAGTTTTGTTTTTTCTAATTCTATGATGATTTTTTTTGTTTTCTAATATGACTAATTTTAATATAATATAATATATATGTAACTTATCATAGCAAATGGATTAACAATAATTATTCTAAATAATAATAATAAAAAAATACATGTTAAAGAAATTGGTTTATAAAGTCAAAACTTCTTTATAAAATTTTTCTCAAAAAAAAAAAAAAAAAAAAACTTCTTTATAAAAATTAAACCCTCAAACTATATGATAAATTTAAAATTAAACACTCAAACTATCAAAATATAAAAATTTGATCTATTTTAGTCAATTTCTCTTTCTCTCTCTTTCTCTCTCTATCCTTTGTCCAATCGAACTACTTCCTACATTTCTCTCTCTTTTCAATCACCCACTCTTTCTCTACTTTTTCTCTCTCCTCGTTCACTTTCTCTCTCTTGCTCCTCTCCAGTTTTACTCTATTTAACTCCAACATTGAAAAGAGTAATTATCTATCTTGTTTAGTTCAACACTATCTCTTTTAATTCAATTTTTGCAGTGTTTCAATTCTGTTTCCAAGAGTATGTAAATTAGGGTCAGTACTTTATTCCGTTTCCAGAATAAAGTGGCAATGGCAGAAAGTGATCTAATCTTAATTGATGCATTTTTTTAATAATTTACATTTACATAGTTCTCATGACATGTAAACGATGGTGGTTACACATTTTAGTCAAATAAATATAAATTATCATATTATTTTAAATGTTTTATATTATATTTTTTTCTAATTAATATTAATTTAGCTATTAAGATATAATATTAACTTAAAAATAATTTAGCTATTAAGATATAGTATTAACATGAATATAAAAATTGGTTTTAGAATCTCAAAATTATTTTAAAAAAAAACTAATTTAAAAGACAACAATATAAAAATATTTGGGAATCACGGTGTAGATAATTTCAATAAAGTTTTAATGAAAATCGTTTTTCTAAAAAGAACATTGATTTTAAATGTTTTAGTGAATTTTAAAATTTATTTAATTTTGTTGAATTATTTCTATTTATTCTTGATACTATTTTACTCAAATATGGTAAAATAAATAAATATATATAGTCAAACGACTTTTTGGATAACCGATAAATAATTAGATTAATTGAGATAAATAAATAGATTAATTACAAAGTCTATTTTTTTATTTTTTCTTTTTCTAATTAATTAATTAAAATAATTACCAAATTTAATTTTTGAAATTAAAATAATTACTTTTTATCTTTTCTTTTTTTAATTAAAGCAATTATTTTTTAAAATTTTTTAATTAAAACAATTACGAAGATTTTTTTTATATTTGATTTTTTAATTAAAAAATTAATTTTTTATCTTTTTTTTTTTTAATTAAAACAATTATATTTTTTGTATGTTTTTTTAATTAAAATAATTACAAAATTTATTTTTTTTTAATATTTTTTAATTAAAACAATTATTTTTTAATCTTTTTTAATTAAAACAATTATTTTTTCTTTTTTCTTTTTTTTAATTAAAACAATTACGAAATTTGATTTCGAAAAAATAAACACTAATTAATTTTAATATATTGTAGATTAAAAAAGAAAAAAATACCCTATTTGTTTTTATTAAAAAAAGAAAAAAATACCCTATTTGTTTTTATTAAAAAAAGAAAAAATTAAAAAAAAAAAAAAAACAAACAGAATTCGTTTTAATCATAAATACGTTGTTTTTTTTTATTGGAATTTTTTTTTTCCAAAATTTCATATTGGTTTTTTAAATTTTGTAGGGATTACGGATTTTTTTTTATTTTCTTAATCATTTATTATAGATAATTATTAAAATCACTACGTTTGTTTTTTTCTTTCTTTTTTTTTTTAAAGGAAAAGATTTTTTTTCAAAATTTCATATTCATTTTTTAATTTTTTTTTATAGATTACCACTTTTTAATTTTTGTATCTTTTATTTTTTTTAATTCAAATAATTAGATTTTAACTAAGGTAATTATCTTAGATTTAAAGGGGTATTTTAGTCTAAAAATGTTTTTCACGGATCCTTACTTTTTAATATATTATTTTTAATACATTATAGATTATAGATAATTAATTAAAATAATTACCAAACTTAATTTTTGAAATTAAAATAATTACTTTTTATCTTTTCTTTTTTTAATTAAAGCAATTATTTTTTAAAATTTTTTAATTAAAACAATTACGAAGATTTTTTTATATTTGATTTTTTAATTAAAAAATTAATTTTTTTTATCTTTTTTTTTTTTAATTAAAACAATTATTTTTTTGTATGTTTTTTTAATTAAAACAATTACAAAATTTATTTTTTTGAATATTTTTTAATTAAAACAATTATTTTTTAATCTTTTTTAATTAAAACAATTATTTTTTCTTTTTTCTTTTTTTTTTTAATTAAAACAATTACGAAATTTGATTTCCAAAAAATAAACACTAATTAATTTTAATATATCGTAGATTAAAAAAGAAAAAAATACCCTATTTGTTTTTATTAAAAAAAGAAAAAATTAAAAAAAAAAACAAACAGAATTCGTTTTAATCATAAATACTTTGTTTTTTTTTATTGGAATTTTTTTTTTCCAAAATTTCATATTGGTTTTTTAAATTTTGTAGGGATTACGGATTTTTTTTTTTATTTTCTTAATCATTTATTATAGATAATTATTAAAATCACTACGTTTGTTTTTTTCTTTCTTTTTTTTTTTTATAGGAAAAGATTTTTTTTCAAAATTTCATATTCATTTTTTAATTTTTTTTTATAGATTACCACTTTTTAATTTTTGTATCTTTTATTTTTTTAATTCAAATAATTAGATTTTAACTAAGGTAATTATCTTAGATTTAAAGGGGTATTTTAGTCTAAAAATATTTTTCACGGATCCTTGCTTTTTAATATATTATAGATTGGTAGGTTCAAGATTTTAATATAAAAGAAGAAAAATGGAGAAGTATTTGAATAGGGCTTGAACTCATTATTTGGGCCCATCCGAAAATTCAAAGGGCTTAGGGATGAATAGGGCCGAACATGAATTGGACCGACATTTAACCCAAAGTTGGGCCACAACCCATTTGTGAGTCCAATCCATTAGGCAAAGCTTAGAGTTTCAATCTCTCCTTCTCTCTGATATTTTGTTTTTCTAAAACCAAAATTTGATTATTGTTTTCTGATTTATATATTCTTTTCCAAAATTTTATTATTTATAACTAGGGATGTTCATGAGGTGGGATGGAGACATGGATGGTTTCCCATTTTCCCATTCCTCATTTTAATTCTCATCTCAACAAAATTCTCGGTTATATTTCGCGAGAAATTCACGAGGTTTAGGTTCCTCGTGGGAATTACCCTTTGTCTAGTTTTTTTTCTTTTTCTTTTTTTAATCTCAATTAAATCAAATAGTTCTTTTGATAAGTTTCCAAATAGTTAACTTTTCATGGAAAACGTCCATTCATTTTCATATGATAGTTAATTATTCATGAAAAATCTTCATTTAGTTAATTTCCTGATCTATTAGGGGCGGATCCCCACAGGTCCGTCTTCGTCGAAAGAATGGACATCTCTATTTATAACTTATTTGAGTACTTATTTCAAGATAATGAAAGTCAACTTGTTTTTAAGGCTTTGTTTGATAACTATTTGACTTTTGGGGCCCGTTTGGTAACGTTCTCGTTTCTTGTTTCTTGTTTCCAATTTTATTAAGAAATCTAAGCATTTAATAACTATATATGTTTCTTGTTTCTCATTTTTTAGAAACACTCCCAAAATTTGTATAGAACTTTTGGGAACAACTAAAACTAGTTTCTCCTTTTTTGTTCTTGTTTCCAATTTTTTTCAAACATAAAAAAGAATATAGGTTTATTATTATTAAATGTATAGGTGTTAGGGTCATGAAATTCTATTTTCCTTTATTAAAAATGAAGAAACGGAAACAAGAAACAAGAACGTTACCAAATGGGCCCTTGGTTTTTGGTTTTTAAAAATTGTGTTTGTTTCTCACAATTTCTTTACAATGGTTTCATCTTTTTTAAGAAAACCATTTGAATTCTTAACAAAATTCTAAAGACAAAACTACAAATTTGTTTAGTTTTTCAAAACTTGCTTGAATTTTGAAAACATTGGTAAAAGAAGATAATAAACCAAAATAAAAAAGTTATCAATGTGGATCAATTATCACACACCATTAACATATGTCATCATTTTCTATTTTTAATTTCAAATTCTTATCTAAAAAGAAAAGAAAGTACTAAAAAGGGCATATAAGTTGATCCTAACACCATTTGGGTAATATATATTTTTTTTTGACAATATGCGGTGGTGGGGGATTCGAATCATAGATCTCGTGGTTATCAGTACAACTTTATGCCAGTTGAGCTATGCTCTTGTTGGCCACTTGGATAAAAAAAATTGAAGATACATGAGGAAGAGATGATATTTTTAGCTTTAGAAAAGTGAAAGCGAAAAAAAGAAAATGAATGAAGTCATTGTGGGGGGCAATTAAGACAAATAGAAGAATGTTTTTCAAAAAAACAAATAATAATAAAGAAAAAGAAGAAGAAAAAAAAGAAAAAAGAAAAAGAAAATAAAGTAAGATCTTTCATTGGGAGACTTGAAAGCCCATACCAAATGAACACAAACACCTCAGTTTTGCCTGTTGCTTTTGACTACTATAGTGTTTTCCCCAATTTTTCTAGGACCCAAATTTGGGCTTTATAATTTCATTTCATTTTATTATTTTCTTTCTTTCTTTTAGTTTTGTACTATATACGTGCCGATAGGAACACAATTCAAGTAGTCAAACATTAGTGTCTTCTTTTTTTCCGAGTTGTAGAGTTGTTCCCTCCGCGCAACTCAATTGATCAGCCATTAATGAATACTCTTAATGAGTTACGTTAACGGTATAAAAAGTTCGAATCCTACTACTCTTAATTGTCTCTTACCAAAAATAAAAAAAAGTATATTTAAGTAACGTAACTGACCTATCATTTGTATGTCGTTTCAATCATTAATTCTTATGCGTTATACGTTAACGGTAAAACAACAACGAATTCAACCTTTTCCAACCCAACATAACGACATAATAATATTCGTAAATAACATTCCAAAAAAACAATTATCACTATATAAAACCGTGAAGAAATTTGAGTTAATATACTAAAACAATGAAAGTTCATATAGTAATCAAAGGTTGTGGTACCAAAAATTCCAAATTAATTATAATTAGCCAAAGTGAGCATAGCTCAGCGGTAATTGGCATGTACTCTCGGCGAAGAAGTCAGAGGTTCGAATCCCCCCACCCCCAATTGTTGTTGAATTAAAAAAATATATAATTAAATTGAAAAAGAAAATGGAATTTATGAGAAGGGCTATTCTTTTTTTTTTTTTTTTTTGAAATTGAGAAGGGCTAATTAATTAAAATTGCATTGAATGTAAAGTTAAATGGTTGCCATACATATTTTTCAAAAAAAAAAAAAAAAAATGGTTGCCATACATAAGACAACAAAGAGGAACCATATTTGAGACTATAGTCCACCTTTTCATGCTAATGGAGAGAGAAATTGTTTTCTTGTGGTGCAATGTAGGCAATTTGGCTGTAAATTTTGTGGCTATTCTAGTTTCTAGATGCTGCCACCATTATTGTACTTTTCTTTAAAACTTTCCAATGGAAAGTATTTGCATGCATTTACGCCTCGTAACGTTACGTTTGGTTCGATTTGACATGGACTTCGATATTACGTTGTACTATCTATATTTTAAAAAAATGGTCTTATTATTTTGAAATTTGAGTCAAAACCATGGACTGTTTGGTAGTTTGTTTTGTAAAATTGTTATTAAGTAGATTGTAAAAATTGATATATTAGGTATTCATAATCATTTGTACGTTATACTATTTGTATTTGAAAATAGTCTTAAATATTTTGAAATTTGAGTCAAAACTATGGATTGCTTGGTAGTTTGTTTTGCAGTTTTAGATTGTGAAAATTGATTTATTAGATACTCATAATCATTGTTTCTTTATGCTATTTATATTTAAAAATAGTCCTAATAATTTGAAATTTGAGTCAAAACTATGGATGGTTTAATTTGGTAGTTTGTTATGTAGAGTTGTTATTTAGTAGATTATGTGAAAATTGATTTATTAGGTATTCATAATCATTGTTTATAAGATAATGATTTATAATAAAACGAGTTGTTCTTATAAATCAATGAGTATTTGACTCATGAATTAAATTTGTCTAACTTGAAGTTAAGAAGTTGAACTTATATATAGTATGTTTATTGTTATCTCAGTTAATTATGAGTACGTTAGAATAAGCTATATAAACTCATGTTAAATAAGTCCAAACTTATGAAATCTATATTATATATTATATGTATATACTTGTTTTTATAAATTATAAATTGACTAACTAAATATTAGGTTATCCAAATCTAAGTTTTTATAACTTATTTCTAAATATAGATTATGTAAATTTAGATTTCTTAACCTCAAAGTTTATGGAGAGCCTTACCCTCTCTAATAAAAAAATAAAATTTTAAAAATAATTAACCTCCACATATTTTTATTATGCCTATTTGATGATTTTTTTTTTAATTTTATAATTTGAACATTTAAAAAACGTGTAAAAGAATTTGTGAGTGAAAGATTAATGTTTAAAAGAATATTATTTAAAATAGACAACATTATCAAACAAATCCTCAATTCTTTTGGTTTAAGAAAAATAATGAATATTTTTTAATTAAAAAAATATATCTTATATTTTTTAATTTGAATTTTACCTCGTTGAACTATACTCATATTGACCTTCTCATTTACTTTATTTTCTTTTACCATCGATTACATTAATATCTTTCAATAATAACTTTCCTCCTAGACATAGATTTATTTAAAAAAAGAAAAAATAAATGCAATTATTCAACCAATATACGTATTCTATTGTATAACCTCTCAATTATTACTGATTTTGCATTGAATTTTATAGCTGCTTTTGTTTTTTGGTTTTTCTTTTTTCAAATTTTTGAAACGAACATTAAATTTTGAACTTAAAGATCGGATATTTACTTCTTTAGATTTTGTAATAATGTTAGCATTTAATTTATTTCTAATAAATTCATCATAAGTGATTGTATTTGACTAAGAAAATGAGTTTTTTTCCGTAGAAAACATTACAATTTAAAAAATGGTCATTACATAAATTTAGATCATCCAAATATTTATTTATGTACAAATATAAGAGTTAACAATAATTTAAAAAAAAAAATTATTAGTCTAAAGACTTTGACCTGAAGATTCTACAAAGACATTGAAGAAATAATACAAAAGCAACAAATCGGGCATCCGAAAATGCTTAGTGCCAAAATTCAAGACAGAGACAAAGGAACCATCATCCTATTTTATTCATTAATAATTTTTAAGTTATTTTCATTCATTTTCCCCATTTTTTTAATGTAGAATATTCTTTGTTTTTATGACGATGTGAATATTACAAGAAAAATAAAATAAATTAAAGAAAGCGTTGTTGAAAAAGGAAAAGTATATCACATGTGTTATAAATTGGAACTATTTATTTCAAATTTACATGACAATGATGTTTTTATCTCTATTTGTTTATATTTACATGAATACAGGGTTCATTTATTTAACCATTTATTTTTAAAAAAATATATCACGTTTTCAAGTAATTTACGCATTGAATGAAAAGATTTTTTTTTTTTTTTTTTTGGGGGTCTTTTTCTAAATGCCATGGATTGCTTCAATATGGGATACATTTGTTTAAGAATTGACTACAAACTAGCTTAGAATTAATCTTTGGTAAAAGTGGGTTATAAAAATTAATTTCTAGTTTTTTTAGTGTTACAAACATGTTTTAAGAAACATAGAAGTTGTTACTTTCAAAAGTATGTTGTCATGAAAAACAACTTTACATGTTGGTTATATGGGGAGTTCAAGTGAGTTTAAATCACACTAATATCGTAACTAGACCTTAGTGCAACTAAAAGTCACTAGAGCTACTAAATGAACCGAAGTATTTGTTTTGTATGGCTTAATTAAGTGAGACTAGAAGCTACCTTAATATGCATTTATTTACCCTCCAACTAGGTTGCTACTTAAGTGCTACCAACTAAGCAAATACATAGACATTAGTGTGAAGCCTGTGTAATTCCAATTATAGTTTAAGTGAGATCTGAAGTAAACTAAAGTAAGTGAGTTGTAGCCTGATCTAAGTGAGATCAGGGAGCTACTTGTTTAATTGAGGTATGACTAAGGTGAAATCGAGAAAATCTCTAATTCAAATCTTTTGTTATCTATAGATGTGGGACAAGAAAGAATCTTCGACATTTGAAACAATCTAAATGGTCCAATAGGACCAGACATGCTTTAGGCGACCTAATATGGGACAAGTGCATACTACGTACAAAGGTACAACTAGTGGCATGTTGTTGTATTCTATGTTATCCCAACACACAACTTATTCATTGTATACAATATTATTGCTTCCATTTATTGGCCTAGTCAATTATTTGTCCCAAACCAGCAATAATATTAAGACATATTTGTAAAGAAGTTTATGTAGTTTTCTAAATCTAATGTGGGCAAGATAGATTTCCCCTATTTTTTATGTAGGGCTTAAGATTTCTCTTGTTTTGCTATTCAAGTTTAGACGAAAGAGAGCTCTCATAATTGCATTTTTTGGTAGATAGAGGTAAAATAAGGAAATATGAAGGGGAAAGGGGGAATGAGATGATTTAGAGGGTAAAGTCAAATTGTTCTGAGAGATCTTAGGAGTTTTATATTACTCTATTTTCAACATTTTGAGACAACTCAACTTTTTATCATGTGAGTGCTACTAATTAAACAGTTATAAAGATACTAGTACAAAACATGAGTCAAGTATTGACAATCATTTAAGCGAGACTAAAAGCCACTTAGCATGCTTTTGTTTCAACACTTTCAACTACGCTTGTCCAACTAAATTGTAACGTCACTAAGCACTCTCAACAGCCAACTAAAGATGAAGACACCACAAAGAAACTTAATACTAGACTAGAAGCTACATAACCTAGGTAAGTCTTGACTCAATCCAAGTGATATTAGGAAACCACCTGATCTATATGAGTGGTAGCAGTGACCTAAATGATACCAAAAACACCTAATTAAGGCATGCCATAGTCCAATGTAAGTAAGACCAAAAAGTTACCTAGTCAAAGTGAGTTACAACCCAACCAAGGTGAAATCAATGAGCTGTCCAATCGAGTATCGAAGTGACTAGCCTAGTAGTGCCAAGTGAGACTGAAAATAGTCCAACTTAAACAATCGAAACAACTTGAAAGACTTACCAAAGCGAGCATAGCTCAACAATAATTGACATGTACCCTCGACCAAGAGACCACACGTTTGAATTCCCCTATTCCCAATTGTTGATGAACTAAAAAAACAAAACAAAACAACTTGAAAGACTTGACAATGTAAAATTTAACCTTGTGACAATTGGTTAGACTTAGCACACGACAACCATTAGTGAAGTAAAGATATAGTTAATAGCATATTATTGTGCCAAATAACACGTCACATTTTTGCACAATGTAACTATAGTGACCAAACATCTATTATCTTGATTCATGTCATTTGACATGCATGCTCCTATCACACTATCCTTAACGATACTAAATCGTCTATCCAATAAGCTCTTGAACCACAATCAAAGGGAGGATGGATTAAAAAAAAAACAAAAGACATAAAAAAAAAAGTCTCTTTAGAATTTTAAATTCTATGGTGGGCGAGTGAGATTTTTTTAGTGATTCATATATAGAAACTTAAGATCTTATATGCTGTAACGCTGTTTCAAAATATCCTTGAAAGGACTAAAATACCATCTATATTGGCAGGGCCCCGCCTTGAAATTAAGAAAAAAACCGTAATTTTGGAAAAAGCTTGACTGGAGCCGGAGCTAAAGATTGGGATTGGGTGGACAGATGGCCCAAGCAGCAGCACGCGAGGGGCTTTTTAGCTCAGCTTAAAATGGCTCGTTTCTCACACTCTCATTTCGTCCCTCTGCCGAGAGATTGAGAAAGAAAAACCAGAGAGAGGGAGAGAGTTGAGGGATAGGCTCTGTGTTGTGTTGTTGGAGGGCAACGAATTCACGAGAGAATCAGCTCCAACTGAGCCACAGCCACCCCTCAAAGCAAATTCTCTCTGACGCCTTGAGTAAGTCTCTCAAAACCCCCTTCTGCTTGTTTTTCTTACACTGATTGATACTACTTTTGTGCCTTTCTGATTGGTATGGCTTGATTTCTTGGTTGTTGATACTATTGGGAACTGAATCTGCTCTGTTTTTGAAGTTTCTTTCGCCATTGGTTATGAATTTCTTGTGTATTTTGTGGGATTTTTGACGTTTCTCTGAGTTTTCAGTCCATACTTCTGACCCATTTCGTTTGTTTCTTCTTTTGTAGCTTGTGTGTTCATTTTTTTCGTCTCTTCCTCTCTCAACGTCGATAAGAGAACTCGGGAAGGGGGTTTAGCGGAGGGATTTATGTCTTCTGAGTTTCATCTGTCCTCTGGAGCTTTGAAGCAGCTCTGCTTTTCTTCTTCGTCTCTGTTCTTCACCCTTCACATGCAATTTGGTTCTCGTCATCATCAAAGTTTTCGACCCTTTTTCATGCAATTAAGATCAAATCGGTATGTGGGTTTTGCTTATTTCTCGTTATTTTAAGAGTTTAATGCCTGAGATTCCATTTTCTTCGAGCGATGTATGGGTTTATGGCTGTTTTTTAAAAACCCCTTTTCTGGTCTTTGTTCATTTCCTTTCCTTTTTCTCCTGCAGGTCTTGTTCTGGAGTGAAGGGGTTTCAAGATTCTATCAGATTTCATATTCTCTTCTCAATTTTGGTTCATTTTTGTTTCAGGGTTTTGGGTTTTCGTTAGCATTGAAGATCGCTAGAACTTCCTCTGTTCTTCGTTTCTCACTCCTCGACCCTCAATTTTCCACCCTTTTTTCCTAAAAGAAGTTTTGCCCTCGTTTATTTTTTCATTATAGTTTGAGGATTTAACCACAAAATGCCCGGATTCCGAAGGCAGTTTCCAATTCGAGATATCTATGGTAAAGAAGAGAAGAAAATGAAGCAACTAAAAGAAGCAAAGTCCATTTCTGTGAGGAAAGTTCGTGTAACGTTTCACGATCCTGATGCCACCGACTACTCAAGTGAAGAAGATGAACATGTCAATCAAGAGGCTAAAAAGATTGTTTGGGAGATATCGGTGCCAGATATCCGCCATAAGCCATCCAAGGAGAGCTCACAGAAAGAAAGTGATGATGGAGGCAAAATCAGAACCAAGACTGAAGTAAAAGAAAGCAGTAGAAGAACACAGAGATCGTCGTCGATGTTTAAAGGCGTTCGTCGAAGGAAATGGGGGAAATATGCAGCAGAGATTCGAGATCCGTTTCAGGGTCGAAGATTGTGGCTCGGTACTTACAACACTGCAGAAGAAGCTGCCATTGCTTATCAGCGAAAGAAGCACGAGTTCGAAAGTATGCAATCGATGGAGAAGGACAGCAGTGAGCAATTGGAAGAGAAGAAGAGCAGATCACTTGTTGATGACACAGATGAATCTGAAGAAATCATAGCTTTGTTTTCCCATCCTTCACCATCATCTGTACTAGATGTGTGTACTGAAAGTTTATGCAGCAATGGACTCAAGAATGGAATTCAAGACTTCAAGGTGGATCAAACTATGGAACATTCAATCACAGAAGAATGTATGGTTGTGCTAGATGAAGTAGAAGACATGCTGAAATCCATCTATGAAGATAAGCAGTCCATTTCAAACATCCTGGAAGAGACACCAACACCGATCCCAACTCCGATACCGATGCCAATACCGCCATTAGATGCTCGGGAATTGGATTTCCAAGTTCTTGAAGACAATGCATTGATCTGCAACGATTTTGATCAGTTCTTTCATGATATGAACTTCAGAGACGAATGTACTCTATACAGCATCGAAAACGGTGGCGGGGCACTCGATCTTCCTCCGATGGACATAGAATTCGACAAGGAGTTCTCTTGGTTCGACGATACGTTGAGTATATCATGCATGTAAGTTTTGCAGTTAGGAGAGATAGTTAGTAATAGTATTAAGAGCAGTAAAAAAAAAATTGTTTTGAGTGAGTCTGATCTTGAAAAATAAAACCATTGTGAGAATGCAATCTGTGATAATGTTTGCAAAGGGACTGAGGGAGAGTTCTTGGGTTTTTCTCTGTGCTTTTAGAGCCGTCCAAGATATTTTTTTTCAACTCTCAATTGTACTGCTAAGTTATATAATTATTATCAATGCAAAGTCTGATAAGTTTTGCCTGCTGCTCTGCACCAATGTTTATTCGGAAACTGTCATTTTTTTTTCTTTCCTCTTGTGTTTTTGCATAGAGAGACAAACTCTGAGTTTGGTGTTATCTGTCTAGTTGATGCCTTTTCTTTTGATTCCCTTTCAGAGAAGGCTCCCTTGATTTTGTCTGTTGTTTGGTTTTGCTGGATTTGTTTATGGCAAGTGTTTGGGCAAAGCCTTATGGGCAGAGAGAGCCAGAGAGGCAAGTGTGAGGCAATTTAGAGTGAGAAACACACACAAACACACAGATTTGACCATGAAAGAAACGCATGGACAACACACAGACAGACTTACTTCCCTTGAAGTTATCAAATGTGTCTCGAAACCTCGGAATCGATATTTTACATGTTTGTCAACTATCTATTGATGGCCAACCACTAAATGTTGTAGGATCAAGGGTCAAGTAAATAGTTGCCACCCACCTAAGATTTGATATCTTACGAGTTACTTAGGCAATCAAATGTATAGTGATTGTCGTGTGTGAATAGTCCATGTGTGTGCAAGCTGACTCAGTAGTATAAAAAAGATGGTGAAAGGCAATTCAGACCTTTTCCTAAAACATGTTTACTTGAACAAAGTCATGTTTGTCAACGATCGTGCAACGGGTGATCTTGACTTTATATTTTGCTAAACATGTTTACTTGCACAAATCAATTGAGGGATTGGGTTTAGATAAAGTGAGGGGTTTAATTAAGCTTATCATGTAAAAGGCAAGTTGGAAGTAAGAAAAAAGACATATTTGTTTTTAGGGTAATTTGTGAATTGGATTTTTGTGGCTTGTGGAGTAAGTTAGTGATGTATGAAGAAGGATAAAGAGTTGATAATGGCGGTGGCACAGAGGCAGAGGGATGGCTTGATAAGGAAGCAATATTTGCATAATTTGAAGGTGGTGGTTATATGTACTTTTCTTTGATCATTAAAAAGAATATTTCCTTTTCCATTGAAGTTTAAAGTTGAATTTCACAGGCTACAATAAAGTGGGGACTTTTTAATTTAATTTTTTAAAAAATAATAATAAGTTATTTATATTAAATTACAAGTTTGGTCCATGAACTTTCAAAGTTACGTCAATTTGGTCTCTAAACTTTAAAAAGTGTCAAATAAGTCCTTAAACTTTCAATTTTGTGTCTAATACGTCCTTGAATTTTAAAAAGTATTTCATATATCCTTAAATTTTCATTTTTGTGTTTAATAGGTTCTTCGACTTTCAATCTTATGTCTAATAAGTCTTTGTTCTATTGAACATTTTTTAAAATTCACAAGCCTACTATATATAAAAATTTAAAGTTTAGGGTCCCAATAGGCATGAAATTCAATTATATATCTAATATATTCGTTAATTTTTAGAAATCGATTAATTTTTAAAAATCTCAAATGTGTTAGGGACCTATTAGACACAATTGAAAGTTCAAGGACCTATTATTCACAAAATTGAAAATTCAGGGACCTATTAGACATTTTTTAAAGTTCAAAGACTTAATTGATACAATCCTAAAAGTTCAGGGACTAAACTTGTAATAAAACACATTATTTAATTCCAAGGGTTTAGAGTGAAATTTACGTTTGACCTGAGTCATTCAATATTCGAAAATAGTCAAAGATCTCTTAGCTAGTCACATGGCTTTAAAAGCTGAGTTTGAATTTTCCCAACTCTCTCCATCGCTTGATTCAATTATTATGAATATATATGGAAAATTTTGATGAGCAGCCTTTTTTTTCAAAAAAATATTTACAAGTACATGTAAAAGATTAAAAAAATAATAATAATAATGAACATATATATTTTGAGGAAAGTCATTGATCACTTGGGGAATTGAGAATAGCAGGGTTTTTTTTTTTTTTTTTTTTTTTTAATGGTAATCATTAATATACATGATGGATATTTTGACCTAGATATCTATTGGATTGATTATGGTAACAATTGATTGGCACATGTTTGTGTGTTTTTTTTCTTCTGTCAAAATTAGTGTATTTTTACTTTTTTTTTTCCTATCAATTTCGTTTGAGAAACGTATTAATAACTAATTAACTCGATAAAAGTAATTAATTTTTTTTAATCTTTTGCAATGATAATTAATTTACATAATTGACATTAAAGGATATCCCAACTAATAAAGACTAATTAGTATAAAGAATCTAATAAAGATTTGATTCTTCTCACTATAAAGATTTGTGAACAAAATCTAATCTTTCGAAAGAGATAAACATATCATATGGTTTTTTAGTATATAGTAACATTCAACTTCATCTATAATATTTCAAAATTTTCAATTAAATTTCTAACTAATAGCACTATTGAAAATTGAATGAGGAAATAGTGATAGAGATATTTCTTAGAAGTATATGATTTCATCAATCAATATTCTTGACATTATTGAATTGAATGGTAACAATTGATTGACACATATGGTGTTCTTTCGTCCATATCGTTTTAGAAACTTATTAATAGTGGATTAATTTTATATTAGTCCTTAACTCCTTTTTTACTTTTAGAGGTGATAATTGATGATTGACTAATTCAGACATTGACAATAAGGTCTCTGTGAGCATAACCAACTGTAATTGACATGTACTCTTCCTCTCCCCTTGAGGTCAGAGTTCAACTTCTCATGCTCCACATTTGTTGTTCTAAAAAAAATCTCACTTTTATTTAGTTGTGGGAAAAATCTAATGGTTCAAAATCAACATGTCATCTAATTTTTGTAGTATAGATTGTTTTTTTTTTTTTTTTTTTAATATAAATATAGACTGATTCAATTTGATGTATAACATTTTAAACCTTTCAATTGAATCCCCAACCAATAGCACTATTGAAATAAAATAATAAAATAGTGATGACTCCTAAAGTATATAATTTCATCAATTGACCTCTTTTATGCTAAATATCCATCTTGCCCCTACTTGATTGGAAAGGGAAGAAAGATTTATCCATCCTACCTTTTTTTCTTTAGTTAAATAGTTAAATAATGTGAGAGTAAAAATCAAACCTTCGATCCTAAAAAAAGTATAGCTATCTTAACCACTAAACTATACTATGGTTGACCATTCTTCCTGACTGTAATTAATTTTTATCACGTGACATTTCATATTTCATTCAAAAGAGTAACACACACTTTATCGATCAAACATACATTTTATCGATCAAACATACGATCTGAGTATAACTCCGAGGTACTTCGGATGTTTTCAATTGTAGCCCCTCCTTTTTTTTTTTTTCCTCTCAAAGAAAGAGAAAAGGCAAAATGATTTAAGGTGTTCATTGGATGAATGATGACAATGTGACATGTCGAAGAAATTAGAAAAATCCCTGTTTCTTTCTCTAGAAAAAAAAAATGAAAAATAAATAAATAAATAAATAAATAAGAGAATGGAAGGAAAGGCAAAGCCGCCATGTCAATTCAGAGTACACGTCATCAAAAACAAAACAACAGAATTGAAACGTAAACAAAGAGGAAAGAGAGTGGGCCCATACTCCAGCCGCCTTCAAAACGTGGCCTTTCGGCTTTCACCTTCAGAACACTCCCAATAAATTCAATCTTTTTTTTTTTTCTTTTGATAAAAACAAATTCAATTTCTTTTTAATTTAACAACGTGAATCTTTATTATTCCACACCCCCACAAAATTCCTCCCTCTCCTTTTTTTTTTCTCTCATTCTCTTCTTTGCCCCAATAAATCTCCACTGCTAATCGTTAACTTTTAAGTTTGTGTCAGATACGTCTTTGAATTTCAAAAAAGTCTAATAGATCTCTGAATTTTCAATTTTGTATCTATTGAGCGTCTCATAAGTTCTTAAACTTTCAATTCTGTTTAATAAATTTGTAAGATATTAAAATTCCATATCTAATCCGTTTTGATCTATTCATCATTATTAAAAATTCACAAACCTATTTGATACAAAATTGAAAATTTAATGTTATATTCACAAAATTTAATTTTATATCTAATAGATTCGTTTGATTTTAAAAAAAAAACGTTGAATATGTCAAAGACTGACAAAAAAAAAAAATTGAGATCTCATAGAACTACTTGACATTTTTAAAATTTGGAAACATATTACGCACACAATTGAAAGTTTAGAACCTATTAAGAGACCTATCATACACATAAAAGTTAAGGGAGTAAACTTGTAATTTAATGTCTCGAATATTATCGTTAGTATAAGTACTTATAAAATAAATTGAAAAGTGGGATTTCATATAATAAAATAAAATAATATACTTATTAATAATATAGGTGAATATTTATCCATCTGGCACTAAATTATTTATAATTTAATAGTCCATTTCATTGGATCTCCATTGTCACTTTCTAAGTTTCAAAGAGCGATGTGAATGGAAATGGGATGGGGTGGATGGATTCTTTTTCTAGCAAACTCTCTCCATCTATTTTTCCTATAATCCAAACAAAAGATAAGGTGGGAATTTTCAAACCCTAGCTACTCCCTTCTCCCTTCCCCACGTATAAGCTAGGAATTATTCTACCTTTTCTTTTCACCAAAAATTGGGTTGTTGAACCTTTGTCCCCTTTTTCCCCAACTTAGCTAATGACCTAACATAAATCATATATGCTAGTCTTGGTTTTCGCTAAGCCAATAGTCGAACGCATGATCAGGTTTAAACCGAGAAAGTGACTAACTTGAATAAACTCAATTGATTAAGACATATACTCTCGATCAAGAGATCAAAGGTTCAAATCCCCTATATTCAAACCATCATGGGTTGGCCCTAGTGGTCAATAAGGGCCATAGAAAAAATAAAGGGCTTAAAGGGAATGAGTTCAATCCGTGGTGGCCACCTACCTAGGATTTAATATCCTACCAGTTTCCTTGACAACCAAATGTAGTAGGGTCAGGTGGTTGTCCCGTGAGATTAGTCGAGGTGCGCATAAGCTGGCGGATATCAAAAAAAAAATATCCATGTTGTCGATTCATCTCTATGTTGTCGATTTAAAAAGAAAAGAAAAACCTAAAAGGTGAAAGTAAAGAGAATAGAAAGAAAAAATATCCATGTATGAAGAAAACCAAATAATAAACTATATACGATCAGAAATTAACAAGAATAAGTATGCGTATAAATAGAGATTTGTAAGAGAGAGTGATGGTATGCAATAGAGATAAGACCTTTAATGCATGTTTTAATTATTTTTTTTCAACTTTTAAATTGTTGGTAAGCATAGATATTCCTTTTAGAAAGTACTATTTGCTAAAGGTGATAGCACACTCTAACAACAAGATTCTATCCTTCATTAAAGCTTACCTAATTTTAACTAATGACCTCACATATATTTTAACACATGATATAAGTAAAAAGATTCCAACTATATTAATATAATTTTAAACTACTTTACTATAATAATGATACAATCTTTATGACATTGCATCTTAGCACAGTAAAAGTCATTAAATCAAGGAATAAATTGATCACAGAGCATCATAGCTTACCAACTAAAATGTTGGCATAAAGGGCTTATGGGGGAAGTTGGGAGGAAAGAAGAATCCTAAGAAGACAAGAATGAGAGGTCTATTCATTACTAATTTCTAAGAAGATTTTATGAGTGATTCATGAATTTATGAAGATTTTAAACTAGCTGTGTTTGAATTGTCTAAATAAATGAAAGATTCGATTTTCTAATCACACATTTGATTTGAAAGTTTGTAATTTGATTCAAAGTTCTGCACAAAAGCCAAATGTATGAAGAAGTTCAATTCGTCTACTACTTATCTATTGGTCATAATAGGTTTCTTGACGATCGAGAGATTTGTGAAAAGTAGCACATCATTATGGCATGGCCCCAAAGTGGCCAATTTATAAAAACTAGTATTTAACTTAAATAGGTTAAAATACCGTTTGGATTGGGTCCCTCTACTTTGAATCTCATTTCATTTTAATCATACTTTCATTCATTTTAGTCCTACTTTCAAACGTCTAAATTCAATCTATGTTTTCTTATTATTAGTTTGAAATTATTTTTTATCAAAATTGGTTGATAAATAATAATAATAATAATAATAATAATAATAATAATAATAATAATAATAATAATAATAATATTCATGCAAATAAAAACACAATGTAAATGTGTCCAAATTTTATAGAAAAAGAAGCTAACATTACCGATCACTTTTAAGATTTATTGGAAATACAAAGACTAAATTTAAACATTTGAATGTACAAGAACTATAATAGAAATCTCAAAGGATAGGAATCAAAATAGTACTTTTAACCTTAAAAACGTCTAAATTTATGCAACTTAAATATGTAGTTTATAGACAAACAAAATCGTAGTTAATACAAGCTCGAATTTCAAATTTAAAACAATACAAAGTTACAGGTTATATGCCAAAACAAGTATAGCTCAACATGTACTCTCAACGCTCAACATATACTTTCAATCAAGAGGTCAGAGGTTCGAATCCTCCCACCCCAAAATGTAGTTGAACTCAAAAAAAAAAAAAAAAAAAAAAGTGTTACAGGTTATACAATACATTTAATGAAAATGACTCATAAATTCTGAAGACTCCCAACTAAAATTGAAAATATTAGCAGACCTACTTCCTGAAAATTAAGGTGCATAAAATTTACCTTTCCAGAACAGGGCCAACATATTTGATGATAATAATTTTGCTGTCATTCGGCTACAGCTATATCCGCAGAAAGAATTTAATTTTGGAGTAGAGATTTTGATAGGGTTCTACAAGACTCAGCTGTTGGAAATTTGAAATTCACTTTCGTTCCAAGAGTACAAAGCTTTTCCTAAATGAGATAAATATTCTCACCACTTTGTCAGATTGTTGAATTTCTAAATCACAAAATGGCATCGTAATTCCGAAGTTTCTGAATCTTTCTTACTCATCCATTGTCAGCACTGTTCTGTGTAGCAGATATTACACGAATTATTCCTGTTTTTCCTTTCTTTTTTATGCTTCCCCTTTGCCTTTTTTGAAATAGAATGCGAATCAGAAAAGGCCAGATCATATTCGGGGGCAAAATAACAACAAAAAAAACCTATACAGACCAACATTATTCCATCTTATCTACAGGAATTTAATCCCTTAAAAGCATGAACACGATAAGATAAATCAGTGTCTATCTTTTAGAACTATAATCACCAATAAACTCAGAAACCAACAGGTTAGGCAGTCTAATCAATCAATCACTTTTGATTAGTCCTAATTCCTAAACCAGAAATTGCGCTATTGAATGGTTGAAACTTTAGAATATGATCTAATCTTATCGGGTTTTCGGATAACTTTGTGGAAGATTTTGAAGAAAAAAGGTTAAAATTTGGAGCTCGTACTATGCTATATTCTATCTTCGAAACATTATCAACCAAGAGATCAAATACAAGTATACATTAAACTCTCATAACCACATTACTTTGCATAATCCAAATACAAGTTATACAAACTCAATTGGTCGTAATACCATGCAGTCTTCTGCTAGACCTCGGTATCACTTTCAACTTTCTTAAATTGGAAACCAGATGAAACCATACTTTAACCAAAAATCAATACACAGTTGAACAGAAGCATGCAGTGACAGATCTTTGATTATTTGGTGAGTTTCCGATGTCCAAGTTATTGGCAATTTCAGACAATAACAAGAAACCTAACATAAATCAATTGCCCATGGCATTGTGATCCATGCACATTCCTTTTTTTAAAAAAGAAAACAACAATAATAAAAACTGCAGCTGATGAGGTCCTGATTAAACAGATCACAACGAGGCAAACCATCCAAACATTTTTCTGCGAGCCATTTAGTTCACCTGCAAAAGACAGCCAAAACCTTCATCCTTCATCTATCTTTTCATTTATCACGGAATAAGAAATAATGACACATCAACTTCACTAGCAATTAATTAGCATTCAGTTGGCCTCCTATATGTAATTTGAAGGGCCAGTATTTAGCCCTCTGGCATTTTCTTATGCAAGACTTTGTACATCCATTAGTTTCGTCCCTCATTTCATCTCACCACCCTGTCTTCTCCAAGTTTTAAAAGTGGAAAATCCGAACAAAGAATCTCTATTTTTATTTTCTTTGGCCTTCTGGTACATTCCATACAGGTTGTACATTGAAAGATTCAAACCATCTTCTACGGATTTGCCATTGTTCTACTGAGGCATGGCATTGTACTCGGCAGACTTTTGATCCTTCGATTATAAATTCAGGTCGTGCAATGATGAAGTTATCTTAGACCCTCCTTTTTAGGATACAAGCCATTTATCATGACAGGCTGGCTACTTTACTATTCTATGAAATATTTGGTGGGAAAGAAACAAAGAATTCTTTCAGGTCTTCAAAGGCAATTTTTTTTCTCATAGTACTCCGGTTGGTTGGGTTGTGGCCGACTTTTGTACTTTTATTTGTCTCTACAAAAATTGGTCCAATTATTACAAATTCATTCAGTTATTATATACACTTAATTCAGATAATTTATGGAATGGGTAGATATATCACTCATCTCCATCACAACCAAACTCCAACCTAGCTCAAATTCAGAGTTTTTTTCTCCCTTATCCCTTTTCTTTTCTTTTTAAATGAAGAATCGACTTTCACTCAGAACAAAGAAAGCACGAGCTACACAAGAAAACAAGGGCTAAAAGGAAAAAGGAGCCCAAACAAGAAAAGTTATAAAAAAGAAGCTGCAATTGTTTAAGAATAATATAGAATAATGACTAAAAATTGTAGTAGAGTATATTTAGAGTAATTTCATTGTGTTGAGCTCCATTTTCTATACCAATACACTTCATGAATACGGAAAAAGAAGAAAGCTACCAAAGAGTCCTTCCTTCATGACAAATATGTGGATGCCAACCTCCTCCATCACGACAGCCTCTGCTTGAGGTCAAACCAACACTAAATATCTTGAAGAATCTTATCCCAAATCTTTGCACAAACTGACATATCAACAGGATATATTCAAATTTTCTAATGCTCATTAACAAAGAACACACGAGGACCTCTAGATAAAATCCTTGGTAGTAGTGTTAAATCCAAATACAGCTATCATTGAATCTAGGTGAAGAGGGGAACACAACGTAAAAGGGAAAGTAAGGAGAACAGATCATTGACTTCCCTATTAGACAGGTTCTCCTAGGGTGAAAGTTACAAGAAAAGAGCCACCTAAGAGCAATTGATTAGAAAGAACCTATACTTTCATGAAGGTATCTCAAAAGTCAAACCTGAGACACATCCCCTAAAGAGAACTAATGAACTTGTTAAAATGTAGGATGAGGAGACAATGTGAAACAATTTTCTGCACATTCTTGAGCTTAGTCACAGAAGAAGGTATCTCACCTAGTAGAGTGAGACCTATACGTGTGTCAAACTCTAAAGGGAAATGCCATAACAACTTAGCAAAGAGAACAGAGTTTTTATTTGCTAGATGGCCAATTTGCAAACCACTCTTCTCACACAACTTGCCTCCCATTTAACTGGATGAGTCCCACCCCACCTCCCTCAGCAAGTTTCTCACCATTCTTTCCAACATAGAACAAATAGATGAAGTAATCCTAAACATAGGTATAGAAAAGAGCAAGATCCAACCAAAAACTGATTGAATACAAGTTTATCTCACCTTCAGACGACTCCTCTCAATCCTTAAAGTCACTAAACTTACCTCCTTGTTCTTTAGTGCAAAGCTTACAATAACATTGGAGTTCCATTCCCTAAACGGCCAAAGACCCCACAAAGCAACCCTAATGTTGAAAAGAATAGGCCAATGGTCCAAAATATTTCAACGAAAAATATTGTTTGATGTCCTTGAAAAATATCTAGCCACCCTCTCGACAAAAAAAGAATCTATCAAGTGTACAATATACCATTAAAGCACAAAGATTGGACCAAGAGAATTTACCATTCAAAAGAGGTGGTTCCAACTAATCATGAACTTCAATGAACCTTTAAAAATCACATACGGCAATAGTAATACTATTCACATTCGACTTCTTGCGGGGAATTTAGTTTCACTAAAGCCTGCAATAAAACACCAACAATTCCTGCAACACCCAAGAACAAGAAGGCCAACCCAGCTCCTTCAAAGCGCATGTCTCTCCTCTCCCTATATCTCGTTGGACCACAAACACTAGTGACCTACTCCAATGGAATAGTATGATTGCAAGAGTGAATAGAAGCACCCCACACCACTTCTAACAGTTCTAAGGACAACAAATTGCAAGGATCCAATAGAATCACAATATTCCCAAGTCACACCACTTCTAAGGAAAATAAATTACGAGGATCCCATAGAATGAGAACATCCCCAACTCACACCACTTCTAAGGACAAGAAGTTACGAGGATCCCATGGAATGACAACATCCCCAAAGGTGCCTACAGTTTCAACGACACTCCACTTAATGTTAATGCCATGCCTCCTACATGTACTTAAAAGAAATATAATTGAGTGGCACGTCGGCAATTTCATCATCCTTAAAAACAAACCACTAATGAGAAAAATGTTAGGAAAGCTTGCTGTACATTGCTACAAAGTCCTCACTCAACAGCGATAGAATTAAATGGAATTATTGACCATTGATCTGAGCTAAAAATTCTTTCCACACCTCGTAGCAATAGACGAAATAAAATAGAGAGCTAACATGCATAGTTCATTTATACAATCTCTGAAAATAATCAGGTTTGACTGATCAGTACGATAAATTAATAAAATTAACCTAACAAATTACGAACACTTAAACTCACCGTTATTCCTCCCAGCAATTTACTCCGATTCGACTGCCTCCACTTTAGGACCTAATCAGAAGCAAGAAGAGAAAACATCAAGTTATTATACTTCATTCACTCAGTCATTTAAATTACATAGCGAACCCACAGCAAAAAAACTGGAGAATAATGCAGCCAGCGAGCACCCCAACTTTAAAAGATTGACATGAATCAGATAAATTTAAAAAATTCTACATCCACTAAGTTTTATAAACAATAAATATTTTGGAAAACAACACTTCCAATTCAGAGCGGATTTCCACTGTGAGTACCAGAGCCCAATCATAACCAGCTTACAAACTCGAAATATCTCCAATTTCTACCCAGAAGGCCAAAAAAATCCAAAAAAGGCTCGAATTTTTCGGAAACTAAACAGAATGAAAAACGAAAAGAGAGAACCATGAAGGGATGGATGGCGTCCATCCTTGCCCCAGCCGATGCCGCGAGTGGAATCAAGGTATTGTTGGACAAGGTGGCGGCATTTCTGAAGATGGTTGACTCCTTCGATGCGGTAGCACCATCTGAGCTTTTCCCTCAGTATCTTCGCCTTTTCGATATCGATCCACTTCTCTCTCACAATGTGTTCTCTCATCTCCAGCATCGCCACTGGATCCTTGTACGGATGCTCGGCATCGAAATCGTCCGGCGGAGATTCATCGAATTCCACTGTCTTCTTCCTCCCCATAGTATTTCCCCTTTCTCTTCTCTGTGCCTGCTCTCTGTCTCACAATCGTCTTCGCGCACCTACACCTTACCACAACGCACCATTTTTCATTGCAGTGAGCTAACTAATGGGCCGGGTTCAATGGACTTTCAGTCGTTCGGCCCATTTTTGTTCCTCATAAAAGCCCAATGAATTTGGGCCCAAATGTCTTTTTCAAAACCCAGATTTGTCAACATAAATGTAAGATTTGGGCCTTTTTTAAAAATAAATAAATAGTTTTGAAATATTACAACCAATAATAATAGAAGCATTTCTTCTCTTAATAATTAATAATAATAATAATAAGAGAAGCATTTTTTTTTTCTTTTGGTACAATATTTAGCATGAAGTGTGGTTAGTGGTTTTCTTTATATCTAATTTTTTTTAATTTAACGTTATTTTTTAGAATATTATATCATGTGTGGAAGGAGAGAATTCAAACCTACAACTTTTAAAATAAGTAAAGATGTAATGAATGATACTCTTTCTTTAGTTAATAAAATGTGGAGTAGAGAATGTGATAGTTAGATTTAAGAAGGCAACCCGTGTTAAATTTATAAAATAAAAAAAAAAAAAAAAAAATAGAAAGCATACATGCTTCCTCTTTTTTCTCCTTTTAAAATGCAATTAAAAATCTAGCAAAATTTTGGCTATAAAGATTAAAAATATATTTATTACAAAAGCTAATTTCTATTAAAATTGCCAACAACTTCCAAGCCAAGCACGTTTAACTTCAAAGTTCCTATTCTGGAGCCACCGAAAAAGAAGGTGATTGTTGTAGTATCTATCAGTTCTTTTAAGCTTATCTAGACCATACTTTCATGTCCTCATAATCCCTCTCATTCGGATGTGATATCGGTTCATTCATGTACCCCTCCTATCTTCGGGCGTCACAGTTCGAGCATAAAATCAGAGATCTATGATTCAAATCCAACCCAATCAAAATGTAAAAAATAATAATAATGATCTAATAAAAAAAATGGTGACAAAGCCAACAAAAGCATAGCTCAACTAGCATAAAGTTGTAGGGGTATGTGGTTTGAATCCCCCACCTCACATATTGTCAAAAAAATAATAAAAATAAATTAAAAAAAAATAAAAAAATAAAAAAATAAATGGTGACAAAGGCTATTGCAATTGCAAATGCCCGTTTGTTGAAATTTGCAGCAAATTTCTGTCGCTGAAGAAATTTCTTCCAAACAAGCAAACGCTACGCTGGGCCTTCAAAGGATCCTCCCATTAGATACAAACAAACCAAATCTCGCAGCGTTCCTGGCAAGAAATTGACAAGGAATAATCTCAGTCTCGGTTGCCGTTGGAACGTCGAACATGGCCGGAAAGCAAGTTGCCGGCGCCGGTCTGCCGGAGAGCATCGCAGGAATGTCGAAGAACCAACTATATGATATCATGTCTCAAATGAAGGTATTTTCTTTTGCTTTCACTATTAGAATCAATATCGGTTCCTCCCTCTTTTCGTCGGCTGTATTCGGTCTTTGTCTTCGAGCAATGTCTGGATATTGGAGTAATGATTAGTGTGTTTATTTTTATGCAGACTCTGATCGAACAGAATCAGCAGCAGGCGAAGCAAATCTTAATCCAAAACCCGCTCTTGACGAAAGCTCTCTTTCAGGTTTCAATTTTTAGGTTTTTCGCATATTGAACAAAGTTCTTTTTATTTGCTGTTTAGAGCTTGCTCAGTTAATCTTGTCTTGGCTGAGTTTGAACCAACTAGGGTTTTAAGTGAAACAGATTTTGGATAATTGCAAGTCCCGCCTGGAAATTGAATGTGTTTTAGTAATGTATGTATGTTTGTATGCACATTTGTACAATCTTTTACGAGGTTTAATTTTAATATTTATGAACTTAAAATTATTGGATCATGTTCTTGAATGAATAGATTTATCTATATTCCGTGTGAAATCAAGCAAGTTTTAAAGTTTCTTTCAATCTTTCCCAATTGCATTGCAAGGACGTGTATCTTAAGGACGGGAAAAAAGCAGTCTAGAGCATGATAGATTTCTTCTTATTACCTCCTCAGAGACAGCATTGACTGCCAAATGTTTGTATTGCCTAATGCAAGCTCCAAGTTTGAACACTAAATTATAGAAGGCATTTGATTGTTCTGAGTTATACGGTTCATCATGTGGACCCTTCTTACTACTTGATCTGAAAATTTAGAGGTTTTACCATTAATTTCTCATTTGGTTACTGAATATATTAGTGATTCTACTGTTTTATCTACCAGGCGCAGATTATGCTTGGGATGGTACGGCCTCCTCAGGTAGCATGCCATTGCTGTTCCTCTTTTTTTCTTCTTCCTGCATTTTTCCGTTAGCTAACAAGTATATATCTAATTGATCTGTTTAGATTCCAAGCGTTCAGCCTTCAGCCTCACAGCATTCTCAGCCATCAACACACACAACTCAACAGTCAAATATTCAGCCTACTCAAACACCAGGAGGTCAAATAAGTTTGCAAGAACAGACAAGTGCACCACCGTTGGCCCCTCCTAGAAAACAATACCAGAACCAACCATCAATGCCTATCTCATCGACCCCTCTTCCTGCAGTGAACATACAACCTCAGTCAGCTCCTCTGGTTCCCCTGCAGGCACCACAGCATCCCAAGGGATTTGAGATGCCCCAAGCAAATCCCATTTCTGTCCCACAATCCTCTCAAATTCCAAGTGTACCTCCAATACTTCCATCTGCTGCTCAGCCACCTTTACTTCATCAACCCCCCATTTCAACTGCTTCCATACAACTGCAGCAGCCATTACAATCAGCTGAAATTCCCCACCTGCCGTTACAGGCACCATTGCCCCCACATTCCAGAGCACCTACGGGTCCAAATTTCCATCAGCACTACCCCCCTCAAATGGGGCACAATATGAATTACCAACCTGCTGGCATCCCACAGCATGTTTCACAACCCCTGTTTCATGTAAGTTGGAGTTTTAGTTTTCAAGTTACCATTCTCCTTTGGATTTACAACACACAAATCTCCAGATGAAAATGATCTCTTAACCTCTCTAGTCTATTTTTTAATGTTCTAGTCAGGTACCAAACACCCTCCTGGTATAGGAAATTCCTTTCCCCAGGGACAGTCGGCACTTCCTAGTCAACCACCCCCTCAATCAATGTATCAGGTACTTCTTTCTTTACTTACTGGATTAGGATTTGTTTGTGTTGCATATATGAAATTGATTGAGTTCTTATGAGGCTGGTTAGGCCTGACCTGACTGGAGCATGGGCTCTTTCTTTCAATTGGCTGTGAGGCGGGTTTTTGACTTCTTGACCCATTACACCATTGAAGTGCAGTTTCAGCTTAATTTTTAACCATGATCCATGCTGCATGCATATCTCGAGTCCTTGACTGTGCTGTTCAATATAGGTTCTGGTTTTCCCATCATTGATAATGATATTGCTATAAATAAATACGGTTTTGTTATGTAACTCTGTTTGAAGCTAACTATAAATAGATTAGACTTTGTTTTGATTGGATTTATATAATATAAGATGTTAGATGATGGAACTTAGGTTCCTCGAAGGTAAACAATTGTGGCAATCATGCTGTTTGTTCTCTTTCAATCGTTTGTATGTTGTAATTATTCTTACTAGGCTCTTTCTAATGAGAATTGATGAAGGGGCTTGATATCCTTCAATCTCGCGCTGTTATCTATTGAGTTTCCATTTATGGCTTTGGTAAATGATGGATGAGTGAGTACACTGAGCTTTGGAGCTTACGGAGGACTAAATTTTAACAGCTCAAAAGTTCAATATGCCTGGCTTTAATTGTTTAATGTTTTCTGTTAGCGCCATTGTATTTGCTTTTCCGAACTTTAATTCTTAGTCATCATAAACGATAGGATTTGTACAATGCAAGCAGGTCTTGAGCATGCCAGCTACTTTTAGACCAAATTATTTAAAGCCACTACAGAACAATTTATCACATAACCACAGTATTTGCTGTTTAATATCCCGCTTGGTGCATATTTCTCTCAGGCTGGAGGTTCTAAAGTAGGTTCAGAATTCATGAATCAAGTTGGAACTTCAAAGCCGGCGGACAGAGGGCCTTGGATGCCTGGCCCTCCAGAGAATCCTACACTTCCACCGCAACTCTCGGGACCACCACCTATGCCATCAATCCCTGGTCAGATGGGCCCTAGCAATCAGCCTCGTCCTGCACCGCCGGTAATTTTCTAATGACTCTTTACTTCTGTTTGGAATGACTATCTTTTTTTCATATTTTGTTATTGATTCTTTGCCCCCTACCGATTTGTGGTTCAGTTGAGTCGGGAGATGGAGAAGATGCTACTTCAACAAGTCATGAGTCTCACACCAGAACAAATTAATCTTCTGCCTCCAGAGCAAAGGAATCAAGTGCTTCAGCTACAGAAGATACTGCGCCAATGAACAATGTTCTCGAAGGCAGGCAGGCTTATCTTGATTTCATCCCTTCCCTTCCCCTCCCTCTTTGTCAACTCTTACAAGTTACATCATTGATCATGCTCAAATTGTTTTTAGGCTGCTTGGGGAAATCTTTTTACAACTTTTAAGTATTGGCATCCAGATTGATATATTACAATTATAATTTTTTGCTTATTGCCTATCCGTCAGAGTATTTGTTTGCTATCGAGTTGGTTGTTTTTTGCGATCTGGGTGAATGACTATTGTCTTAAAGTAATTTGTACGTGAAATGAGATTTAGTTGATAGAGTGAGACTTCATAACTCAAAACTAAAATGTAGTTGGCTTAGATTTGAGAAGAATTTTTAATGCTGAGAACTATATTGTCAAAGTGTCAAAATACAGAGGCTCAAAATGTATTTTAATCTAACACTTCGGGCACCATATACTTTTCATTATATGATTGTACTCAATAAATCAGAGGGTCCCCACATCTACAATCTTTTTTGCTGTTATCTTAACAAGTTACTGCAGGAAGTTACTATAACAAATGAGGCCGAGTCTTCCCAGTTTTCAAAATGAATAAGAATTCCTATACGAAAATGAACATGAAGAGTCCATACGCAATTACGGACTCTTCTAAAGAACATGTACACTTGCATCAGAATCTCAAAATGTATGCCGAGTTATGATTTGTACTGCAAACTGGCAAAGTTTGAGAAACCTGATGGACCTGATTAATATCCAGATGATCTTCTGCTTAAGGAAGGGGATGAGTTGAGAAACTCCTGACCAAGTTCCTTAATCTTGTTTATTAGAAGCATTTGTTCAGTTTCAAGCTGTACCATATACTCTTCTTGCAGATCCTCTAGACTTTCCAGCTCACTCATAGCTGTAGCAAGCCCTTCAAGATTGCTGTCTTCAATGAAAGTTTGAAACTTGTTCATCATTTGTTTCATCTGCAAGTTTTTTTCAAAGCAAAAGAAGAGATTTCTAGTTATTCAGCCAGATTGCACCAAACATGCATAAATATCATGTCAACAAAATGGACTGTGAACATAAATTTAAAATCTACCCAAAATAAAACATTTTTTAGTACAACTGACCTGACTGGAAATCTGATGTGCTTTGTTCAAGGGAATTTCAGAATCCAGACTGGTTCTTGAATCCAAACTAGATCTCTTATCTAGTTCTGGAACTCTCTTGGTGATTTGGATATGTATCTCTCCCCTTTTGACCCCCTGAAGTGGTATCCATTTGTCAAACATCTGGTTTGGAGGAAGCCCTTGATATTCCACAACACAATCACCTATACTTGATGTGGGGAGTAGAGCATTGTGGTCTTTGACATGTAACAGCAAAGGGCTGCCATTGTCAGGAAACTCCAAAATCTGATTCCACTGGGGACTAAGAGTTTTGTACATAACCTGCAGGAATTGATAATTAACTTTGTGACAAATTGATCTAAAAAAACTAATTTGACATTACAGTTATTTAAAACAATTTTCATAAAGAATCCTATGGTTGACTGTAACCATTTCGTAAAAGCCAAAGAAACAATCTCTGACACGATGATGAAATTGGAACTTGAAAGATAACTTATAAAGTTTAGAGTGAGAATGTGTAGTCTGGAACCTTAGTTCTTTTCTTCAACTTTCCATATTGGACTCTCACATAAGGATCACTTGTCCCTCTGAGATCAGCAGCGACAAGGTCTCTTGCTTCAATTAGAACAAGTTCAATCCAACCATTTGTTGGACCCAAGCTTGAGCCCTGGGGAAATGGAGGAATGTAGAATTAGATAATCTGGAGTTGAAGGATCATATGATTCAGACATGAGCTTGATATACTTTCTGGCTTAAATTTTGAAAGATCACCATGCCTGGTGTAAACAGATTCAGAATAGGCAAATTTCCCATCTCTTTTATCATCACTATTGGTCTTTTTTCCATCTTTTTAAAAAGGTGACAAACTTACTGGCTCATACCTTTGATCCTTCATTGTCATCCACTCTGATGGCTTCTATTTGAAGCCTTAATTCTCCAGAATTCACCTTTTCAAGAGGAATCCATACATCTCTAACTGTCCCTTCTACTAATCCTTCCAGATTTACCCTTGCGCTGCCAGTGTTATCATTGCCGAAGATGTCTTCAGTAAGGCATTTTAACTTGAGATATTCACCACCAGCTATCTCATCAAATTCAAACTTCTGATTCCATATTGGATTGAAGGAGTGAGCAGTTTTTGTGCGCTGGAGAGCCTGAAATTATGAGAAGAATCGTCAAAAGGGAGCATAATCAGTATTAATATTGGGTATTACCATTAAAATATTTGAGAAATTAGAAGGAAAGAAAACTACCTTTCCATACTGCAATTTGACATATGGATCACACTTTCCATTTTTGTCTTTTGTGGGTAGATCCTTTCCTTCCACAACTGTGATGTTAATTTTTCTTCCAGTGCTCGAAAGAAAACTCGATGCTCCATAGAGAGATTGTTGTGGACTAACATGATACCTGTTAGAACTATGTGAACCATCCGAGAACATCCATTCCTTTAAAACAAGCTTCACCAACAGCTGCAAAACATGCATTGCCATAGTGTATCAGACCAGAAAACCAGCTGTGATACAAATTGCAAAACAGAGGTAGAGAAGTAAAAGATCATCAAATCGAAGCATATAAATAGCAAAACACAGGATATGGAGACCTGGGTGTCTTCCATTTCTCTCTTGTATGAGATGGTGTGAAACTATCATCGATGGGAGGTTTTTTTCTGGTTGAAGAGTAATACTTTGTCTTTTCTTAGAGTGAGTTCGGGATATCTTTTTGAAGTACGGCTTCTAAGTGATGTACTTTCTTTTATTAACTTTTTTGAAAAAATCACCAATTGATACTTCCTCTAATGTGTTTCTAAAAGTAGTTAAAAGAAATTTTCATCGTTCCAAAATCCTTCCCAACTCAACTCACTAAGATTTGCAAGTCACGTGATGAATGTAAGCATTAAAGTTCAACCACTTAAATTTTTGTGGTCATTCTCGCCCTGTTTTTGCTCTGAATCCATCTGTTTTACTCAATGCTTTGGTCTTTTTTATTTTCACACACAAGCACACATAGAGAGGGTCACTAGGATTTTACCTCTCCACAATGGACCCCTTCAAACGGAATAACCATCTCAACTTCTTTTCCACAAAAGTCAGCATGCTTGGCTATCACACTGGAATCTGGTCCTATTGCCCAAAATGTTGTGGAATCATCTGCAGCATATTTCATCTGTCACAGAGAACAAACTTTAAATTAGCTAATACTAGATTTTAAAAAAAAAAAACTCACGCTCGGCATCCATTCAAATTATAATTGTCTGTTCTTTATCGATATCATATTAATTTGTGTATTCTCATCATTTTTTTCTCCTTAAATAAAAGATATGCCGGATTTTTAAAGCGCTTTGTAAAGGGAGTCTAATGATCCATCTCTTACAGAGTTCTAAAAATATCCTCAGCAATCCATTGCACCAAAATACTAGCCATAAGCACGATAGTGAACACATAATAGGAATATAGGATCTATATATCTATAACTATAACTATGTGTATATATATAGATTCATTTTCTATAAAAAAATGTATTTACTAGCTTAATTTTCAGAAAGGGCACGCATCCAACTTGAAACAAAATCGTATGATTATTGATTGATTTATACCTTAACCTCACAACTTGCAAGATAATCATGCTTCACATGGCTTGGATTATACTCGTATAAATGAAACCGTAGAGTTCCTGTATCTTCATGTAAAATCATATTGAATGTCGCATTCCACTGAGGGTCTGAACCTGATCTTGCATCTGTTTTTCTACTAAGCTTTTCAAGTTCAACCTCAACAAATGTCTGCATATCTTTATCAGTAAGATGCTCTCCGAATGAACCATTAGCAGAATAACTTTGTTGCCTTCTGGTTGGGCTTCCTTTCAAACTACTTCTATAAAGTTTTCTGGCAGAAATGACAGTCACATATATAATACCACCAACAGCTTTTTTCCTCAGATCAACATGTGGCAAAGAGAAACAACGCCTACGAGGTTCGACCATTGTCCTAACCAGGGTATCTGTAAAAATTTTGACCTGCATTAGAGAGGACAGATTGTTGAGCTACTCAACACCTTGTACCTTTTGAAAGAACTTTGCAATTCTTAGAAAAAGATAGAAATAATTTGGCAGATTGCAGAAGCAAAAGTGTCTGGAATATGATATTTACTTATGGACTACCAGTGATAGGTGTAGAAATATACCAGCCAGGAGGAAACACCAGGGAGCTCTGTTGCAGGTAATGATTGGCTTCCACCACTTCCAAAAGCAACTCCTATTCTTACATCAGGAGTTGCGACAAATGAAAATAAAACTGCCTTCCCATCCAAAATAGGCATCAAGACAAGCTGTAAAGGTAATCCAAACAACAGATGAATATTTATGAAACTGCTAACTTTTCAGTGAAAGCGTAGTGGCTACTGAAACTCCCAAGACATCCTAAAATCATTAGAAAAACTCATGAACTATGAATCAAGGAGAATGCACATGCCATCAAAGTACCAAAAAAAACTTTGGCACAGGTAGGACCAGTTAACGCAACTATCAGTTGTATCAAAGGTAGGGAACTACTATTTGATTCTGATCTGATCAAAAGGAAGAGACCCACTATGGCATTCCTGAGTTTTGATCAGTGAATGAAGTTGAAACCAAATGAACGTGATCACTCTCTAAGTGAATCTATGATGTTTCATGAATTAAGCTTGTTGTGCTACTTATGTTGAAACAATAAAAGAATGGACACGGTCAAGGGAAGAGGGAAAGAAATTATACGTACATCACCCTTTATATGGAGGCTGTTTATGACGATCCGTGCAGTTCCCATAAGTGGCTTGGCCAGTTTTGCTTGCAACAAAATACTCATTTCATTTGTGTCCCAATCGAAACTCAAATGCATGATTCTCTGTCAAAGCTCAATGAGAAAACTTTGTTCAGATCTCAAGTCTTAATTTGCTGATTGAAGTCATGGAGTAGAATTTTTAATCACAGGAAACTTCAACCAAATCTAAAAATATGGTCATACATTAACATTATTGTGCTCCTCAAAAGCAGAAAGTATAATGTAATTGTTATTGTTACTATCAACATATGTAGTAGCAATGGAAAAATCAACTGTAAACATGATTCTTTTTTGAACAGTGCTGCAGTCCCAGAAGATCATCTCCTATTATATCCCTAAACTACTACAAGCTAGGAAAGAAGAAGAAGAAGAAAGAGAGCCCAACCTCATCACCACAAGTTGACCATCGAGTCCCACTAAGACCCAAGCTAGGAGGGCATGAGCCTAGAGAAAAGTCCTGCAGTTCGATTTTTTCCTGCAGCAAATTGAGAAATTTGGTTATATATATGAGTATTTGTGCACATTTATGTTTTTTGTCTACAAGATAGAGAGGCCAAAAGTAGGTCTACTCACAATAAGCCTTGACTTTCGGTCCTTCAACCGTTTCTGCATAGAGAAATTTTTAACTAAGTTAAATGATGTTAAGTTGGTGTATATAACCAATAGCATTCAAATATATTCTCTAAATCAATTCTAGACATTTTTAGTATAAGAATGGAAAAAAAGAGGGGTGGAGCGAAGAAGGAAGAACAAGACAATTGCCCCTTCTTTGTCTTAGATTCAAGTTTTCCAACTAGTTTACTCCCTAAATTTTTAGAGTTGAAAAATTATTTACATAAAAAAAATTAGACCGTATAATTTCCCCTTTTTATAAAACTTATAGCCTCAGCCTCTAAAGAAACTATCTAGAAAAAGATTTATTCTATGACAACAATTTGATTCTAAGGATGGCACACGAGGGTAATTAAAGAACGAACAGTCAGAATATTCAGCAAATATCAACTGTTCACCAAACAGACATTAACATATCTAATCATGATATGAACGCGCCCAAAGAAGAATGAAAGCTAAGTTGGAACCTACAAACAATTGAACTATGTGGAGCATGTTATGCTCATGAGTCATGAGGAATAAGATAGTGAGAAAGAGTGAGGCACTTACATTTACTGCGGAAGAAAACTTCGTCGAAAGTTTTGGATTAAAATAATTTGGCCATACTTCCATCAACAACTTATTCAACCATGCACAGGGTTCCAAAGGTGTTTCAGGCTGTATAAATTATCAATAAAAGAAAAAGAAAAAGTTAGCCCAGCACATTGAAAATGTCACACAGTCATCAAGGGGAAAAAAACATACTGAGGTCTTTGTTATGAGTCGCTTCCATTTTGTGTTCAAATCATCAACAATTAATTGGCGTTGATAACTCCCATACTGCAGGAGAAAGATGATACTGCGGTCAGTACTTGCATGTTATCCCTGCTCAATCTATTCAGTTAACTTGTAGCACATAAAATGACAAAAACGATAAATCCCAAACCGAGTTTTTAAGACATTTTTCAACTGATCAAAAGATTTAGTAGGTATTTGGAAGTGAAACATTATAATAAGAGAGACTTAATAAGAAATATAGACATTGAAGACTACCATGGCTATAAGAAGTAGATGTAACAAGAAAACTTCAAGAAGGTCAAGACAACTAAGTGAGCACTGTTCAAAACAGAACCACTACTCATAAAATTGTATTTTTCTGCAAACATGTGTTGAATCTTTAATGTTGCTGGAATACAATGATGTAATAATAACACATTTTTCCAGCCAACATCTCCCCACATGACAATTTTTGAGCCAAGTGGTCGGGATGTCGACCATGAGCCTATGCACCATGCTGATGAAAGTTCGTCAGCGACTGTTTGGAAATATCAATCGGCCAAAAACCTTCGTCTATATAGCAGCCATTTTCCATAATTTCAAAAATAGCAATATTCACATAATAGTTTTCAATAATCAATGAATCTACTCAATACCATGTTTCCCATAATGATTGAAATGTGCTACCAATAAAACATGGAAAATGATTGAAGAGTCAAATCACTGACATGTTACATGAATATGATTCTTAAAGTAAAAAAATATGTAAATTTAACAAATAATTTCATAGTTCAATAGCTTATTTAATAAGATTGCTGCTATATTTGTAATCATAGAATTAACTTCTGCTACATTGTAACTTCTGATTATCACAATTCTCAGACATGTTGGGCAGTGGCGGCTGCAAAAGCCCGTCGGTGGGAGGTTGTCATCTAGTTTCATTATCATCAGAAAAGAGATGGATCTAATCGATCAACAGTACTTGAGTTGAAACTCAAAGTCTCGTAACATCAACAGTAAGATTTCTAAAGCAAATCCACTGATGTTAAGAGAAAGCGGTGGATGGAGAAAGCATTGACTCAACTCAAAGTCTCAAACAGAATTTGAACGAAAGGACATATATCAAACACCATATGGGCAGAAACAGGAAATTCAAGAATTCAGTCAAATGCATTTCAATTATGGCAAAAACGAAGTCTAAATAAGAGAGAAACGGATCAGAAACGAACCAAAAGCAAGAACAAGAAAGAAAAATGAGGTCAAGAAATGGAGGGAAAACGAAACAAAAACCTGCAAAGTGGCCCACACAGCAACAGCCAAAGGAACCCAATTGGAGAAAGAGAAGACCCATCTCTCAATAGTCCAAGCAATCAGAACTAAAGGTATCAGAAATGGAAGAAGAGGCTTATCCGCCATTAAATGGTGGAAAAACTCCATTGCCCCTTCGCCGTTGAAGAAACCCCTCTTCCGGCCTGTTGGGCCGCCGGCTCTGCTCATTTCAAACGAAACCCAGAAAAGAAACTGACCCCCTCGTGAGCTGTGACTCTGCCTCTAAGTCCGTAGATGCAGAGCAAAGACAAAAAGTTGAAGGATCATTGTTTTTGAAAAGTCAAAATCCGAGAATTTGAGGAAATCAAATTGGCAAGGACAGTAAAGATCAAGTGGGTCTAATATAATTAAGTTATAGTAATTCAAATATGAACGGATGGAGGAAGCTGAAGGGGAAATTTCGAATAGGAACTGAAGAAGATGAAGCAGGAAGGAGAGGCCAATTTAGTTGATAACTAGAATAGTGATAACGACAGATTTCTTGTCCGTATGGTTTGCATTTTGCTGTAGCTGTATATAATAAATGCCGGGAGCTCTCCATCGTCACTTCCTCTAAGCTTAACTTTTTTTTTTTTTTTGAATTTAATTTATTGTGCAATTACTCTTTTTTTTTTTCGTGGTAAATTCAAAACATCTAACTTTTAAAAGATTAATTAAGGTCTTGAATGAATTTTACTCTAAAAGTTTATACGTAATTGCGATTGATATGAGTTAAGCTTTTGATTTTTATCAATAATCATTCCTATTTTACATAAAATTTGAATTATTTGTATTTATTTATCATTTCAATTACATTAGATTGTTAAAGTTTGTTTTCATTTTAATAAATTTTATCAACTACGTAATAATTTAAATATTGATGTTGCATGATAGTTTTATATTTTATTTTAAGCCATTATGAACCTAATTTACTTAGTTAAGAGACGTTATATTTTTTTTCAAATAAATACTATATAGAATAAATTATGTAAATTTTAGGACTAATTATATACCACTATCAAATTTGTGCAAAGTATAAAAGATTATTGGTTAAAAACCTAATACTAAATATAGGATAATAATAATTACATATTAGTTTTTTTATCTTAAAAAGTTGTTGTTAATTCAACAATCAGACCAAGTAAATATGTCAAATTGAACATATCCACAAATACCATCGATTAAGAGGTCAAAGATTTAAATTGGCTAATGCAAGTGAAGGCAGGCGATCTCAGACTACTGGAGAGTTGCAACAACTTATACACAATGAGGATGTTTTGGTGGTCAATGTAGATGCTGCATGTGATATAGCTAAGCGTCGCATTGGGATGGGATTGGTCATCTGTGATGAGCATGGCCACTTGTGGGGTGCTATGACCTCTTCGGCGGATACATTTTCAAGTCCACTATGTGCAGAAGTGGTTGTTGTCTTAGGGGGTCTCCGATTAGCGAGTAGATTGCATATCAGGAGTATTTTGCTTTTATCGGATTCCCTTACCTTAATTTCCATTCTTCCTAAGGAGGTACCGTGCAGAGCTGACTGTGCTACTGTGATTTAGGATATTGAGCGTATTCAAGAGACATTTCAGAGCGCAGAGTTTTGTCGTGTGAATCGGCGGTTCAAGACGCTAGCTCATAAATTCTCTCGTTTGGGTTTGTCTTTGTCCCCAAAAATGTGGTTAAACAATTATGAACAATGGATTGTATCGTTGGCTCGTTCTGATCGCCAACTTTTTGTATCCCCACGGGGAGTTTGATTTCTTAATGAATTTCATTTCTTATAAAAAAAAAAAGATAGATCTCTCTCCCACTAAATGTTGTTGAACTAAAAAAAAAAAAAAGTATAGACCAAATAAAGATGTGTTGTAAGAAAAAAATTGATTCGTTGTTCAATAATCACATGAAACAAATATTTTTTAAAATTGCATAACATGTGATATGAAAATTCAAATTTTGAATCTCTTAACTGATGGTATACACCTTCATCGGTTGATATTTAGATCAATGAGAACATGAAACAAATGTTATGCTATAATTGATAATTCAACATAAATAAACATTTGTTGACAGACATATTTTCGTGAAAGAAACGGAAATAAAAGAAAAGGCAAGTAGTTTGTTTTTTTATCCACTAGAAAACATGAGTGACCCGTAATTAATACCATGTCAATTTTGGGGGAAAAAAAACGGTGATAAATTGGAAAATTTTATTTTAGAAAATTATTTGTTTGAGATGGCTTTGGATTTATGAGGAAAAAAAAAAGAAAATAAGAAAAAGAAAACGAGCAGGCGGTTGGTAGGTTGACCCATAATATTGCGTGGACCCACGCGTTTTCTATTCGCGTACGGTCACCGGTTTTCGTAACTCTCTTCGAATTTGCCGATTTCGAAACCACGACCCGGAGAAATCGCGGGAACTTTAACTCCAAACGGAAAGAGATTCAGAGTTCATTCACTAAATATTTTATTTTAAGGAAAAATATACTTTTGGTACCTAAGATTTGGGTTAAGTGACACTTTGGTTTTTGAGTTTTCAAGCTAGCACTTTGGTCCATGCCGTCAATTTTTCTGTTAACTCACGGTTACTGACGTGACCCTATTATTTTAATAAAAAAATTATTATTTTTTTAAATAAAAATATTAAAATAATAAAATATCAATATTTTTTTTTATTTTTTTATTCTTTCTCCCTTTCTCTTTCTTTTTCTTTTCCCCATCTTCTCCATCTTCTTCATCTTCCTTCTTCTTCTTCCTATCTTCGGCAACCGGCGGCCACCACCTGTCGCCGACAACTTTTTTTTTTTTTCTCTTTTCTTCTTCTCTCTTACCCCATTTTTTTATTGTTTCACTCTTGTTTCTTCTTCTTCAAGTGTAGCTACCACCCTCACCGCCGGTGACTGCTCCCGCCGGCCGATCGTCGTCGTCGTCGGAGATTTTTTTCATTTTTTTTCCTATTCTTTTCTTTCTTCTCCTTTATTTTAAATTCCTCTTACCCACGTCTAAAAACGCTAAAACCTGCTGGAAATTGCAACCTGTAGTTGCTGTCCGTCGCACCAGTTGTCGGAAAAATACAAAGAGAGAAGATGCCAACTGAAAAATCAAGGGGCGACGCTGAGGACACCTGCGAACCACCGAAGGTCGAAGGGAGAAGAAGACCCACACGACTCACTGAAAAAATCGAGCCCCAAATCACTGGACAGCTACGCTCGCATGAAGGACCCGTCGCAAACTGCGTTGTCGATCTACTCGTGACTGCACTATGCCTCACTGGAGAGATAACCGAGCTGGGCTTAGTGCGGGGAAAATGCTCTGGCCGTGGACTGCTGAAGGTGAAGAAGAAAATAATGAAAAAAAAATGAAAAGGAGATGGGAGATGGAGAAATCGGGTAAAGAGAGGGAGAGATCGATGAAGAGAGAGAAAGATGAAGCCATCTGGTTTTTGTATTATTATTGGGAGAGCATCGGTATTTTCTTCAATTCGAATCTCTGAATCAAGGTTTGTGCAAAAAGAGAACTACCCAGCCTCAGCCGGTGAAGAAGAGCAGGAGGGGATCGAGGTCTCGAAGTTCGCAGTACAGAGGGCTCGTTCCAGATCTGGTTTCAGTGACAATCGAAGGGGTTTCAGTACAGAGGGCTTGTTCCAGTGAAGACGACGGCAAAGAAGGAGAAACGATCGAGAACGGGTTTTCGTGTCTTCACTGGTTTCACCGTCGTCTTGATTGCCGGCAAGAAGAAACTGACGAAGAAGGAGAAGACGGGGGCAGAAAAAAAAAAATTTGTCACCGGCCGCTGGTCATGAATGAGGATGAGGAAGAAGAAGGTGGGAGAGGAAGAAGAATGAAGGAGGAGGATGAGGGAGAAGGTGGGAGAGAAGAATAAAAATTAATAAAAATAATAAATAATAATAATATTTTTATTATTTTAATATATTTTTAATTTAAAAATAAAAAAAAATTAATTTTTTTATTAAAATAATAGTGCCACATCAGCAACCGTTAAAAGTTAACAGAAAAATTGACGGCAGGAACCAAAGTGCTCCTTATCTCAAACTTGGGACCAAAGTGTCACTTAACCCAAACCTCAAGGACCAAAAGTGTATTTTTCCCTTTTTTTTTTTACAAAAAAAGGAAATATCTTATTTGCACAAACTTAAGTTATTTAATTTATGATGTTAACTTGTCACTATTTATTAGATAAATCTTGATTTAGTAGGAAAAACGAAAAAGTTTGATTTTTTCTTTGACGAGAAGTTTGAATAGTCCTTTGATACTTGCTTATTTCATTCAAACTCTAAATGTTCTTTCATGGACTCTATTTCTTTTTAGAATGATGTAATATAGGAAAAAAAATTTCGGAGTAGTATGATGTAACAAAGAATTTGTCAAACTAAATGTTTGATCAACATGTAACGGGTGAAATTGAAATTTGAAATTGAAATCATTTCAATCTCAAAATTAAAATTATGAAATTTTACTAACAATTTGAATATAACTCGATTAATGAAGGTAAGTACTTTTTAAAAGATCAGTTGAACTATTCATGTTCCACCATTTAAGAAAAAAATTTATAAAATTTCATCAATTAGACTTCTTCTTAACTAGAGAATCGTGGAGAATACCTAGTTGTAAAGTTTTTAAATTCTTGTCACATACAAAACTTTAAATCTAAAATGGAAACTACTAAGAAGGGAAAAAAGAAAGCTACAAAAGGATGGTTATGGTATGGGTATGTATTTCAATTTCTTTCCAAAACCATTTTCAACCAATGATAATAGTGTCTACTAAAAAAAATGATAATAGTGTATTTGGAATAATTTTTGGAAAAAAAAAGTTTTTTAAAAAAAAAAAAATTAAAAATAATAATAATGATTTAAAATGATCAAAAAGTGTCCACGGACATAACTCAACTGACGTAAAACTTGTACTAATAACTAAAAGATCTGTGGTTCGAATCCTCCATCTCCACATATCATCAAAATAAAAAAGATGATCAAACAATTTTTTTTTTTTAAATCCTAATTAATAAAAAGCAACTTTGAATGAGTTTTGCCGTAGGATCAAAACCATCTGGCCAAACAAGCCAACACTTTTTTTTTTTTTTTTTAATTAAAAATATGAGTTTTGGTATTTTTGGAATACAAATTTGTAATTATAACACTTTCTTAAAAAAAATGCAAGATATAAAAACATTTCTATTGAAAACATTTTCTTAAAAAGTGTTTAAACTAGCATGTGTTTTAAACAGATCCTAATTTTCAAAGTATTATCCATAAAATTGGTAAAATTCATCTCTTTAACCTCTAGAACCAAACAACTCATAAATTGGTTGAATATACCACGAAGAACAAATAGGTATCTTTTTATTGTAGCTCAAGTCGATAATATGCGACGACGATAATCATTTTTATTAATATTTCCAAAAAAAGAAATAATAATAATAATAACTATTCATCACTTCCCAAATCCATGAAATAAATAATTAAAAATAAAAAATTGAAACCCCTCCAAAAATTGTACTTGCAGAATGCCCCCTGCAGAGATGGTCCCAAGCCTTGGGAAGCATATATTTGGATTTGGTCTGCCAGAAGTATACACAAATTCCATTCTTCAGAAAAAATCTTCCAAGAAAAACTGTTCAAATTTCCAAACACATTGAACCTTGTAAAGAATCATCATGCCCCCTTTCTCAAAGCACAAAAAAAATTACACTAATTTTTTTTTATCATTTTTCAATGCCAAATCAATATGCATAACTACTTAAAATTATTTAACATACTGTTCAAAGTGAGGAAATTTTAATTTATTATATATATTTTAAACTAATTGAACTTTATCAGTTGAGCTGTCATCTTCAGTTACATAATTATTCGAGTCATGCTAAAAATTGAGATTAAATTAGATTATTTTTTTTTGTAATTAATGAAATAGGGATAGGATAATTTTTGTTGACTGAGTGAGATTGCATTTGTTTAATCATTTGATTATAGATTATGCATTTCATTTCCCCTTGTGGAGCTCACGATTAGTTGACTTTTTTTTTAATTTTGATTTATTGTTAATGAATTATGGTCCAATGCATCTAATTTGGTTTGGATAAATCGTTCTGCTTAGTTGCTGGTGTGTGTTATAAATTATTTAAAGAAAAATAGAAAAAAAAAAAAAGAACTGCCAAAAGAATCAAACTTTAAAAAAAAAAAAATTAAAAGAATAAGTTTCGTACTTTTGGAATTATGTTTCGACATTGACCATATCAAATGGAGACAAAAAGTCGTTTTTTAATCCATTTTATTTCAAGAACTCTTCGGGTTTGATTATGAATTAATTCATTGACTCGAAAACAAATAATACTACTACTAATAAATAAATAAATAAATAAAGTTTTGATTGTGAATTCAATGTTCGTTCTTAGAGCTGGTTGCAGTAACATCTTTACTAAAGTATAATTTTTTTTTTTTTTTTTTGAAATAATACTAAAGTATAATCTTAAAAAGGAAAATACTTGACTGCATATATGTAGGAATCTCCCTACATATCACCATCAAAATGTTGATAATTAAGAGAGACAAACAATTTTTTTTTTTTTTTCATTTTCTACCTTTCTCTTTCTTAGTTGTCAAGATTTTAATGAGGTATGTAGGGAAATCCTATATACCGATATGCAGGAAGATCTGTACATACCAGTATGAAGCAAAGTATTGTTCTTAAAAAATGGACCTACAAAGTTACTTTTTTTACCCAACTTGAATATATCTTAATTAGTTATGACATTGTCTTTAATCAAGAGGTCAGAGTTTGAAATCTCTTGTCTTGTTTGCACTAAAAAATAGGTATTTTTTTTTTTATTTTCATCCAAAAAGTTATAAGTTTGAAACTCCTCACACTACAAACGATGTAAAAATATAAAAGAGATGGTAACGATCACAATTTTAAATTAGAAATATGCTATATGTTTTTTTGTTCAAGAACATGCTGCATAGTACAAATTTTCGGGATAATATATTAAATTTATTTGCATGAAACTACCTATCGAACTAAAATATTGTAGACATAGAACGGTCAACATTGAATCCATTTATTTTTTGCACATTATTAAAAAAAATGACATTATTAAAATAAGTGAAGGAAGGCTATCCATTGAATCAATGTTCAATGCTTGAAGATTTGTGTCATCTTATTAAAATATCTAATGTGAGAGTGAATAGAGGGTGAAAACAGAGCCAATGGAAAATGACACTTTCACCCTTATTGAATTTTATTGTGTAGACCCCAAAATTTTGGGGTTTTTTTTCGACATTATATTAGTTTTATGATTTTTTTTTTTATTTAACAATTGTAGGGTGAAGATTGAATCATTAACTTTGAGATCGTAACTTATTTGTACAATATTATATAAATAATTTAAATAAGTTTAATTTTTATTTGATTGATTATTTTTTTTAAATAATAGAATAATTTTAAAACTAAAAAAAAGATAGAGAGAGATATTAATTTTTTTTTTTAAAAAAAAAAAGATATGAGTTTTTTTTTTATTATCTAAAAAAAAAGCTTAATAAAAGGCCAAGGCTAGGTTTGGGTTACAAATGGGCCTGTTTTCCATAAAAGATTCTGGCCCAATGACAATAGGCCACGTGGGCTTGAAATTTACCTCTGTTGCACCATACTTACCGTAGGCTGGCCCGTACTCCAACCGATATATATATATATTCATTTATTTATTTATTATTTATTTTAATTCGAAAAGTTTCAAAATTAAATAATAATGACAGTCTGAATTACATTATCCTATTTCTAAACTTTCAAATGATCTTATATTTTGTCTTTATATACTTGGTGATAAATCATTTTTAAAAAATCTTTAAATAAAAACTATAGTTAAACTTAGTTTGATAACAAAATAAAAGGAAAAATATTTCCCTAAAATAAAAGTGTGACTAAAAAGAATTTAATAAACATTAAACGGTCAACTTAAAATCGTATTATTTTAAACCGAATTTCTTTATTCTCCTCTTTTTTCTAGGAATTCTTTCTAAAATTTTCAAAACTACCGAAAATGAATACATGGTGGTTGGATGGAAGATAATATGTCCCAAAAATGAAATAAAATAGTTCAATAAGTTTTATATTTTTAAAAGGAATTGGTCATTTATTTAAAAAAAAAAAAATAGAGAAAAAGAAAAACCATGAAGTGGGTTTAATTATATGCTTCCAATAATATTTGAACGTGTGAAAATGAGTATAATTCAACAATAATTAACATATATCATCGATTAAGAGGTCAAATATTCAAAAAATAATATTTCAACGTTAATAATTAACCCATATTCGACATGCAAATCTATTATTTTATTTAAAAAATGAATATATATTCAATCTTAATCAAATCAAATTGCAAACTTGGTAACACGTCAAATTGAGAGACAGAGAGAAAGCCCTTTGTCTCTGACAAGAGGATGTCTTTTCTTTCAATTAATTTTTCAAAATTTTCCGTACAGTTTTGATACTTTCAATTATATACTCTTTTTGGTTCGTGCAATTTTTTTTCTTAATTTCATTTTGGTTCGTGAAATTAGAGTATAATCCGTCCTATTATGAATTAATTATTAGTATTATAAATTTTAGACCAATTTGAACATAATTTATAATTAGTGGATCAAACAATGATTTTAGAAAGGTTCAAATTTTCATTTCTAAATTTGTTGAATGGTAGATTTTAGAATATATTGTATTAAAATAATAATATTTTGTTTGATTTGAAATAAATTATTTATTTAATGATTAGAGACCTATCAGGTATCTTTGGAGATTTCAATTTGAATAATTGTTCCATGTACAAAATATATGAAATAATTGAAGGCTGGAAGTCATGCATTATTGTTATAACATTTTTCTTTTATAAAGTTGTTATAACTTTATTGGTAGTATATATATACATATACAATAGTTTAATAACAAGCATTTCATAAGTAATTAAAAGTTTTGGTGGTTAAAGATTGATTTTTTAAATCTTATACTCATTAAATATATGAAAATGGATGATTCTTATTAGTTAAAGATAACATTATCTAAAAATATGTCTTTACTCAATGCGATTGTTAAATATCACACCAATTTAGGCATGACAATCAATTCCTATCTTATTCCAACCTTTTCTTTGTTTTGGATATAATATATAGTAATCATTGTATTATTTCAAACCACATTTATGGGTCTACTCAAGAGCGATTTAAGGCATAGTTATGTGCTTTTAATTTTAGTGTTTGATATAAAGGATTATCGTGTGGCGGTTACACCTTTATTTTCTTTCATTACTCATCTTTTTTTGTGCTTTGACAAGCTAATAAATAATGCTCATTTTTCACTAGCTACCAATCTAGATTGAATGATTTCACAACTTAAAAGAAATAGCTTCTTTAAACCTTTCAAAATGTACCAGGGTAACAATGTGTGTCTTAATAGTATATATACGAATTTTTTATTTGGTTAAATTACAAATTTATTTAGAAAAAATATTGTAAGTTGAAATTCTTGTAGTGATAGGCTCCTCAATTTTCAATTTTGTATTTAATAGATCATTGACATATTTAACATTTTTAAAAACTAACCAATCTAGTAGGCTGTAAAATTTAAAAATTGTTGAATAGAGATCAAGGACTTGTTAGACACAAAATTTAAAGCTGAGGAACTTATTGGACACAAAAATGAAAGTTTGAAAACCTATGGATGCTTTTTAAAGTTCACGGGACCTATTGGACACAAAATTGAAAATTTAATGACTTATTTGACACTTTTTAAAGATGAAAGAAGATCAAATTGACATAACTCTGAAAGTTCAAGGACTAAAATTATAATTTAACCTCATTATTTTTATAATGTGTCCATAGCAAACAATAAACTCAAGAAAAATCCTCTTTTTAGGTATAATTTATTCCCCATGGGTAATATTATATGTAAATTGGGAAGCAAATTGTAAAGTAAAAAAGGATTGGATTTTGACAACTCACCAACCAAAATCAAGATTGAAAGAAAGAAATAAAAAGTTGATGGGTAATGTCTGATTTTAGTGGGCTATGGGATCCTTGAACTTGACCATATTGAGCATATGGAACTAAAAATTTTGTTAGGGAACATATGATTCTCCTAAATATTTCTACAATAACTTTATCTTCTTGTTCATGCATACTCCAAAAACACAAAGTTAAAAAGAAAATTCAGTCAAAAAGATTATTAATATAAATATGGTGAGGCAAGAGAAGAAAGATTCAATTTGGGGAAGACATTATTCATCAACCATTTTCATGCATGTTTAGAGAAAAAGGAAAAAAAAAAAAGAAAAAGGAAAAAAAAAATTGGTTGATATGATATAACCCACAATCACAATGGCCTATTTAATTTTTAGGGCCTTTTTGTTTTGGCTCATATTCAAGAAGTTGTCCCCTTTCTCTTTTAAAATGACAAGAAATTCATGAATTTTAGATATATATTCACATTTAAATTTATCATCAAATCAATCATCCAATAATTTGATTTTTTTTTTTTTTTTTTTATATTAATTGAAAGCCGGTGGGAATATATTCTTTTCACAACTTGAATTTACTTTTCTATATGGGAGAGATGGTTTAATTTAATTTAAGAACAAGAGGTCTTATGAAGATTTGATTTGAAATGAGACAAGATTACATGATTTAATGGGTAGGGGTAAAAAATAGAATTGGGGGGAAAAAAAATTAACCGTAGCTTGTGAGGCTTTATCAATTTTTACTCAATTTCATCGATTTAAGTAGTATTGCAATTTCTATCCTCTGTTCATCAATTTATGCTAATTATTCACCCAATAATTTAAACATCTCGGTAAATTCACTCATTTCAATGATATCAAATTCAATGAACACATATGAAGAATGCTTTTTTTTTTAGGATCTTTCAAATGGAAATTTATCAAATAGTTAAAATTGCAATATTTTTTAAAGTTTAAGGTTAAAGGTTGCAATATTTATCTAAATTTAAGGTGCAATTTGATGAAATTTAAAATTTAGGGTAAAATTAACTGATACAACTTGACAAGTTTAAGATAAAAAATGTTCTTTTCCCAAAACAAAAAGACATTCTCTATCATAACCCTAGTTGGAACTTTGTCCTTAAATATTTTGAGATGTCTAAGGTAGAAATGAACAAAATATCTTCAACATTACCTTACCTCGACCAAAGTTAGTATTACATTTACATTTTTTTTTTTAATAACATGTGGAGATGAGAATTCCAATCTCGGACTTTTTGATCATAAATTTTAACCAACTAAACTAGATTCGGATGGACATATTTACCTTTTCAAATGGTCAAAAAAAAAAAGTTCAATAATTACAATGAAAGAGGAAAAGAAAGGAAACATTCAAATACTTTTTCTTTCACCACATGGAGTTTCTCCCATCAATTATTTTAGGTACAATGCATCCATCCCTCTAAACATACAAATGAAAATTCTAGATATATATAATAAATAATAATAATTGTTGAAAAAAACCTTCTATAATTCAATCATTCACTTTATGAATTGGAAGCATCAATGAGATTTTATGTATAAGTCGACATGTGGGATCTCAAAAGGCTTAGCTTTTTGTCCAAACAGGATTTTGACAACCGACTTGTCGTTCGCAATAAATTATTTTTTTTTTAAAAAAAATAATAAATTCGAAATAAAATTTTGGTTCCCTCGTTTTTGGCTTTTAAATCCTTATTTTTCTGCAACCCACTTTGCTTCTAATGTCTTATTCAATTTGTCACTGCCAAAAGGAATTTTGTCATTTCCACATTTTACCGACACATTTTGGTTTTTTTCATGCAACTTGTTCAATTCCTTCCCCTTTTCTTTTTTGCTATTTCGTCCTTCAATACTTTGTATTTTCCCCTTTGAATCCTTCAAAAGTTCGATTGTGTTCGAGATGATACTCGCTTTACCATAAATGATGTTACTTTTGAATATTTCTTATCAGTTGAAGATACTGTTATTACGAAACTTGTTCGTATTATATTTGGCTCTTGAAATTAAGTCGATTCACTTGGTAATAGTATTATATAATTTTACGTACTTTCGAATTTTACCCGAAAAAAGTCTTATACCAACTAAGATGTTGGATCAACTTTACCAAAAGAATTTTGTACCGATCGAGATGTTCTAATTCAAAACTATACTTTTGCATTTACCGATGGGAGTGATTTTTTTAGTTTTGTAACGTCAATCCATATAAAGTTTGAGAAAGGTGGTAAAGTTTTCGAATTTACCTTTGGTTTGAATTTTGAAGTCTATAAAAACAATACCCATCTGCCCATAATTTACAAATTATAAAATTTTTCACAATCAAATCACATAAGAAATTTGATTAACATGTTTGGATCAAACTTCTCACATGAATAGAACTATTCATCAACAACCATGCTGTTATATGAACACTCAAAAGATCTTATTCAAGTCCAATCAAGTTAGATTATGTTCAATAATAATGCCTTTGGAAGATGTGGAACTGAAAATTAAAGCATTGTCGGAGCTAAGACTCATTATTGGATTATATCAGTAATGAAAATGACAATATAATAAGATTGAAAAGAAAAGAAAAGATATGAAAATGATCTTTTAATCACACATAAAATTTGCAAAAAAAAAAAAAAAAAAAGTCTATCTTTATAAAATTCAATTAAAAAAGAAAACTACACATTACATATATATCCATGAAATTTCTCACATGTATGAGAGGTTGATTACAAGGATAAATCAATTTTAAGTATGGCTTATATATAAATTAAAGTGGGAACAAATTTTGGTCATGGAAAAATCAAGAATAATTAATATATAAGAAGCTAAAATTCTAAGCTAAGCTTGTTCATATGCTGTTGAATGGCAATGTTGAATAAGAACCAAAGCTCAAATCAAATGGACCAAGTTGAGTTGATGCAACCAATAATCCTCCATTTCCCTCTCTCATTTCCTTTGCCTGAAAAATCAACAAATTCAAAGGTTAATTCGATGTCGCGACGAGTTAAACATCTTATAAATTTTCATGGTGTTTGGTTACACGTCGAAAAGTATTCGGTTCGGTTCGGGTTTTATAATCTACCTTCAGTTTGTCTGCAGAATCTGAGTCTGAGTTGAAGTCATAATAGGAACTTGCAGCTGTGAGTTTCATGGAAAGAAACTGCAAAAGAACAGAACATTAAAAAAGAACATAAAATACATTGTTTATATGTTGTTTTTCTACTTCCAAATGATTGTTTTTTAGCTCAAATTTTTTAGCTTTACCTCAACTTGATTCTGCAAAGACTGCACATAATTTATTATCTCATCCAACATCACTGCCATTCCCATTGTCTGCACAAAACAATGTCATAAAAAAGTTTAAGAAAACTTGTCTTTTTTTTTTCATTTAAGGTTGTTTGTTCTTACAAACAACTACAATTTTTCATTACCTTGTAGCATCCAGGGACAATGTCTTGCAAGCATTTCAATCTTTCATTGATTTTTCCTCTTCTTATCTGTTTGAGAATAATATTGTTTGAATCTTCTAAAAAAACATAAACTTTCTGTAAGAGTTGTTCAGCAAATTTACCCTTTCAGCTACACTGTGACTGTCTGTTGCTTGGCCTCTTCTGGCTCTAACATGAACCACTTCTCTCGGCTTCTCGCCGTCGTTTTCGTCGCCTTTTTTCGACCGCTTTCCTTTTCCAGAGCTCTACAGACATGAAAATGAGAAAAATCCCATTAGAGTTGTGTAATTGGAGAGTGAAAACCAAAGAGATTTTGTTTGTTTTGGATGAGAGTTTAATACATTTTTAGTCTTGATCCCAGTTTCAGAAAGCTGAGGAGTTGAGTTGCCTGAGCTGCTTTCAGATGCATCAGTTTCAAGCTTTCTTTTTTTGCTTCCATGGAGGTCATTTCCAGAAGGATTTGCAGGCTCAAAAACAGGTGCAGTGTTCTGATTGGCTTGACAGAAAATTGCTGGGAAATTTTCTCCCCAATTTTCCAGGAATCTGGGAGCTGGATTAGCTGGATTGCCAAAGAAACTGTCATTGAACAAAACAGGAATGTTGTCAAGAAAATTGACATTTGGGTTATGGAGAAGACTTGGATTTTGGTTGGAATCCATTTCCATTAGAGGAAAAGATGAAGGCTTTAAGCTCTGAAAGTTTGCAGTGAACTCAGCCATGGAATCTTTGAAACCAAAAAGCTTCTAAAACCCAAATGTGTTTTTGGATAATGAAGATTTGAAGGTGATATTTATAAGTGTGGGATTAGTCTATGATTGAGTTTCATTCTAAAATTTAAACTTTTGTAATAAAACATTGAAAATTAAGGGCCTGTCTTGTTGGTCATATGGTAAGTCAAGCTTCCCCTCTAAAAATGGACCCCATATTTCAGGAGGCATATCCAATAATGATAAGCTTTTTTTGGCTCTAAGCTTTGGTGAATATTCCTTTAACTTATCCACAAAGCCATGAATTGGGAATAGGAAATTTGCAGCCTCTAATAACTTCAATACTTCTTTAACAACTGAAATGAAATGGAAGTGAAAATATTTACATTTCAAGATCAGTGATTTTACTATGGAAATTGAAAGCCTGCAAATAGAAGAGAAGAGTCCAAAATTTCCTTTCAACAACCCACCTGTTAAGACATATATTCTCGACCAAAAGGTCTCAAAAGTTTGTATCTCTCACTCTTACATGTGGTTGAACTTCTAAAAACAAACAGTCCGCTATATATTATTTACAGGGTATATCCAAAAGAAGAAACTTTAGACCGTATTTTTTTTAATGTAACTAAACTCAATATGTTAGTAGAAGCTTTCAACCTATAGTCTCGGACTTATCAGTCCAATCCCTCAGTTTGTAACATATTCAAGAGAAATTGATGGGTAAGTCACAAGTGTACTATCCAAAAGAAGAAACCTTAAACTATCTTTTTTTTTTTTATCTGACTAAAGTTCGTAGGTTAATAGAAACTTTCGACATGTAGTCTCGGACATATCGGTCCAATCCCTTTTCAAATTCTAGCTATTCGAATGGTTCATATTCAAGAGAAAATGACAGGAAAGTATAGTGTTATCAGGTGAGCTATCCTTTTCCAAAGGGTATAAGTCACTATTTTGTAGTGCACTTCCTCCTTGCAATATGGTCTGTTTTGTGCATATGTGAAATGAACCTGGCCGACATTGATGATTACCAAAGTGAAACATTTGGAAATGTTAATGCATCTCAACTCCTTATTTTACAACAACATGTTTTCTTGTTAGCTTATCATTTTCCTTCATAAAGTTTGAAGCTTTTAAGGTGTGTGATTATTTAATAAAGTGGGAGAAGTATCAACATCTTCATTAAAAAGTTATAGCTTGATTCATTGTCATAACAAAGCCTTAATAACAACTAAAGTACAAAATTCTAAACTTATCTACAAGATACATAGTTCTAAAGAAACAAAAATAAAAAGTAAACCTTAACCCCACATTCTTTGTATCGGAGAACGAGATGAGGACACGGATTAAAAATTCCCACATGATTGGAGATAGGGTATGCATCCTTAACTCCACCCCACCCTGTTATCATCCAAACCCAAACCAATCGATTATCAATTTGGGTCATTTTTTTCTAAGTAAATTAGACTTTTGGTTCTTGAAACTTGAACTCAGTTTCCATTTACTTTTTGGATTTTCAAAACTGACACCTATGATTCTTGAGATTTGAACTTAGTTTTTATTTGATCTTTTTCAAAAGAGACATAACGAGTCTTTGAAGGTTAAAAAAGAAATTAACTCTAAATGTTAGAGACTTTAAATGTACTTTAACTCTTTTTTTTTTTTTTTCCAATTTTGACATATGAAACAAAGTAATTAATAGCTTGAAAAGGTTAAAAAGAAAAAGTTAGTAACAGAAAAGAAATCATAAAGCAGTAGATTGATATACCATATTTTCTTTTTTTTTATTCAAGTCCTTTCTTAACTCTGCTTTCCCCTACTTCTGACTCGAGTCAAAATCCAATAAGCTCAGTCTCTCTGTCAAAAGCAATTATTGGATGGAAACAAAAACATTATTGTAGAATTTCTTGCAATGCAACATTTGTCAATTATCAAGTAGCTGTCTATATTATTCATTGGCCAAAATACCTAAACATTAAATTTATGAATTTTGCTGCTTTTGGTTTCCACTCTGCTTGGAAGAAGAAGAAGAGAAAAGGTTAAATTTATGACCACATTTTTTCACAGCATGTGGGTTGTTTTGTCATGTTTATGTATGGCAATAAATTCAAGTTTCTTTTAGAAACATTGATTCCTAGGGCCATAGTTTTCCTGGAAAATTCAAATTTATATGCCAAGGAATTTCTAGGGTTTGACTCCAAAATTGAAAATTTCAAGCTGATCTCCTCATTCTCTCCTTAACCATATACAACATGATCAGTACAGTACAGTCCTTAAGGCCCTAGTTTGGTAATGGGCTTATTAGAGTCCTTAATTCATTTGTAGTTTGGTTTTCAATAAAGGGCCTTTTAGCTCATTTGTAGTTGTGTTGAGCTACAATTTTTTAATTGGATTTATACATATCTAGATAATTTTAAAGGAAGAGTTATATATATAATTTATGTATATTTTTTGAGTTCAACATTGGTGGAGTGGCGACCAAATCATCAATATTTGGAACCTGAGCCAAACAATGCCAACTTGCCAACTTGAATATATGTCAACTAATTAAGTCATTGTACATTTGTTTTAGAAAAATAAAAATACTTTTTTCTACCATCATGCAGTCAAAATCAATGAATGCACATGTGAAAGTGAGTTTAACTTAATGGTAATTAGCACGTGCTTCTTTCTTTAAAATTAGAAGCTCAAATCTCCATAGTTGTTCTAAAAAAAAAACTATGCCCATTTGATACAATTTATTAGAAATCTATTGGCACCTACTTTATTTTAGTCAAATCATATTGGGTTAATGTCTTCTTCAATAGAAAGATTTTAAAATATTAATATAATCCATCTATCAAATCACATTGGACTACATGACAGGCAGTGACCCATAGCATAAGAAAATTTTATCTACAAAATAAATCTTCAAATTTCCATTCTCACACTGTGAACTAAAAGCAAATAGTCAGTTGAATCAACTGGTTAAAATATATATCTTCGATCAAAAGATTAAATATTCAAATCTTCACACATATTTAGTATTGAACTAAAAATGACTATTTTAAAACATCATGTCTCAAACTTGAAGATATAATAAAGTCCCAAGACTCATCAACAAATAAAATTTACCGTACATCAAAAAATATATCTAAATTTCAACTGTTTGGAGGGACACTTTCTGCAGTTTACAGATGACAGGTCATTTTTATCTAGGTGGTGTACAGTAAAAAACGTGACCATATAAGTTACACATTGAGTAAAAAGTTTGAAAGATGATAAATTTAGGAGAAGGGGTAGGTCAGTCATTGCCATCAGTGCTCACCAGAAAATGCCTACCCTTTACAGTTAAAAAAAAAAAAACAAAAAAAAACAGTATGCTTAAATTTCTTGAAGAAGCTAAAGTAATTGAATATTTGAAATGGTCAAATGTATTATATAAGGAAGATTTGGAAGGCTAAGGCTAAGGCTAAGGCTAGGCTGCTGCTTGAGGCATATCTGATCTGATTTGGTCAAACATATTATTGATTTCTGAACTGCCAACTGAAAGCTAAGCTCAAATGGCCAATGGGATTTTCTCATCTCATTATCATCAAACATTTTTCAAAGACTAATCTTTGATGTTGAAGTTAAGTTATCTGTTTTATTAACAAATCATGTTGGCCGCCGCTGATCAAGCTCCTAATTTGTCTTTCTGAGTTGTTAATTATTTAATCTTTTGTTTGCTTCTTTTAATCAAATCTTTGTCTCTTTTCTCCGGTGGAACCTTGTGATTTAGTATGGTGATTGATTTTACCGACCACGTCGACGCGAGTTCACCGTGAAGCGTTTTTCTTTCGTCCTCGGGATCGTGGGGGTTGATTGGAGAAAAGAGTGAAAGCGAGAGAGATGGAATGTTGTTCTATTGGAAATGTAAGGCCCAGCGTTTGATAACCATTTGGTTTTTGGTTTTTGGTTTTTGAAAATTAAGTTTATAAATCTTACTTCCCCTCGAACCTTCTTTGTTTTTCTAATATATTTCTTTCCTTGTTTTTAAAAACCAAGCAAATTTTGAAAACTAAAATAAGTAGTTTTCAAAAATTTGTTTTTGTTTTTAGAATTTGGCTAGGAATTCAAATGTGTCGTTGACAAAGATGAAAACCATGGTAGGGAAATTGGAAGAAAACAAGTCTAATTTTGAAAAACCAAATGATTATCAAATGGGGCCTAAAGTTTTTAAGGTTTGTACAGGAATAAGGGTTGAGGAAATGGAGAATATTTGGTTTCCCAAATGACTGAATAACGAAGAAGCAAATACAACCGGATCTTCACTCTTCAAAAGGAATATGAATTTCACCCGTCGTTTTTTTAATTAGTAATTTGACGATATGGGTGTAAGTTCGAACATTTGACTTTTAAGACAGATCGTAATATCGTAACTAGCTAGATGTTATAGGTAATTTCGGACCACCCCGATATGCAAGAAACTGAGAAGGACAGCGCGATACCAGTCGAAGGAGACAACCAGGAAACCGGCCCCAGAGGAAGAACAAGCCAGAGGGTCGAACCAAGGCCGAAGGGGACCCATATGGTCAGCCTCGACCCGAGGCTGAGGCCGAGCTCTTCCGCCTCCGTTCGGTCCCTGAAGCCCCCGGTCGCTCCGGTTCCCGAATTGCCTTCAAACGCTTGAAACCCTAGAGCAGAAACAAATATTTAAACCCTTCTTTATCACTGAAGAAAGGATCTCGAACTCTATTATCTAATTCTCCTTTTGCTCTTACTCTTTTGTTTCTCATCGTTCTGCTTGCTGACTTAAGCATCAGAGGCGATGTGACAAGCACCACAGCAATGTGTAGGTTTTACTGTATTGCAGGTCACGTCTTCCCCCCTCTCATACAAATTTACCGTTGGTGGCACGTGAAGATCAGGTGAATTTCTCTGTCCAGATTTTGCCATCAACGCTAGATATTTTCACAAGAACAATTAACGACGAAAAAAAAATCCAAAATAACTATTTTCTTTTAACCACTAAAAGAGAAAAACATAACCATCAAACTTATCATAGTATGACAGTTTAGACTTTTGGATCTAACAGCGATGTAACCTATCATATATCAATTTCATCAAATCTCATCGATACACTCGTCAATATCACAAATCTCACCCCGATAGAAAATACACAATAATTCAACTATTCAAGAAGAACCCAAGAGAAGGGCAAAAGAATTTGAATTATTAGAAGTGAGCAGCAAAGAACAACTCCCCAATATCCCATTTGAACAGTGGTGTGTTCACACACAAGTTGATGAAAAATAAATGATAACAAAGGGCGTTTGCAGCCAACTTTTTTCCATTCAATTCATTTTTACAACTGGGCAAAAAGTTGAAAGTCAAACTTAGCTGCAATAACAAATCTTCACAAGACTTTTCAAATGAAACCCTTTACTTTTTTTGGGTTGCAGCCCACAAAATGAAGAAGAAAGAGATTAAAAATTGAGGCTTTTTTTTTGTGTCATGAGATTGGAAGCAAGCTGAAAATGCCGCCACCCCACAAGCAAACATGAAGTGGAAGAGTTAAAAGTCGTGGGTTTGTAAAGGTTTTTGGCTTTAAATTAATTAAGGATCGGATATCTATCTTGTTCAGTCAAGCACGTTTCGTAAATGAAGAAAATGGTGTGGAAATTTTGAAGAAACTTAATGGAGATGACAACTGAAAATGTGGAGATTTCGTTTTCAAAGGAAGATGTGACATTGTTGTTTGTTGTTTGTTCTTCTTCTTGTTTTGGTCTTTTTTGGGAATCAGTCCAATATGTCATACTTTGAGTACTTCACTGGAATTTCTCTACCACAAATAATTGTGGGCCTTTTTTTTTTTTTTTTCCTTCTCTCACGTGTTTGCTTTTTTTTTTGAGTTGTGAGTTAATAATGAATTTGAATTAATTAATGAATTATATTCTGTTTAAATATTGTGGTTACGTGGTGAAATTTACTGGTAATTTTATATTAAAGAGTTTCTATTTTGTATAGAATTTGTATTAGGATTAATTTAAAGGAAATTTTTTTATTGCATATCAGTATGTACTATTTAAGGATCTACTTTTCTCTTTCTTAGTTGTCAAGATTTTAATAGAGTATGTAGAAATATCCCTACATAGTGACATGTAGTCAAATATTTTCTTGAAAGTATAGGGACTGAAATGATCACTTCTTGGAAGTATAGGGACTAAAATAAATGATTAGAAAGTACACATACTAATTAACCAAAGTTGGAAGTATATAGACTAAAATAAATTAGGACCAAAATAATATTTAAATTATTGGATTTTGGGTTGTTTGCATTTTATTTAGATGGAAGCATTTTTTTTTTTTTTTTGAGAGTGTAATGGGTCTTATTTTTGTTTTTCTTAGAGAAAATACTAATATTATTATGAAACACCATCCAAAACAAGCAAACCAGAGACCTCCAGCAGCCAACCCTCAATCTAAACTAGAGCAAATTGGCAAATATTAAAAAAAAAAAAAAGGAAATAGCTAAGTGAGCTAATGTATATGAGCTACACGATCAAAAGAAAGCAAGAGCAAATTGGCAAATATTAAAAAAAGGATGAAAAACAACTTAGGCATAGTTAATTAGGTGGTGTATAATGAATCTTTAGTATCCTTATAAATCTTAAATTTGAAGATTATATTCTATGTTTATAAAGCAACAAGCAGTAAGATGGAAAAAAAAAAAACATATTTATGCCAACTTTTATAATACACCATGATTAAAAGAATTCGAAACACGAGTATATAAGGTATAGCAATCAATTCTAGCAAGTTAGAGATATGATTCTCTTCGGACCTCAACTTTAAAGATCATAGGTTTGGATTCTAACTTCAAAAACTTGTTGGGTTAAAAAGACAATGGTATATGTGGACGCTTTTGCTATTAATGAAAGACTTGGTTTTTCTCCCTAAAAATTCCTTGTGGAGTTTCATTTCCAAGGTAATTTCTCTCTTGAAAAGTAATATTGATTAATGTAGGATACCCTTCAAATATTTAACTTCTTTAAAATATAATTCTTATGGTGAAATTTAAAATTTGAGTGGATTCTCGAAGGTGCACAAAAATCCAACTCTTCTAGAAAAAGAATGGAATAAAAATTTTTGCCAATCTAATTAAAATAGTCGGATATTTTTTTAATTCATAAAAATTATTATAAATAGATCTTTTCATTATATAGTGACATGGATGTTGATGTCACATATGATCATTAATACATAACTTGGAACAAATCCTTAAACATAAGGATACATAGAATTTGGATAAAAAGCATATAGGAATCAAATAATATTCTAATATACTTTTGAATTTAAAACTTTTGTAGTTTAAGACGTTTTATAACATTGTTTGCATTTAGTATTGATTCGAATATCAAAACTTATTATAATTAAATAAACATTAAAAATACTTTGAACGTTTATCATACTTATAATGATAGGATGTATAAGTAAAATATGTGCTCGATGAAAAAATAATAATTAATGAGAGGATGTGTTCATATATCTTCTTTTGAAAAGATGATGGATGTATATTAAATCTCCACTTCATTAATATTTATTACCTTCAAATTAACTGTCTTCTCTAACAAACAACATAAATTACTTATTTAAAATTATATATTATTAGGGTTTATTAAACAGTTTAATTTGTTATTGTATTTAGTTATTATGTTAATCATTCCATCTCTGCTTGATGTATTATATATTTTCCACTCATGGAGATTAATAAAATATACAAGATTATCACTTGTAATATGGTATCAGAGAAAATTTCTCTCATTTCATTCGAGAAATTTCTTTGACTCTTCTGTTCATCATGTCTTCGTCTTCTTCCTCTGTTCAGACTATCACCTCTGCTACTGATTCTTCCAGTCCATATATATATAATTAAAATGCAAAGTTTATTAGCATGGAGCTAATTACTTAAATCTATATGATGCAATGTGAAATCTAATCACCCTTTTTTATGGCTAAAATTAATTTCATCATGATGCGTGTTTGAGATTACTTTCTATGTAGTCACGTTCTATCAATGATTTTCTTTTAGTACAACAACAATGTAAGTGAGAATTCAAACTTTCGATCCGCTTTAAGAAAATGAGTGAATGCCTCAACTATAGTCACTCAATTATGCTCATGTTGACATCTACAATATGATCATCGATTTAAAATTATGAAATGTCTTAGTACAAAAAATATTTTCGCTGATACAAAATATTTAGAATGAAGTCAATCCAAGCATAGGTTGGTAGATAAAAAATATCTATTATTATATCCTAAAAGTTGATGGTTCAACTAAAAACAATACTATGTAGACACCCATATTTACAGAGGGAATACTAATATAAAAACTACTTTTTTTTCTTAAAAAAAGTTAACAATAAACGAAAGTTAGATACCAATTTCAAACTTTATTCAAGGAACATTTGAAAGTACAGTGACTAACCTAAAATGAAACGAAATCTAAAGTACATTGACTAGTTTAATATTTTAACCAAAATTATATTACAACAGAAAGGTTTTATTGGTTAATTTATATATTTATTTATATTCGATTCAATTAATCTAATTTGGATGGGTTGGTAAGAAACACAGCAAAGTGTGAACAGTCTCCCACGCAGGAAGAATATATATACTAATACAAACAATCATATACATGTATATAATTGGTGTCACGTTTGATTACTTCAATTCAACACTCCAAAAAAAAAAAAAATTCTTCAATTCCATTCCATATCCGGCTGGGTTGGTTTTCATTTTCAATGATTGTCAATGTCTAATTCTTCTCCAAAAAGCATCAGTAGCTCTAGCGAATTCGAGGATGACAACAACAATAACGAGCTCCGACGAGGTCCGTGGACTCTCGAAGAAGACAATCTCCTCATCAATTCCATTTCAATCCATGGCGAAGGCCGTTGGAATCTCCTCGCCAAACGCTCCGGTAAAATTTTACCTTCATCACGTAAATTAGAGAGAAAACTTTAAAATCTTGAAATGACGAGTTACGTAACGATTATTGTCAGGATTGAGAAGGACGGGGAAGAGTTGCAGATTGAGGTGGCTGAATTATCTTAAACCAGATGTGAAGAGGGGGAATTTGTCAGCTCAAGAACAGTTATTGATCCTTGATCTCCATTCTAAATGGGGCAATAGGTATTTTTTTTTTTTTTTTTTTACACATGATAAATTAATTACTCTGTTTTTGGCGATTTTTTCTTTGATTTTTCCATTAATTGGATTATTCAATCTTGTTTTTTTTTCTGATTTTTTTATAATTTGTTTGGTGGGATTAAGGTGGTCGAAAATTGCGCAGCATTTGCCGGGAAGAACTGACAACGAAATTAAAAATTATTGGAGAACAAGAGTTCAAAAACAAGCAAGACATCTTAATATCGACACAAACAGTGAGGCATTTCAGCAGATTATTCGATGTTATTGGATGCCAAGATTAATTCAAAAAATCAACCAGTCGTCGCCGTCGCCTTCGCCACCGCCGCCGCCGCCGCCTCCTCCTCCGTCGGAGTTTCCGATTGCTTCTGCAGCAGAGATGGTCTCCCAGAGTTCGTTCGGTTTTGAAGCTCCGGTGACGGCGGCGCCTCTGCAAATCGGTGGAACGACCGGCGGAGATTTGGTGGGGAGTTCGAGTCATTCTTCTTCTTCTTCTTCGTCACAAATAACCCAAATTTCTGGTTATCCAAATTATGATAATTATTGGCACGACGGCCATGGCGGCGGAGAGATGATGAACTGGGCCACGACGGCGGTGACTGGGGATTCCGGTTACCCGGTTGCCCACTGCCACATGGCTGAAAGTAACTGGATTGACACTGATTATACCGGTTACATGTCCAACATGGATGAATTATGGCAATTTTAGGAAGTAATTAAAAAAGAAAATTTGGGTTTTTTTTTTAGATAACCCAGAAAAAAGGTTCTTGATTGATTCATAATTTTCCATTCATTTTGGACTTTTAATTTTGGGAAATCTCTGTTTTCCTCCAAAGAAGAAAAGCCACCAAATTGTATAATATTTGAATGTTTAATATAGTTCTATTAAAATATTGGATTGTTTTTGTGTAAATTATGATCGATTCGCCAAAGCGAGCTTAGCTCAACAGTAATTGGCATATACCCTCGACCATGAGGTCAGAGGTTCGAATCCTCCCACTCCCAAATGTTGATGTACTTAAAAAAAAAAAATTATGATCGAGTCAATTTTGTGAATGCAAGTATTTGGTGTATTTTTCTAATTAAGCAACTTGAATTTTCATTCCATTTATTTTGATTTTAGTTTTGTATATGTCTTTTTGATAATTAAGCTTATATTTTCTATCTTGAAATTTAACACCAACTTTTAAGATAAGTGGGGTTAAGATATATTTTATAGAATATGAAAATACCAAACAGGATAATATATATAAAGACTTCATAATACTCTAATATATAGTTTTGTTATAGCAAGTGATTGAGAATGAGATAAAATTGTCTGAAAATAATATATTAATCTTTGGTATAAAACGTGAGTAAATGTACATAAAAATAATAAAATATAATAGGTAGATTTTTATTTAAAATTTCTCCTTTTTTTTTTTTTTTAAAACAATTGACTTCTCTTACACCTATGTAGATAAATAACAATATTATTAGAGATAATAATAGAATGGAGTGGGGTCGGAATTATATTAAATCAACTTGAAGCAAAAAACTTTAGTAGTCCTTATTCGAAACAAAGTCATGAAAATTCCCCCACCTCGAAATCAACGGTAGGATATTATTCATTTTAAAATTTTTAATTAAAAATTAAGATATTTTGCCGACGTGAAAGTTCCATAGTTAAACCATCTCTACTTCTTCAACAATGTCGGTTTGAATCTTCATTCTCTATCTATGACACGTGAATAACAAGTCTACAAAAATCCTTTCTTATTTTTCAAATTGCCGCTGTTTTTCAGTGAAATTAAATAATGTGTGTGTGTGTATTTTTTTTTTTTTTTTTTTTCAGATCGTGTTTGTTTCTTTAAGTAGAAAATATATAATGTATTTATTAAATTTGGTTTAATTTACGAATCTAAATTTTTTTTCTTTGGCGGTCCAAATGGTGGGCGTAGTGGAAGACTTTAGGAGTGGTGGAATTAGAATCATAACTTTGAAAAGTAGCTTTCAATATAGAATTAGAAAACTGAAGGCTTCAACTTTTCAAAAAAAAAAAAATAAATAAATAAAAAAAATAAAGGTTAAAAAAAAGTTAAAAAAAAAATGTGTTTCTAATTTTTGTATTGTTTTTGTGGAGAAGAGAGAAAGAGAGAGTGGATTTTCTTTCTTTCTCTTTGTTGAATTTTCAGACCATCTAGATTGATCCCCTCTGGTGGCTAGCTGCCCCTTTTTATATAAATATATTATTATTATTATTTATTATCTCTAATTTCCATTATTCCAATTCCCTTTCACATTCAGTCCTGTTTTTTTATCCGACCAAAAGTTTCAATTTCTACATAATGAAAACTAACCTTATAATGGTCCAACCAAAGTGAGTTCGAGTTCGACGGTACTCTCAATCAATAAGTTAGAGGTTCGATATTTATTAAGTATAAGATAAATCAATTGGTTAAGACATTTGTTTACTTTCAATATTCAAATCTCCACTCTTTATTTGTTCAACTTAAAAGTCAATAAATAATTTATTATCATTAATTTAAGGGTTAATTAAGAGTGAACGTTAAAAAAAAAAAAAAAAAAAAAAAAAAAAAAAAAAAAAAAAAAAAGTTAAAGGGTTGTGAATAAATATTACAAGACTATTAATCTTGAGCATGTTGAAACTTAATCAATTTATGATATATGGTTATTTTTTACATTTACGTAGTTCAACATTTTAGTGGTAGATCAAACAAGTTCAATCACTATATTTACATAGTTCAACATTTTTTTTTTGAGACATACATAGTTCAACATTTAAAACATTGATAACCTCTCTCTTTCTTCAATACATTTGTGAGGTTTATTATATATGTAAGGATTTTCATTTTTTTTTAGTTCAATAATGTTTAAAAGTGTGGGGTTCGAATATTTGATCTATGGATCAAAGATACATGTCAATTATCGTTGAACTATGCTCACTTTTTAGCATATAAAACTTGTTTATGATAGATTTTAAAAGACAGAAGAAATATTAATAAAGAAAAGACCCTTCCATTTCTGAAGAGTATATGAAGTTAAATAGAATTTAAAGGATATAAACTTGTTTTTTTACTTTATTAATTGGTTTCCAACATTTTTCAAAAAAAAAAAAAAAAAAAAATGGTTTCCAACTTAAAAAATGTATTTGAAACTAAGAGTTGAAAATTGAATAGTATTGACCACGCAAAATATCTAAATTAAAGAAAGAAAAAGCTAAAATAATAAATACAATATTTTGTCAAAATTAGCATAGGTTGACATTAATTAACATGTATTCTCCATCAAGAAGTTAGAGGTTAAAATTCTCCAACTCCAAATGTGGTTGAACTCAAAATATAGAGAGAGATTTTTTTTCCAATTATATTTAAATTTTAAAAATAAAAACAGAAATGATCATAAATGATGCCTTAATTACCATTCAAAACTTTCTAATCAAGTCAATTAAATTTTAAATTAGCAATTAGAAACTAAGTAATGTATCTTTTTTTCTTTTCAACAAGTGGTTGGTCATGGTCAATGACTTATTGTCAAAAATTCAAAGTTTGACTGGTGGTTATGCAGTGATTAAGTATGATTAAGTCTGATTAATGCTATTTTTGAGGTTTCAGTCATCGATTTTCGTTTCCTTTTTTCTTTTAGAGTACCATACAGATTAATGTTAAATTTGACCGAGGATTTTTAACAATTATTTGCTTATTCTATTTATTATGACCATTGCTTCTAGATGTTTTGGTTTTTTTCTTTTTTTTTTTTTTTTTTTTTTTGAGTACATTAACATTTGGAGATGGAGGAATTCGAACCTCTGACCTCATGGCCGAGGGTACATGTCAATTACTGCTGAGCTAAGCTCGCTTTGGCAGAGAAAGTGAATTATGACCCAGGAAGTTCGTCTTAATTTGGATAATCTATGTTATGTTACCCTCGATTGATGAAAGCATTAAAGAAAATTTTATTACTAAAAAAAATAAATTAATATTTTATTATTTACTCGTTTGAATATAAAGTATTAATTAATCTAATCCCTGCCCCTAACTCCAATAAATAAGTTAAAATTCGTCTAAAAAATAATAATAATAAAGAAGTTAAAAAGAGAGAAATTTCCTTTTCATCCCTACCCTAGGATAAGTCCAGTCTTGAATGAATTTATTGCAATTTTACCCTCTTAATTTGAATTTTTGACTATAAAAATTAGTATAAAAAAAAAAAGACACTTCAAATCTCCTTGCCTTGATTTATCTTATAATAGTTATTCAACCAACAAAAATGGATTTGGGGTAAAGAATTATCATATTTTAATCTATGAAAAAATAAGGGCTAGTTTAGCCAATCCAAATTATCATATTTGAAAATATGAAAAATGAAGACTTTAAAGCCAAGAAAAGTCCAAAAGTAGAATTAGAATATTATTAAATAAACGCATATTCTTAGTCGTTTCTCTTTTGTCCTCCCATGTTCATATTAATCTCATCCTTTTTTTTTTCTTTCTCAAAAAAAAAAAAAAAAAAAAAAAAAAAAAAAAAAAAAAAAAAAAAAAAAAACAAAATTCCTTTTTTCATTCCAACTAGAATTTGGTCGGCTTAAGTGAAATCGACAGCATGACCCTTTCCTCAACGGTCAACACCAAAAAGGAAGAAAAAATAAAAATTCTGAATTTTATTCTTTTTAAAATATATACGAGAAATATGTTAAAAAAAAAAAAAAAAACTTGGGTGCATGTCGATTTCCACCATTAAAATCTTCAACTAGAAGTGATAATTTTTTTTTTCATTTTCTACATTTCTCTTACTTAGTCGTCAAGATTTTAATGGAGTATGAAGACAAATATTGTTTTTAAATTTTTTAATGTTATGTCACACAGTAGGTAGAGAATTACCTACTTACCCCGTCGAAGAATATAAGAAAAAACTTAGCTACATTCTGATATGTAGAAATCTTTATACATATCAGCATTAAAATGTTGACAACTAGGAGAGATAAATTCATTTTCCTTATTTTCTACATTTCTATTTCTTAGTTGTCAATATTTCAATGGAGTATATAGGAAAATCCCTACATACTAGTATGCAACCAAATATTGTTCATATTTTAATCACCAAACTAATTAAATTCATGTTGGCATATGTGTATATAAAGATGTAATTATTTTAATATTGACAATCTTTTCTATTTTGAGTCGTGCAAACATTCTATTTAATTTGCATTCATTTACATTTTGGAATTTGGAATTTTTAAGTGGGGGCATCATTTGAAAAAACAAAATAAAAACTATTTTGATAGCTTTGAGGTTATTCAAAACTTATACAGTTATTTTCCTATTATAAACTTTGTCGTGTTTTTAGTCCCATTTAAATAATTGCTCCGTCCCTTGCTTCGCATGCTACATAAAAATATAAAAAAAAAATTATTATATGAAAATTTGAACAATACTTAGCTGCATATGTGTATATAGACATTTCCCTGCATATCCCATTAAAATATTGACAATTAAAGATGAGAAAATGAGAAGTTTTTTTTAATCTCTCCTATCTGTTAACATTTTAATGGTGACATGTAGAGAGATCTCTATATACCGATATGCAACTAAGTATTTTTCTAAAAATTTATAAAATATGACTAGTGTAACCATCGTTTTCTTATTTTATTTCGTGTATAGAAATATATACGATTAGACAATAGAGCAAATTGCTTTGAAATGTATGACTCAATTTAATTTTCTTACCTCACCCTTCTTGGCCTAGCAGTCCAAAATTAATCACACCAAAATAATAATAATAATTATTATTATCATGTTTGATTGGGGTATTATGACCTATCCTTATCTAAGGAAAAAAGCATTTTCAGTTTGATTTGACATTTGAATTTTTATTATACCATACAACATATAGTTAGATACTTCATTTAAGTTTCGTGTTTCTAAAACATATATGTTGTATTCTTCTCAAAAAAAAAAAAAAAAAACATATATATTGTATAATAATTTATTTTAGAATATAATGATGTTATAAAATATGGATTTACAATTTTAAAACTTTAACTCAAGATTATTGTAGCTAAAGTAAGCATAGCTCAGCCATAATTGATATGTACTCTCGATCAATAGGTCAGAGGTTTGAATCGTCCACACCTCTATGTTGTTGATCAAAAAAAAAAAAAAAACTATTAATATTATAACTCTAATTAATTGAGTTATGTATAGTGCTTTAAAAAAACACTTACATTTGTAACCTAAATGGGATATTTTTTTAAACTTAATGTTAATCCAACCTTTTCCACTAATATATGTTGAAATTGGTTTTGGAAACTATTAAAGATTAGATTAAAAAAATGTAATAATTATTGAAGATGATCTAGTCAATTTTTTTTTTTTAAAAAAAAGTCAAGTTATTGGTTTTTTTTTTAAACAATAGAAGTAATTGGTTTTAGTTCAAGTTTGAACGAGCTGTTAATTAAACAGAACAAGAGCATAACTCAACGGCATAAAGCTGTACTGATAATCACAAAGTCTGTGGTTCGAATCCTCTACCCCACATATTGTAAAAAAAAAAAAAATAATGATTAAATGTGTTACAAAATTGGTTTTTAACTTTATGTTGCATCAAATAAATAAAATAAAACAAATATCTGACCCTTTAAGTTTTGTCATTTTTGTAATTGATGACGTGGACGCGTGGAATGAGTAAACTCTCTCTATCTCTCTCACGCAATATTAATTAAGACAAAGTACAAGAGAGAGTGACGTGTGCCAATATGAACACATGCAATTAACTATTATTAACGTCATGACTTGTACTCACTGTTTTTCTCAAAAAAAAAAAAAAAAAAAAAAAAGGACTTGTAGTACTCACTATAACTGTAGTTTTGGGACAATTTTATTAAATGAAGGGTAAAATTGTAAAATAAGCTTATCTTATTTATTTATCTTTTTTTAAAAGGATTATTTATTTATTTGAAACCAACTTCTCTCAGCCAAAGTGAGTTTAACTCAGCGGTAATTGACATATACCCTCGACCAGTAGGTCAGAGGTTCAAATTCTCCCACCTCCAAACGTTAATGTACTCACAAAAAAAAAACTTCCCTTAAGTGAATTAATCTTGTCTGGTAATTTTTTAAATTTTTACAGCATGTAGGCTTATATTGACAATTTTGACGATTATATTTCGATTTCATTGCTGAACTAGTTGAGCCTTTACCTGTTTAGTGACATTTTTTTTAACACATTTCTAATAAAAGAAAAATATTGCATTTGATATTTGTTTCTTGTTATTTCTTTTTTATTTATTGTAAAAGAAACAAAAACATTTTTGACAATGTTTTTTTTTTCCCCACTAAATTTCTAAATAGAAAACGAAGTCTTTAAAACTAAATATCCAATTAATCTTTAAAACTATATTATGCATTTTATAAGTTTTAACACAAGAAACAATAAACTTTATTTTGTTGTTCCCAAATTTGTACATTATTTTAAAAATATACTATTAAAAATGAGAAACAAGAATTAGTAATGTTATGTTACTCACCGATTCACTTGTCTGCCTAAACACAACATAACTGGTTAAGTCATATAGTTATGTATAAAAATATTAGAAGTTAAGTGGATCACTGGTACATAAGTGGCCAATCTATATGACCTCGATATTAATAAATTTTTTAACAGTCTTATGTACACTTTGCCTTGATAAAAAAATATTAATGATTTGTTTTGGTGTTCTAACATTTCAAACAAGCTATTTAATGTAATGTAGCTCACCTAGAGATGTAGTCTTTGTAATCCACAATGGCATTCAGTTCTCTTTTAATTTTAATAAGATAGCTGTTTCAAAAAAAAAAAAAGAAAATCCATATAAAGATGGGCCAGCTTGAATCTAGGACAGGCTGGGCCTTGTAGAAATGTTCCATAACGAGCCCAATGACAAAAGCCCAAGATTGGGCCTGTACAGAACAACTATCTCTATCGAGCCCAATTATAACCTACAATGGGCCTTTAGCATTAACGAAGGCCCAAATAATTGTCTGGTTTGGGCCTAGTCCAACTACAAACATGTGATCTCAGCCGTCCAATGAATAAAAATAATCTCAGCCTTTGCTTTCATACTTTTTATAAGCCATCCCTCTGCGTGAAACCCTAGTCTCCATCGGCCTAAAATCACATCTTCATCCACTGAGTAGCCGATCGCAGCCTTCCAGCGCCGTCGAGTATGCTTCTCTAACTGCAACATTTCGCCATTTTTTTCCCTTTGCTATTAGTCTTCAATACTCTGTATTCGTTTCATTCTCTAGGAATTTTTTAGTTTATGCACTCTTCTTCACCTTCCGAATCATCCCCGGTTCGTGATTGCTTGGTGTAGTTACCCTATATGGCGAAGGAGATGGTTAATATATTAACGATTGATTTCGGCATTGTGAATTACTTTTGTTTCTCTGATTGATTCCATGAATTTGTAGACGACTGTAAGGCGTCGTGGGCTTAGATTAAGAACTTTCAATTTTTATTTTTTTTTCCAAATGTAAGGGTTAGAAAGGCATATCTGTGTTCGAATTCCATAGTTAAATTATTTTACGTCGTGGGATTTTTTTTTTTTTTTTTTTTGAAACTTTCATTAGATACAATGAACGTCCATTTTAACAATTTCTTAGATGTCCCTTAAGAATAATTCTTTGGCGCTCTCTGAGGGTTTTTTCCCCTTATGTTGTCTTGTTCAGCTAGATTTCTCAAGATGTTTACGGCCCTGAAAAAGATCCACAAGGACAAGGATGCTGAAGCTTCCGAGTTCGAAGAGACTGTTGCGCAGGTTGTTATAGTAGAAAACTGAAATCTTGATGTTTATTCAATTGTCGACGTTTCTTTACATCCGTTATTGGCACTTCTGATGATTGAATGTCCCTGTAGGCACTCTTTGATTTGGAAAACACCAATTCGGAGCTGAAAAGTGACTTGAAGGATCTGTACATTAATTCAGCACTGTGAGTTTTATTGGTCGATTAATGTAATATGTTTATCATGATAATCAGTTTGTTGTTTCTCATTATACGAATCTTTATGTCTCGTGATTGCAGGCAAGTTGATGTTTCTGGAAACAGGAAGGCCGTTGTTATCTATGTTCCCTTTAGGTTGAGGAAGGCTTTCCGCAAGATTCAGTTGAGGCTTGTTCGTGAACTAGAAAAGAAGTTCAGTGGAAAGGTAATGAAAGGTCCATTTTTGCCTTTGTGATTTTTCTTTTAGCATTCTAAGGAGCAGAATTATTTTTACAGTGTTTATCATAAGTTAGGAGCTGATCTTGGTGATGTTTAGATGTAAACTATTTTTAGGTTTAGGAGATATGTTGTTCGAATTTCCTACATTGTTGTATAATTGATGTTATGCCGTGATAATGGATCACATCTTGGTTTAGACACCAATATCTGAGTGAGGACAAAAAATACAAGTGTGTTGTTACTAATCAGTTTAGGCATCAATAATTAGAAAGATGCCATATCTTTTTTTCTATGACGTTCTCTAGTTTATGGACTGATAGATGTGCATACAAGTAGGTCATGTCTAAGATGCAAGTTTTTTTTTGCGTTAATTTCCTATGTTATCCTATGCTAGGATGTAATTCTGATTGCTAACCGAAGAATCTTGAGACCTCCAAAGAAAGGCTCAGCAGTCCAAAGGCCTCGCACTCGTACTCTTACTTCTGTGCATGAAGCAATGCTTGAAGATATTGTTTTGCCTGCCGAAATTGTTGGAAAGAGAACCAGATACAGGGTTGATGGATCAAAAATCATGAAGGTAAATGCATAGCTTAAAATATCATTTCCTCGTTCAATCCATACAGCTAGTATGAAACTGGACAGATGTATGTCATCTATACTTGGAATATTATATTTTTATCCTTAGATTTCTAGTCTACTCGATCCACGTTCTATTTATTTGATTCCACCAAAGTATATTATCCCTATCTTCTGCCTCTATTGTTTAGAGTAAGTGTAATCACTTGGCTTGTGCCAAAACAGCTGCCGAAGTGGGTGGAAAGCCAACGTTGAAATACAATGCTTGAAAATTTTGAGCCAGCCTACTTGTTTTTGTCTTTGAATTTTATAAAATCAAACCTTCAGTTTATGTTCCTCAAGTCTCAACAAAACCATTTTATATCCTGGTTTTGGTTGCCACATCGAAATGTTCTTGTGATACTTTGGATTGAAGAAAGTATAATTTAGAAGCTGGTTCATGGTGGTGTGAGAATTATTGTTCTTTTACATGCTTACTCTAGGTAGCTCCTATTATAGTTTTTTTACTCCGTTCTTCTGGGTGCAGGTTTTCTTGGACCCTAAGGAGCGAAACAACACCGAGTACAAGTTGGAGAGTTTTGCTGCAGTTTACAGGAAGCTTTCTGGCAAAGATGTTGCCTTCGAGTTCCCCATAACTGAAGCATAAAATCCTCATGCAATGTGACACCGTTTAGATGCATTTAGTCTGAAGTCATTCAAATTTTTGATGTTGAGAACGTTGAGTGATGTCTTAGATTCTGTTTTTATATGATTTTTAATTTGCCAAAGCGAATTGATTTATGGATGTGTCAGTTTTAGTCTGATAGGATTTGAATGCCTTTATATTGAAGTCTTGTTATGTTCACTACTAAATTGGTTTAACCGTTTTAATCAGCCGTAAATGGAAACAAGGCATTTTGTTCAACTATTTGAGAAAATACCGTCGTAGGAAAGCCATTTGAAAGAAATTCTGTGGAGTTCTGTTAGTGACTTTGGTTTGTTTTTTATTTAAAAAGATAATAACTAGTCTATAATTTATGCATGATAAATGGTGACATACTCCCATTTTTATTGACTTGTAAATGTAAATTAACCTTACGGTTGAGATTGAAATGTGTAGTAATTTCTAACTAATTAGAATCTCTTGTATGCTTAATAGTAGTCTAATGTGAGGATGCGTGTATTTGGACGAGGTTTCATGTTAAGTGTAAAAGGTGTGCTTTTGATGTTTTGAGTTTTCAGTATCTCGTTATTAAGGAATCTTAAAGACATTCATTTACTCATTTAATTTCATTATACGATTTGTAGGTTTTTTTTTTTTTTTAGTACATCAACATTTGGGGTAGGAGATTTGAACATCTAATCTTTTGATCGAGGGTACATATCAATTATCACTGTGCTATGCTCGTTTTGTTGGTTTTTTGGAAGCTTTTTAGTTCTTAAATTCACTATTGTTTAACGCTCACCCTTTTTCTTTTAAATGATGAATTTTAAAATAAGTAAAATTATATATATATATAGATTTGAACTTTTCCCTCCACATGTGATTATTCTCTAAGAAAAACAATTTTCTAGTCCAGGTGGGTCAAATTAAAATTTCAGAATTAAACCAAGTTATTTTGCATTTTTCTTTTTGTTTTCCCTCCTCTTCCAACAAAGCTTGTTGACAAAATGATGGGGGTTAAAGAGATTTAGGATGATTTTTATTTTTATAGAGTGGTAGGACTTTTGAGGGTATAAAATTACCATGTTGCCCTTCTTAGAAAAATCCCTAACTTCACCTTTTTTAGCCTCTCACACAACTTTCTCTTCCTTCATGCACATTTCTCCTTCACCCACCATCACTCCAAGTGATTGAAGCTCCACATCAACCTTGAAATCTTTCTCTTTGGGTAGGCTTGAGAAACTTTCTTCACAATTTTATACTTTTTGTTGATGAAAAAATTTGCTTCTTCACTTTTACTTTGTTGCTTGATGAACAAAATGTAAGTAGTTTGTTTTTTTTTTTTAGGTATTTGATTATGAATATTTGGTTGTTATTTTGTTTGTCTTAGAACGAAAAAAAAACAGAATGCAATGTTTGACTCAAGTTCGTGTTTTAGTTCGTTTTGGTGATTGCTGTTTTTTTTCTCGCAATATCATGTTGCGAGAATTTTTTTAAAATTTTTTCTCGCAATCTCGCTGCGAGAATTTTGTTTCTCTCAATCTCGCTGGGAGAATTTTTTTTTCTCGCAATCTCGTTGGGAGAATTTTTTTTTTCTCGCAATCTCGCTGGGAGAATTTTTTTTTCTCGCAATCTCGTTGGGAGAATTTTTTTTTTCTCGCAATCTCGCTGGGAGAATTTTTTTTTTCTCGCAATCTCGCTGGGAGAATTTTTTTTTCTCGCAATCTCGCTGGGAGAATTTTTTTTCTCGCAATCTCGCTGAGAGAATTTTTTTTTTCTCGCAATATCGCTGGGAGAATTTTTTAATTTTTTTTCTCACCATTTAATATAACAATAACAATTATTTAAGTTTCATAAACATCTCGACATTTAGGAATAATCCCCTATAATTTTTTTTTTTCATCACATCCCTGTAGACATCATCACAAATATCTCCACATTTTATATAACATACATTTACTTGAATTACAATCTAGTCTCTTAATACATCGGGGTATTGGTCCATAATTGGAATGCCAATTGCTTTCTAAAATATGACATGTTATTTTGACACAAGGTAGCTAAATCAGATCCAGTTACAATATATTCAAAGTAACACGTGAACTAGTTTCATATTGCTCTCTTTTCTCGCAGTTTCTCGCACTTACTAATAACCAATGCAATAATTAACATAAGCAAAGTAAAAATCATGAATTCTAATTCACGTGTTGATATGTTGTTATCACATCTTCCACAAAAGCTTTTTCAACAAAATTTGAGAGTTGACGCTGCACAAATTAGTGGAAACCGAGTTAGATTATAAAATAAATCACATAGGACATGAAAATTTTGTTGTGGAACTGAACTCACAAACAATACATCCAAAATCTCAATTGAAGCAAGCATAACATTTGACAAGACAAATGATCTTGTTCTTTTTAGTTCAAAAACATATAGGGGTAAGGAGTTTCGAACCTTTGATCTTTTGGACGAGGGTATATGTCTTAACCAAATGAATTATGTTCAAGTTGGCACTAATGATCTCATTCTTAAAAGCAACAATGAGTTCAATTATGCTAAATACTACCATTCTAATTCTACGGTGCATTGCACTTTTTTTTTTAAGTAGATTTCGCCATAAAAATCTCCATCTGTAAGCATATGTGATGGAAGCTACAGTATTGGGCTAAAATAATAACTGACAACAAGGACTATGGAAAACCAATGAATTAAACAGTAGGCTTTTCACCAAAGAGACCGACCAACAAAGCCATATGATTAAGAAATATAATGAATCTGAGAAATGCTTTCCTACCTGAACAAGCAATACCATCTCTTTCATCTTGAAAGTGACAGAAGCATACATCAATTCCATTGCATAATTAATAGCAAGGCCAAAAGTAACACATATTGAATAAAATTACGATGCTCAGATCCTTAAATCAAGAGAAAGAATCTAAAATCCCCCAAAGCACGGATTTGGAACAAGAACCAATTGAACCAGATAGGGAAAATTTTAATTTATTACTTAATTGAACCCATGGATGGAAAATTATGTCGTCAATAATCAGATGACCAAGACTCCACAGTCAGGATATTCCCATAATTGGAATGCAAATTGCTTGCTAAAAAACGAGCATTTCAATCATTTTCCTTGACTATACAGCGATATGCTAGAATTGGGTCGTGTTGATCGGCAAAGATGCATCAAGAAAGCGGGACCAAGTTTCCGTGTTTTGATGCTTCTACAAACTCTGCTGCATCAACGCCTAAAGAAAAACAAGAAACTTGGATGAGAATTTTTCAGATGAATGAAATGATACACTTACAGAGATGATGTAAGAACGACTTCTCCTTCGTTGTATTGAGTTATTACTGTCAAGACTTGAGAGATCGACAATCTCACTACCTTGCTGCAAAATAAACTATCAAGAACAACAAGGTGAACAAAACAATGAGATGGATTACGAAAAAGGGAAAAAAGCACTCGAAGGAAAGGGAATTACATTTTGGATAGCTTGATCCACCTTCGACACAAAAACAAATCCTTAAAAAATTCCTCGCACAGTAACAAACATCAAGTTATACCCACACATTCAAAATAAACCATGTAGGAAAGCACAACACATCAATATGTGAACTAGTTTCATATTATTTTCTTTTCTCGTACTCACAAACCAATGCAAGAATTGACATAAGCATAGTAAAAATCATGAATTCTAGTAAAAAAGCATCAAGTTTGTTATACCCACACATTCTATAGGAACACATAAAACGTGAAATTTATAGAAGACAATAACTAGCTAGACATTCCATAAAAACAAAAGTAGAACAACCAAGAAAGAGACTACTTTGCATTATGTTTTTTTTTTTTTTTTTGCAGTTTCTCGTACCTATAAAATAACAAAATCAAAGAACTAACTTCATATAATTCATAACTAGACAATACAAAAGTAGAATAATTAAAGTAACGAACAACACTTTATGGCTAAGCATTTCAACATCACAACATATTGATCCTAGTTCACACTAATGAGACTTTCACATTCATTTTTCTCTTTTTGCCATGTCTCCATAAAGAGTACATTTTATGTTGCATATGTGTATATCTTCGCACTTCTGTTTTTCCTAATTCGAATGAAATTCTCATCTTGGCTAAAAAAAATTTGTAAACTCATAATTTTCCAACTCTTGAAAACTACGTAAAAGAATTATTCACAACATAAGTGGTACAAAATGGAAGTTGTAACTCAAAGAGGACTGTTTTATTGAGTGCCAAAACAAGAAAATAAGCATATTCATCAACAATAGAGGGGCAAGAGGGGCAAGGGAACCAAACAAAAACACGATTACCAACAAAACAGGAGTAGGTGAACTTAATCATTCACCATCAAAGCTGAGCCATGTTATTAGAAGGAGGGCCACATGCACAGCTAGTTAACTAATTCATCCCGAGTTTACCTGTGCTCAAACTGGCATATATAGAAATTGATGGCATCAGCGCTTGATCATAATTCAATTTATTCTCCAAAGGAAAGAATCTGCCCTTCAGTGAAACAAAGACATTTATAGATTCAACCAGTCGTTACTACAGTTCAGCTAGCTACTAGGAAACCAATATATGCCATGAGTAACCAACGAATCACCAGCTTATAAACCAACTCAATTCATTATAACAACTGCAAGCCGGCCCTTCATTAAGGTCACAACTTTAAGTATTTTCTTTTTTAATTTTAAGTTAAAATTTATATTTTTGAAAAGGGTTGAACGTATGGAAAGTACGAAGTTACTCTAAAGACCCCAATTGGAGTTCATAACAAAGTACGCGAATTTGAGTAAACTACTAAGGGGGCACAATTACAAAAAGGCGGGGTAGGGCAACACCAAGAAGAACAGTGAACTTTAGATAAATCAAGTACTTCTTCCCAATTCCGAAACTTGTTGCATGTATTCCTATTATCCCTCTCTATTCGCCATGACACCTTAATCACACGTGATTGAACCAAAACACTTTTGCTTTTCTCTAAAATTGACGACCACATCATAGTTGATAAATATTAACATTGGTTGCCATATCAAAGAAACATTGGCTCCCTCATGAGTCATGTCAAACCTAGGACATTCAAAAGCTTAGAAGAAAGACATTCCAATTGCTTTGACTAAAAGTCTACCAAAAGAGTCGATGGTTTAGATGTCTCTACCTTTTTGCAGTGTATATTATGTAGGATTTAAAAGCATGTGTGGCAACCTGTGGTAAAGTCCTTCTAAGTTAATTTAGTAGTGACAAAATTTTGTTCTTCCTGGAGAGTTAAATATTTATTTTTCTAAAAATAAAAATCCATACGATGCTCTTTCTCTGTAGTATAACTCCCTAAAATTTACTTTTGCAGTTCTAAAGACATACAAACTCTTACAGAGATGATGGTTGCCGTCAGTCGTGGATGTGCTGCTTGGAATGGTCGCCGTCAGTCGTCGTTGTCGTCGCTTGGTCACTTGATCGCCGTCCCCGACGCTTGGTCGCCGTCGCCTCCTCCTCGGCGTGCCTTGGTCGCCGTCGCCTCCTCACCGTTGCTCGCCTCCTCACCGTTGCTCACTTGTGTGCGTGCGTGAAGAAGGGAATCGTGGAAACTTTGTGTGCGTGAAGAAAGGAGAAGGGAGAAAATCGTGGATGAAAAATTGGGGATTTTTACTGGGGTATTTTCGTAATTTCGCAGTCCTAAAAATCCTATTTCTCTTCCAATTTAAAATGAGTCCTATTTCTCTTTAATGCCTTCTTTTTTGTCCTATTTTTGTCAATTACCCAAATTTAAACTTCCAACCTTTAAATTTTTGTGTAATATTTTTACAAATTAAGTTGTGTTTAAGTAAACTTCTTTTATCAGTAATAAGTTCTAAAAATCATCTGTAAAAAAATTGTATATACAAGTAAGCTACTGCAACAAACATTACCCCTTACGTTTTAAACTCCATAGCATATCTCATATAAAAAGTTAGAGATGTTATTGTTCCCCCTATGAAACGACTCTTATTCCTATTACCCAAAAATGAAAAGAATTAATGTGAAACAAAGCAATGTTAATTAGTAGTAATGCAGCTCTACATACTATGCACAACTGAAGCGATCACCTGCCTTCATCAATAGAAGAAATAGATATGGAATTTCTTGAATAGTCCTCTACCAAACTACTACCAGCAGAAGCTCTGGTAACGCCAGTTTGTGTACTAGCAGTATTCGAATTGGTGAAAGCTGAAGTAGAGGTAGTTGTCCTACGCGCTCCTCGACCAAGAATTCCAGGTTTCCCAGGTCGCGGCAACGTGAACGAATCACTGGAAAGCATGAGATGAATGGCATTCATATCAGGCCTATCTGTAACACTCGCTTGACAACATAACAAACCCAACTGAATGCACATAGCTGCTTCATCTGCATTGCATTTTGTTAGGCTTTGATCAACTAATTCTAAAATCTTCCCTTCTTGGTAAAGCCGCCATGCCTGTTGAAGAGATACTTGTTATGGTACTTCATTCCTCTTCTAAAGAAATCTCATAGGTATATACACAGTTAAAAGCATTCTACAAAATTTACTTTCATTCTCAGCACATTTCAGTAACAGGTTTAACAATCATAAAAAAGTAACTTACATATCCCAAGAGGTCAGCCTTTTGTATACCGAGCCCATTATCATGATTTTTTCTTCCGCTAACAATCTCTAATACTAAGATGCCAAAACTGAAAACGTCACTCTTCACAGACAAATATCCATGAAGTGCATATTCAGGAGCCATATAGCCACTACATTGAGCGAAAATATAAATATTGAGTATTAAAAGAAATACCAAGTAGTGGAATGAACCAGCTCAATTTAGTTATCAAGTATTGTTTGCAAGGGTCGTGAACGTGAAGTAAACTACTACTTACTAAGTACCAGCGATCTTAAATGTATTCAAATGTGTGTCATCCCCGGGAAAAAGTCGTGCTAATCCAAAATCTGAGATTTTTGGATTCAATTGCTCATCTAGTAATATGTTACTGGCTTTGATATCTCTGTGTATTATTCTTGCAGGAGATTCTTCATGTAAGTAGAGAAGACCTCTCACAATACTTGTAATTATATGGAACCGCGTTGTCCAATCCAGGGATGGAGACTTCTTTTTATCTGCCAATATTGTAAATGTAATTATGATCGACTCCCATGCAATTGCAAGAATAAATTCCATTATCCCCAACCAACTGCAACAAGATACATATAAATCTCCACATCGCAATTAGCAAAATTCATGAATTCCCCATAGAATGAGGTTCTTACCAAAGAGAAAGTAATCGAGGCTTCTGTTTGGCAGGTACTCATATACAAGCATCTTTTCAGGTCCTTCTACACAACAGCCGAGTAAAATGACCAAATTTCTGTGCTGAATTCTCAGTAGAAGTTTCACTTCATTACTAAATTGCCTCACTCCTTGTCTTGAATCTACCGATAGCTTCTTAACTGCTACTTGTTGACCATTTGGCATCAACCCCTGTATATTTAGCAATTCTAGCTATCATCAGCATCCCTACACTGTCCCTCAAACATAATAAGGGAAAAGAGTGATTTTTGATAAGAAACAAGAGAAATAAAAAAGAATCAAAGCCAGAGGGCAAAGAGCAGCTGCTTATAATTTAATTACTTTCCCAACAGTCTAAGAGGTCAACATCACTGAGAACCATTATAGAAAACTCTTAGGACCTAGTATTAGTATGCACTCCAACTAACTGGCTGATAGGAATGAGAATGACACTAGGGTTGAATTAGAATATTAGCAATTAGTTAAGGAGTTTGTTAGGGTATTTGATCATAAATTGAGGGAGAGAAGGAGAAAATTGGGTATTATTTTGGTTGAGTGAATTAGGGCTTGAAAGAGATCTCAAAAGGTGGGGAGGGTGCAAGTACCTTGAATTACTGGTTTATCTCGTAAGTTCTTTACCTACTATATTGCAATACATTGTGATTGTGTTTTGGTTCCTATCATAGTCATCATCTGGACATTCACTCGGAAATATTAATGGGTAAGATTCTATCTCTCCCACGATCCAGATTTTGAAGGATTCTCACATACAACATAACCCAATAGGATTAGTAAGTCTGATAACTTGTGAATATTACAAATCCAGATGGATGGGTAGTCCTGAGGGGTTATGAACAACGCCAGAACCACTCTTAATCACTACGTGCAACTCACCAAGTCAAAATTAAAACTATTATTACAATCTTCAAATTATCGAGTTATGTTTTGAATATTCAGATTCGTTATCCCAATCAAGAGAAATCACTGCACATATACTAAATTGACTAAAAAAAAAAAAGTTCGCTCAAGTGGGTCGTGAGTAATTGCTCTCATGTAGAAGACGAATTCAAGAATCATACCTCCTATAAATATACAATACCAGAATCAACCAAATAATATCACGTCAGGTAAGAATCACAATAAACTGCCCTGCATTAAAATGAGAGAAAATTTCAAGACAAAATTTTAGCACCAGTGGAGTCATCAGCTTGTTGTTCCCACCAGAGATGAGGCTCTAAGCAAGGCAACACCTAAAGCACTAATGAATAGTGTTAACACAATCTGTTCAAATAAATTTATTAACAGTGCAACTCTACCGCATGTACAAGTTTTGGATCCTCGACTAAGATATCTATTCAAACGTTCATTGTCATTGAGTTTGATTCAATCCGCTTGGTGCTCCTCTCTCTAGTTTAATGAGTGGCCTTCCGCAAATCTGAAATCTTTGGTGTCTTGTGGTCCAGTTATTTAGAAAATAAAGAGTGCTTGATAGATGGAAGAAGGCATGTGGTTTTGAAGGTGAAGATCGACTCTTACAGAGAATTCTTTTGGACATCCCTATTTATATAGTTACTTTTGAGTAATAAACAAATACATTGATGAATCAGAGGTACAAAAAGGGTCCGTAAGCCATTACCCATAAAACTGAGAGAGCTTAGAGAAATATTGGGGATGCTAGCAATCTTGTCAATAGGGATATATTGGAAATAATATTTGACTATTAGTCAGATAGTGGTGACTTGGTAATTAGTTAGGGGGTCTTGGTTATAAATAGGGAAGTTGGGAACCTTAGAGGGTGTGGATGATTTTGGGTATTGTCTCAGTGTGGGACTTTAGAAGAGATAACCCTCTCGAAAGACTATTGTTATATTGTAGTTTCTTTTGATATTGCAATATATTAGTATCTCGTGTTTTCTGAGTGTGGAAATCTAACAAAACCCTTGATGCTATATAACTTTAGAGGTTTACCTATAAAACTATCTCCTTGTTGCAGGCCATTTCTAGCAAATGGGATTCGATCACCTTGGGTGGAGCGCTTTGGCTACTTAAGAGGGGTAGCACTAAGCAAGCCAAGAACCTTAATTTCCACTCTCAAGTATTACTCTATAAAAGCTCACCTCTTATAATGTTGAGCAATATTAGATAGGCGAAATAAAGTTGGTCATCCTTATTGCCAAATTTGTGAAACATTAACACCTAATCTGCTAACTGCTTATACTAGAAGATCCTGAAAAATCCCTCAAGGACCTTATCTAGTGGATCCATATTTACCTTTTAGATATAGGATAGAAACGGAAAAACTTCATGGGAATGAAGGTATTCAGAAAAGGCATTCTGTGATGTGCCTTAGCCATCTAACATCCATACATCTACTGCTCCTATAGAAAATCCTTCTTTTCTTTTTTAACAAAATCCTAGAAGGTCCATTCAGGGAAGGCTTTCGTATTTTCTGAATCCCTCTCCTTTTGGATGTCTACTTCCTTCCTGATGTTGGTGTCCCTTCTTCCACTAAGAAAGCCAAGATTGTTTTAACAGGATAATTCTTTCTATTGTTTAGGAAGTTTGGGTTACAGTAAATTGGTTAATTTTTCAAGATGAGAAGAGAAGGGTAGTTTCGAAGAGGTGGGAAAATGGGTGAGCCTTGTAGATACCCTCCGCCTAGGACTTAGTTCCATTTCTACTCATTTCTTCCCTTTTTTTTTTTTTGTTTTGAGAAAAAAAAAGAAGTTTGGGGTGAGAGAGGCTTGAACTCTCGACCTCAGGATAACTCTTTAAGCTATGAGACCTACGTGCTAGCCAACTGTGCCACCACCCCTTACTCATTGCTTCTTTTCTTTTATACATTTTCTTTCTGTAATATTTTTGTGATGAGAATGATAAATATGACCATTAATTTTGCAATCTATTCTAATTTTTGGAAAAAAAAAACCCTAAAATGTACTAATTTTTAAAAAAATCATCCAACACATAAATTGAGACATCTTATTATAACTCCAACTAAAAAAAATAAACCATTAAATAAATATTGCAAACTTTTCCAATGTTTAACCTCAAAAAAAAAAAAAAATCCAATGAAAATAAAGAAAGAAATAGAGGAAAAGAGGCATAAGAAAAGAAAGAAAAAAATTTCAGTCGTCAACGATGATCGTCAGAATTTTTGTCGGAATTGCCACTAGCATCGGCGGTGATCACAGGAATGTTCGTCGACAGTGGCGACGGTCGCCAGCGACAATAGGATTGAAAAAACGTGGGTGGGTTGTAATAGCAAAACGGGGTACTGTAGCAAAACGTGGATAAAATAACTCATCCCCGTTTAATTAAACGGGCGTTCCAAACATTGGGTGGGCTATAATAGCCCACTCAACTCAAGTCGGTGCCCCAAACGGTCCGTTAAATATAAGAAAGCTTTGTTGTCCCAAAAAAAAAAGAGTATATATAAGAGAGCCTTAAATAAGTTAGCAAATATTAACAGTCAACATTTATATCAAAACAAATAAAAATCCGTTGAGATCCGAAATGTCATTTTTCAAACAACGTTCTTTAATCAGTTATTTAACATTATAACTAATCTGTAATGTTGTCTGTGGTTCAAATCCCACACCTCCATATTGTCAAAAAAAAAAAAAAAAAAAAAAAAAAACTAATCTGTAATGTCATCTTACGCTCAATGCAAATATAATTCATAAATAATCTCTATCATCATGGAAAAAAATATATATATTCGAATATGTGAAATGGTCTATGAATTTATGAGTCAGCAGTCAATGCCACGTGGACAAATTGCGATGACTTTTGTATTCGAACAAGTAATTTAATATGGACACTTGACATGGAACTGCTCCGAAACCCTAGGGGAAAAATCAAAAAAGGAAAAAAAGAGAAAAAAGAAAAGAAAGAAAAACTTCCTTGCCGGCCGAATTATCATCCATAGGTTTCATCTACATCGAAGATCATAATCCAACACTTTTAAAAATAACTAAATTAAACAACAGATGGCTAGAGTTGGGACCAATCAACACTTCGAATTTGAAAAATACGATACTACTTGTGCATCGAAAACATCCAATCAGACACACAGTTCAGGAGCAGAGCAGATATGTTCATTCAGAGTCGAGAAATAAGAGAACAGAAACGAACTTATTCAACATTCCAACTTCCAAGAATAACGCTCAACAATAATTACTAATTAGCAGAGCAAACGAAGCGTACCTTGTACACCGGCCCAAACCCTCCATGGCCGAGCTTATTCGCCTCGGAAAAGAAATTAGTAGCAATTTCCAGAGCACTGAGTTCAAAGAAGATGTCCGTAGACACATCTTCATCATCCGCTTCATCGGCACCTGCTGAATTAGCTGCTTTAAGTCTCTTCTGCAAGCAGGCACAGAGAGAAGACAAAAGCCCCATCGAAAGCATTCAAACAACAACGCCGGCACTTCGGCGAGTGCGCCGATGAGCTCGTTCCGCCAGCGACGGGAGAATCGATCGGTCAAGTTGACGCCAGAACCAGAGAGCCAATGAGAAGTGGTACGGAATTGAACTTTCTCAGAGCAACTGCAAAAAAACTGAGATTGTTATTAATGGCCGCCTTAATGAGTGCCCCAAAAGTTCCGCTTTAGTTAATTAATAAATTAATGTATATATCTTTTTTTCCCCTCCAATGTAACTACGTTTTTCTTTTTCGAACTTTATTATTATTATTATTATTTTTTTGAGGGATTTTCGAACTTTAATTTACTACCATATGCGTTTTCAAATAATAATAATAATAATAATAAAATACTACCATATGCAACCAAGTGTAATTTTTTTTTTTTTTTTTTGAAAAACCAAGTGTAATTTGTTTATTCCATATAAAAGAATGTCAAATGTAAATACAATAGAGTCGGACAAAATAATGATAATGGCTTGGATGATTTTCACGAAAATATTTGTTTTCTAGAGGTGGTCCAAAATAGCAAAACATAATTTAATATTGTTGATCGACTTCTTTTTTTAACCCCAAGAATATGGGGTGGATAATATACTATTACGGTTAAATTACAAGTTTAGTCTCTAAATCTTCAATTTTATGTCAATTTGATCATTGAACTTTTAAAAGTGTTGTGGCATAATGAAGATGTATTATTAAAAAAAAAAGTATCGAATAGGTTTTTGAATTTTCAATTTTATTTTCAATAGGTTCATGAATTTTAAAAAGTATCCAATAGACCTTTAAACTCTCAATTTTGTGTCTAATAAGTAATAAGTTATTGATTTATTCGACATTTTTTTTTTAAATTTATAGACCTACTAAATACAAAATTTGAAGATTGGGGTCTCAATAGGCATAAAAATTTAATTTTGTATCTAATAGATTGATTATTTTTAAAAAATCTCGAATGTATCAAGGACCCATCAGACACAAAATTGAAAATTTAGAGACTTATTATACATAAAATTGAAAGTTCAAGAGATCTATTAGACACAGAGTTGAAAGTTGAAGTATCAATTAGGCCTATCAATTAGATCTTTGAAAGTTCAGAGACCTAATTGATACGATCCTAAAAGTTCAGGAACTAAATTTGTAATAAAACCTACATTAAAAAATATATATTTTTTCCAATGGAAATATAGTTGAATAGTGAATACCTTGAAAGGTTTTGATATGTATGATAAATTAATTCCTCACCGTCTTATTTTGAATTGTAATATTTAAAAATCCCAAATTTCATTACATTTTAGTTGAGTAAACTAAATGTCAAACTTAAAAGTTTTAATTTATAAAATGGAAACATGGACTTTAAATATGGTTCAAATAGGATGAAATTGAAAGTTTTGAGTAAATGTTGATATACATAGTCAATATTAAACTAAAAATTGGTATTTTCTTTTTTTTTTTTTCCAAGTATTATAATTCAAAAAAGAGATACAAATTCAAATTTATAATCTGTAAAAGCTGGTTACTAAACACAGTCGAATTGTGTTTGAGTTATTGAAAAGAATACAAAGATCGAAGTCAACAAATTTGTTTAGTATTACATTTATAACACATTTTCAAATGGACCAAATCAACCATTTTATTTTATTTATTTTAGTTAGGTCCTTGCACAATTGGTCCTTCGTAGCCAACAAGAGCATAGCTCAACTGGCATAAAGTTGTATTGATAACCACGAGGTCAGTGGTTCAAATCCCCCCACCCCATATTGTCAAAAAAAAATAAAAATAAAAAATAAATTGGTCGTTCGTATATGTCAATGTCAAATACATAAAAGCGGCGTGGGACCGGGAAAGAAAGCCTACCAAACGCGGGCGGTTGTCTGCAAGAAGTCATATTTCCGCAATTCGCTTGAAAGAGTATCATTGTCCCAAAATAAAATTCAACACGTTTGTCAAGTGCAGGGTTATTTCCGGAAGTTTCCCATGACATTTCTCTGAAAACAGTGGGACCCTACGAGCTTTTTGATTAACCCTCGACAGTCAATCCACAAACTTGCACATGCACACACAATTATATATATTTTTTGATTAACCCATTAGTACAAGTTTTATAGCAACTGAATTAACATTGACTTTTTGTTTTTTCCTTTTATCGTTATTTGAATATGTGAATATATTGACGACCAAAATCTTAGTAGACCAACAAAGTAGTGATTCGATGGAGAGTCTATACATTGGAACCAACCCAATTTATAACAATGTTGCCATAACGAAAGTCAACGAAGTTTATGTGTCTCTATATATATAGATATGGATATATATTCATAAATTTATTGAAAAAAATTGAAAATACATCAAATGTGTCAATATGGGTATAATTGTTAATACGTATACCTTTATTAAGATATCATAACTTTGATTTTTTCACACCTATATTTTATTGAATAAAAAAACATAATAAACAAAATTCAAATAAGGAAAAAAGTTAATATACAAAAGTAGGGTCAAACCTTTGTTAGTTTGAAAATTTTGAAGTTCTAGACAATTTTAGGACTTCAAAGAGAGGCAAATTAAATTACTCTTTTGACTTGAGCATGCTTAAGAGATGTCATGCATAAGATGGATGTCATATGGAAAGTTCATTGAATGCTACCAATATTTTAATTAATCACTTTTTACTCTAATGTCATATTAAACCCGACGATAATTTATTTAAAAATATATATTTTAAATACATTTTTAGTTTTAACCATGCATATTGAATAGTCTTCAACTAGTCCATGCTCCTACTTGTGTCATTGTGGGTAGAAGGAGAAAAATGGAACTATAAAGTTTATTAAAGAGGCATAAAATTTTAATTCCAGCTTGTAATATATATAGTCCATAATGTTTTAGTTTCTCTCTCCAATTTAATCTATATTGTTTAAAAATTTTCTATTTAGTCATTTATGTATTCACATTTTTTAATTTAGTCTATATAATGGATATTAAAATTGGTTTGGTGATAACTTTACATGACACAAATTCTTGGTACGTAAAATCATTTAAGAAAATAAAACTCAAAATTTCTATCTTTCACGTGTTGTAAGTTTATTACTCGTCAATTTTAATATTTAGTAGTAATCATAGATTAAATTAAAAAACGTTAAAACATAAAAGATTAAATATAAACATTTTTGACACAGTGGAGGCCAATTTGAAAAGGCAACCCATGACTCAAATCTATATAACATGTATAAAATATATTTTAAGAGTTATGAGGGATAAATTGAATTCAAATATATATATATTTTTTAATTATTTCTTAATACATGACAAACCGATTACATTTTCAAACGAGGAAAGAAAATAAAAAAGAAAAATTACATTTTTAGTGCTTTGAGTTTTTAAGAATAAATGCGTTTGATCCCTACAATTTTCGAGTTTCGAGAAATAGGTCATTAACGTCAATTTTTTCTATCAACTACAATAACACATTAGATTTTTATTATTTTTAATGTTGACGTGGAAAAAAAATCATAATTAATTATAATTAAAATAATAAATAAAATAAAAAACCCATCCCCTTTCACTATTTTTTTTTTTTTTTTTTAAACAAATACTTCATTGAGAGGAAATAAAAGAGGATACACATAACTCTTCATCAAAATAAATAAAATTATACATTTTTAGTCTTAGGTTTCAAAACTCAAGACTAAAACTGAGCGTTTGGTTGTGATTAAAACTCAAGATTAAAATTGACCGTTTGGTTGGTGATTTAAAAACAAGGGATTCAATGAAAACAAAGTTATATTTAATGTTTTCACATATGTGTCTGATAGCAAATTCAGAAATTGGATCTTAATTTAAACAATTGTTCAAAATGTGTTTCATAATATATCTATAAACCATAAACTATTTGTAGTTATCAACCAAATTAGTTTGAATATAAACTATTATTAAATATTTATAAACATGTTATATGTTATACAATTTATAGAATTATTATTTTACAATATCATATAATTTATAATACATTATATTATAAAAATTTTAGTTTTACAAACAATAAATTGAGTTTATTACTTAAAATACTATATTTATTAAAGCTTTTATCTTTTTTAATTTAATTCTACATTTGAATTTTTCAAATTTAAAATCTACATACAGTAAAAACATAAAAAATCAGCATTTGAGAATATTTTTAAGAGATGCATATAACAAATGCACATTCACTGAATTCAGAAAATTCGAAAATATAAAACCTATCAAATAAGCTCGGAGTTGCCAAATTGAGCATAGATCAACGGTAATTGACATGTACAGGTTCGAATCTCCATTCCAAATGTTGTTGATCTCGAAAAAAAAAAAAAAAAAAACCAAGTTCGAAGTTTCAAAAAAAAAAAAAAAAAAATGCCTTCTCATTCTCTCTCTGCTCCAACGGGAGGCAAACAACCCTGACTTTTTGACATTTCCAAAACTACCCTCACAAGAAAGCTATTGCTTGTGCAACTGTGTTGTGCGTTCTTCTATTCTACTCCGCCAAGCCTGTCGCCCGTATCCGCCATTGAAGATCCCCACACCACAAGTCTTTTCTGTGAAGCTTAGTGGTCGGACTAATGGTCTAGGTTTTCAGATCACGGAAATGGTTATCCTTATTTCCAAAGGAACGCGAAGGTGACCAGAGGTCTCCTCAAAGGGAAACAAAATGAGATCTTCTTCCGAAAGAATCAACATCGCCGCCAGTACCCGGCGGCTCGATGTTGATCACCGATTTCCTCTTCGTTATTACTATCGAGTCGCCGATAATGTTTTGAAACAGGTGACTCTACCTCTTGAATTGCGCTTTCTAATTTTGCCCACCAACATAAAATTGGGATTGTTTTGACGAGCGCTTAATTTCGGAGGGTTTTTAATTGCATATCCTTTTCCGTTCCTAAATAATAGTCTATTGAGGAACTCGATCTTGTAGTTTTTTCGCGTGGACTACAGCTGCATTTAGTCGAGTAATGGAACGAGGCTGTTTGAAATCTTTTTGTGAAATATTTCTCAATAGATTAACGAAGTGCTTTGGGACCAATCAATAGACTGGCCTTCAATAAATGTAACAATGTTCTTCGGAGTCAATAAGCAAAAAACAATGATACATGTAGAAAATTTTAAGGTATGTTGAGCGATATATGGTGTATTGGACGAATTGCTAAGCAGTTTGAAGTTAGGCGTGCAAAGTTTTGTAACTTTTGATTTGGCCAAAAACATATTTGTTTTAAGTTAGAAATGGGTGTTTAGCAAGGGAGGGCCGGTTTGTTTTTAAGTTATATGTCGTTATGAATCGAGTATGTAATTCCCTCGCCTGATTGACTTCACATTTTCGTTCTATTGTCCAATTAATTCACTGCCTAACAAATTTTTTACATTTCAGGCTGACATCTTTCGAGCAGAGAAGAACATAATTGATCTTTATGTCATGTTAATGAGATTTTCGAGGTAAAAAACTAAAACTAATGTCGTCTAGTTCTCAAGAAACTATGATTTAACCGTTAAGGACACTTGAGTAATTGACATTTTGGTCTTCTGTGTTTATATTTGGTATTCTTTTTTATTTTTAAAATTAACATAATTTATTTGTTACAATTAGTCTGTAACTAGCTACTTAGTCATTTTGTAGTCAGCTATAAGTCTGTAAGTACCTGATCTACTTTTCAGTTCAAGAAATGAAAGATTGGTTTCTCTCCATTATTTTTCTTCCTTTTTCTGTTTGTTGACAGTTTTTAGCTTGTGAGCTATCCATGGAAATTTATGGAAGCTGGCTTTCTTCAACTGCCCTTCCAATTAGATTATGTTAGATGTTCCATTCAGTATCAAGAATAACCCTAAATACATATGGTTTTTTCATGCATCAGTTTGGTCACCGAGACAATACCTCGTCATTGGGAGTATGGGACAACTCTTAAATCCCAAAAAAATTATTTTAGAAAGGTTAGTGCTGTCTTTGGTGTAAACTACAAGCACTGCATTTGTGTTGGTGCATTACATCAACATAATTTGTCCATGCAGAAGCTATTGAATGCTTTGAGCGAGCTTGAAGAATTGAAGCCAGCAGTTCAAAGAAAGGTGGATGAAATAAATGGAAAACAAAAATATCAAGTCAATGGACGGGGTAATCAGCATCAGAATGGTTCATTGGAATGGCATTCTGGTGGGAAGCAATATCTTACTGATAATAGTACAGCTAAGGTATAGTCGTGTTATTACCAAAATTTATATGTTCTTTCAAGAATTTGACCATTGGCCTTTATGATAACATAGGAAAGTAATACTATTTTTTATACTCCATTTTTTTTATAATAAAAAATGGGTTTTATGTGCTGTTTTTCCTTTGACAGGCTGGTAGATCAGCTACTAGAGAAATTGCTCGTCAGGGTTCAGGGCCTCAACAATTTTCATATTCCAGGTCCGTGGATGAGCAGTTCTGCAGTTTGTGCATGTCTAGATGTTTTCAATTTTTTATTCTAATTCTTCTCTTTAATATTGAACAAGCTTAGAATAGATAGCATCCTTTATTTTATTCATGCAAGTATTGCAAAGGCAGAAATATCTATGTTTTTTGGATGCCATTAAGTTAGTAGTTCTAATTTTATAAACGAATATGGTTGATGTTGATACTATGTGAATCTTGGTTGTCCTCATTCTTCATGCTTGTATCTTTGTAGATCTATTCGTATAGTTCCAAAGGAGGAAACATTATCCCGGCATTCTATTTTGGGTCCTAATGGGCTTCATGGCCAGTGGCAACCACCTATCATTGATAAAGGGGTATTTTCACCAGGCAATTTTATTATTATTATTATTTTTCTTATTTAATTTTTGATTCCCATAGAAACACACTGATAGATCTTGTCAATTTAGGTCCAATATCCTCGTATTTTGGATCTGTCTCCTGTTGAAATTCCAAGGTTTGTCTTCTTATCAAGTTTCTAGAAGGTCCAGCTTTTAGTTACCTACAACTACATTGAATCTTTACAATGTGCTAAAGTCATCACCCATTAGGTCTATATGTACAATGTGGTTTCCAGTCTTGTCTCCATGCTTCTGGTTTCTCAAGATTTTATTGCCATGATATTTTGTTTCATACAGAAGGGAGTTTACCTCTATTGATTTGTTTGTGACCTTTTTTTCTCTCCATTTTCCATATAAACAGCTTACAACAATCAATAGAAACCAAACTTACTATCAATAAAGATCGTGGAAACTTGGAAAAAGAAAGATCTGATATTGGCTCAAACTGCCCCCAGAATGAGGACAGTCAGATACCTAATGCCGTGGAAACCGGTTCCTTGATCTCCTTTGAAAATGTTGAAATGCCTTCCCCGATTGAAATTGTGCGACAGCCATCTCCTCCACCTGTACTTGCTGAAGTACAGGATCTGATACCTGCAATATCACCTCAAGTCCCCGAGGCAGAATGTGCCCAAGACACTTCATTGTCAGATGGCTTTGTTCATCCAGAAGCTTCAATGCAATTGCACATTGTGGGTTTTCTGACGTTTGTTGGTTCATTTTATATGCCTTTTATGTTTCAATTCTTTCAGGAATAGCTGGCAAATTCTAAATAGAACCAGTCGTAAAGATAGCAAGTCTTATCTGTTATTGGTTGGATTATGTGTATATGAACAGAACGTCAACTTTTGCTGCATATTTGAAAAATTTAGGGGCATTTTGTCTGGATGGAGGTTTTAGATTGTGTTTCATCCTAGCAATTTCTCTTTTTGCAGTCGACCACAATGATGGAGAGCTTCATGAGGCTAGCCAAGTCAAATACTGCCAAGAATTTAGAAACTTGTGGTGTTCTTGCCGGTTCACTTGTATGTTATACTATTTCTATCACCTGCACATACTTACAATTGTTATCATTACTGGCTGTTCATTTGCAACTCTAGATCAAGGTTTAACAAATTATCCTCTTTTTGCAGAAAAACAGAAAATTTTATGTCACTGCACTCATTGTACCAAAGCAGGAATCAACACCAAATACTGTATGTCTATGCGATGTTTGTTTATTAGACATTTTTTCATTTACATTTCATTCATCTAATGATTATAAACTATTACAACATTAATCATCTGATCATCAGTGTCAGACGACAAATGAGGAAGAGATATTTGAAGTGCAGGATAAGCGTTCTCTATTCCCACTTGGGTGGATTCATGTAAGACTTAGTTGATTGTCTTATTATTCTACCTGGGCTTGTTCTATTAGCATGTTTTTTGGGGTCTCGTTTGCATACTTTTTCTGAACTCTTCGATGGATTGGAATTCATTTTCAAGTTAAAGTCTATAGATTTATTTCCTTTCAAGCATGATAACAAATATGGTAAAAGAAAATTATATTTATTATTCTTACCGGCTTCAAGATTTAAAATACAATTGAGGTGACGCAGATCATATCAACATGCCAAAAATATGTAATGTAATATCACTCATCTAAAAAGGTTTTCAGTTTTATTATTTATATGTGAAGGATATTAGTAGCTTGTTCTAGATATTTGATGTGAGTCCATCATGTGTGTTTTTTTAGTGATTAGTTGTGTACTAGTTTTCATTAAAAACACGTCAATTGCTACTATCAAGGAGAATAGTTATGAGGACCAGACAGTTCTTGACATGTTTTTTTAAAAATTATTATAATTTTTAGGTTAAAATACCATTTTGGTTCCTATACTTTAGGCCTGTTCCATTTTAGCTCCTATATTTCAAATGTCCAAATTTAGTCCCGATACTCTCAATAAAGCTTAAAATTTGTCCCTACGGTTAGTCTATCGTTAACTTTTCTGAAAAAAAAAAATTAGTAGATTAGGCCTTGTGAAAATATGTTCACATTGTATCTTTTCTTGCATGAAAATTATTATTATTATTTAATCAATTTATTTAAAAATTAACTTCTAACAAATAGTAGAGACTAATTTTAAGATTTATTGAAAGTAGAGACTGAATTTGGACATTTGAAAGTATAAGGACGGTTTGTACATGACATGTATGACTGTTTGTTTCTGATATGTATATTGATTTCGTTTTAAATGTCTTAATAGTTGATCATATGTGCGTGAATTATGATATTTAAGGCTATTATATAATCTCTTTTAATTGTTCCTATTGTGTTATTTCCAGACACATCCTACCCAGTCATGCTTCATGTCCTCGGTTGATGTTCACACACATTACTCATATCAGGTATCTCATTTTCTAGCAAAACAAAAGTTAAATGTGTTGGATGCGGAGTACTTGATAAACTCTACTTCCCTGTTGCATAAATTATCATATAGTAGTTTGTAAGAAATGGAATTGATTTTGGTATGGAACCTCCTTTTTCCCACCTTTATTCAGTTGATTTGTGGTCTACCTGATATCAATCTCCTTATTACCTAGGGTTAGGATAATTTCAGGAAGACGTCTTTGCAATTTGTGGCTAGTTTTTTTTTTCCTCCTGAAAATTCTTTAATCTTGATCAATCCTTCACTGTTTGAGGTATAGAAAGTCACGTTATTCTTCCCTTTTTACTCCTACTTTTCGTCTTTGATTCCTTGGTGACTAGTGGGACGTTAGTTTTGCTTGCTTAGATGATCACTAGTAAATTGCAATTTTTTGGAGCCTACTTCTACTGGTCCTTCAATTATGTACGAGTATAAACATACCTTCTTTGATTTGGAAATAAATTTAATACCCATTTACTTTTAGAAACTGCGTCAAAAATCTCCTTCCCTTGAATTTATGATGAATTTATATCCGTGACATCTTCCTAGAGTTTATGTAGTGTAGGAACTGCATAGCTACTCCCTATCAGCCTCTCCTACTATCCTCCAGATGAGGGGCGGAGAATGTTTTTCTTTGATAAAGAAGTTCAGTCCCTATAACCCTTCCCCTGCTCTCTGGGGAAAATTTCTCAAGGAAGCTCCCACCATGGTCTTGCACGTCATAATCTTTTCTAGGCTAACTTTCCCTCTGGTGAGGGGAAAAAGGCAAGAGGGTTGGGTGGTTACTCCAAGTTGAATCAAGAGATATTTGCGGGGTGAGAGAGGAGGGGCGGGGTCATTGTGGAAAAAGGTATTCTTGAAAAGAAGAGTTTTTGAATTTCTTATTTACAAAAGAGGGAGAGAGGGACTTGGCGTGGATGACAAAAGAAGATTTAAATATGCAAAGTCGTTAGACACTTGAAGGAATGAGGGATTCTCCCAAACACTTGGATATTTCAGTGCAATTATTTTTAAATCGCATGAAATTATAAATTTCTTCCAACCTTTCAAGGCTTTACGTTGTTGCTCTTGAAGCTAATGTAGATCCTATATCTCCAGGTAATGTTGCCTGAAGCTGTTGCAATTGTGATGGCTCCCAAGGATAGTGCAAGGTATGATCGTAAATTAGATAGGATTTCACTAATTATGTTGGAAGTGTCTTAACATTTCTTTCTAAGAATCTCTACGCTGACGTGAACAGAAACCATGGCATTTTTCGGTTGACAACCCCAGGTGGCATGTCAATTATTCGGCAATGCCAACAACGTGGCTTTCACTCGCATGGTCAGCCTCCTGATGGCGGACCCATTTACAAAACCTGTACAGATGTATACATGGACCCCAACTTGAAATTTGATGTCATTGATCTTCGATGATCTCAACCATTGGATTTCAAACCGGTATTTTTGTGGCATTGAAACAACATAATTGTTCAATTCGTACAGTTCTTAAGTTCAGTCCATAGAGGCAAGCTCCTTTAACTTTGTTCATACACCACACACTTCACCTCCAGAGGTAATATTGGCCAATCTTCTTTTAGTTTAAGCTTTTGTGTACTAAGTGATTGCCGAATACTTGAGAAAATAGATTTGCTTCAAACAAAGACGTCAAAACATTTGTTTCTTGTACAGACATGTTTGCGTTGTCTTAATGAGGAACCTATACCTTACAAATGGCTCTAGGATCAGATGTTGAGGAAGCTGGTTCGTGTTAATTGTTAGCAAATGATGGATGGATATTTTTATTCCTTTTGATATGCTGGCTATTAATATTTATAGTTCATTTCATTTGTGCCTAAGATGGCCTTTTCCTTTTCTTGCTTTCTTTCTTTCTTCTCCTATCTCTGAATGATGAATGAAACAGTAACGAGTTCGTGTTTCATTATCACTGACATTCCTATACAACATTCTGTAAGAGAATGAAAAAGTAAAGGTAGTGAAAATATGGAACTTTACACCTTTGTGGCCATGGTTCTAACATGGGTTTTTTTGTCCCTTCATTTATTTTATTTTTTTGGCCAATTCTTGAGATTCAGTGAAATATCTTAACCTTGAGATTCAAATCTGACGAATGTTTGATTGAGCCATTCAAATCGCATATACGATATTGACAATACATTTCAAAAAAATTTAAAACTTCCAAAAGCTGTCGAGTTTAGGTTGTTCCTTGTTCAATTAATGGGCCTATTTATTAAAAAAAGTTGTCATTTTTTGGTAGCAAGTCTATTCATGCTTCCAATATTCTCAATTCAACCATCAATTTTGAATCAACTTAAATGCCCTTTTAACCAAACTTATCGATTTTAGGGATGGGAAGGATTTTTATATCTTTTGCAATGAGGGAATTATCGTGGATGAATGATGAAGAACCAGACCCACCAATTAAAATGTCTTATTGGAATTTCAATTACAATTCAATTTTCAAATTATAGATCAAACTTTGATGAATAAACAAGAGTTAACTTTTTGACCAGCAAGGTTTTGATGTCGACCACTAACTTCCAACCTTGATGTTTATAAGAACAATGGAAACATAGTAATTCCAAGCTATATTGGCCTTGTTCTGTTCTTCAACACCACCTGGGGGAGGGGCTTCTTTTTCATTTCATCCCTCTCAAAGGAGAAATTATTCGAGAAAGCCATCACAATGTGGCTGATAGTTTCACACAGTTGGATGTATGGAGAAACTGCAAAAGTGCATCGAATTTGTTTCAACGGTCATCAGACGACAATCAAAATCTCAAATTCACATCATCGATTATTAAGAGGGGCATTTTAAAGTTCAACCAATCCTACTTTTTTGGTCATTGCATAACTCTTTCCTCCTACATTGAAACAGTCATGACATGTCATAAATGGTACTCTACCAACATGGTTGAATGATTCAACATGAAGGGTTATAGGTTGTTGGAGATCAAGACAGTGATAGAACCCCTTTGAGAGGGGTCACCCATTGCCAGTTTAACCACCAAAACAGCACACTCCCAACACATCAGTTAAGGTTCACTCACAGTCACAGAGTACTTTGATGCTGATCACACATTTGTTTTCTTCTCACTTTCTGTTCTTCATGTTCATGTCCTCTGCATCATTGCTCTCTCAACCCATCCTGTTATTCTCTGCAACATGACAGCAAGATGAGGATGGCTGTTGGCTGGTGGGTTACAGTGTTGCAGCTGAGGACTGAGGACTGTTTTGTCATTTACACTTTTTCCCTTTTTTTCCCTCTTGGTCCCCCTCAACCAAGATTGCCCAAATGTCAAGTTGCTAGGATCATCTTCATCTTCTCCACCTGGACCCTACTTCCCATCATTCTCCAACTCACTCAACTTATACTGTTTTTTACTTTAAACCCAATTTCCATGGCTGCATTTGTGTAACAAAGATCACAGCTTTCTCAAGTATCAATGTGTAGCCATTGGAGAGCTTTTTGACAAGGAAATGAAAAGATTTGGATGCTTTAGGACAAAGGAGATGGAGAAAAGGGGAAAAAGTGAATGTTGGCTTGACTTAAAGCATTCTCCATTTTATCATTTTCTCCATGCTGTGGCTTTTGTCTCAATTAAGCATATTCTAGTGGAGACTGAAATAATAGTAAAAGAACTGATAAAATATGTCAAAATCTAACCTTTGAAATGTGTGTAAATACTGGAAATACATGAGTTGTGGTTAAGATAATTGAAGCAAGCAATGCCCAATGTGAAAAAGTATCACAATTGACCAAAGAAACCAAGAGTAAATGATTAGGGACAGCTTCCTCAGCTAAATGCAATACAACCACCTAAATTAAAAGTCAACCCAAAAAAAATTATTAGGGTTAATCACAAGGGATTGACTTAATTCTACCTCAAATAAACTAGGTAAGATTCATATTTAAGAAAGTATAGAGTTGAAGTTTTACATAAAAAAATAAATGACAGAACAAGAGAATAGTCATTTTCAATATAAAACTAAAACGTAACAAGAAAGTAATTTCTCACTCAAATAGGTTTTTCTTTATGGTTTTTACTAGTTGGGTTGTCTTTTCTCAATACGTACTATTGTTGTTACAACTATAAAGAATGAGACAACTTTATAATATCCACGCCGAAATGTGAGGTAAAGTGAGATTCAAATATGATACTTATTCGAAAAGGAAATTAGGAGGGCCTCATGAAGGAGTATAATGTTTGAGGATTAGTTACAATTAGAGGCTCTAAAACAAGTACATTTGTGCAAATTACTCCATTTCTCATTAATCAAACATAGTACAACACAAAGGAAATCTAGAAGCAAGTTCATGTACCAAATTCCCCAACTGCTCTTCTTCTTCAAGAATTGTTTCCTTTGAGAAGCTTCTTCCTTAAAGTGCACATTTATATTCCGAGAAGGAAATGTTCAACTCTTTGAAAGAGCCACATTCTATATAAGTTGGTGGAAAGAGGTGATTTGTTACATCTAAAAATAGTAGATTGCTGCATTTTAAACAGGACCAATCAACTGCTTACACGTAATGTTTATTTATTTGTCTGTGACTAATTTAATAATTTCCTATTAGAAATGTAGATACATTATTTTCTTTTTCTTTGTGCTCCATTAATGAGATAAATTAGCTTGGAGTTGTTGACAAGTTTCTCTCTGCTGATTCAACATGGTAGTTTCTTTCAACCATTGATAATGAAAACAATAATAACAGTAATTTTCAAAGAAGTTACCTAATGTTTTACAAATTCAAAAAGAAAATAATGAAGATGTAAATTATGTTGATTATTGTTACTATTATTTGCTAATGTCAATAATGTCTTAAACTTACTATTTTCCTCTAGAGTGATGTAAATTCTGTGTTGAAAAATGAAAACCAAAGACTTTTTCTGCTGTTTTTTCTAAAGATGTGGACAGGCTTTGGATTAGAGTCTTGTAAGCACAATTTGAAAATGCTAGATTTTGGTCTTTAATTCAATATAAAACTCTAACCATTTCCATTTACTTACCATCACGTTCTTCTTTTAAAATGGCCAAAGTCTTGAATCCATCTCTTCTCCAAAAGCCAATTCTTGGATTTCCCTTCTTTTTTACTCTTGTATCATTTTCTTTCTGCATTTTCTCACTTGGGTGTCTCTTTTTTTCTTCCTTTGCTTGTTTTTGATGCCACATCTTGAAGAAAACCTTGCCCTTTCTTTCTTTTGAGGTTCCATTTTTGCTTCTACTTTGTCAGTTTGAGCCTTCAAAGCTGTAGAAAACAACAAAAATTCCCTGAGATTCTTGACTGATTTGAGCAATTGTTGTCTCACTTTTGAGTTTCATCTTTTCACTGACAAATAGCAGATTCCATCTGCTTCATTTTCTGTGTAGAATTAGCACATTGAGGCGCTGAATCTGGGGTTTTTTTTGGACTCCATTTCTATCTTCCTTGAAACCTGTTAAAGACAGATCTTTGGTTTTGTTCTTTTTTCTGTCTTTTTTTAGTCCTTGAAACTAAAGTCCCATTATTTATTTACCTCTACCTTTTTGACTTTCTTAGCCAAACTTTGCTTCCTTCCTTCCTTCCTCACCTATTTTGTCAATTATCAAGCTTTTTTAATTTTCTCACCCTCCTTGAGGTCATTTTTCCTTCTTTCTCAAGTTGTTGTGTTGTTCTTCTTGACTTCTTCAACCTCCCATTCCTGCAAAATTTGCAGACTTGGAAGCTGTCAGGGGTGGTGGAGAGCGAACACCATGTGCTCGGAAACAACCTCGCCAAGGATATCGTTTTCGCACGATCTCCCCGGCGACGGTAGCCTGCCGATCGAGCACAGGCGGCGGGACTTAACAGTGTTGGATTCAAATCTAGACTTTGAGTTCAGCATTAGCATTGAACATGAATCTTCCTCTGCAGATGAGCTTTTCAGCAATGGAATCATCCTTCCCATCAAAATTCAATCCCACAAACAATCTCATCCTTTTGAGCCTCCATTCACAGCCTCACTCCCTCCTCTTCCTCCCACAGAGAATTCAAAGCAGACACTGAAGCAAATCACAGTGATGAATTCAACTTCTTCAGATCAGTTAGAACAGAGAGCTTCAGAGTCCAAATCTTTTTGGGGATTCAAAAGAAGCAGCAGTCTCAACTTTGAAAGTAGAAGAACATCTCTTTGTCCTCTCCCACTTTTGTCACGTAGCAATTCAACTGGGTCAGTGCCAAATCCAAAGTCCAAAAAGTATAAAGATTCACAAAAGCAAATTTCTCAGAAACAGAACTCAACATCAATGAGAAAGTTGTCGTCTTCGTCGTCGTTAAATCAATATCCAACAAATCTAAGGCCTCAGATGTGCAAGAATCCAGGTGGGGTTTATGGAAATTATCATTGCATTAACCCTGTGTTGAATGTGCCTCCAAAGTTCTTTGGTTTGGGCTTACTTCTTCGATGTGGGAAAGACAAAAAGAGTAAGAAATGATTTGTTCATCATTTTCTATTTGATTTTTTTCTTTTCTGAGTTCAATCTGTGGCTGGTTTTGCCATGGAAAATTATATGGTTCTGTTATCAAGTTTCTGTGCATTTTTTAAGCTGATTCTATGGTGATTTTTGTAGACAAAAGCTATCAAAATGAAAGAAAGAAAGGAGAAAAGGAAAAAAAGGATACATTTTCTTTTTGAATTCTCTTCATCAGAAAGGATACTTTACTTAAAATTTAAGGTCATTTACCTTTAGTCCTTCAATTAATACTTTTACTTTTTATTCATATATGACACTGTCAATATTATTTTTACAAATTTTTAGTACACTAGAGTGTGTGGAGAATTTGAATCTTCGACCTCAAGAGGAAAAATTGGTTTTTATGATTAATCACAAATTTTTACGTTGATATCAATGTTGTCTTATGTTTATCTATATACTGTAATCCGTAATTCATATGGTCTTTACTATTAATGGAAAAGAATGTTGGAATAATTGGAATAATGTTTTTATCTAATTAATGCTATGTCCATTTATGTTAGTGTGGTGTCATTTTCTGAGAGTGAAGATCGAAAAAATTGAAAATTAAAACCCATTTCAAAAATGGACTTGAAAAAGAATATTACTTTTCAGCTTTTAATATTAATTTTCATGTACGAAACCCTAAGTTGCTATTGTTAATATTATTAAAATTGTAACATCGGATATTACGTAAACTGAGGACCGAGCACGTGAAATTATTAAAATTTTTACAATTATTTATATACCTTAATTCATTAAGCATTATTGTCAAAAAAAAAAAAAAAAATTCATTAAGCATTTTTTAATTAAGTGATTCATATTGTTTTTATAATTAGTGGACATTGGAATCATGTTCATCATATTAGTGCTATGTGAATTGGTTACATCATTTTCTTATATTTAACACCACTTAGTAAATAATGATGATTGAAGAAATTGAAATTTAAAACCCATCTCAAAAAGTGGTAAACTTGAAAGAGAAAGAAAAAAAAAAAAACTTTCGTCTTCTGTTTTTAAAATCAAAGGGTAAATTTTCAGGTATAAAACCCAACGTTATTAATACGGTTGATGATCAAATTTCGCTAGGTAAATTACCTTCGCTCCACGTGATAATCGACAGTGAATTTATTTGAGAGCTGGGGAAGACGTGGCCTGCAAAAGATTAAACCTGCACACCGGTGTGGTGCTAGCCACACCGCCTCCGATGCTTAAGTCAGAAAACGGAAGAGGAGAGCAAGAGAGTAAGAGAAGAGAGTCGAGAATTGAGTTCGGGTCCCCTTCTTCAGTGGCAAAAAGGGGTATAAATACCTGCTCATCCTAGGGTTTTCAGGAATTCGAAGGTGTTTCAGGACGAACCAAGCGGAACCGGGGCAGCTGGAGGCTGCAGGGACCGAGCGGAGTCGGTGGGACTCGGCCTCGGCCTGCAGGGGGTCGGGCAAAGTGTCTGACCCCTTCGATCTTGACCCGTCCCATTTGTCAGTTTCGCCTCTGGGGTCCATCTCTCAGCCCTATTTCTGTCCGGTTTTCCTCGTCAGCTCCTTGTACTTGGAGTGGTCCGAAATTACTTATAACAAATACTTAATATTATGTAAAATTATAGGATAAAATTGAACATGAAATATTGAAGAGTCATGAGACATAACTTGATGGTAATTAATATGTAATATGGATAAATAAATAAATTTAAAAAAAAAAAAAAAGAAAAAAGGTGAAGACTGAACACGTGAAAAATTTGACTCAGATTTCTAAGCTTTGAAAAATCAAGTAGATTGGACTTGATTTGATTTTTTGAGGCACACTGATTTCTTGAAAATTTAAATATTTTTTTTTTGAAAATTTAAATAATGAAAGCGGTAATAAATGTTTTCACATTGGGAAATTCAAATTTTATTCTACAACTAGAATTCCAAGTTGAACTTAAAAAAAGAAAAAATAATTCCAAGATTTTTTTTTCCCTCCTCCTCCTTCTTTTTTTTTTTTTTTTTGAAATAAACCACTGCATTAAAAAGAAGAAAAATCAAGAACACCAACCTCATTTAGGAGGCTTTTAATACAAGATGGGGGAGGCCCATACCAAAAACCCAAACCCTCTTCCACCATGGGAGAGGAGTCCAAAACAGGAACAAGGGAAGGGAACGAGATCGCCACGCGCGCCAATAAATCCGCGGCAACATTTTGATCTCTGGGGCAATACAAGAAAGAAATTTCTTTAAAGTTCTTCTTCAATCTTGAGATCTCCTGAATGAGGAAGGAGATTTCTGTAAAATCTTCATCTTCTTCGTTGAGGAGATTCACCACAGAGGAAGCATCCGACTCCACCAACAGAGATATGGAGCTTAGAGAGGGATGAAGATCCGCAACTGAAAGGATGCTAATCAGGCCTTCCAAGACTGCCTTCGCCTCCAACGCTTTGATTGACCACCTATTATGCATGCGCTTGAAGCCCACACAGATCGAAGACCCTGAGGAGTCACGGAGGATCCAACCGACGCCACCTTTTCTGAATTGGTCGTTCCAGGAGGCATCTACATTCAGCTTTAGCGATAAATCCGGGGGAGGCTTCCAAATCGCGTGACTCGCAAGGTTCTTCACTGTGGGCTGATTTTTTCCACTCGACTTCGGCAGGTAGGTTCTCGAAACAACTTTTGGAAAATCTATTTTGCTGCTGATAATTCTGGAGATTTCTTGATAGATTGGTTTGCTCTCTGTGTGGGTAACTTTGTTTCTGTACTCCCAAATACTCCAAAGGATGGTGATTGCTATCTCCAATTCTTCTTCCGCTAGATTGTCCATCAACCAAGCCCAGTAGTCTCTAGGAATCCATGATCCCCTGTTTAACGCAAACAGACCGTTGGTTAGGGGGATAAAAATTTTCCATAAATTCTTAGACAACTTACAGTCCCATAAAATGTGCTTTGCTGACTCCTCGGAGGACCTGCAAAAAGGGCAGAGGTAGTTAATAGGGATTCCTTTTTTGAGAATATTAACTCTTGTTGGAAGAGAGTCATGAATGATCCTCCAAACACAGATTTTAGCCTTAGGGAGAGCTTTAATTTTCCAAAATTTCCTCCAGAAGGTGTCATGGCTAGTTACGGTTGAGGACGATTCCATCTTGCTATTTGAAAGAAGAACAGCAAGGTGGTATGCACTTTTGACCGTGAATAAGCCTTTCTTTTCTCTATTCCAGATTATCTCATCCCTCGTGCCTTCCCCGCCGACAGGGGTATTGAGAATAACTTCAGCGTCAATGGCTGAGAAGGATTCTCTCACTATGGCTTCATTCCAGGACCCGTGATCATCAATGATTTCACAAACTCTCTTGCCTCTAAGCTCTTCATTGGAAAGGGATGGCACTTCACTGCCTTCTAGAGCTATCCATGGGTCTTGATCGATCGTAATGTGTCTGCCATCACCCACTTTCCAACGGATTCCTTTGGTGAAAAGGTCTCGACCCCATAATATGCTTCGCCATGTTAGAGAAGGATTGTTTCCTAAGGGGGCGGTTAGAAAATCTCTCCCTTTGAAATACTTTCCTCTAAGCATCTGGGATAGAAGACTATTGGGGTTCTTCAAAATCCTCCAACTAGCTTTGGCAAGCAACGCCTGATTGAACAAAGAAAGATCGCGAAAACCTAACCCTCCTCTGTCTTTGCTAGTAGAGAGCACCTTCCAACTAATCCAGTGAGCCTTTCCTTTCCCTTTGTATTCTCCCCACCAAAAATTGGAACAAATCTTGTTAATATCATTGCATAAGGAGGTGGGGAGCCTGAAGCAGCTCATAGTGTAGGTCGGGATGGCCTGGGCTATGGATTTTATAAGCACTTCTTTCCCTCCTGCTGAAAACAGCTTTTCCTTCCAGCTTTGAAGGACTCGCCAGACTCTCTCCTTAACTTTTTTGAACACTGACTGCTTGTTTCTGTTATTTTGGGATGGCATCCCTAAATAATAACCAAGGTCCTCTGAATGGGGAATCCCCAGGATGTTCCCAAAGATTCTGGCAGCCTCGTTGTTAATATTCTTGCTTGTCATGAAGGAAGATTTCGCCAGGTTAATAGTTTGACCAGAAGCTTCTTCGTAGATAGAGAGGATTCTCTTTATGGTTCTACAATCTTTCTCATCCGCTCTGCACAGGATCAGGCTGTCATCTGCAAAAAATAAATGAGAAAGTGAGGGACTTCTTCTATTAACCTTAAGACCTTTAAAATTGTTTAAAGATTCTTCCCTGTAAAGAAGAGCTGAAAGGCCTTCAGCAGCGATTAGGAAAATATAAGGCGAGATCGGATCTCCTTGTCGCAGGCCCCTATTCGGGATGAAAGACTCCTGGGGCTCTCCATTTACTATAACCGAATATTCCACTGATTCAATGCAGTCCATTATCTTCAAGATCCAATCCCTAGCGAAGCCCATTTTTTGCATGACCTTTCTCACAAACACCCATTCTACCCTGTCATATGCCTTGCTCATGTCCAGTTTCATAGCAATGTGGCCTTCCTTTCCTTTCCTCTTGCTGTTTAGAGAATGAATGCATTCAAAACCCATTATAACATTGTCCGAGATAAGCCTCTTTGGAACAAAAGCGGCTTGGTTCGGCGAGATGATAACGTCGAGGATTTTTTTCATCCTGTTAGCAAGAGACTTAGCCACCAACTTATACATAACGTTACAGAGACTAATAGGCCGGTAGTTCTCCATGGCTTTGGGGTTTTTTGTCTTAGGAATGAGGGCTATGAGGGTCTTGTTGAATTGTTTCACACTATTCTTGTTATTAAGAATCTCCAGGCAGATTCTGGTGGTGTCCTCACCCACAATTTCCCAGTAATGTTGGAAAAACATAGCATGCATACCATCTTCACCCGGGGCCTTAGAGGGATTCATACTTTTTAAAGCTCTTTCAATATCATTCCTCGTAAAAGGCCTAAGCAAGTTTCTATTCTGCTCTTCTGTAATTTTCGTGGGAATGCTCTCCAATAAGGTGTCTATACTCCTTTCACTTGGGTTCGAAGAGGAGAAGAGATCTTTGAAATATGAGGAGGCTATATTCCCAATTTCATCTTCATCATCAATCCAAACACCAGAGCTGTTCAACAGCCCTTTTATCTCGTTTCTTTTTTTCCTCTCTGAAGCTTTATGGTGGAACCACTTCGTGTTCCTGTCACCCCATTGAAGCCAATCCTCTCTCGACCGGAGTTTCCAATAGCTCTCTTCTTCGTTGAGGAGATTTTCCAATTCCTTCTCTTCCAACCCAATGGAAGCAAGGTTTGCCGTGGAATCATCTCCTTCCATCCTCAAAATCTCATCTCTCTTTCTGTCTATAGCAGCTCTAATGGATCCCCCAATTCTGTCTTTGTTCCATTTCAGAAGATTGGAAAGGCATCGATTCAGCTTATTGGAGTAATCAGTAAAGCTTCTTCCCGGAATTTCTTTCCAAGAGCTCTCCACAATCTTTTTGCTGTCCGAGACTCTTATCCAAGCCTCTTCAAATTTTTTGCTTCTTCTTTTTCTTTTCAGAGGTTTTTTCCTTCCTACTTCCAGAGTTGCCAAGATTGGTCTGTGATCCGAAGAGTTGAAATTGAGGTGCTGGATCTTTATGGATTTGAAAATTTGATCCAGATCTTGGTTAATAAGGAACCGGTCCAGCCTCTCTCTTATTCTATTGTGGGGGTTTTTCCCCCTTCTCCAAGTATATTTGTTACCACAAAAACCCGGATCATACAGCTGACAATTGCTCAACACCTCTCTGAAAGCATCCATGCCTTTTTGGTCTTTTGGTAAACCTCCCTCTTTCTCGTTGTCAAAGATTATCTCATTGAAATCTCCCCCAATAATCCAGGGAAGATTTAAGGACTCGCTAAGCCTCTCCAAAAGTTTCCAAGAATCCGATCTTTTAGATGGGTCTGGGTCGCCGTAGAATCCCGTAAACCTCCAATTTTGGTCATTGTATTTTATAGTAGCATCAATGTGGCCCTGCGAAAATGATCTAACCAAAATATCAGTAGAGTTATTCCAATATAAAACTAGACCTCCACTTTTACCTCTGCTGCCCACAAAGAAACAGCACTCGAAGCCCAAACTTCTTTTAACCAATTCTGCCTTTGATTCACTGCATTTTGACTCTGAAATAAACACAACATCTGGGGAATTCTTTCTTATCTCGAGCTTTAGGCTGCGGATCGTTCGAGGATTCCCCATTCCTCGAACGTTCCAGCAAAAGATTTTCATGGCGTCCGGCGGGGCTGAAAATCAGCCTCCGCCGATATCCCTCCGTTAACCTCGAAGTTAGGTATACAAGGTTTTTTGGTTCCGCTTTCCTCTGCCAAACTATCTCCTTCATTTTTCCTTTTACCATTTGCTATCGTAGCTCCTTTTAAGCTTTCAGAATCAACACTGTTATTCTCCACTCTAGCACGCCTTTTCCATGTTCGAACATTTTTACCTTCTCCTCTGAACATAAGGCTGTCTTGGTTTGTGTCCATCTCTGATATTTCTTTTTCCTCTAGGTGTTTTTCTCTTTCCAGGGCTTTATTGATTTCCTTCTCCAGCCCAGATTGGCTATTCTTGGCCCTTGGGCCTTTTTTGTCCTTTTCTGTTCCACTTGCCCATTCTTTTCTAGTAATCATTTCACTGGTCTGGTCCTTTAATACTATTCCTTTTGTAGCTTTTTTGTCTGGCACGTACTTTTGTCCTAGATCCCTGATTTTTCCTATTTCCACCGCCTGACAATTTGTCTCCATCACCGCTTTTCCTGTTTTCATTCTGCTTTGCTCTGACACTTCACTAGCCGTTGGCTGGCCTTGGGATTTTCCAACGGTCTCCTTCTCCGGCGAGCTCCTGCCTTCTGTGGAATTTTCCGGTCTCAGGACGCCGACGTTTTCTTCGTTGCTTTTTCCACTTTGATCTCTTCGTCTCCATGTTTCCTCTTTTTCATCATTGTATTTCTGGTTTTGTCTGTTGTTTTGGAATTGGTATGCACCTCTTCTACCTCGTCCTCTACCCCAGAAATTTCCTCTTTTATTTTCTTGAGTTTTCTGTTTTGGTGTTCCTCCAACGATTGGAGTCGCTCTCATGAAATCTCCATACAGATTCTCTTCACCCTCGTTGCTGATTTTTTCGCATTCTTGTTGAACATGGCCGATAATACCGCATCCATAACAGAACTCCGGGAGGCGTTCATAAGTCACCTTCACCCATGTTTCTTCGGCTTTCGACCCAATTCTCACCATAAGACCTCTCTTGAGAGGTTCTGAGACATCTATCTTTACTTGGATGCGTAACGTATTCTCAGTGCTTCCTCCTTCGTCAAGGTCAGCTTCTACGAATTCTCCCAAGGAATTTCCAAGCTTCTCGGCCCATTTCCTGCGCATACAAACCATTGGTAAGTCATGGATATGGACCCAAAAGTTTACATACCTGAAGCTGGTGTGAGATATTCTGCTAGCTCCTTGAGTGTCTTCAATGACCAATAGCGCTCTGTCATAGTTCCAGGGACCACCCCTCTTTATTCTGTCCTTTTCAAAACTGTTGTTGAAGTTGCAAAGGTAGGTGTTTCTTCCCATCGCTTTTATCCTAACTCTCCCCTCTTTGTTCCAAATCCTTGGCATGAAGGTTTTGAACACTTCGGGATTAATGAGTTTTGGAGTGAGGATTCTGCAAAAGATCGCTCCCTGGAGGTCCTCTGTAGCTTTTTCCAAGTCTTCATCTTCAATCGCCACCACTTTTGCTCTTTCTGCTGTGGTAATTTTTAGTTTTTCTAGCTCGTTTGCCATAGCTTCTTCCATACTCTTTCCTTCTTCCTGATCTTTCTCCATTTCCATTGCTTGTATTTCATTCAATTGAGGTGTGCTTGTTTCTGTTTTTTCAACCGCAGGTTCCTCGCTTGGGGATCCCTTCTGTAGCATGGTGCCACCCTGATTGCTTGCCATTTTGCCCTCCCAAGGGGAAAGCTCCCTTTTTTTTTGGCATGAAGCCACCCTTTTTGCTCACCAGTTTCCCCTACCTAGAGAGAAAACTCGGAGCACCTTTTTCATCCAACCCCCCTACTTCTTCACTTGCTTTATGTAATTATGCTAAAATTAGAACCCCCTCCTCCTCCTTCTTTAAGGGATAAATCCAAGATATTTGATATTAGGTTAAATTAGAAAGAAAAAGAATAAAAAACTTATTGAGTTGTATCAATTTTCATTATAAAACTTTCAATGTAAACCTCAAACTTAGATAAGTATTATAATCTTAACCTTAAATTTTAAAAAATGTTGCAATTTTAACCTTTATGAAGCTATCGCTTCAAAGATCGTTAAAAAATAAAAAGCTTTTCTTATGTGTTATGTTGTGGGTCAATCCGCACTAGCTCAACCTTTAATTGATCCTACGACCTTCCATTTCTCAATCAGGAAGGTGCATTTCTCAAGAGTGCAAAAGCCGAGCCAAGCAACTTGCCAATTACCCAAAGTAGAAAGATTGCAAAGCTATAAAATACAAAAGCCCATTTCCCATAAAAAAAAAAGGTACGCATTCTAATCCATATTCAAGATTACATCACTTGGTGGTCAATAAAAGAGTGTTGGACAAAACACAATACTGGTGCAAGATATTTTCTACGTATGTCAACTTGATAGACCAAACGCTAGAGATGAGCCCTAATTGTCTAATTTGCGACCATATCATGCACCAACAAGTTCAATGAAGTATAAAACATATGTATGATAGGAAATTGATAAAAATATATATATATTTTTTGTAATTTATGAATTTTGACACAGTTATTCAATGGTTAATCTGCGCATCGATCGAACTTATTTTTGTGCAAAACATGATTTTATTGAACTTAATGAGTTTATGAAGATTTTTGCATTACTTTTTATTAAAATTAGTAGGTGAATTAGCAAAAATCAAACATATGGTAAAAGTTGCAACATTTATCTATGTTTAGAGTTAAAATTGAAGGTTTATAGTGAAAATTGATACACTTTTACAAGTTTAGGGGAAAAATTTATTTATTTTTTACATTATAAGTTTATCCTTTCAACATGGTGTCAATTTAATTTGTAATTTTTTTTTTAAAAAAGCAAATTATATCTCCTAGATTTCTTTTGTTATAATTTTAAAAGAATTATTAATTTTGTTTAAATAGATAAAATGAAAACCCTAAATAAATATTCTTTTACAGTCTCTACGGAATAGTGCCGATGAAGAAGAACTTATTTCTGTTTTCGCAGTAAATCTGAGAGTTGAGGTTTTCTTTCGCTTTTCGTTTCGTTTTACTTCGCTTCTCATCATGGACGGTAATGGCGTCGATCCCTTCGATTCACTCACCCAACTCTGCATCCTCTCCGACTCCCAAGAGGATACTCTACGTCGCTGCTCTTTCGCCGGCAACCCCAAACCCGGCGATGGCTCTGGTTCTTTCGACTCCCAAATCTTTCACCTCCAGCCCACTGCTATTTTCACGGCTCCTTATCCCGAGACTTTGGAGCAGAGAGAACAAGTAACTCCTCGTGATGCCTACCAGGTTCCACCGGAACAGCCCGGCGGACAGCAGCCCATGGCTGTGGACGATCCTTCTCTTGGAGATGCGCCGGCGGTCGCTGGCTGTGCTGAGGTGGCCGTTGGAGGCGGATTTGTGCGCGATGTTGTCATGGGAGTGGATTTGGGAAATGATACTGACTTAGGGTTTCATTTGGAAGTTCAATCGACACAACAAACTGCTGAAATCGGAATTATCGGTGTTCGTAGAGGGAAGATTACTGAGTCTGAAGCTGGCGGAGAGGGTGCATCGGCATCGAAAATGTTGAAATCGTTGAATGAAGCTTTGGGTACAACCTCCTCTGTGCCAATCGTATTAGAAAAGTTACTAATCGATCTCGATTCGCTACAGTCCGGTGGAGAATCGAAACTCATGGATCACAATGACGAAATGGCTGAGGAATCGGTAACAGTCGCTGATGGACAGGTCTCCAATGGCGAAGAAACTCTCCGTAACAAGGGAACATTTGCAGAGAAGGAAGTGAGTGAGAAGAGAGTCGAAAATTCCCAACCCGAAGAGCCGAGCAATGTCGAAGAAACAACCAATCGCGATCAAGCAAGGCGCATTCTGCCATCAACAGTCAATGGATCAAAGGACAAAGCAGACGAGAACCCGAAGGAGAGTGCTGCATCCACTCTTATGGAAATTCTGAAGATTCTTGCACGAGAAGAAACTGAAGAGGACAAGAAGTTGGCAAACATGAGCATATTGGAAATCGTATCGCGTCGTGGGATGACATTTCCTCGGCCGTGCTGGTGGCCGGAGGGGCGGGATTTCAGCTTCAAGTAGATGAAGAAGAAAGCTGAAGATCGTAACTATTAGCAGATGGAAGAAGAATGAATCCCTTTTGGAAATGAACATTTCTTAGCTGAAGAAGAAATGTCTTTAGTTTTTTTGAGGTGCTTGATTATGTATGAACTTATAGCACCAATGTGTTCTTGAAATGCTTTGAATATGCTGGTTTTTGGGTATGGTTGAAGGAATTGTATGGAGTAGGAAAGACAAACATGGATAGGTTTGTATTTTGTGAAGACTTTCGAAGTAAATAATAGATTCTTCTTCCAATTTCTTTTTTTGTCTTTGTTCTTGATTGGTTTTCTAGTGGGTTTTGTGTTCTTCATCCATATGCTTTCATCACTTTCAACATTCGTTGTTGATTCAATGCGTTTTCTTTCTTGGAGAATCAGCTTAAAAGTTAAAAAGGAAATGCCTTGCTTAATTGTTCTTTAGGATTTAACATATATTATAATATATAATGGTCAAACATAAGGGACTAAATTGGTATTTTTGAAAGCAAATGGATTATTTATTTATCTTTAAATTAAAAACAGCGATAACTCTTACCAACAAATCAGAGTGGCGCAGCGGAAGCGTGGTGGGCCCATAACCCACAGGTTTCAAACCTGGCTCTGATAAGGAGTGGCTTCCGACTTTTTTTTGTATTTTTCTTTTTCAGATACCCACAGGTCCAGCCCAGTATTAGAGAGAGAAGCCCACATTTCTAATCTTACGTCTGTGTTGGACTTGAACGTTAACGAAACTCCGTTTCGAAAACCCAAATCCAGATCATTGTCCCTTCCGATTTCATAATTTTTATTTCAGAAATCCCTGCAATTATTTCTTGTCTTCTTCCCTCTTTTTGCTCGAAATCACAACTTCCCATTTGCAGCAATCCAGCTCTACTGTATGGAATCGATTTAATTCATTTCTCCGATCTCTCGTCTTTCCCCAATTACCAGCCCTTCAACCATGGAATAGGAATTCTAGCCCAAATTCCCATCTGGGTATTGCCTATACAGACATTAGAGTGAGCAATTTCGTCTCTACCAATGGCGGGTTCCTCTCTCATGGATACTCTCTTTCAGCGGACTCTCGATGACCTTATCAAAGGCCTCCGCCTCCAACTCATCGGAGAGTCTGCTTTCATCTCAAAGGCCATGGACGAGATTCGGCGCGAGATCAAATCTACGGACCCTCAAACTAAGTCCACCGCGCTGCAAAAGCTCTCCTATCTCAGCTCCCTTCACGGCATCGATATGAACTGGGCTGCTTTCCATGTCGTTGAGGTTATGTCATCCTCTCGCTTCGCCCAAAAGAAGATCGGGTATCTTGCTGCATCCCAATCGTTTCATGAAGCCACTCCAGTTCTCCTTCTCATCACCAACCAGCTCCGGAAGGATTTAACTAGCACCAACGAGTTCGAGGTTAGTCTTGCTCTTGATTGTTTGTCGAGAATTGCAACTCTTGATCTTGCTAGAGACTTAACCCCTGAGATTTTTACATTGCTGTCGAGCAGTAAGGTCTTTGTTAGAAAGAAGGCAATTGGTGTGGTTTTGAGGGTTTTTGGGAAGTACCCAGATGCTGTTAGAGTGTGTTTTAAGCGTTTGGTTGAGAATTTAGATAGTTCGGATCCTCGGATTTTATCTGCTGTTGTTGGGGTCTTTTGCGAGCTTGCTTCACAGGACCCTAGATCTTATCTTCCATTGGCACCCGAATTTTACAGGATTTTGGTTGATAGCAAGAACAATTGGGTGTTGATTAAAGTCTTGAAGATATTCACAAATTTGGCTCCACTAGAGCCGAGATTGGCTAGGAAAATTATTGAACCTATAACTGAGCATATGAGAAGAACAGGGGCGAAGTCATTGATGTTTGAATGCATTAGGACTGTGGTGACTAGCTTGTCTGACTTTGAATCGGCAGTTAAACTTGCTGTTGAGAGAACTCGAGAGTTTTTGGTTGACGATGATCCAAATCTAAAGTATCTTGGGTTGCACGCTCTTTCAATCCTTGTGCCAAAACACTCGTGGGCCGTTTTGGAGAATAAAGAGGTTGTAATCAAATCTCTAAGTGATGTGGATCCAAATGTCAAACTTGAGTCCTTGCGGCTTGTTATGGCTATGGTTTCTGAGAATAATGTAGCTGAAATTTGCAGAGTTTTGGTGAATCTGGCTCTTAAATCTGATCCTGAATTTTGTAATGAAATTCTTGGGTCCATATTATCTACATGTGGGGAAAATGTATATGAAATCATCATCGACTTTGATTGGTATGTGTCACTTCTTGGAGAAATGTCGAGGATCCCACATTGCAGGAAAGGAGAGGAAATTGAAAATCAACTTATAGATATTGGTATGAGGGTCAAGGATGCAAGGCCTACTCTTGTCATGGTTGGCCGTGATCTGTTGATCGATCCGGCATTACTTGGTAATCCTTTCATGCATAGGATACTATCAGCTGCTGCTTGGGTGTCAGGAGAATACGTGCAATTTTCAAGCAAGCCATTCGAACTCCTAGAGGCACTGTTACAGCCTCGCAGTAATCTCTTGCCACCATCAGTTAGAGCAGTTTATGTTCAGTCAGCATTTAAGGTCTCTATTTTTTGTTTAAATTCTTACATTCAAGAGCCAATTATGTACTCCTCTTCATATGCTGATAATTTGGTAGAGAGTGGTTCAGAATCTATCTCTGCAAGGGAATGCCAAGATGCTTCTGCTTTAGCAAATGATGCTTCGGATCTTCGTGAACAGGTAGAAGAGTTCAACCCGAGGGGGTCTAATCAACAACCAAAAGTTACTTTCTTTGAAAATGATAAGGACACTCTGTCTCGTGTTGAGACGTGTACATCTGCATCATTAGAGGATAATAGTTCATCTCTTGGATCAATAATTGAGTTGTTGAATTTTATTCAATTTTCTTTGGGCCCTTTAACGTGGAGCCATGATGTTGAATTACTTGAGAGATCTAGAAACTTGCTCAATTTTATTGAGTTAATCAGGCAACAGATTCCTGATGATCTAAATAAAAAAGATGGGAGTTTAGAAATGGAACTTACTGAAGTCTCCAAAATAATTGAATTGATTGTTGACGCCTTCTCTGATGACTTCGGCCCGATCTCAATAAATGCTCAAGAAAGGGTTTCGGTTCCCGAAGGATTGATATTCAAGGAGAATCTTGATGATTTGGAAATGATATGCAGTGATATTCAGCTACCGGAAGGCTCCTTTTCTTTTGGAAGTTCTTTCTATGAGGAAAGGGTTGATTCATCTATATTATCTCAACAGAGCCAGCAAGAGTTTGAATCATCAAATGCAACCACATCTCTTCTCTCCGAGCACCGTAAGCGGCATGGACTGTATTATATTCCATCAGATAAAACTGACGATGCCTCTAACGATTATCCACCGGCCAAGGAACTCAAATTAGAAGATAATCTGGATGATGATGCTGCCCATCTTGTCAAGCTTGCAGAACGGTCACTTGCATTAAAGAAGAAGTCTAATTCAGCCAAGCCTAGGCCTGTGGTGGTGAGACTGGATGAAGGAGATGAATTGCCTGTTACGAGGAAGAAGCCCCAGTTGAAGGACGCACAGCTTTCTGATGCAGTACGTGATGTTCTTGAAGGTAGCGATTCGAGGCCTACTTCCTCACAAACAAACCAATCTTCCAAACCCTCTGGCAGGAGAAAAGGAAAGGAGAAACAGAATGCTGATAATCTTTCTGAATCAAAAGAAAATTTGGGTGATGTTGAAGAGCAATCCAATCAGATAGATACAAATTCGAGAACACATCGACATAATGGGAGAGATGGAAAACAATCAAGTCTAGAAAAGAGGAGTGAGAAAAAAGATCAAGTTCATAAGAAAGGCAAGCGAACTAGTAGTCAGCGGCACAGTAGGCATAAAGCTAAACAAAGTGGGGATGCTCCATTGCCTGTGGCTTCACAGACAGTTATACCTGATTTCCTTTTATAGCTCGAAAAACCCGAATCAGATTTGCTGCAGAACATCCCAACATGAACAACTGGTTTGATTTCCCAATTCTCATGTGCCATGGTTAGTTCTGCTGTAAAAATTTATTGATTTTTTGGTGTATTTTTAGGGGTGTTTTTGGATTCATATGTTCCAGAATGGATTGTCCATTTCAGAAACAGAGTTTCAAATTTGGGATTATCTGGTTTCTGGTATTAATATGAAGCTTTTTTTTTTTTTTTTTTTTTTTTTTTGATAATTTGTATATATATTTTGGAGTGGTGGTTTCAAATTTAAGACAGTGAAGCATGTTCAACTTTGAGCTGTTTTAGTTGATGACAGACATTGCTGGATAGATTTGAACTTCTTTATTTAATTTGAAAAGCAAAATAACTTGTTTCCTAAGTTTAGAGCAACTGAGAAAGTAAAAGGAAGAACATCGTGAATCATTAAAATGATGCAAGAGTGTGAATGAAGGTCAAAGTCAACCACTTGGAAATGGCAAGCCAAATGGGAAGGAAGACTTTAGAGAGCTATTATCAAATTTAGTCTCACACTATACTCATCAATATTATGTTTGATAACCCTACTTGCTGCTTAATGAAACATCTATTAGCTAGATTTAAGCCAATTCATATTTCTAAGGTTTTACCATCGAGGTCGTACCCATATTTAAAAATGCATCATTAAAAGACGTTCTTATACTTATATATTACTTTTTCCTCCCGAAAAGAAAAATAGCAACAACATTTTACTATATAATGTAAGTTTTGTTAACAAATCAAACTATATATGTGTTGCACCAGAAACAAAATAACCATAAACCAAAAGGTCATACATTTGAATTTTTATCTCCACATATTATTGAATTAGAAAAAATGAAACTTATGAATTCTATCGGTAAATAGGTCAATATTTTCCATCTCTTCTCAATGAAAAATAATTCAAAACATAATTTTTCATTCTCGACAAATTTCTTTTCCTCTATTCAAGATGTTCTGTACATATTATGCATGCTTGTTGTAGCCGTTCTTGGAACAAAGCCAACTAAGAAGACTTTTGCACAGAAGATCACATGATAGCTCACTAACTTCAGCTTCAAGTCTGCTTTGTAACTTGTTCATTAATCAAAACTTCCCAACTCTCTTCTTTCTTCATTTCATTTCTTCTTCCTCTTCTGTCACCTTCTGAGAAGTCAAAAGCCAAAACCTCAAATGGCTAATGAGCTGAAGCATTCTCCATTGCCCTCCAAGCTCCCCAATTCTCCATCTCATTTTTCCCAAATCTTCCATTTTCTCTTCTTACTTATTGGCTTCTCCTTTGGAATCGCCATCAGTTTGAACCTCAAGAGCTTCTCATCATTCGGTTTCCAGCTCCCTAACTTTTCCCTTCAATCTTCACCACCAACACTGCAGCAGCCTCCCTCTTCACCCCCACCAACGCCATTGTCGTCGCCGCCAGTACCACCCCCGTCTCCTTCGGACGATGGGCTGGTTTTCGACCCGAATGTAGAGCCACCTCTGATGCATAGAATGACAGATGATGAGGTGTTTTGGAGAGCATCCATGGTTCCAAGGATCAAAGAATTCCCATATGAACGTGTGCCAAAAGTTGCGTTCATGTTTCTGATAAAGGGGTCGTTGCCTTTGGGTCCTTTGTGGGAAATGTTCTTCAAAGGGAATGAAGGGCTGTTTTCAATTTATGTGCACACTCATCCTTTGTATAATGTTTCTTCTTCACTGCCTCCCAACTCTGTCTTCTATGGAAGAAGAATCCCAAGCCAGGTGAGGTTAACGCTATTTTGTTGATCATATATACTTTCTTTTCTTATATCTAAGTTTGTAGTTTTTTTTTTTAATGGAATTACTTTCCATAACTATTTATTTCTTATTTTATACTCCCTTAAATTAAGGAAGTCTTTATGACTTTGGCTGTTTCAATTAGATTTTCAATTTGGTCTATGTGATTTTAAAAGTTTCAAAACTTTATAACCTTGTGATTTGATCAATAATGACAAATGATCTATGGCGGTCAGTTGAGTATGTGAAATTTTCTATTTACATAACAATTTTGACATATTCTCTTTGTATTAAGGTTTTGGGTAGAGTGCTAATAAGAGCATAGCTCAATTAACATATAAGGTATGTGCTTATGACCAAGAAGTCATGAGTTCGAATCCCCCACCTCAAAATGTTGTTGAACTAAAAGAAAAATAAAGGTCTTGGGCAGAGTAAAGAAAAAAAAAAGTAAAAATGAGTGGAGATAGAAGTACAATCTAGAGATGATTTATGGAGTTTGATCAAATGGAGGAAAGATTTATGAATTTTGATAAACTACACAAATCTTTTGAATCTATATATCCATATATTTCAAAGTTATATCTAACCATTATCAAAAGTTGTATGTGATTTTTCCAAATTGGTTCCTCTCAGCGTTAAGAGAAAAGTCTGGTGTACCTAACTTTATTCGGTTTTAATGAAATGTTTTAGTTAAAAAAGAAGTTGTATTGTGATTGTTTCATTTAATAATCTGTTCAAACCATAAAGATCAAAATTGTAATTCAACCTCGAATTAAAGAAAAAAAATCAAAATTTGACATAAAATTAATTTTTTTAAAAAAGAAAACATTCAAAATAACAATTTCTATACTTGTTTTAGAAAGTTTTATGAAATGATAAAGTTTGGATTTTGAATGAACAGGCAGTGCAATGGGGAAAGCCGTCGATGATCGACGCCGAGCGCCGCCTTCTAGCAAACGCCCTTCTCGACTTCTCCAACCAAAGATTCATCTTACTCTCCGAAACCTGCATTCCTCTCTACAACTTCACCACAATCTACAACTACCTCCTCAATTCCAAACACAGCTTCATTTCTTCCTACGACGATCCCCGCAAAATCGGCCGCGGCCGTTACAATCCTCGGATGTTTCCGACCGTCTCCGTCGCCGACTGGCGAAAAGGATCGCAGTGGTTCGAAGCTGATCGGACGGTGGCCCTCGAGATCATCTCCGACAAAACTTATTATCCTATTTTCCGGGAGCACTGCGGGCCGCCGTGTTACATGGACGAGCATTACATTCCTACGTTAGTTAATATTGTTTTGCCGGACCGGAATTCCAACAGAACCGTTACGTGGGTTGATTGGTCCAAAAACGGTCCGCATCCCGGGAGATTTGGGCGGCGGGAGATTTCGGTCGAATTTCTGAACCGGGTTCGTTTCGGTTTTAACTGTACTTATAATGGAAACGACGGCGTTTCTTTGTGCTTTCTGTTTGCTCGGAAGTTCATGCCGGATTCTTTGCAACCTCTGCTGAAGATTTGGCCATTTCTGTTGCAAGGTTTGGTTTAACTTTAAAGCAATGTTGATATCTCTATTTTCAATTTCTCTCTCTAAAAAGTGGGGAGTTTTTAAAGCATTATTCAATTTTTTTACATACAGGTTTAATAAATTTGGATTCGTATAACTTTTATTTATATATATAGACTATTGATGTACGTTGAGTCACAAAGATTATATGAGATATAAAATTTTGGAAAAAATACATTTTTGGTCACTGAATTTTGAAGAATATGTGTGTTTCGTCCCGTGTTTTCAAAATAGACCTTTTTAGTCCCTGAGTTTTGAGAAATAGGTTTAAAAGGTCCCCAAGTTTTCAAAATAGACTTTTTTAGTCCAAAGTTTTGAGAGGTAAGTTTAAAAGGTCCCTAATATTATTTTTTCAAAATTTTAAATCAATACTTTTTAATTTTTTTAATTTTAAAAACCGTTCGATATTAAAAAATAATACAAAAATATTAATTTAAAAAAGTTGAAAAAATAATATTAGAGACCTTTCAAACCTATTTCTCAAAACTCATGGACTAAAAAGGTCTATTTTGAAAACTTAGGGACCTTTTAAACCTATTTTTCAAAACTCAGAGACTAAAAAGGTCTATTTTGAAAACTCAGGAATCAAACGCAAATATTCCTCAAAACTCAGGGACCAAAAAGATAATTTTTCCTAAAATTTTTAGTTTATTTAGGTTTATGTGATATTTGATTTATAAATTTGGGTGTAGTTTGAGGTGGATTTTAAAAGCTTTGATTCATGAGGCAATGAGTAAAATAATATACTATTTTGGTTATATTATTTTTCTCTTGTTTAGTGCTCTCTTCCTTAATTTATGCGTCTTGAAATCATGAATCAAAATGTTTACTTTTTTCTAAAGTTTAGAAACTAAAATGTACAATATTTTAATACTCTAATGAATAAAATGGAACAAAGTTGAATGTTTATAGACATATTTTGGAAGTTCAAAAATGAAAATAGATAGGACTAGCTAAATGAGATTTAAACCCATTTTTTATAATACGAGTATATCCGACACATAGCAAATTAATACCTTTAAGAATAACTTTGTATTTCATCACATCTCTAATAATGAAAAACAAGACTATAATTTGTCAAAGTCCAAAGTCATCGAGTAAAAAAATATCCAAATTTCAAAACCAGTGGGGATGAATATCATATACCATATACTAAAGCTATTTATAAAAATCAGCAACCATTATCATGTTGCCAAACTTGTTATATTTTGCACACATCAAATTCTTGACCATATTTAGAAATTAATTAAATAACGTTACAAGGTGACAAATTCTAGGAATAAGATTTAGGATTCAAATTTCTTACCTATATATGCTTGATTGACAAGAACTAATACAATATACAATATATTAACAACCATCATCATGTTGCCAATTTTGTTTTTGTTTGCACATATCAAATTCTTCGTTATATTTAGAAATCAATTAAAATATAAATCAATTAAATAACGTTATAAGGTGACAACTTCTAGGAATAGGATATTTAGACGAATTCTAATTAAGATGGGATTAAGATTTCCTACCTATATGCTTGATTGACAAGAACTAATATATAACATAATAACAACCATCATTATATTGCCAATTTTGTTTTGTTTTGCACATATCAAAGTCTTGATTATATTTAGAAATCAATTAAATAACATTACAAGGTGACAAATTCTAGGGTTAGGATTCAAACAAATTACAGTTAAGATTTAAAAAAAAAAAAAAAAAAACCATTCCTATTGAAGCATATGCTTGGATTGATATATGTGTATCTGTGTGTATATATATAAGTCAATATGCTAATTACATCAATAACAATGATTAATTCAAACATTACTTACTGAATAATGCACCAATTACCATTTCAAATGTCGATGGTTCGATTCCTACATTGTTTTTTTGTTTTTTTTTTTCAATGGACTAATTTCCACAATTGCCTAACCTGGCCAAATCCTAGTCAACGGAGGGATGGTTATATAATAATAATGATAGTAAACATGTTAACATAATTAATACTCTACCCAACCCAATGAAAGAAAAAAGGAATCGTTGTATTCTCAAAAAAAAAAAAAAAAAAAAAAAAAGTATCGTTGCAGAATTTCTTAATTAAAAATGACTTTGTTTATGGATGGTATTAAAATAATGACTATTATACATAACCTATTGACAGGGTTCGTCGAAGGTTTTTTTTTTTAGTTGATTTCAGTTTTGCTATAAATATTTAAAAGCTTTTCTTTTAAACTTCATTAAGCATTTTAATTTTAATTTTTTTTTTTTTAAAAAAGCAAAACTAGCAAATGAAAAAGTAGATAGAAAACAAAGAACCTTAAGAATGGAAATAGTGTGTTTATAAATTTAATTTTCAAAACCAAAAAATTATATGGCTATTAAACGGTGTTAGGTAGTAAATTTATATTCGCTACATAAATTAATAAAATTTCATTTAGCTTAGCCAATTATTTAAAGAAAAAACCATCTAGACCTATTAGGCATTGACCCAATCTTTTGTTACGACAGAAAAATTGGAATTACCATGAGCTTTTTTTTTTTTAAATTATTCTTATCATTATTATTCTAATTTATATTTATACATGGTTGTTTTTGTTTTTGACTTTCATAAAGTTTCATTCTAATAAAAATATATATTGATTTTCTTAGTGAAGTAGATGTGGGATTATATGTTTATGCCAACAGTTATGCTTTCTGTGCAAACAATAAAATTAATTAAGATAATCACCATAGTAAACTAAGTAAATTATAATCAATTATAATCAACATGAGTATAGCATCGTCGCTTATCAATAGTTGACATGTATCATCGATCAAGAGATTAGAGATCCAAATCTTCCCACCGTCAAATATTGTTGAACTCAAAAAAGAAAAAAAAAATAAAAAGCATAACATAGACATCTCTACTTCTTTTAAGAGATATACATGATGGATTTCATAAAGATTGTAAGCACATAAGAAACAAATATGTCTCTCATTCATCCTTAAATGAACATTCATTTTTTTTTACAACCTTAATGGAACATCCTTGTATCTCAAAAAGAAAAGAACATAAAAAAGCAAAAAATCAACCTCGCCTTATTTTAATAAGATAGATTTAATATCACATGAATACTTTAACATTTTCTTTCAAGTACGTGCAAACTTGTTCGCCTCAACATACATCTCCAAATTATACTTTCATAAAGATCCATCAAATAATATAGCAATTAATATAATTTTTTTTTTTTTTTTTTTTTTTTACAACATGTGGGAAGGGAGATTCGAACCACAGACCTTGTGGTTATCAGTACAAAGTTATGCCAGTTGAACTAAGTTCTTGTTGGCCAATTAATATAATTTTTTGGTATCTAATTAACACTAGTTATAATAAAATCGAAGAGAATCTGATTAAAAAAAAAACAGAATGATGTCATTTTTATTGCCAATAAACATATATATTCGTGATAATTGGTGTAATATTAATGCAGTCAATATCCAACCAAAATTCAAATTGTTAGTGGCAGCCACTTTCTTTTTCCTCCATTTAAAGTGGGCTCATAACGAACTAATAATCAACACGAATTTATCAAAAAACCAAACATAAGACGCAAAATGAAATGAAAATTTTGCTTATAATTAATTGGGTTATTTCATCCCCATGGCCACGCTTAAGCAACATCAACGGCCGCCGCACACGGCGGAGCCGGTGGCGAAGGTCGTCCTCCACGGCGTTCAGCTTCAACTCGGCAGCCTTGTGTCTCACTTTTTGGTCTTCGGCTTAGGATTGGTTATTGGGATTTCCTTTAATTTCTACATCATGAGGGGTTTTTCTTCCACTTTTCAGCTCAGTCAGTTGCCGGTTTCTCCGTCGCCAGTTCCGCCGCCGCCGGTGGTGGGGTTGAGGCCGGAAAGTGTGGGGCACGAGATGAGCGAGGAGGAGCTTCTGTGGAGAGCTTCGATGGTTTCTCGGAACAGAAAGTTTCCGGTGGCGAAGGTGGCGTTTATGTTTTTGACGAGAGGGCCTTTGCCGATGGGTCCTCTGTGGGAAAGATTTTTCAATGGAAACGAAGGATTATACTCCATTTATGTGCATTCTGATCCTTCTTTCCATGGAACTGACCATAAAAATTCTGTCTTTTGGGGCCGCAGGATTCCTAGTAAGGTCAGCTTACCCTTAATTCTTATTATTATCATTATTTTTTCCTTCACATCAGTTTCAAAATCGGACAATCAAATTCATGAGGTTTAAGAAATTGTTCTAGTTTCTCGGTTAACTGTTTTCGTTAATTATTTAACGAAAATATTAATGTGACATTTAAACAATAAAACAACAATAATTGAAATAAAATAGCAATAAAAAATAAAATTTATTATTCCCTTCCCCTTCCCTCGGGAAAATTTCTAGTACTATGCAGTAGTACATACTCCCTTCATTCAACATTTGACATGTCACATAATGATATAATATTTTATTCGATGGATCCCACACTATTCTTAAATACTTATTTCATGACAAACAATAAATTGAGAATTTTCCATACTACCGTAGTACTAAAAATTTTCCTCACTCCTAGCCTCCTCTCCCACCTCAACCCTGTCATCGATTGTTGTTGTCATCTTCTTCTTCCAAAACCCACTCCCTACTCTCCACTCTACCCCACCCCCACCCATTCTTCCAACAAAGTCGTCGTTGCCATCCCTCGCTGGCCACCATCTTTTTCTTGTTCAGTTCTAAAAAAAACCCTACCCTCCCAATCTTCGAGCTGACAGTGGAAAAGAAGAAAGAAGATGAAGAAGAAGGAAGATTAGGAGGGACAAGGAAGAGAAGAAGAGAAAATGGAAGAGGAAAAAATAGAGGGTAGTCAATGTAGAAGTGGGGGAAAAAGGGGAAGGGGGAAGGGGCCAAATCATTCAATGTGGGCGTGTTTCAAAAATCTAAGAATTAAATAAAAGCTTCATATCTTATTACCTATTTCGTGTTTCTGGAACACAAATGAAAAGACAATATTTAATTGTATCATTTTTTCAAAATAATATATGTTCGTAGTTCATAAATTGAGAATATATGGTCTTTTAGTTAGAATAGTTTTAACCCTAAAAGTCTTTCTTTCTTTAATCATTCAAATTCTAATAAGTTCAATATCCAACCCTTGCCATTAAATATTTTTTATACATCATTTCGAATATTTAAAACTTTGATCTTTTTCTACAACTATTTTTCTTCTCTTACTTCTTTTAATATACTTAGCATAAAAATGAAGATACAAACTTATGTTAATATTATTCATTCATCTATCTTTTTATTTTAAGCATAAATAACGGTGAAATTAGATGTTAATGAAATTACTTATAAAAGTGGACAGAGGGTGGAATGGGGGCAGCCAAGCATGATGCAAGCGGAGCGCCGCCTCTTAGCCACCGCACTTCTCGACTTCTCTAACCAACGCTTCGTCCTTCTCTCCGAGTCCTGCATCCCGGTCTTCAATTTCACCACCGTCTACACTTACCTAATGGGCTCGCCCCAAATCTTCGTCGAGGCCTACGACTTACCGGGCCATATGGGCCGCCGCCGCTACAGGCCCGACATGAAGCCCACGATCACCCAGGCCCAGTGGCGGAAAGGCTCCCAGTGGTTCGAAATGGACCGACGGACGGCCGCGGAGGTGGTGGCCGACCAGAAGTACTTCCCGCTCTTCGAAAAGCACTGCCGCCCGAACTGCATTTCCGACGAGCACTACTTGGCGACGATGGTGAGCATACGGTTCTGGGAGAGGAATTCGAACCGGACTCTGACTTGGGCGGACTGGTCGAAGAGGGGGCCTCACCCGACCGGGTTCGAGGGCGGTGAGGTGACGGTTGGGCTTTTGGAAAGGATACGGAGCGGCAGCACGTGCGAGTACAATGGAAAAACGACAAGAATTTGCCACCTGTTTGCGAGAAAGTTTATGGCAAGTGGCGTGGATCGGCTGCTGGAACTTGCTCCTAAAGTCATGTTCATCCATTGACTTGACTCACCCATTGACTTGTAATGTAAATCCAATTTCCAGATTAGGACATTATAGTCTTCAAACATTTTCATTCCCAATATATAAGTATAATTCAATATTTCTTTCTCTTTTTCCTTAAATTAAAGTAAGTTTCTTTTGTTTAAATCAAATGATGTTCTTGTTCATGCTCTTCATATGGATATATCTCTTTGTTCATGTACTTAATTAGTAGATATTTACCATGATCAAGTATTTGAAGCCAATTTGAATAATCTTCAAAAAAAAAAAAAAAAAAAATTTAATTTTTTAAAAAATAATAAATGAAAATTGACCACAAGAATTACAACAGTATTTTACACCAAGTTTAGAAAATAAAATATTGGCTTAAATACTATTTTAATATTTTTATTTTATGCTTTTATTTATTTTAGTCTCTATATATATTTAAAAGGTTCATTTTGGTCCCCTATACTTTAAACTCTTATCCATTAATTTTGGTCTATGTTCTTTTGGAGCATCATTTATTAAAAGGTTATCGTTGTGTATACAATTTGTATTGAAGTTTTTCAAAGAGAGTTCAAAATAATTACTTCTTAAAAGTATATGAATTAAAATCAACCTTTTGAAAAAGTATATGGACTAAAATGAAAAAAAAAAAAGTATAGAAATCAAAATAGACACTTTGAAGGTATGAGACAAATATAAATAAAAGTTGAAAACCAAAAATAATATTTAATCATAAAATATAATGATTATAAAAATTCGGTTAAATTATTAAAAATTACCCTTAAACTATGAGGTTGGTTTCGATTATACCCTTGAACTTTCAAGAGTTGCACTTTAACCCTTGAAGTTTGAAGTTTGTTTCAAAACATCCTCGAAGACATTTTTCATTAAACTTATGGACGAAAAATGATGTGTTTGCATGTGCTTTTATTGTTTTTCCCATGTATATGTTCACAGAAACAACACTACATATGCAAACATGTTATTTTTCGTCCACGTATTTAGCAAAAAAATGTCTTCAAGGATTGTTCTGAAACAGACTTCAAACTTTAAGGGCTAAAATGAAACTTTTGAAAATTCAGGAGTATAATTGAAACTAATCTCATAGTTTTGAGTAATTTTAATAGTTTGACCTAAAAATTCACTCGTGGAATAATCAGAAAATTAATATAGGTTGGCTAGGGGAAAATTTCTAGTACTAGGTAGTATGAAAAATATTAGTTGTCATGAAAGAACCATTTGGTGTGTGACCAATAAAATAAAATATTATATCAAT